>JBAMAX010000771.1:0-641908 GCA_037043745.1 Chymomyza amoena
AATTTTTAAACTTAAAATATGCCAGAGGAAAGTGGAAGGTGCGAAAGTCTTTATTTTAGATTTAGTACAATTTTAAAATTAGATTTGCTGATATTGTTTTAGATTTTGTGCAATTTTAAAATGAGATTTTTGTGGTTTATGTTAAAAACAAAATTGTTTTAAGTATTTGGATTTAAGAAATCGGGACTATTTCAAAAAACTTATTTAGTAAGACGTTTCAAATGAAAGCCTGAAAGGCTGTCAGTTAAAAGATTTTAGGTCTATACGTTGAAAGGTCCAACATGCGTGCTCGATGACCTTTAAAGTAAATCTGTTTCCCCCAAGGCATTTCTTTAAGATTGCTAAAGTACGCTCTCAGAAGGACAGATTCAGTTAACAAGAAAGCCCAATTCAAAAATTGTTTGCATTAACCCCTGAAAATTTTGAAAATAATTTTAGAAATACAATAAGTTTTGAAGATTCCACGCCTATTTCGATTAATTAATAGCCTGCACTCGCATCCATATGAAAGTAATGGATATGCTTTTATGCGAGATTTTACAGATGCCATAAATACTACTACCCAAGTAGCTAACAAGTTACTCTCACTTTTTACCATATTCAAAAGAGTATACAACTGCAGTTGCTAATATATTAAATTTTAATCCCATCGTAACTCAAATTAAATCATCATAAATTTGTTGGGCCGGCATGGGAATGTCAAGGTGTCAAAACAGTAAACGTGGCCATGTCTAAGAGCGTCTAAATTAAGACATTTCCAAACTGGCAGATCCGAATCAATATTGGCCATGCGAAATTCCAGACACAACAAACTTAAAACTTGCCTCAAGGAATGCCGCCGCATGGCAGGCAGCACAACGGTAAATCCGGAGACCAGACAGACCCAAACCAGGCTCATGACTTCAGATACTCGACTCTAGATTAGAAATGAATCATTTTCCAACATCCTAATTGAGTAGACTGTGGCTTACCAGGTAAATTACGATTTTGCGAGCCGCCGCCTTTCCGAGGTGTGAGAGTCTACTTAAGCAGCTTGGAGTAGGCGATTAGTCTCAGTTAGTCAAGTCAGCAACGAGGATGTCGACCAAGGGCCATTTGTTTTGGACAAAAGTGAGGCTCCAACGTGCAGACACGAACTCTTCATAAAAAAATTAACCGTTTCTTGACTGACTAACTGACAAACTAAACTCAGTTTGAGGAGTTACTATGGGATGGGTGTTGGTAACAAAAAAAATCCAGCAGTTTAATTGCTCTTTACAATAACTTGGCATATTGAAAGTGCTATTAAGACTGGAGGCAGCAGATTCCGATACTAACTCGTATGTAGTTCTTTGGGTCAATGCGAATACCTTAACTAATCAAAACCACAAAGAGCCAAGCACGCAGTCTGTCAAAATACACTTACCACTAAATTCATTTTCTTTTCACTCATTTTTGATACCTTACCAAAATCTCTGACACTTTCACAGAAAGTATTTTACAAATATTGCACGGCTCTGTCTTAGGTAGAACATTTCTGGGTTTCGCTTCAAGGCGGCTGAAATGAAAGCCAAGTTATCGACAGCGCGCACTTCATGCCTCAATGCGATTATGTACTGAGCCAAATGGCATCACTTTGTTTGCCATTTGGCAAAGTTTTTCAAGACTGGAGAGCTAATCGGCAAGTGACAAGTTACAGCTTACATAGGATGCTTAGTTTATTTCGTTTCCTTCCTTGTGAGAAAAGTTCTCGAGCTGAACCTCACGTACGTTACGTTCATAACTCCAATACCATACAATATCACAATGGCACAAAACTAGCTGGAGCAAAACGGCTGCCAACTATTGTTCAAAGGTCGACGAAAATTTCGGCAGCTTTAATGTTAAATATGTTTATTCATAAATTCCAACATGAAAATGCAACAAGGAAGAAGTCAGCAGTCCAGCAAAGGCGGCGCACATAAATCAAAAAATGCCCAAGAAGATGCTCCTTACCAAACCAACTAACATAACATACAACCTAGCCATACTATTTAAGCATCCAGCAGCAGCAGCTGCCTCGGAACATGGCCAACTGATTGAGCTGTCTCGTATTTGGGTGAGATCGCCCAGTGTCTAGATGTCCACGCTTTGCTGTGTGTTTCTATTTGTATTGGCATTTGGCAGGAACATTGGCATTTGAATTTCCATGACAATTTTTTGTTGCCATCTTTGTGATCGTGCCAACCATTTTGGTCACCTGGCAAGCATATATCAGCAGGAAAATACGCTTCTTTTGGGCTGGGACAGCAGCCTGTAGAAAGACTAGAAAATCTCCTTACATCCCGCTAGTATTATCACTAGCCAGCGATTAGACCGAGAATAATCTATTACCACCTCTGCACTTTAGGCGGAAATTCAAAGGTAACGTTTACAAGAAAATGATTATGAGGCCTAATATAGTATCCTATGTTCATGTGGTTAAATAGACGCAACATAAAACGATTATTCTATAGTAAGACCTTTTAAATTTGAAAATATATTTTTTAAGCAATGCTTTTATTTCAAGTTTCGCCATTTTGAATAAGCATCACAAAAAGAGCTGAGACAAAACTTCTAGTAAAATTCTTTGCGCCAAAACCTTTATCTCGATTACCTAACATAAGGTTGTAAGCAAACAGTACTGCAAAGTGTTTTTTTTTTTTTTGAGTAGATGGCGCCAGCAGTTGAACTACCTTTTTGTGTGTGGAGTAGACAAAGTAAATGCACAATCTGTACGCAAGAGACAAAAATAAATTTAATTTGAAATGATTTTTCAAACACTTAGAATGTTACTCCAAAGCGTCTGGGGCTTCAACAACCTAAACAAGGTGATGAAATTAAATTGCTTATGTTTAAATTGGCTCTCTTCTTCTTGCTCCAATTGGTTTCAATTCAAAGGCCTTTCGTGTTTTCCTTAAGTGGACATTCTCAGCAAATACCTTAGCAAGCCACATTATTTTCTAAGATTTAACAAATCTTTTCAGTGTTTCATGTCCTGCTAGAGAATCCAGTTCATGGTCGCATCTTATCCGGTAAAAATCTATGATTTTCATATTTACTTTTTGCTTTGACTCATAGAGCTCTCAAGCATAATTTGGTGGCGTCATCTAGCTGGCAAATCTTAAAAATGGGCTGCGCTGTTTGCTCACAAATAGATTGCAGTCTTTTGATCCTATGGCTCCCATACGAAATAGTCTACCGATTTTTGTCAAATTTAGTATCCAAACACCTCATTTGGTTATTATATCTTCTTTTTGTACTTTTTACAAAAATTCCTGTTATTTACATAATTTTTTACCGATTTTAATAAGCTTCTCTACGTAATCGATTGAACTTATATATTATATTTATATTATATTTTTTATAATTTTTAAATTTATTGTCTAAGAATTTTATAGGTCTAAGAATTTTTCACATAGTAAAATTTATGAAAATTACGAGAAAATTCATATGAATGATTATATAACGACCAAACCGTAAATTTAAATATAGGTTATAAATATAAACGAATTTAAATTATCTATTTTATTAACTGTATTAGTTTAGTAAAAAATAAATAAACAAAATCTTTTTGGTACAGACCAAATTTATTTTGCTTTTAAGTAAAGATACGTTTTTTATTTATTTCGAAAAATATTTTTTATTTTTTATTCATTCAGGATATCGAATCCATGAATAAATTTTTCACAATTTCACTAAAGTATAATAACAAAATTGAATATACTATGCCTTAAATAGCATAATAAGGTAAGTACGCTTACGCCAATAACGTTATTCGAGTGAGTGAATCGGAGCCCGATTTTTGGGAGCGAATTTTAATGACTGATGAGGCCCATTTCACGCTATCTGGCACTGTAAATAAACAAAACTGTCGCATTTGGGGGAAAGAAAATCCTCATGCTATCCATCAAACTCCACTGCATGATAAGAAAGTGACTGTTTGGGCCGGTGTCTGCTCAAAAACCATCATCGGTCCGTTCTTCTTCAGAGTTGGGGAAACTGTCAATGGGGATCGGTATCGATGGATGTTGGCACACTCTGTTTTACCAGAAATGCGTGAAAAAGGTCTTAAAGGCTTTTGGTTTCAACAAGACGGCGCGACATGTCACACCGCGAAATCAACGATGAACTTCTTGCGTCAAAAGTTCCCAGGACGTGTGGTATCGAAAGGGGGGATATTGACTGGCCACCGAGATCGCCCGATTTAACGGCACCGGACTTTTTTTTGTGGGGATTTTTAAAAAGCAAAGTGTATGCCAACAATCCGAAGACATTAGACGAGCTTAAGGACAATATTAGAGCCGAAATCTCTGCGATATCACCCAAGATGCTGGCAAATGTCATGGAAAATGCCAGAAAAAGAGCTGAATTTTGTATCCGCAATAAAGGAGGTCATTTGATTGACGTTGTTTTTGGCAACTGAATGGAAAAAATTGTAAAGCTTTTAATTTTATAAAAATAAATAGTTTTTCAAAATCGATTGAGAATTGTTCAAGTTATTCAATATTTCCATCGACCACATTCAAATGGCGCACCCAGTATTAAATATTTTATTGGCTAAAATAAAAAATTAAAAAAAAAAATTTGTGCGCCTAGTAAGGACAGTAAAAAGAGTTGAATTTAATTTAAAAAGTAAAAACTTTATTCGTGGTTATAAAATTTAATTGGATCAAAACTTTTTAATAAAGTAAAAATTTCGATAGGCTACCAACATTTGGTAAGCGCCATTATATTTTGTGTGTTTTTTTTTTAATTTTAAGCAGCATTTAAGCCAGATTAAGGGCGTTGCGGATTTATCGCCATAAAAGGAGAAAGCATTTTATCGATTCAATTATATTAAAGCTATATATATCTTTAACTACGCAAATGACTCAAATTCGTAAATCGGCTGAGCTCTGCAAAACGATAAATCCAATCGAATATGTTTTATTCAATTTCCTTTTTTTGTTTTTATAGTCCTATCTATTAATGTTATTGTAATTCCCTTAATCTTTGTTAGCACAGCTCCTATGACTTTTGATTGAAATTAACCACAAATATGTTATTCTTATTACAAAATACATTTTCCCTTTTGCAGGACTTAAACCATTTTTATACCCTGTACCTAAAGGTACAAAGGGTATACTGGATTTGTGCAATGTATGTAACGGACAGAAGAAGGTGTGGCAGACCCCAAGTCCTTTATAACAAAATGATTATCACAACCATTAACCATGTCCGTCTGTGCGTCCGTCCGTTTGTATGAACGCCTAGATCTCGGAGACTAGAAGAGCTAGAGACACCAAGCTTTACCAGCTGGTTCGCATATTTCCTCAGAAGCTCAGTATTTGGTCCTATACTGAAGAAGGGTGCCCGACGAAATGTGCCAAATACCGGGAATCAGTCTTATTGCCAACTCATACAAGATCCTGTCGAGCGTATTATATAAAAGACTGAAGCCCCATGCCAACAAACTGATCGAAACCATCAGTGCGGCTTCAAACCTGGTAGATAGACCACATCTTCAACCTACTCTAATCCTGGAAAAGACCCACCAAAAACATATCGATACCTATTATCTCTTCATCGATTACAAAGCTGCATTCGATAGCGTGATAACGGATCGCCTATACACCACTATGTCTGAGTTCGGTATTCCAGCAAAGCTGACTCGTCTTTGCAGAGTGACATTGAGCGGCATCATCAGCCCTGTCAAGGTAGGAACGGACCTCTCCGAACCTTTCAATACTGTTCGAGGTTTCAGACAATGCGACCTTATATCATGCGACCTCTTCAATTTCGTGATGGAAGCGGTACTGCGGAAGGCCTGCATACATCGCAATGGCACTATTTTTTACAAAGTGTCCAGATTCTTGCACATGATATCGATATTATCGGGCGTTGTAAGCGAGATGTTACTGCTGCATTTTCCTCAATCGAAAAGGAGTTAGCGAAAGTGGCTCTAGCGGTAAACGAGAGAAAGATGAAGTATATGTTGCCTACGAACTGGGACGCATGCGTCTGGGCTCCCATGTTGCAGCGAACCTCTATACTTTTGAAGTGGTCAAGGAATTCACGTACCTTGGAACCGACATTATCACCGAAAATGACATCAGCCTGGAGATAAAACGAAGAATCACACTTGCCAATAGGTTTCACTCTATAGTCTCAGTAAGCAGATGTGTAACATAAACTTCTCTCGACGAACAAAAGTAACACTCTACAAGACGCTCATCTTGCCCGTGCTCTTATGCGGCGCAGAAGCATGGGTAGTGTCACGGACAGATGCATCTGCTCTATGGGTGTTTGAGAGAAAAATTCTTCGTAAAATCTTCGGTCCCATTCGTTTTGAGGAGGATAATCGCATACGGATGAATTACGAACTGTACGAGCTCTACGATGGCATAGATGTTGTCCAGCGCTTTACAACACAACGCCTGCGCTGGCTCGGGCATGTCGTACATATGGATAACGATGCTCCAGCGAAAAAGGTATTCGAAGCGAAAGTCGACGAAGGAAGACGGAGGGGACGACCACGACTCCGATGTAAAGATCAACTGGAGGAGAACCTATCCTCCCTTAATATTTCTAATTGGAGAAGGCGCGCGCAAAGCAGAGGTGCCTGGCGAGAGCTGTTGAGGTCGGCCGTAACCCGAGAACGGGTTGTCATGGAGGAATCTTAAAAATTTCTATATTTTAAAAAAATTGATATAAGTTGTATTCAAAACTAAAAACAGGAACGACATTGATTTTTAAAAATCTATGGAAGCCGTTTTCTGTGCCTTATCTAAACAGAGACCTTATACATAGCAATTAAATAATTTTGTTGCAGTAATGGTTACACTGCAATTTAAAGGAAATCTATATTTTCCCTGCTTACGAAACTTAAAAAAATGCTTGGAATGTGCAAAATATTTAATAACTTGGCCAGCGAAATGTTGTCCAATTCCAAAACAAATTCAATTAAAATTTCGAAACAAAAGAAAGAAAAACCAAAAAATAGTGTCACAATTAAAGCATAACAATTTTACATTTTCTGACAATTGCACAACACTTTTCACTTACATAATAAACCCACTATACCAAAAAAAAAAAAAATAAATATTATATTATACAAAAATGTTAATACTAATTAAAGTGGGTAAAAACAACAACTTGATTTAAGCCAAAACACAAGAAAAATAATAACAATTATATTTGCTATGGTATACTTTATGGAAGGAAGGCAAAAAAAAGTTTCATTGAGGTTTCCCTCGTTGGCCAAGAGAGTCAGCTCAGCCAACTGTTTGCATTTAAGCCAAATTGCGTACAAAATTCAACGGCAGCCTTTAATCTTTTATGATCTACTACAGACACAAATATGCTTGAGCACATAGATGATGGTCAACTGTGTTGTTGGCCAAGTCAATGTAATTGCAATGGCCAACAAGTCATAGCTTTTATTGTTATTTAGTTTCGTTGCTGCGGTTGACAGAAGAAAGTGCACGAATTAAGCCAAATAATGTCACTGGCATAGGTTGCCATAGGTTGTCATATGTTTTACATTTTAACCAAAACCGAAACCTTTTTAGCCATGGTAAGAGAGCAGCGCGGCTTTCGGCCGCGTGCCATGACGCGCCGTTGTTTAATAAATACATTTTATATTATATTTACTTAGAGCAGTTTACTTTCTTTCTTGCTGGCTGGCCGGCCTTCTGTGGAAACGTGAGAAATGAGCCTGACGTCTAACACCATATCGGGTCTTATAGAGCATGTTGGTAGTTGTAGTTGTAGCTGTATCTGTTACTATATATCTGTATATGCATAATATCTTTGTTTGTTTGTGCGAAGAGACAAAAGGCACGTCTTCAGTGCAGCGTGAAATTTCTTATACAATCGTTAGAAATATCGTATATAAATAAACTGCAGCTAGCAAACATGTTTTTCTTTCTTTCTTTCCTTTTATTATAATATTTTATTATAAAGCCACGAAAATTGTTTTTTGTTTATTTGTTTTTTTTTTTAATCATTGACGATGCAATCTTTGGAATTACGCATCTGCAGTCTATTGTGCGTTATGATATATAGATTTCGGGCGAAAGTTTTTTAAGCAAGCCTAAAAGAATCTTAACAACGGTTTGAGATCATCTCTATTTTTTTGATGTATTGCATTACTGACAAAACGAGTTAACAATTTTAATTGAAATCGGTAGCAGCCATAACCACTTTTCACATAACTGACAAAGCACCGCGGGTCTTGGAACTGCCTCTACAGCTAGCCACTCCAGCTACTACTGCGTCTAATCTTAATCGCTTCTAATCACAAGCGATCAATTTTAAAAACAGCGCCTCATACGACGTGCCAGCAATTTGAAATAGATAACACGCCACCCTGCTCCATTTCGAGGTGAGAAGCATTCAATTGCAGCCGGTGAACCAGTTGCTGCCACGCATCATACCTGGTCAAGTCTGGAGCTGGCAGCTCCTCACTTTATAGCTCTCAAAAAGGGGCATATTTACTTTTTTATGAAGCTTGAGAGGAAGCATCTATACTCTCTATAAAAAACATCCGTTTAAGTTTTATGAGTCCTAAACTAGCATGCAGTTAGTTCTTTTTATGGTTTTATTTATTAAATGTTACTCCTATAAATATCAATATAAATGTATTTTCCCATCTGAAACAAGTTTAACAAGCTGACTTTGATAATTAAAAAACTAGCACGGCCTTGGGGCGATGCTAACAGCTGTCTTATATAGAATACTATAAATAATATGGATTATTTTTAGGAATAACATAAATCTTATAAAAAAATGCCATCATATCAGTTTATTAGTTATGCAATCGCAAAAACTAATTTCCTGTAATGGTTTCCCGGTTCCTATAAAATAATTAATAAAAATCAAACTTAATTTCAATCAGCTAAACTAAAAACGCCACGCCCCCTTTAAGGCAGCTTCTCGGTTCTTAAAACTCGTATAGCTTCTAGACAAACGACCAAATTGTTAAAAACACCTATAGCGAGTGTCCTAGATCAATAACGCTTACATCGCATAGCGAATCGGCTAAACTGATTTAACTGTTTAAAAATGGAATGAAAAACGAAGAAAACCCATGTTGCAAATTATATGTCTTTCTTCCAGCTTAATCTTTTTAAAAAATGTTCTTCAAAATAATTTTTTCCCAGTACATATTAACGTCTTCCCGATAAACTGACCAGAATCAGTCGCACAATGCCCAGTTTCGTATATCTTTGAAATAGAGTGTTCAGGTTTAATTTTTGTATGGTAACTATAGGAAATAGTGTACCAAATTTGATCACACTTCACACAAATGTGCAAAAAAAATTATTTCTTAAATCCTGTTTCAGTTTATGTCAGTTGTATTTTATTTTAGTTTGTGTAAAGTTTGAATCAAATTGTTCCACAATTTCATATGAGCTACCATACAAAGTTGAACCAATTTTTATGCGAAGTCACGCACTTTTTTAGCGGCGCCTTATAAAATAAATTACGATCATGGGCCTGAATGCTTAAAAAAAAACTCTATTAAATAGCTAAGCGTTGAGATCCAGATGAAACTCAAACTAGATCAGCACAGCTGGCTGGCTAACAATAGTCCAAGCAGTTCCTAGCTTCCTATGATCCGAAATGATTTAAGGACATCTCTCAATTAAGCAAGAACCTTCTTAAGAGTAGTTCATTACAGGCTCAGCAAACACCTGAGCAAGGTGGACATCATAGATTTCTAACACCTTTAGGTTTAAGTGAGATTTCAGAGGAATCCTCGCAATACCTAGAGCCACAACTGGATAGCTAGTTAAGCGCTGAGACCGAGATGAAACTCAGACAAGATCAGGACAGCTGGCTTACAATCGTCCAAGCAGCTCCTAGCTTCCTATGATCCGAATTGATTGTTAGGACATTTCTCAATTAAGCAGAGAACCTTCCTAAGTGTAGTTCACTATAGGCGCAGCAAACACCAGAGCATAGATAGACTTTATAGATTCTAACAACCTTTGGGTTTATGTGGGACTTGCAAAGGAATCCTCGCAATAACTAGCAACAGAATATAACTCCTGACAGAAGGAGGACATTTTTATTCATTTATTTAACATTGTAATCTAGAATTAATTCTAGGGAATAAAGTAATTTAAAGCAAGAGCAACATAGGCATTCAGGCTAAAATAAGGGCATTTATTAGTTAAGCTAGAATCATTTCAGTAAATTAAGGTTCTTCTAGGGAATTGAAATAAGTAAGGACTTCTAAGGGAGCAGTACAGATCATTAGAGTTACAAAGCAGTTTTCTCCCACAAATATCATTATTAAAATCCTATTCAATTATCAATTTTAAAAAGCAGTTAAAAATGTCAAAAAATTAGTTGGAGATATCTTAGAGGAATATCTTCGAAGGGCTGCCCATCCGAATTTTAAGATTTAGCCGTCATCTTCAGCGGGCTTCTTCTTAATCTTCCTTCTTTATTATTAAAAAAAATTGATTACAACTCGAAATCAATAAATCCTATGAAAATCTTTTCATATATCATTATAATTGCAAGACCAAAACAAGAGGTTAGAAGAGAGTAAAAATTTTTGGTGCTCAAAAGACTTTAATGTTTAAAATTAGACTTTATGAAATGAGTCTTAAAGCACAAAAATTTTTCATTCTTGCCAAACTTTCAAATTTTTCCTTAGTTTTAATAAGTGGTCTTAAGATTTGGCAACGTGTATGTCCTAAATAAGTCTGCCTAATTTTAACTGTTTACACAGCAGTGTAGAACCGCGTGAAAGAAAAAAAAAATCATCATATAAAAAACGCTGTCAAAGTTCTTAGCTTTAAAATTCTTAGGTTTTTTATTTGAAAAGACTGTAAAAATTCTTAGCTTTTTTTATATGAAGTTTTGTTTTCTTTCATGCGGCTTTACACCGCCTTTAAGAGTACTGCCACTTTTTGGTTTTTGGTAGTTTTTCGCAACGAATTTAGTAATCTTGGGCAAAAGTCTTAGTTATTAAGGCTGTCAGAAGTTACTCCGAAAGTCGGTCACATCTGACATCGGTAACATCTGACATCGGTAACATCTGACATCGGTAACATCTGACATCGGTTACATCATCTGACATCGGTTACATCTGCAACTTTTACAAATTCTGCAAAGCTTTTCCAGGGACTAGGCGTAGTAAGATAAAGTAACTATGTATTCACCCCTTAGAACTTAGATAATAATAAAAAATTGATGCAGTTTGTGGATCTAGTTCAAGTTCCATGTAGAGTAGATGCTGTTTTACGCCTATCGACAAGGGGCGCAAGGTTTTTTTTCCCGTGCCCGGAATTCTCTAAGCAGCTAGTTGATTTGAAAGAAACCGTTAGTTAACTTAAAATTTTTTGCAAAAACATTAAAAAAAATTCCGATGGTAGTCTCAATAGTGAATAATGCAATATTCTCCCGAACATTTTTTAGATGGCCCTGCGTAGTTCCGACTACTACGTTCCAGATATTTTCATTAAAACCGTATAGATAGTACTGTCTTTGAACGAAGCGCCGCTAAGACAACTAATTCTGAAGGTCTACATCTTGAGGGAAATGATTTCCAAGTTCACAGAAAAGATCCATTTAAGTAAATGAAGTAGACCAAGAATTTTAAGTCAGATTTGCAATATGTTGCGGATATTGCTTCTCTTTGATGTTTGACAGGAACTCAAACAGACTTAAATATTTCATCAATATTATATATGACCATAAATGTTTCTCTCTATCTATCTATTTATCTATATAAAATCTTTATAAATCTATCTATTCGGATTTCTGAAAAAGTATAATACTTTCTAGCATGGAGATAAAAAAATCTTTTTAGTCAGTTGATTAGTTTATCGTATTGACTTGATTAGGCAGAGAGTCGCGGGCCTAAGCAATAAAGATGTCAAAAATTTGTATTTAAAGATGATGCCGTGTATTTTTAGAAAAAAAAAATTAACATTAATATACAACAAAAGTCTTACCTCTAAACACAAAATCTAATCATCTAAAATTGAAAACATCCATTCGACCAAAAAAAAAAATTACCAAAATTGTAAAACAGTGTAGATCAAATTCTGTTTTTTCGCGATACGTTGCCAGAAAATAGGCATAAAAAAGATACAGTGTCAATATAAAATCAGGGGATTGGTTCTCCGTTTGAAAACCCAACTAATATAATATAAGTTGATGTTAGGTTTCTACATGGGAGTTGGGATTTTAGAATTAAATAAAGAATATTAATTTCTCAAAAAAAAATTAAATTCATTTCATGAATTGCTAGTAAAATATATAGTTTTCATTATTTTAGATCTTAAATTTAACGAAATCGAAAGACGTTGTTAAAGCCAAAGAAGTTATATGTAACTGCAAAATGGTCTGCTATCAGCTGTTTTTAAACTGAACAAATATCTATAGCAGTTGTTTTTTCTTTAACGTGTTTTGAGATTAAGGTGTTATTTTTTACTACAAATAATTGAGAATTTTTTAAATCTCGCTAAATCAAATTAAATCGCCTAAAAAATTAACGGAATGATTTTTTTGAATGGCGTAAAATCAATTTTTTGAATTACCTAAAAAATTGCGCACAAACAGAATTAGTTGTACCAAACAAATTGTAACACCAAAATCATAAAAAAAAACATAAAAACTGGTTGAAGCAGCCAGAACGCAAAATTTAATCATCTATAATAGAAAAATCCATTCCCCCCAAAAAAAATTTCACAAAATGGTTAAACATGTATCTCAAAAACATGTTTCGACGTTTCCATCGAAAAACACAAAAATCTCAACAACAAAAACTGCTTGTGTACTGCTTCAAGCAGTCTAAACTTTAAACGTAGGCGTTTTGCCAACCAAGAGTCTATACCAAAAAGTGTACTCTGGGTACAGTGTATCCCACTGTCAGGAACTGCCCCAAACTGTTGCACACATTTTTGTTTAATATAGGAACAGTCTTGGCCACGAGCATTCAAGACACCTTGCGTTCTTGTTGATTGCTGGCAGGCGATTTGATGCATGCAGTTTGATGTGTGGCAGCAGCAGCAGAAGCAGCTCTGTCTGAGTCTGCTGCTGCTGGTGCTGCTCCAGCTCAAGCTATGACCTTGAGTAGTGTGGCACTGTCTAAACAACATGCCCAAGAGCCACACACGATATGCCAAATCAACAGTCATGGCTGACATTTGCATAACATGCAGTCAGTTGCAGTTGCAGCTAGGTGCTTGGTTTGCCACAAAGTTGTTGCAACAACATCTTAAAACAAAAGATCTGCAGATATATGCACACAGAGAGCAGAGCAGAGCTTTGCTTGAAAATGTTGCAATAGTTGATTTATGTGCCACAAGTGTGACTGCCGTTAGCTGCTCCAGTACGGGGCGTTGCACCAATGCCGATTATGCAATATTGATTGCACAATAATTGGCGAAAGGGCCCGCCAGTTGCCACCGTACAAGGTGTCGAACTAGAACAGTAGCCAATATACTTACCACATGCAGCAACTCCAGGAGGCACATCAATTGTGCTAACGAGCTGTGCACCAAATCGCCCAAAAATGCCAAAACGAATGCTGCCATAAAATTTCATAACTATCTATCGTACAACTTCCGCAACATTATGTTGAATGCAACACTATGTGTAGCATTGTGGTCAAGTATGGTCTGGTCTTGGACTTGGTGGAGCTCTGCTCTGCTGCTTCTTGTTGTTGTTTAATATGATAACAAATTATGGCCAGGCACAGTGCGGCGCTTTACATATGTGTATACATAAAACGCTGTTGACATTGGTGGCATAGACAGAGAACCCAACCAAACCGAACCAAACAGAACAGATCTGCCACATATGGTTGGCAACAAGCAGCTTTTTATGATTATCATGATATACGAGTGCCCATTGTTTGTACTGAGAGATCCCAGGCATTGAAAAAAAAACAACATGCATAGTATGTGTATCTATGGGTTCCAAGTCAACCAAGTCACCAAAAATGGTTAAGCGACTGAAGCTTCAACTGCAACTGCAACTGCAACTACGCTTCGAGCTGTGTAAAATTTAAATGAGCATATTTTCACAGCGGTGGCAGCCACCAATTTGTTGCTATATATACATAGATCTACTATGTATACATACATTTAACTATATAGTAGTACATAGACTTAATACCTTTTCATTACAACAGTAGCAATCATACCTACGTCGAGGCGGTGGCCATAGACCTGATGCATTCCTTTACGTTTATCGGAGCACATTAGGTGAGAATTGTGTCACCTAATTAGCGTAAATGAATCAAAAGTCCGCCAACCAACTGCCGACAGCTAATCCAACAATCTATGGCTCCGTACAACAACAAAATCGTGACGACATTCGGTAGAAAAACCTTAAAAAAAAATACTTGGCAGCCCTGGGGCCTAATTTAAGTGTAACTAAAGTTGCGCTTCGACTTTGGTCACAGAAATTTAAATACAATTTAAGCATTTACATTGGCCTTCAAGCAACCAAAAACGTGTCTTATAAAGAATGTGCACTCTAACGGCAAAAGTATTGCATCTCACCTCATCTCACCTCCCCCGGTTGCAAAGTTTGCCGGTAATCCATGAAATAATGCAGCACCGATACTTTAAGAATTTTTTTTTTCGTGAAAATTCGAAATATTTATTCCATCAGGCTGCGAACCACCGTGACAGTAATTTGAGCCACATTTAGCATTTAAAAATTATCGGTGTAATTTATCGATACCATTACGATCGATTGCTCTCATTCTGAAAATGTTTGTCTTCTGTTAATAAGCCATTCCTGAAATGGCAGAAAAAGCAGCGCAGAACACTTTTCCATATCGGCACGAATTTAAAAAAAATATTTTTTGTTTTAATAAATCATCTATCTTATCTAATCAAATAAGTACAGCTCATGACAGCCCTCCTCGAGGGTTGATTTTCTTTGGATTGATTTGGTGGCCACGCACCATTTCTAATACGGAATTACTGAAAAACACAAATGAGCTTCCTATTGAACTAATAATCAAACGCCGCCGTTTCGGGTGGATTGGGCACATCCTTCGCAAAGACACCTGCGAAATCTGTAGGGCAAGAAGCCGTGGAAGACCAACAACCTCTTGGAGTCGCATGGTGAATGCTGACCTTCGGGACTCCCATACAGACTGGAATAGCCTCAAACAACTTGCAAAAAATCGGTCGGACTTCAATTCTTTTGTTTTGGCCCTACGCTCCACCCAGAGTTAGAGAAACTTATATATATGACAGCCCTGGAATTTTAAAATTGACAGGAACTTTTTGCTATCTTTCGATTCATCAAAAAATGATTCAATTGATTAATCTTAAGATTATTGTATGAAAAATAAACATCAAGACATGACATCAATTTCAAAGAGATTTCGTGACGTCACTGCAGTGTGCACACCGTTGCAAGCTGCTCGGCGACCAAAGTCTTTACCTTCATATGATTCTATTAGATTAGGAAATTAGATTATTGTATGAAAAATAAACATAAAGGCATCTAGCGTCAATTGCAAAAAGATTTCGTGACGTCACTGCAGTATGCACACCATTGCTAGCAGATGGCAAGGTTAAGTTCTTTATAAACAAAATCTGTAAGTTTTAGTGAGATATGCATCTAAGCCATGCAGAGCGGTTGGATCTGTGGAGGAACAACAATCGCAATAAGACTGCAGTAGCCACTTAAGTAATGGTGATGACAATCAATATAATTAAAAAGAAAGTAAAAGAATTTATTGCCCATGTGAATAAAATTGCCAAAATGTGGTCGAAAGTTAAAGAAAAACTTGCAATTTGGCTTTTACTAAATAAGGTCGACCTATATTGGTCGATGAATCATTCACAGTCACTCTATCAAAAATTAATTGCCTTCGATGATATCAGCGAATCTTTTTCAGCTAAAAAATCTCAGCGAAAGTGACTCACTGCATAAAGCTATACATCATAAGTTCCAGATGAAACGTAGACTTATAGTACATTGCTGGTGAATAATAGTGATATATTTTCCAGCTATAAGCAATTAACTAAGCTGGTGTGTTGGATAATGGAGAAAAAATTCATCTCTTTCAAAGTCAAATCTCTATGGTATCTAATATCAAGAACTTTAATTTGAAGTCACACAAAATAATATCGTGATCTAGGGATATATTATTATCTTATATACCATTTCGTAGTACTGAAACCGCATCCGATGGCTAGGGCCATAGAGAGAATGTCCGAGCCCAGGGGGAAATCTCGGATACGGGCCTCAATTAATTTTTCTTAATTCATGAAAATACGTATAATTGTTGAAAATGAATGAATGACTCTCGAGTCCGGGTCCCTCCGAGAGCTCCGGGACCGGGGGAAAAAGACCCCGATCCCCCCCCATCCCCTCTCGTCAAGCTTGCCGACGGCATCAAGCCTGGGCTTTTAGATCTAAAAATAGGTTTTTTCAGAACCATTTCCTCAAATATGTTTTTGTTTTTGAATGGTTTTAGAGTCGACGAACCCAAACTCGATATCAAAAAAATCGCAGGCCGTTCAGTTCCGGATAGAGCCACAATAGATATTTTTATGAAGCAAGGGATAAGATCAAAATGCTTCTAACCCAAAATACTACACTTTTTATTTGCTTTAGAAGATTGCAATAAATTTCTCAAGATCGCCAATTCAAGGAAAAGTATTCAATCTAACCACAGATTAACATTTGACAAAACTATGGATTCATCAGATCCTTTTGTATCTAAAAAACCGTCTAGCAATTTGAATAAAGTGTTCTACTGTAATAAACGAATATAGGATAGGTACGATCTGTCTGAAATTCCTTGTTCCTATTTCATTTTTATTATATATATCGGCGAAAATAAATGAAGCGGGCCACTTTTTTGGCGACCTTCTCCGATTTTGATGATTTTTACACAGTTGGTAGAGCTGCTAGCCATTAGAAACCACGCCCAATTTTATTGCAAAATTCCGATTATTTATCGAGTAATCGATAACTGAATATCGGTTTTTTCATTTTTGGACTATTTTTTGATAAGCCATATCTTCTAAACGAATAAAGATATTGACGCGAATTTTTTTTACCATGACATAAAATATTTAATTTAAAAAAAATAAATTGGAATTTTAAAAAAATTTTTTTTTTTTCGGAAGAGTTATGCTTTTGTGTCATTTTTCGAAGACTATTTACTATGGCGAAAATGCGAGGTGCCATCACAATAATAAGCATAACTTCTGCAGTTCTACGAGTTACCGCGTTTTTATTTTTGCGTCTTTTTCAGCGAATGTCCACGCATAAAATGACATTCACACTTTTTTTCAAAAGTGGTAGATCACTTTTCAATTTTTAAATTTAAAATTAAAAACAAATATATTTAAAAAAAATAAATTGGAATTTTTTTTTAAATTTAATATTTTATCTGTCATGGTAAAAAAATTCGCGTCAATATCTTTATTCGTTTAGAAGATATAGCTTATCAAAAAATAGTCAAAAATGAAAAAACCGATATTCAGTTATCGATTACTCGATAAATAATCGGAATTTTGCAATAAAATTAGGCGTGGTTTCTAATGGCTAGCAGCTCTACCAACTGTGTAAAAATCATCAAAATCGGAGAAGGTCGCCAAAAAAGTGGCCCGCTTCATTTATTTTCGCCGATATATAATATATTATATTTTAGACCCAGAAGAGTATATAGCAGAACGTTTTGCCTACCTCGATGATACAGTTAAGGAATCGGAAAGCTGAGGTAATTGCTCTTGAAATTAATTTTTGCCATCCTTAATTAACATAATAAAAAGTTTAATGACCAGCGAATTCTGGAATACTGGCAAGCGGAGGCTCAGATTTTATCTTCAAAGCTAAAGCTTGGAAGTAGAAGCAAAATTAAAGATCGTTAACTCATGAAAAGAAATATTTCAAAATTCCAAAATGTATCCTTTTACTTATTTGTTTTACATTCAAAGCGACTTTAAAATACGTCCGTACATAATGAAAGTTAACAAAAAGTCGAATTTCTATCATCTTTTAAATCTGTTTGCTAATCTTAGCCTTTAAGGACTACTACAAACCAACCAATATATTTTAAAAACTCTTCGAAAAAGGCAGTATTAAATGATTTACGCCCATTAACATTAGTAAAATGTTAATAACTACAAAAATTAATTTCGTATTAAAACTTAAATGTATAATTTTTAGACCTCCTGTATATTAATTTGTTCTACTTTGTTGATTTGAATAATAAGCCGAACCCACCAAACTTCAAATGTACATTTGAGTAAGCCTAAAAGACAAGGAGATGATGCATTTTTAACAAAACGACCCTTTACCTCATTAGCTCTTTTCCTTGAACACATCTGCCTTTCTCAATGACTTAAACCAAATTCGCCGATAATAAATACTTTCATTAGGAAATGTGGGTCAAAGATATCCCACCGCCGTTCACTTCCACTCGCTCTGCTTTAGTTTCAGATTTTTGATATGATCTCTTTTTAACAATCAATAAATTTTGTGAGTAACCCATAATTATGTGTTCTTAATTCATTCGAATTTAAATGATTCTATCTTGTGCAACTTTCTTAAATGTTGGTCAAAACCATTGACGAATACTTATGCATATTACAATAATGATTGGACAGTAAGTGCCATGAGTGGAGTGTTCTAGTCGAGTAAATTTCGTCTTTGGCGGCCCTAGGCTTCACTGGGAGTTAAGGATATTAGAAGACGAGAAGAGAAAATGCGTCATTTCCTGAAGCTCTAAAGAATCGTGTAATGTTCCACTTACTCAAATGTGGAACGGGCAAATATTGCTTAAACGGACATTGATCGTACTTTTCTCAAAAGCTCTCCAAGGACGTCTCATTCGGATTACGTCATCGCCCAACCTCAAAGCAAAAGGTGAGAGAATTAGAGTCTAGTAGAGTGTTAATTGCATCGAACAAGTGTGCTTTGTACATCTTAATTGTCTAGTAAGATGAAAATAGCTTCGATTAAAACGATTGATTCTTCGCTTGATATTTATGGTCACATCGTCAAACAACATAATCAATCTGGTTTCGCCTAGTTTGATCAGAAGACAGCCTTATCGATATGCTAAGATCTGATGCCACCAACTATCTCTTTTCATAGCGCGCTGTAAAAACTAGGCCTTAGAGCGTTGATTGATGTGATTGTGATCTTGTACGAGATTAAGTTCGTACACTGTGGGCATCTTAATCAACTTAACCATTAAGATTTCATACGATAATGTTAACGTCAAAGAAGGTTTATGATGGAAGGCAACCTAGCTCGCAGCACCCTTTTCCATTTCGTCTTTGCGTGAACGTCAAACAGGCTTATGTTCAGGAATTCAGCCTTGACACGGATAATTACTAGTTTCATCTGCACTGAAGGTAATCGTAGGAAGGTAGTAAGGTGATGCAGTCAACTATAAATCAGCTAGTAAGTGGCGCGACGCGTTGGGCTATTCCGCGTAGCTGCAACCTGAATCTCTCTAGCGCATATCCTTGCCGGCGGCTCTAAGTTCTAAATTTCTTGGTAGACTCCGATAGTTGGAGAGAGACCTCATGCTGATAGGTGCTAGGTAGGAACACTTCAGAAATAATATTCTTTAATAGATTGGGGCTGTCAATTTTTGGGACTCTTTATAGTCTAGTAGTAGTATATCTACATTTTCTATGGGAGTATTAATGGCGTTAAGGTATTTGATAATGCGAGTAGCCCAAGTCCTTTGTACAGGTGCGAACCTAGCATGTGTTCTTGGGGAGGCTCTTCTTTTCGAAGTGGGTATATATCGAAGCTTGCAAAAAACATTCAACTTATTTTTTCAAGTTTTGGGGGATCACAAACCTGGCTCAAGTTAACTAGGGCACGCAACATATAAGATGTGCTTCGTGGAAACAGAGATTGTACTGGACACTCCCAATACTATATCATTAAGAAACTACAATCAACACTAACCATATCCAGGCGTTACTGACTCAATATCGTTACAAAAAAAAAAAAAATTGAATCGTTAGGGTTTTGACACAACCTTAAAATCCAACTTAAATGAAGATTATTGAAGGTTATTTCAGGATCTTTTGCATCTTAAAGTCAGGATCAACTTGCTAGTTACCTAAAATTGCTGTCGCATGGGTTTTTTCGGATTCCAGATTCGAATTTAGATATATTGAAGATTTTGTCCGCATCTTTTTATCTTAAATTAAGAATCATCCGTTTGTTATCTAAGAAAGCTGTCGTGCAAGGGATTTATTTTTATATCTCGGATTCGGATTTGGATATATAAGGTTAGGATATTTTACTTCTTCAGACAGTCCAAAAATAGAAAAAGATAATCGAAAACCAAAACTTAGATAAAATTATAATGATATCTCAACATTATTTTTTATTTTTTGTGGGCCTGTCTAATTCTTATTCTATTCTTTCATATTATAGCTATAAAATATGCATATAAAAATAATGTGTAAAAGATCTTTCTTCGTTATTTGTTCGGGTTTTAAAATATAGATATACTTTAATGCAATTTCATAAGTCACCAATAGCAAGCATATAAAAACAATCCAAAGTTATCTAGAACACAATCTTCCACACACGTTAAAACATTCATTGAATATTAAACTAAACAGTTATTAAACAATAAAACATAGATAAAAGACTATTCGATCTCTGTATCTAAACTTTGACACGCCATAAATTGCTCTTATTCCTCATATCTATTGTATTAATAATAGAATAACATTGCTCTCTCGGTAAATGTAAACAAATTTAAGAATTCGCACAATCTCTTACTCGAATTGTACACAAATAATTATTTTTATTGCCATTTGCGGATTTTCTTTTTATTATTATTGTTATTGTTATTATTATCACTATTTCTAATAACTGTGTTAAGCGTAGAGCCAGAACGCACATGCCAAACTGTACTTAGAACGTGCGTTGATGATGATTTTATTTTCTCCGAAAGATGTCCGAAGAACAGCTGTGGTCGCTACTAATGCGGCTTCTGTGACTACTCAATTGGGCAGTCAGTAGACACTTTGTATCATTATTGAGCACAAAAGTTCTGGTCTTGCGAAGACGACTTTCACCGAACTCCGAGTGTGCCCAAGTGACATGTTTAAGATGGTACCAGGCATGTCTTTAGCTCGAAAATTATGTGTAATTTAAAGATTGCGCATGCCAGATAATTGAAATATTTTAAACCTTCGGCTGGGCTTTTAATCTTAGCACAGGTCTGGTGTTTGGGAATAAATTTACCCTAACACTGTATATGGCTTTGATTTTATATGCAGATATAAAAGCGTAAAATTACTTTGGGCAGGAAAGTATTAAAACCAATTTTCACTTACTATTTAAGTTACTTAATTTTTAAACTAGGAGAGAGTTATAAAAAGTAAGTTCAGACTAGCGTTTTTTGTCTATCTCCCTGTAGTAATATTTTATGAGATATTAACCAATACCAATAAACAAATATTTTAATTTAAATATATTCTGGGCTCTAAAGATGTGAATAATTGTAGAAGTTAAAATTCTTAACAAAATCAATCTGTAACAACTCTATCCTTAAATAACAACAAAATGTATCCCCAATATGTTTTACTTAATGCCTTAGTAAAATGGAACGCTTAAACCGAAAATGACGTCTACAATTTTTTTTTTTAACGGAATTCGAGGTATTGCGAAAAAAAACCACTTTTCGAAATTAAAAAAAAAGTGTCTTCACTTAAAAACAAATATCTCTAGTTGATTTGGATAATTTTTTACTAAACTACAGATAATAGAATAACCTATCGATTATAATTGAATTTATCCATTCATATAAAATGTTTCGTAATTTTCAGGAAATTTTTGAGAAAAATATGTATTCGAACGTAAATTTCAAAAATTATAAAAAATAAATGTTTGTACTGTTTTATTTTATGCCCCTTAAAGATCGATCGATGATGAATAATATAATGATTATGGTTGCTTAGCAAAATCAGAAAAAAATTTTGGAAATAACAGAATTTTTGTAATATTAGATCAGTAAATTTAGATAAGTTTTATATTGATAAATTGTTTGTTTATAAAGATATCGTAACCAAATTTTTTTTTAGATTTCTTAAGATTTGTACCAATTTTTAATAAAATCGGTTGACTATTTCATATAGCACTCACAGAACTTTTAGTTCGAAAATGGAATTACAAAAGAAAGGACAAAACAAGTTATTTAAAAAAAATGTTTTCTATTGAAAATGTACAAATTTCCATTTTTACACTGAACTTCGTCTAGAAAATAGACATTTTGATTATAAGAAACAAGAGAAATTGCTCAAAGTTTTGATTTTAGCGAGTTGATAGTCAAAGTCCCGTAGAACCGGCTGAAGGGCATGTTCCATTTGCCCTTCAAAGATCTTCGCTGGAAACTGAACCCAGTAATTTTTTAAAACTAATAATGCAGTTCAATGCATAATGCAAAAAAAAAAGTTTTAAACTTAACGCCTTACGGCCTTATTAAAAAAAAGAGTGTTTTTTACCAATTTTTGTTTTTAATTTAAGTTGGCAACGTTTAAAAAAAGAAAAATAGTCAATATTTTTTAACCAGGACATTTAAAAAAAAATGGCATACGTAAAGTCGGGCGCGGATGACTTTGGGATTCCCTGTACGACTAGTTTGCAACTAAATCTGGTATATTGTTTTAAAACATTAAAGCCATTTGATTGCCAAATTAGGTTCCTTCATAAACAACCAAAATCAAACGAATTTTGAACCAAAAATATTTTTTTGACTGATCGGTCCTATGGGAAGTATTTGATATAGCCAACCGATTTCGATTAAATTTGCTACAGTGCTTGAGACCTATAAATTTTGTCCAAAAATAGATTTTTAGGAAGATCGGCCCTATGAAAGCTATATACTATAGTCAAGCGATTTTGATCAAATTTGGTACATAGCTTGGGTGTTCTAAAACTTTTGAATTCCAAATCTAGTTACGATATCTTTATTAAAAAACGAAATATAGCGAATTTCGTATAAAAACAGTTATTTTGGTCGATCGGTCCTTTGGGAGCTATATGATATTGTCACCGATTTTAATCAAATTTGGTGCAATGCTTGGCAGCTATAAGAAATTTTCGAATGCCAAATAGTTTTTTTTCTCCAATGGAAAAGTGGAAGTTTGGTTACTCTAGCTCTTACCATCTGTGAGATCTAGGCGTTCAAACGGACAGACAAACGGACATGTGTATATCGACTTTTTAGTCCCCCTGAACATATTTTAGGTAACTTTAGGGTGTCTCCGACCAATCCTTCTATATGTTACATACATTTTCGGCTTGCACGAACTTAATATACCCTTTGTTCCAGGTACTAATTATGAGATTTGCTTATTTTTTTAAAGTATGTTCCTTAAATATATCAATCCCCATTTTTTTTCTTATGTTTATACGTTCTGTATTTAGTGTTAATATTAATCAGATCGATTCGGTGAAACAATGTTAAAAAAGAAGGAAAAAAGTACATACATTTTTAGATTAATTATTGGAATGCATACTTCGTTATTTTATGATAAAAAAAATTGATTTATTTTGTAGGAAAATATAAAAATATTTACAAGCGATCCATTAAAATATGCAATTTCAATAAAAATTAATGGATTATTCGCAACAAAAAATATAACTAAAGTAACCATTAAAATTGATGGAACCGAGTCCCCATGGTGTTGAGTTGAATAAATCTGTCTTTCGTTTCGGTAAAGGTTTAGAAGTTACAAATAACGAAAGTCTAAAAAAAGTGTAATTTTTGACCATTTGTACTGACTTTTCAAACTACTCTCGCATAATGTGACGAGTCCGAGCCGAAGGTAGTCCATAAGAAGGTAGAAAAGCAAACTATTGTCCAAAAGAGTGTCGATATATAGCATCGTTTCCCAATAGAAGAATTTCGTCGTTTACACTCGCTCTATAAAAGTCAATAAGCTGAAATTTGTAGCAAAAACTTTTACCGACTTTTTCGCAGTGCCTTTTTTAGGAATTAAGGAAAGTTGGAGGATAACCATAAACGCATAAAGGAGTAATATTAATACATAATACATTTTCGGCTATTACATCTTTCGTTTTTGTGATAAAGTGACCAAATAACAAAAATAGGCCGCTTGGTAATTTTTTAGGGGACCATCACTCAGATTTGGAATCATCATCGTCATCGTATGGCCATTACAACCCGCTCTCAGGTTACGGCTGACCTCAGCAGCTCTCGCCAGGCGCCTCTGCTTTGCGCGCGCCTTCTTCAATTAGAAATACCATGGGAGGATAGGTTCTCCTCTACTTGATCTTTCCATTGGAGTCGTGGTCCTCCCCTTCGTCTTCCTTCGTCGGCTTTCGCTTCGAATACCTTTTTCGCTGGAGCATCGTTATCCATACGTGCGACATGGCCGAGCCAGCGCAGACGTTGTATTGTGATGCGCTGGACAACATCAACATGTCGTCGTAGAGCTCGTACTGCTCGTGGTTTATCCGTATGCGATAACCGTCCTCAAAACGTACGGGACCGAAGAATTTTCCCCTCAAACACCCCAAGAGCAGCGGCATCTGTCCGTGACACAGCCCATGCTTCTGTGCTGTATAAGAGCACGGGCAAAATAAGCGTCTTGTAGAGTGTTACTTTTGTCGTTCGAGAGAGGTCTCTGCTACACATCTGCTTACTGAGACCGTAGTAACACCTATTGGCAAATGTAATTCTCCGCTTTATCTCCAGGCTGATGTCATTTTCGGTGTTAAGGAATCATACAGCTTACAAATTGACCTTCATCTGACTGGGTCAAAATGGCATAAAAATCGTTTGCATACTTAATAATCCGAATTTCATCTATTTGACACACACATTAAGAAGCAAAAGGGCCAAGTTTTTAAGCGTAAATTTGTCAGATCTTAGTCAGACAGCCAAGAGCTAAGTAATTGGTAGATTTATCAGTCTCAGTTTACAGCGAGAAGTCATTTTTGGGTCATATGCGGCACGTTTAACCTTCCATAAGTATTCAATTTGGTTCTTGACACCGCAATTACAACAAATTTTAACGCTGCAATGTACAAAAGGGCCGCAAAGATCCTCCAATCCACATGGCAGCCTAAGGACATGTACAAATTGTGGTAATCAGTTTTAATTAATGCCACATTTCATCTTTTGGCCAGATGAAACGCAATGTATTAGGGCCAGTAAAGGGTCAGTACATTAAGTTAAGCCCAAAAGTTATATGCGTTTGCTGCCGGGGCTATTGAACTTGCACCTAAAGAAGAAAAAAAAAAAACTTATATTTTTTTTTGCGTGCAAAAGGCGTTGCCGTGGCTTGTAAGTTAAGAAGATCTTTCACAGTTAAGCCAATTTATGGCTGGCCAAAAAAGATTTTAATCTTAAATGAAAATAATCATAAATAAATAGCAACAGCAACAGGCGGCCCCCAAAGAGTTTTTTTAGAGGCCCTTTTGTGATTGTCAAGAATTTTGTAAAAGGTTTTCTGAATACGAATATATGTGTGCTAAATATTTACAATTTTAGTGTTGCATTGTTATTGCTGTGCTCCAATCACTTTTAACGCTAATCAACACACAATTCGCATACACAATAACAACAACAAAAAAACCGATTTTTAATGTAGAGTAAACCACATATCGTATATACTATAGAAAAACGATTTCATGCTTCAAATACTTGACTTCATATGACTACGCGGGCGTCAACAACAACAGCAACAACAATAGCAACAAAGGCAACAAAAACAAACCCAACAATTGTTAATCAAGTTTCAATGATATTTGAGAAATGGTAACAAATCTTCTAGCAATAATAGACGATTTCTTTGAACGCGCTCTTTGTCCGTACTTATAAGCATGTGAGTACCCAACTATTTACAATTGGCATTAGTTGGCAGGCCTTTGAACTATGCCGCCTCAAGTCCGAGCCGATCTCCGTTTAGCTGCTCTCCTCAACTTGGAGTGCAAACTTTTCGCACAACAAATGAAAATTGCAGGAAATGTATATTTAGCCAAGTTCTACAAAACTTGGCAGTTAAATCTGGCCATAATTTTCTAGCTGGGGCGTGCTTTTGTTGCCGCCCAAGTCTTATATCAAAGAGCAGCCATCAAGTACAAATCAAATGCCATAAACATGGCCAAAATAATAGTACAGCTGTCAGCACCAATTCTCAGGAGGTACTGCTAAATTGAATTGTTTTGTTTGTAAAAGACCCTGTCATAAGACTGCCAACACTAACGCCCATAATATTGTAATAAATTAAAAAAAAAAAAAATTGCGTACGTTAAGTCAAGCGAGGACGACTTTAGGATACCCTGTACCACTAGCTTGCAATAAAATCCGGTTCCTTCACAAAAAACCAAAAACAGAAAAATTTTTTTTTTGACCGATCGTTCCTACGGGAGCTGTATGATATAGTCAACCGATTTCGATCAAATTTTGACACAGTGCTTAAATACCTTAAAAAAGATATGAATGCCAAATTTATTTCAAATATCTTTACAAACAAACAAAACACATCGAATTTTGTATAAAAAACGTGTTTTTGGACCGAATCGGTCCTATGGGAGCTATATGATATAGTCAACCGATTTGGATTAAAGTTAGTACAGCGCTTAGGAACTATAAAAAACTCACGAATATCAAATTTGGTCCCAATATCTTAACAAACAAACGAAACACAACAAATTTTGTTAAAAAACTATATCATATAGCGAATTTTTCTTTAAAAAAGTTATTTTGGCCGATCGGTCCAATGGGAGCTATATGATATAGTCAACCGATTTCGATCAAATTTCGAAATACCAAATTTTTATTTTTATATGAACTTCCTTTGGCGTTACATTATACATGGTACTCCCTTTGGGCTGTTTTATTCGACCTTCAAAAAAAAAACAAAAATTAAAAAAAATACCATTTTAAGATCATCTTTTTGCTTCTTCGTTAATATTACCAATAGCCCAGTCAAATTAGGGTTTCACTGCGGAATGAAAGATAATAAGCTGGAAATTGGTAAAAACCTTTGTTTTGTCGCCCTAAATATTGTCTCAAAAGTCACAAATGCTATTGTGTCCGCGTCTT
Source organism: Chymomyza amoena (assembly GCA_037043745.1). Taxonomy (NCBI): domain Eukaryota; kingdom Metazoa; phylum Arthropoda; class Insecta; order Diptera; family Drosophilidae; genus Chymomyza; species Chymomyza amoena. Next base: position 27,050 of record JBAMAX010000771.1, read on the forward strand.
AAGATATTGAAGGTCAAAGGTCACAAAAAACGATTTTTCGCGAATATCTCGGTTCCTATTGCTTAAATGATATTTTCTCTTATTATCAAAGTTGTAGAGTATAAAATTCTCTACAACTTTTGTCTAAACTTTGTTTTTATACGATCAGCCGTTTTTGAGGTAGAGCGCGAAGAGTGCGCAGCGTACAGTCATATGAGCTAATGCAGGGTCAAGCGTGAGTTACGGTTATCAGTACGTTGTATAAAGTCAATTATTGACAAAAAAAATATAATTATTAAGCAATGCCCATTATTTCTGTACTTATTATTAATTATTCAACTATAGTATATTATTAATTCTGGATTATCTATTTTAATTATATTTTAAAATAAAAAGACAGTAAGGAAATATATTTTAGATATACCTTTATTTATCACTAAATATGGCATGTTATACATTTATTAAAATGTGAGTTTAAATATTAAAATTAATTGTTGAATCGAATTAAATTGCGAATGGAAGCTAGTTATCTTCTTCTTCGTCGTCTTCTTCTTGTTGTCGCTCTAAAATATTCAATTCATTGTCATCATCCTCATTATCGGTCATATTCATTTCCAAACCTTCTAGAATTTCAGGATCGTATGTGCTTTCTTCATCGGGATTACTTGGATATAGTCTCAATAATTATATTTTTTTTGTCAATAATTGACTTTATACAACGTACTGATAACCGTAACTCACGCTTGACCCTGCATTAGCTCATATGACTGTACGCTGCGCACTACTTCGCGCTCTACCTCAAAAACGGCTGATCGTATAAAAACAAAGTTTAGACAAAAGTTGTAGAGAATTTTATACTCTACAACTTTGATAATAAGAGAAAATATCATTTAAGCAATAGGAACCGAGATATTCGCGAAAAATCGTTTTTTGTGACCTTTGACCTTCAATATCTTAAGACGCGGACACAATAGCATTTGTGACTTTTGAGACAATATTTAGGGCGACAAAACAAAGGTTTTTACCAATTTCCAGCTTATTATCTTTCATTCCGCAGTTGACCCCTTTTTTACCTAATTTGACTGGGCTACAAAAAGCAATAAGCTAGAAGCATGCATCTTTGCACCAATGGTATTATAAAATGTTTTTGTGTATGTTTTTATCACTTTTCGCTTATAATTCATAACTTATTTAAGCAGTGGCAGTGCTGCGCCAAAAGATATAGAAACGATTTGGAGGAGCTGGCGGAGTCAAGTGCTACGCCAAAAACTAGAGGATCGGGGAATGCAGAAGTTGATGCGCTAAATGGAGCAAAGAATCTGCAGAACCCGAATCCAACAGCGATGAGTCCAAATGATTCGGATAAGCTGGTGAAGCTTATCGAATGTCAATTCGCAGGAGCTGGCGGAGTCAACTGCTGGCTTAGAAGCTACAAAAACGGCAAATGGTCCGACAAAAATGCTCCAGACGGAGACGCAGCCGCAGGCAGAAGAAAATGCAGCTGGCAAATCCTCAGTCGCGCCTGAAGACAAATATGAGAGTAAAAGTCGTGGTAGAAGCAAGCGGAGACGCTCCCAAGAAGAAGACAATTTGGAGCGTTCTCCGAAGAAAGCAAAACAAAATTCTGGATATTCCACTACCAAGGCCGACGAGAATTTGCCACCTGCCAAAGAGTCCAACTGCAAAAACGGAAGCCAGTCCAGTGGATGCAGCCCTAGAAGATATAAATAAGTCGAAAGCTCGCAGCGCAAAGAAACGGAGACTCGCCGAAAAGGAAGAAAAATAAATAAAAACCGACAAGTGCTTACAAAGTGCGGACGTCTAATAACCTCCTGGCAAAGTACGGCGGATGTCAATTTGAAAGTCTCGTACTGAAATCTGAACAACTTTAAGGCTTTTACTCTAGCCTTATGCTCCAAACGTAGTTAAAGAAAATAATGTATTGGACTTTTGGGAGAATTTAGCTTGGGAACAGCACAGTTGTTGTAGGAACTGGCGCCACCTACCCGAAAATTATTCATACAAGTGCTGCGCATCAGGACCAAATAAATGTACGTTTTTATACCCTGCACCGTGTGGGAAAAGAAAGTATTAATTTTGTGCAAGCCGAAAATGTACACTACCCTGCAAAAGTTTGGGGTCAGTTGAAAAATCTCATGTTTTTTGTACTTGTTGCCTTATTTGTCGGTCTTGGACCGTTTTATTTTAAATGATACATTGAAAAAACATTATATATAAATGAACCACAAATAATATTCGCCAAAAATTGCGATTTTTCTTCGAAAAAAAAAAGAAGAATGAAAAACATCAAATCAGGTGGTTTTCATCAATATGGTTTCCTTTGGATTTGATAATGGCTGCACAGACTCTCGGCATTCGTTCGACTAATTTTTGAAGCGTTTAAACTTGTATTTGTTCCCAAGCCCTCTTCAGACACTCCCACAGGTGATTCGCGCTAGTTGGACGTAGTTTTCGCACCTCTCTATCCAGTTCATCCCACAACAGCACAATGGGATTCGCGTCCGGCGACTGGTGTAGCCATTCCATGATTTTGATTGCCCCAGCTGTTTCTTTGGATTTTAAGTAGTTAGTACACAATTTTGACGTGTGGCTAGGATCGTTGTCTTGCTGATATACAAATCCTTCTCCTATCAATCTGGTACCCGACGGAATAGCGTTGTACTAAAGTATTTTGTGATACTGTTCTTTTCGCATAATACCGTCGATTTTCACCAAATCGCCAACTCTGTCGTAGCAAAAACAACCCCACACCATCACTGAACCACCGCCGAACTTCACTGTGGGCTTCACATATTCAGGTTTGTGCCGTTCACCATGCTGTCTGCGGCAGTACGCTCGCCGTTTACTCCCGAAAATTTCAAATTTGGACTCATCCGTCCAGAGCACTTTTTTCCATTCATCAATCGACAATTTAACGTGTATTTTGGCCCAATTAAGTCTTTTGCGAATATTTTGTAGCCGCAGTAATGGTTTTTTGGCAGCAAATCGACCATACAATCCGATTTTATGCAACCGACGTGACACTGTTGTGTCGGAGATTGGGTTCGGCAACGATTCATTAATATCAGCTCTGATATCTGGTCCTGTTTTAAATCGAGAACGCTTGCTTATCTTTTGTATCAGCCGATCATCACTTTCTGTGGTCTTTTTGGGTCGACCCAGCGTGTCTTTTCAAGGTTGTGAAGACTCCATTCTGTGAAACGCCCACTATTTTTGCTATATGTCGCTGGGAATGGCCAGTTTTATGTAAAATAACGATTTGAGCACGCTTCTCTTTCGATATTTGTTGTGTACTAACTACTTAAAATCCAAAGAAACAGCTGGGGCACTCAAAATCATGGAATGGCCACCCCAGTCGCCGGACGCGAATCCCATTGTGCTGTTGTGGGATGAACTGGATAGAGAGGTGCAAAACTACGTCCAACTAGCGCGAATCACCTGTGGGAGTGTTTGAAGAGGGCTTGGGAACATACAAGTTAAACGCTTCAAAAATTAGTCGAACGAATGCCGAGAGTCTGTGCAGCCATTATCAAATCTAAAGGACACCATATTGATGAAAACCACCTGATTTGATGTTTTTCATTCTTCTTTTTTTTCGAAGAAAAATCGCAATTTTTGGCGAATATTATTTGTAGTTCATTTATATATAATGTTTTTTCAATGTATCATTTAAAATAAAACGGTCCAAGACCGACAAATAAGGCACAATACAAAAAACATGAGATTTTTCAACTGACCCAAACTTTTGCAGGGTAGTGTATGTAGCATACAGATGGAGTCTCCGGAGACCCCCAAAGTAATCTAAAGAATGATTAGAGACTAGAGAGCCTTAATGAGTGTATACCTACCCATTTTCGTCCGTCCGTCCGTCCGTATAAATGCCTATATCTCAAAAATGGTAAAAGCTAGAGCAACCAAAATTTCAGATTAGATTCCTTATTATTCCATTAGAGAATAGTTGAATGTTTATGATGTTATGATATAGTTAGTTGATATGTTTATTTATCGAAACATAATTGGGAAATCAAAAGGTTTTGGTACTCCTAAGCAATATACCACATTTTATTGTAAGCTAGTGATACAGGGTATCCCAAAGACGTCGGTGCCCGACTTCCATTTTGTCTCAACGTTTTTTTTATAATTCTCCTTACTAGCTTTAAGAGGTATAGCTACCAAATTTTGTATCATTTTATCTCATGTGAGCCTAATCAACAATGAAACCTTGATATTGTCTAATGTCTACCGTCTTAAAATAATATTTTAGCCGCATATTCAATCCTGAACGAAATCCGGGAAAAATATTCGCTTTTTTTTAGGAAAAGTGTCTACCTGGTATTCACAATCGACGCTATTTTTTTTTGTAACCAGAGTACCCTAAGATTAAAGTGTATATAGGTATGCTGGTATATATTGCAAAGAACTATAATAATTTAAGCTGTCAAGCTAAACACTTACTGCATTTGACCATTCTGAGCGCTTAAAAGAAGATCCTGGCCAAATGCTCATTTTCCTGGTGTTAATGCCTAGCAGTGCAACCAAGTTCTGCTGCATAGTGGTCTAAAAGCGGCTCATAAAATGGCTTAAATTAAGCTCATACAAAGCGCATTAAAATTCAATACTGAACATTTTGCATTATCGTTCGAAACTCCAAAAGCTGAAATAAAATTTTCTCAGCTCATATTTCACCCAACGCGGGCACATTACGCCCAATTTGGAGAGGCTTAGGCTGTTGGCACTAAGACTGTGACTGTAACTGTGACTGGGTTTGGGTCTTCTGGGTCTGGAGCTGGGATTGGGCCGGTCTTGTCTTGTTAACAACAGCGTACAATGGGCTGATATTATGCACGTGTGTTTGTTTGTTTGTTTGCTTGTGTGTGACTTTCTGTTGTTTGCTTTTGGGGCTTTGGCACATTTTCACATAGGTTTGCGTTTTGGCCAGAACAACAACTACAAAAGCAACAACAACTACAGCAATTACAACAACAGCAGCTAAAACAACAACAACTTAATCAGCCAAACAAAACGCTAGCGGATGCTGTTAAAATTCAGCAAGCCAAAAAAAGAATTTTCCACACGAACCGAACCAAGCGGACATATACACTCCTGTTCAACTGATTAGGTACAGTACATTAAGTATAGTGTAGCTTGCAAAAGCGACGAGAAAAGGGAAAATCCCCGGTAAAAAAATTTTGACGTGACGATTCTCATATGAGGATAAATACATATATCCAACTAAAACTGCCTTCCCAAAACTAGGTACAATATTCCAATTTGTATAAATTTTTTGGTAGATCTGTTCTACCAAGTCGGGAGACTAGGGGTGATGGCAGCCCCTGTGGAAACATCCGGCGGCAACAATGGTTCACGGATGGGTCCAAAACTGAGAAGGGTGTAGGTGTTGGAATCGTTGGACCCAACACCAAAATCTCTAACGCAATGGGCATCTGGCCCAGGGTGTTTTAAGCGGAGATTCATGGCATAAAGATCTGCTCCCTTAGTATCTTTCTCAAGGGAACTAGGGGAGCAAACATATGCATTTAATCAGATAGCGAAGCTGCTATTAGGGGATTGTCATCATGGAGCATCTCCTCCCTGACTACATCTCCTGCGCCGTTTTGTGGTATTGGTTGCTCCACAATCAAAGCCATGATAAACAAATAGGCTGCAGGAGAACATAGGACACACTGATTTTCCCTTCCAGGGCTTCGTCAAGCAAAAGTGCTTGTCAAAGCCTCTGGATGCAATCAAGACAAAAGGTCTTGGCAGAGCGGACCTAAAGCTCCTGGTAGCTTACCTATCTGGCCACCACACTGTTAGATACCATCTACAGAAAATTGGCCTATCGGACTCTTCAGAGTGCAGGCTCTGTCTAGAAGACGATGAAAACACCAGACATATTCTCTGTGACTGTCCAGCGCTGGTATGGCAGAGAGCCTGTCACATGGGAAAGGAACGGATCTGTCCCTTCCATCTTGTTTGTTTCAAAATTATGATAAAAAAGTTAAAAGAATTAATAAAAAAATGTTTGCCCAAAAATATTCCGGTCCAAATTTCGACTACGATTATATTTTACTGCACCTATTCAGCTGAACGGCGTTGTTAGCCATACATGACAAAAACAACACCAACATAGGTAGAGGATACATGGTCAGCATTTCATTGTTGGCCAGAGAGCTTTATTCTAGTATATGCTAAATATAAGCACCGTAATTAAAGGTTCTTATTCATATTCCCAAAAATTCCGATAAAAAAGTCGTCAAAAAAACAAAAGACTTAGGCAACAAACTTGCTGGAAATTTGCTAAATAAGCGATTTGTAGTTATTCGTTGCTTGCACAACGAAAGCCACGCAATTTTCATTTTCACCCAAAACGAAAGTGCCACAGTTGATTCTTGGCCAAAATCCAACAACAACAGCAACAAAAACAATAAAACCAACAACCAATGTTGGCTGCACCTGTCAACAACAAATCAACTGACAAATCTCTAAAACTCATCAAGAGAATTGCAGCCATAAGCAGCTGGTGCGTTGTTTGCCTTTTGTCATTGTCACAAGCATTTAGCCTCACAGCTTTTGGGTTAAATGTAAATTGCCTTTTACCAAAATAAAATAAAGATGGTAAGTGAATTCAACTTTGGGCGCCATGAATTTGGTAGATACTGGAATAGCAACTATTTGTTGCTCTGTCGAGTTAGGAAAAACTCGATGAGCGAACTTAGAGATTTGAGGCATTCTTAAAACTCGCGAGATTTAAAGAGCAGGATTTGAACATTTGTTTATATTATTTGGTTAGATATTAATGATAAGCAGCCATTTTGGCTCGGCGTAATAACATTATCCAGTAATAATTAAAAAATATAAGTTTTACAAAAAAGATCAATTGTCAAGCGAGTCACCAAAATGTTCTGTATGTATTATTTGCTTTGCCAATTTGGTCAACAATTTTTCTGATGAAATTTTCTGAATCCAAAATTAGCAATTTTACGAGGGTGAAACTCTAGCCGCCTTAACTGAGGTTAAACTGAAAATTTATTCAAAATTGTTGTCTAACATCTCGCGAGCCAGATTGAGAGAAAAACTTCTAAATTTTATTTCTTTCACTTTTTGCGAAAGCTCGACTTCAGAAAGATAATCTCAGGACACTAAAAAAAGGAGCAAAAACTCTAGCGCTTAAATAGAGACTAATTTTTAAATCATTTGAAAAAATATACTTTTTTTGTTAAACATTTCGAGAGCTATATTGAGAGAAAAACTTCCAAATAAGCAGCACAAGAAATTTTTTTTTGTGAAGACATTCCAAACATGAACGAACGCAAGGAACATTTCTTTTATGGATATAGATTTTACTAACTTTCCATTGATACCCTTACCAAATCCTGAAAGGAGCACTGCTAAGAGTTAGAAGCTGTGGAAAATAAGCAACCCAAGAATAATAACTTTCTACCCATACTACACCTGTCGCTAAAAGAGCACCGAAAATTTTTTTTACTGAAGTATTAGTAAAAACTATTTACTGAAGTATTACTAAAATCTATTGTCAGAATCTATCAAAAAACTATTCTTCCATTAATTGAATTCCATCATATAAATGATGATAGTCGTTCTCGAGTTCCACAAGAAAAACTAAGAGGATCTGGAATTGGTCGTGTTAGTGCGATTGAGGAGCATTCAGAGTATAAAGCGGACAGGTCCATTAAAGAAATTGCTGCGTTAGATGGTGTATCTTACAAATTTACATGGTGGAATTGGGAGGAACAAGGCCATATGTGGATGGATTGCTTAGCAGATAAACGTATTTTTTGGGGTACGTAATGTGCATAAACCTCAATGTGTAACTTGCAAAACTCGGAAAACCGCCAGAACGGGTCATCCAGCATCAGCAGGATGCCCCTGAGCAAGTCAAATGCGAATCCTCAACGTCATTAGAACGGTCCGAATTGAAATTGAATTTAGCTACAGATAAGAAAATATATTCCTTTAGAAATGAATGTAAATTCTTGCCTTATCGAGAAATTAAGGAAATAATTACAAATAAGAAATCAGTTTTTCAGTTTAGGAAACTATAAGATGAAAAGAAGTACGCTTCGAATGCGTAATTATTTTGGAAACCGTAAAAATCGAATTAAATTAGTGGTATCTACGATTTTCAGAATAATCTGGATATGCGTCGTTATGCAGCAGTATCGTTTTTAGGGTTTTCAGAATTAGGTTTATGTATACAGGTACTTATGTAAGTTGCATTGGAGCATATTTAGCACAGATAGATTTTTCTTCGTATCCACAGTTTAATTTATTTAAGTCTAAAGTTAAGACTGCCGATGGGAGTCCACATAAAGTTATAGGTAGATTGAGAGTTTTGATGAAATATAAAGATTTAGAGAAAATATTTGATTTATATATTATTCCTTCCGTTACACATAAAGAAATATTGGGCATTAACTTTTGGAAAATATTTGAATTAGCACCAGAAATTATAGGATCTTTGTCTATGATGGAAGATCAGGAACAAGATATGTATCCATTGACAGAAATGGAATTAAAGCAGTTACAAATGGTTAAGGATTTGGTCCTGAACTTTGAGAAGCAAGGTCTCGGAAGAACGTCTTTAATAAAGCATCGTACCATTTTTCCATATTACGAATATTTCTTTAGTTTGCTGATGAAATAAGCATCTCATAATTTTTTATTAACACTCTCCAAAAACCAAGATAAGTTATTAATTGAGATTATACGATAGTAAAAAAGATATGTATAGAATTATTTTCTCAACTTTGTATTAAGGAATAGGTAATATCGTAGACTCCCGAAAGTATTGCTTTCCCATTTTAGCGGCAGATTTTATAATATTAAAATTTTCGAAATCAACAATAAAGTATACATATTGAAGTATTTCATTCAATACTACGAAATCCCTTTTTCAATATTATTTGGGATTGCAGCAAAGTTTCTTCGCCATCCTGATTAAAAAGTAATTTTCAGCAAACGTTGCGTTGACCAGGGACACTCTTGGAGAGCTTCTTCCGTCGATAACGTTTTATGTAAAAAATACTTCATACTGTACCATACGTTGAGCTTGGTTAGATCCACTTTATACCAGTTGATATCTTAGTAATTTTGAAGACTATCAGCTTAGAGAGTCTTCTGCTTTCTCTAACGCGACATAATCAAGCAAAAAATTATAGACGCTCAAAGGATGTATTCCGACAAAAATTGTATTCCTGCATATTATTATACTGCCTGTATATCGGCTCAGAATACATCAAATTTCCAATAAGAATTAATATTTACATTGTGGACTTATGATATAAACGATATTTATCGATATAGATATCGATACAATAGAACAAATTGTCTCTTAAGGTCGCCGAAGTCTGGATTGATGAATAGCCCTCTAGGTTCGGCCTATATTTGTCACCAAAGCAAAAGAAAATTTTTTTCCTTGAATATTCATCACATCTATTGGAAGTACATAATTGCGATAAGCTTAAACGGTGTAATATCATATACTATATTTGTACATAGATCAGAATTACTTTTCTTGTGGAGCAGTAAGCTTCAAGCCAAAATCAAGTGGACTCTTCTCTAGAGTAACCCAAACAACTTTGTGCGTCAACTTGTGATCAAGTTTTGTGCCTCAGATTTCCGTAACTCCAAACTAAGCATTAAAGTCATTTAATTGAATTAGCACAAATTATATGGAAATTCGCAACAATATTTTTTTTTTTTTTATTGTGTAAAATTTCTCCCAAACATTAGCATTAGGCATAGACATAAAAAAAAATTGCTTATGAATGGGAACCAAACTCTTTTACGCTGAAAGCGAAAGGTATATGACTTGGTTTACGATCTTCTTACGACCTCTACCCAGTCACATTCAAATTGATTCACTTCGAGCTTTCATGCATTGTCTGTTTTATGAGTGTTTATGTTATTTTGATATCTTTGGACTTGGAAGCCGAAGACCATCAATTATAATGCATAAATCTTTAAGGGTATTGACTTAGCAAACGAATGTCTTAATTAAAAGATTCAAATGCAGCTTACCTATAAAATGGGGACTATAACGTTTTTTTATGGCCACATTTTCTTTCATTTTTTTTTTTTTAATTTATGGGTTTCTGGGACTAAATACTACACATCAAAATATTTGATGATGTCTTTAAGCTGCTTTGAATATTAAAGCAAAGAGAAGAAGTAGGCGTTGCTCCGTTATACGGCTATGCAGCAGAATTCTAGCGCGTGACGTCACAAGTTCTACTTTAGTGAGTGACTTGGGAAGCAAGTACTTTTGTTTTAGATGTAAATTGCTCTAAAAATTAGTTTTTCATTTAATATTTACTGCAGAGTTGCTGGAACTAGAATTTGAAAACAATATTTGTATAATTTGAATTTAAATATGAAGCAGTTACTTAGCAGTTGGAGCTTACGAGATTCGGTGGGACATACAACTAGTTCGAATATTTTAGCCTGTTAACAGTTCAGAAAATGGCTATACCCATTAAAGGTGACGTCTTTTTTAGAACAGATGTTTTTATTCTTATTCCTATTATTCATTGTGAAGTTTACTTATGAAAAAAGAGAATAATCTTTCAGTAATGGAGTCTGGTTATGATAACCTAAGCCTAGGCAAAACAGGAATGTGACACTGCGACCTGATTTCACATACAACCGGTCAAAGTACAATTCAAAGCGAATATCCGAACTCCTGCGGTACCACAAGAACAAGAGAACAAGAGGATGGTGACAGGAATTGTAATAGGTTACTCCATCGTGGTCCTAATGCCCAGGAGTATGTATATTCTAGGTAAGGAGAAGGTAAAAAGTATCCCATACCTGTTTTGTGACTGCCCTGCACTTTTTAAATAACGCACTCATTTTCTGGGAAAGTTTTTCCAAGACATGGGCTGTCTGGAAAATTTTACCATGGCTTAATCGGCGCCTTTAATCGAATCCTCAAAATGACTTAGCAAGCAGAGCGATTATGAATCTAAAACAGCTATACCTACACCATCCTATCCCAATGTTATTTTTCGAGGCTTTCTCCTTGTGTAGGCATCACAATAGACCATACGGCCCTCCGTTGATCGCGTCCTAGGTCAAAAAATCTATTTAAGAAAGAAGTGGAACACTCAAAATTTCCTACGGGAAACTTCTGTAGTACCAACTTAGTATATGCCTTGCTCTTAAGTAATGTTCCATTCTAGGGCTACGTTCGGTGGACTCTATCTTAAAGGGCCTTACCCTGAAAGTAGTTATCCGTTAGTATTCACTCTTGCCAGCCACCTACCTTATGTAAGTAGCTTCGAGTTGCCTAAGGAGAATTGCGCTAGAAAAGTTCCGGATGAGGAGCTGGCAGTGAAGTTCTTATATACTTTTGTTTGTGCCAATGAAACTTGATCGGTCAATAAAGCGCTTTACAAATGCTTTATGGAGAATTTGTTGACTACATCGAGAAGCTCATGACGTACAGTTTGTAAGTTAGTGTGGGCACAGTTTGAGAAATTTTACCGAAATGGCCAAATGATACGGATGAAAAGCTCTAAGAATGGTCGCATTTTCAACTTTTAATGAAGATGCTCACCATGACTACTCATAGAGAGCGGGACCAAGGTGGCGCTACATTGCAACAAAGTGGGCGGCTAATGTTGGACAAAATTAGTGCAGTTTTGTAATTTTATGGAGCAGAAACGCACGACAACACTGGCCAAAACAAATCAATGCCAAAGCTGCCACTGACCGCAGCATATAGCATTAGTTCGTATGACCAACTATGCTAGAACAATACCAACATCAACGTCTTGGGCAAATTATGAAAAACCAGTGACGTAGATAGTTTTTTGACAAAAGGGGGCTGAATTGTTTACTAAGTATTTATTATTCTTTAGAAGTTTTTATTTCTAGCATTGAAATTTTTTCTTTTTTTTGTACTCAAATAGGTGTCCTATACATAATAGGAAATAATCTTTAGATCATTGGAGAAGAACGCTGGAAGTTTTTGGTATTTAAAAAAAAAAAAACATTTTTGACTTCATTGGTGAAGGAAAAGGCAAAAGAGAAAGGAATAATAGGAAATAATCTTAAGATCATTACAGAAGAAATCTGAAGTTTTTGGTATTTCATAAAAAAAAACCTTTTTGACTTTATAGGCTATTTTTTCATTATTATATTCTATTCCTATATACGAACATCTTATATATATTCGATGAATTTTCTACTCAACTCAGTAATCTTCCTAATATCGATTTCACAAGCTATATAGACAGGCCCGGATTTACCATATAGGCAATGTAGGCAACTGCCTAGGGCGGCAAGAATTGGGGAACGGCAAATTTTGTCGGAAACTTTAAAAAAGGGGGTTTATTCGTGGGAATTGAATTTCCCAGCTATTTCGTTCGCACGCGCACCAACATAAGAAGTAAAAATGCTTAAATCAAGAGAAAAAATCGATATGTTTAAATCTCGATATTGTCCTTATATGGAGTATTCGTTAAGTTTGTATGAAGAGAATGCGCTTGCTATTTCCATAAACAAATAAAATAAAACGGCTACTACGCAAAAATAGACAAGGAAATTAAGATGCGATGAATCTAGAGATGAAGAAGGTGAACTTGTTGGTCGGCAAAACTTTAGAATAAATGCCTTCAATGAGATTTTAGACAGAATTTCATTGGAATTTACAAAAAAGAGAGGTAGCGTACAAAGTTCTGTATGAAAAATTTTCAGTCCTTACAGACATGCATTGTTTGAATGAAAAAGAAATTCGTGAAAAAACAACTGAATTAATCAATTTCTACGATAAAGATATCGATGTATCGTTCGCAAATGAGATGATTTTATTCAAAAATGATTGCCTTGGAAAGAATGTAGAAAAAAGGGTTGGGAGGGAGCGGCAAAATTCGCAACTGCCTAGGGGCGCCAAATTTATAAATCCGGGCCTGTATGTAGCCACAAAAGGTACTTGTCTAAAAATGCAAAATTTTTTGGAATATTATAGGTAATAAATAAGAAATTATTTTTTCTTGTTCTGCAATCTTTTTTAAGACGAATAAAAAATAAAATATTAAATATTAAATATAAATAAATATAATTAAAATTCCGAAATAATTACAGAATTATTGCACAAAAAATTAAAGTTTCCAATTTTTTTTTTTAATTTTGGTCATGCATAGAAAACATATTTTTCTAAATGATTTTATTAAAAATAATAATTTTTATTAACGATTTTCGAAATTGGCGATTTAATAAAATTATCGTAAAAAACAGAATTAGAGTCGAAATCCAAAGCATTATTTTTTGCTGATTTTCGAAATTGTTGACCAAATTAAAAATATTCATAATTAAGGTAATGAGGGTCGAAATCCAAGGCGTTTCATTTTTTACCGATTTTCGAAGTTGTTCGATTGGATTATAAAAAACAAAAGAATATTTCTACAGAAATGTCCATCATGAGCAGAAAATCAAAAAAAAAGTTGTAGCTAGCTAGCTGTAAATCACAACATAGAGATAAACCTGTCTAGAAAACTAAGAGTTCATATTTTGGTTAGATCTGCCTATTTTCAAGAGCATCTTCTTTTCATAATTTAATGCTATTTTATTAATTGATCAAAATAAACTCACTTTTATTTTGAGTAACGTCACGCTATGCATAGTTTTGCAGGCATCTTTTATAAATAAGTTTCATTTTTGTAATTTTTCTACTTTATTTAGTGGTAAGTAGTAGAGTCGGGCATCGATTCGATTTGTAATCGATTTAATCGATCCCTTTTTTCTGACAGGTAAAATCGATTCTTGCATATTGAGCATCGATCTTTTATGTACATTATGGCGGATCAATTTTATGAGGTTGAGAAACGGTTTGAGGCTCTCAGCTATTTTCAGTATTTTAACTATATGTCCAAAATGAATTTCGAGTCGCTCACTTTTTGAAAAGGTTTTTTTTTTAAATATTTAAAAATCGTCTTAGATCTTCCATTTTAAAAGGCCAAATCTCAATATTTTTCCTCTAGCCAAATGTGTATTTGGGGTTTTTGGGGTCGAAGAATCAATTCAGATTGATTGAGCGGCAAAGCACTCCTTTATGCGTTTATAAAGTTTTTTTTAATTTATAAAGAAAATAAATGACTAAGTCATAATTTTTACGTTTATTAAGGTAGTAGATTTTTCGTTTTCTTGTATCAAATTTTGAATTTGTGTTCACTTATTCAAAATTATGGAAATAACTTCAAGATCGAATTTTATAATAAAGTATTCGTCAGTATATATAAATTTCCTTTCCAGTCATTTTTGCGATTATAAATAGATAGCGCCTACTGTATTAGTCCGATTGAACATAATCAAATCGACTATAAAATAAGGTAGCGCGGTAAGATTGATTATCGAATATTGAAGATTAAGTTTAGGTTTTGTAAGTAATAGTGATGTAAAAACTAAAAGTCTCAGGCAGATTCTAGCTTCTCCAGTGGATTTTGATTTAGGCAATTTTTTTAAAACTACTAATTTTCATGTAGCACTTAGTTATTATGTAGATAAGTCAAGATTAAAATTAAATGAATTAAATTTAGCATAAATCAAAATAATTAAAGTTTCTGGACAGATCTACAAATATAATTTGTATTACAAATACGTTTTTTTCTCAACATTTGCACACCAAAATATCAATACCATTTATATTAAAAGAATTGATCCCCTCCTGGTTTTGCGAAAATGCAGCTGCTTAGCTTTCCTATTAAGGGAAACTTGGTCACTCAGGGGTCTGTCCCACTTCATCTACGCCACTGTGAAAAATCATAATTTTTCATGTACTAATAATTCATCTAAGTGCATTAGCAAATTGATTTCTTTTTTGCGTTTAATAAAACATTGAACCAAAAAAAGTCGATCATAATCATAGTACATACCATGCCATGCCCTGATTTCAATTTAATTAATGATATTGGCTATTATATACGGCCCAAATACATATACAAAACATACATAGTAAGCAATACATAAGAACAACACTCAACACTAATGTTGCATAGATTTTGTAATAATAAGAAAAAACAAAAACCAAACTCATGAATGAAACTGAAGATCACTCAAGCAGGCAAAGAGAGTGAGTGAGTGCAGCAAAAGAGAATGGAATGCAGAGCGCATCCAATGAGTGAGCGAACGAACGAGTGAGTGGAAGCGCATGCGCGCAGCTTGAGTGTAAAGGCAAAGTAAAAGCAAACACAAAAGCAAATAAAAAGCAGCGTTGAGTGCTTTGCGTTTGCGCTCATTTCTTTGGCTTTCATTTGTTTGTTTTTTGGCTGGCTTGCTTTCTTTGAACTTGTAGCAAAAAGCAGACTTGGCGCTCACTCAGGCCTCACAACCAAAGCCACTGTCAAGGCGAACGCACGTCTTGAAGCGCAACGCAGTACTGAGTAAAAATAAAAACAGACGCTGCAGCTGCATTTTAGAGCAGAGCAAGTTGAACTTATATAACGACTTATTAGCTCGACATTTGATTTAGTTACTCGGTCAGCACTCGACGGTCAAGTTCGCAGCGCGACTTTAAAAAGAAATTTAAAAAAAATAACTAAAAATTAATACAACAGTGCGCGCAGGAAGTGCTTAAAACTAACATTAAAGGAATTAACAAAAAATATTAAAAAAATTTAAAAAACAGTGCTGCCTAATACTAGTGCTAAACAATTAAACAAAGTGTTTTAAAACATAATTTCTGGTAGAAAAAAAATAATATTATTAAATTTAGTGTTTTGCTGGCAAGGATATTTGGCGCTATAAAACTAGCTTAAAGTGCAGCCGACTGCTATAAAGCAAGTGAGTTTTTAACCATAAAAAAAGGTAGTAATTTAAATGCCTTTTATGTGGCGCTGTTTTCAAAAGGATTTTAAGTCGTATTTAAATTTAGTTGCAATATAAATCCTAGTTCTTTTGTACTTTGCATTGTAATTAAAAAAAAAAAAGAGCAGCGGCAATTAACTTAAGCACTTCTGTATGTGGTGTGAAACGAAGGTGCTGCCTATAACTAAGCCCCAGACCATTATCATTTCAATATGCGCCGATGTTTTTATATTTACATTAAAGTGCTCCAGGTTGGTCCTTCAGCTACTGTGCTGGGGTAGCGTACTACCTGCCCGTTTAGCCATCAGTTGGCTAAACTACCTTTTGGTATTTAAATTTGCGCACATAATTGTACTGCCCCTGGCCAAGGTGCCGTTGACTCTGTTCAAGCTTCAGTGTCATCATCGTCATGATGACATGACACTTACACAACATAGCCACTACCTGGCCACTACCTGGCTGGCTACCTGGAGTAATCTTGGCTAGCTAACTATTAATTTACACACACATGGAGACCCTGCCTGTCTATGTCTGTGTCTGTGTCTGAGCAAGACGCACAGCTCTCTTGTCGCTGTTGATTAGATGAAGAAGCGTGCGCTTTAATTGCCACCAAATGGGCAAATCTGCAACACGCTTCAACATCCCCAGCAACTTGCAACATTTTGCAATTTGTCATGTGCAAGTAATATTTGCACACACTCACACTCGAAAAAAAATAGAAAAAACAATTTCACATTTGTTTGCCCAACAAAGTCAAGTTGGTAGC
Organism: Chymomyza amoena; assembly: GCA_037043745.1. Taxonomy (NCBI): domain Eukaryota; kingdom Metazoa; phylum Arthropoda; class Insecta; order Diptera; family Drosophilidae; genus Chymomyza; species Chymomyza amoena. Next base: position 43,644 of record JBAMAX010000771.1, read on the forward strand.
TTGTTTGTTGCACTTAGACTTGATTAGCGTGCAGTCAGCTTACAAGTTGCGGCAATTACTCTGCCCAGCTGCAAGCAATGTTGCTGCAACAGTTGCCATGGCCATGACCATTCCCAGCGCCATTACCATTACCATGGTGGGCCATTGGGCGGACACGCCTCACTTGGTGTTTAACGCAGCCAACTGTCAGTCAACAAAGCAATTTCAAATGTCTACAAACTATGCCCAGGACCACCAGGCTGAGTTCCCAACCGCGCCTGGTTTTCATATTAAGAAAAATTCAAATGGAAATTGAATTGAATTGAAGGCATGCGAAAATGATATCAAATTTATGCATCGTTCCGAGGAACGAGGCAGCATCCATTTAGTTAGGGCTAGAATTTCTTAATGAGTTTTAACGATAACGTCAATGCAGTGTTGCTGATGCTTCTTATGAAACTGGCAGCTATGCCTTTTTTTTTAACTGCCTGATTGTGTAGCTAATTAGAGCAGCTAAAGGGTTAAAAATAAAAATAAATTAATAAAAAAAAAACAATTAACTTTTCTTAGAAATGCAGCTTAAGGAAATCAAGTTATAGTTTTGCCCAAGTTTAAATGAAAATTTAGTACCATATATATATTTTTTTTATTTTTTTATTTATTTATTTATATAATTATAAATTAGAATTTAATTCTAAAATATAAAGGTTTTGAAGACAGAGCAACGTAGGCCTTATGGCTGATATTGTTTTTACAATTTGCATGTATTTAGATAAGTAGTAAAATTTAAAAAATAATAATAATAAAAAAAATATATAACAGCGATTTGAAGTGGTAAAAAAAATGTAGCGCATTTTGTTAAGTTCTTTCTTTTTATTAAAAAATAAATATGCGATTTTTTTTATTTATTAAGAGAGCAAATGATAGAATGATATTCTAAATTTTTAACGTATATTATTAAAAATAAAAAATGTCATAATATTATACAAATAATTAAAGACTTTTTTTTTAGATTTTTGTTACAATATATTATTAGGTTTTATTTTTTAGCGCACTAGCGTGTTTTATTTTAGAAAATTAAATTTTATTTTTTTTTAGTTTGTTAAAAACTTTTATAACAAACGCCAAAAAAAGAGACAAAAAATAAAAAATTACAATTTTTTTGAATAGTTTTGTTATCAAAATTTTTTATTATAATTTTTTCTGCCAGATTTTGTTTTTTTTTTATTATAAACAAATTAAACAATCGAAAAAAAATTTAATTTGGTCTCATTCTATGTTATTTATAAAACATAAAAAAATATTTGCTTGGAATTTCTTTTCTTTTAAAGATTCCAATACGTACTAACGTATTTTATTTTGAAAAATCACATTTTGTTTTTAACTTTGTTAAAAACTTTTATAACAAACGCCAAAAAATGAGACTTACAAACAATAAAAAATTACAATTTTTTCAATAGTTTTGTTATCAACATTTTTTATTATAATTTTTTCTGCCAGATTTTGTTTTTTTTTAATATAAACAAATTAAACAATAGAAAAAAAATTTTATTTGGTCTTATTCTAAGTTATTTTTTATAAAACATAAAAAAATAATTGGCTTGAAATTTCTTAAAAAATGTTTATGTGTTTTAAAAGTTTCCGATGCTATTCAAATAAAATAATTCCCTGTCTGACACCTTTGGAGGCGCATGGGCATCTCTATTCATAACTGTTCGAACAGAATAGGGACCTACGGTTTATAGCCGAATCCGAACGATGGTGTCTTTTATTAATAAGACGATTTCAAATTGTTAGCGAAAATTATTTATTTTTAAATTTTACACATCGTTGAGATTCCAAGAAGCTTAGACCTATTTAGTCTTAAATATTCCATAGAACTAAAGACGTAATATGTAGAATTGGAAAAAGTTTTCCTGAAAGACTATATGTATGATTTTTTGGCAATAGTTTTTTCTAAATAATAGTTTTATAGAGAGATAAACCAATTAAGTCTTAGATGATTCATGGTATAGAAACGTAATATGTAGAATTGGACAAAGCTGGCCTGAAAGACTACTACTTGACAACAGTTTTCTAGATAGCAGCCTTATAGAGCATAAACCTTTTAGAAATCAAGTCTTCATATAGCTGTGCCAGATTAGAGTGTTAATTAACGCGAAGTGATGGTCGGTTAAAAATTTTTATTGAGATTAATGTTTTTCATTGATAGTATGGAAAAATTTACAAAGAACTTTACAAGACATTCAACCTTTTAAGTAAACTGTATAGAAAAATAAAATAATCTAATAAAATATTATAATATTATATATTAAATTTTATATATTAAATTACATATATTAAAAATAAAATATTAATAATAAATATGTCATAATTTAATTCGAAATGCTTTCGAACATGGAACTAAGCTAAGAATTTTGACGGCGTTTTCTTTTATATGAAAAAACGAAACGAAATTTAAAAAAGTTTTTTTTTTTGAGATAGAAAAAAAAACGATAAAAATTTTGACGGCGTTTATTTTATATAAAAAAACGAAAGGAATTTTAACAAGGTTTTTTTTTCGTATGAAAAAACGCTAAAATTTTTGACAGCATTTTATTTTTTATATGACTTTTTTCTTTAACGAGGTTTTAAACAACTTTTGCCTTCAAGCAAAACTCATATTATGGAAATAAAGAAAATTGTTAAGCTAAAAACAAAAACTAGTTTGGGATTTCCTCTTTTCAATTTATTTTTATAGTAGCTTAAGGATATATTTTATTTTATTTTCTGTAACGTATCTACCGTGTAAAAACAGAACTAGATGTACATCGATTATTATGAGTCTAGAAAAAGCTGTTAGATGTGGTTTTCTTTCTGGAAAATTGTAAGCGTAAACTGTAAAGTTTTATTAGATTCTAATGTGACTAAAAAACTATAAATTAAGCACTTTTTTTTAATTTGTTAAGAACTAGTGAGACCGGCAGACGTTGTCCTGCCCCAAACTTTTTGAATACTCTTAAAGTGAATAAACATCGTGAGATTCTCTAGTTAGCTTATCTGGAAAAATATAAAATTTATAGATTAGTTTGCAGCTCGATTCTAACTTGCACCATTATTAGTCGAATGTCGCGCTTCACGGGTCTGTCTTAACCGAATTCTTTCACGTTCATTGCGATCTTCACGTTTCTGGGCAGTACGATTAGATTGATAATTCATTTGATTCGTTGCATTTCTTCCTATTGAAATGCATCATGCATTGATCGATTAGGATCCCAATTGTCCTAATGCTTTATTAACCATCTCCAAGCAAAGATCTTCCAATATGAATCAAAGCTTCTTGTAAACTTCAGGCGTAAATTCCATCACTGGATTACGTTTTGCTTGACGTACTCGAAGCAAAATATCTTCTGATAAATAATCTTGATATTTTAACCACAATTCAGGTGGATTTGATGGAAAATCATGCTGCCAAAATAATCGCAAATAGAACACATATTTGATATGGATGAGCAGTAATAGCAGCATCTGTTAAAGTTTAATCCCCGTGCAAATCATTTTCCAACAAATTCAATTTTTGACATGCCTCTCGATACGTTGCACGCAATACGCCAATCACTGTTCTCATTGATTAGAACGATGTTGGACCCGAACATTGATTAACAACAATATCAGTTTTTGTACATATGGCAATATACACCAAAAATCGATATTCAAAGAAATGAGTTATCTCACGAACCAATACACACAAACACATCGCAATAAGCTTAAAACCTCCGTATTGACAACCTAGAATACACGCAAAAATCAGATTTTAAATTCATTGACGCGTTGGTGAGAACATCCGTAACATGTAAAACATAAGTTTCTTTTATATATAGATAAGTGCGTATATCTCACGAACCAATACACACAAACACATCGAAATACGTCTTAAAAACTCAGAATTGACAACCTCTAACACACGCAAAAATGGATTTGAAATTCATCGACGCGTTCGTGAGAACATCTGTAACACGTAAAACATAAGTTTCTTTTAAATATAAAGATAAGTGCGTATATCTCACAAACCAATATACAAAAATACATCGCAATAGGCTTAAAACCTCCGTATTGACAATCTCTAACACTCGCAAAAATCAGATTTGAAATTCATCGTCGCGTTTATGAGAACATCCGTAACACATAAAACATAAGTTTCTTTTATATATATAGATTATACGTCTATATTTATGCGTCTCCTTTATTTTGATCGTAACCTTTTTATACGAACTCAAAACACAAATTTCTAGATATTTTTTTAATTATATTAAATATTCAGTTCATCTTTTGAAAAAAAATACGATTTTTAATCTTATAATGCGAATCTTATAATGATAATTGATAGAATTTAATATAACAACCACAAAGCTGATACGCAATAAAAATATTTACAGAACATGTAATTAGAATTTGGTCGGAAGTTCCAGAACATTAAAGTCAAAATAAATAATGGTAATATGCAGAAATTGAAAGCTGAAATGTTTAATTTAAACTGCCTTATCTGAAAGTGAAGTTTTCCATTTTTACGGCAGAGAAAGCTTCAAATAGAATCTTGTCTCAAAATCGTTTAAAAATACACTTGAAAATTTTGCAACAAAATTTTAAGACTTTATTGTACAAGTCACTCCTAATGCTCTGTCTCCGAAAAAGACACCCTTTTCATAGCCACCTTGAACTTAGTCATACAATAAAAGATGAAGACACACCACAGACAGACACAGTTTATTTTTACCGCTTTTGATGTAGTATTTGCCAGCTGAACGCACTCTGAGAGTATTATTATTATGATTATTATTAACTATTGCTCGCTAATACTTCTTTCATTTATAATTTTCTTTTACGGTTTCTGTCGATCTATCTTATCGCCTGTCTGCCATCGGTTACTATTTCGCTATATTTAAACTTAGTACATGACTAGAGTAGTGTATCTATGTGAGAGTGTAGAGTATGTATGTATGTGTCGCTAATGATCTTCATGACAATAATCTTGCTAATCAACTCGACGACGACTTCGACGTCGACTTCAACGACGACTTCACCCGTCGGCGCATTATTATCAAAGAAATCGATCAGAAAAGCCAAGTTAGCTAGCTCGCTAGATAGAGATACATTTGTACTAAAAGCTATAGATAGATACAGATACATGTTCCCAACTACTACTATGTGTTAGCATGGATTCTGAGTAAGAGCTGATCATTATTATAGAGTACTCCAAGCATTGCCGCGAACCGCAAATACTAGCAAATAGCAACGGCAAATAGTCCGGCATAGTTTACAAGTTGGTTCGGTTTGGTTCGTAAATTGTGGTTGTATTAAATGCGATTATTATTGGTTGAGTTATGATTCGATGCCGTGCATTGCTGACAGGCAACAGTTTGCAAAAAAAAAAAAACACAAACGACTCCAACAACATCTGGAAATATTTATAATAATAATAAAAGAAAAAAAATCGTACCACTTCCGTTTCGGTTTATGAAAGAAAATTGATTGAGTGGCTCGCCACAAAACGACCTGCTTTAGGGCTTTAGAATCCGGTATAAGTATATGAAAACTTTTCACCGCTTAATGTTTTGAGTTCTCAAGATCTTTTTTTTTGTCATTTTGGCGTCTTTTTCGTCGTTTTTTGTGCCAAATTCTGTTGATTTGTCTCTGTTGATATAGGCAAATTTTGGGGTCAGTTTATACAACGGTTCTAAGTATCTATCTCTATCCCATGTTTAGTTTGGCAATTAGCATTATGCTCAACTATTTTTTACAACAAAAAAAAGAAAATGTCACAAAGTGGGTTAATGTCAGGGGAAGCTCAGCGAGAGTGTTGTATTGTTGTTGTTTTGTTGGTAAACATGGGCTGGTTGCTTTGGGCCTTAAAGATATAACGATACACTTGCCAAAATACAACCTACAAATACTATGTAAAGCCCGCTACAATCATTCATGCAATGATGGAAAACCTAGACTGCCTCCAATGAGGTCACATGAGTTCGATGCCGCCAAATGTGGCAAGTCATGACTGCGGGCTGGCTATCTGGCTAGCTATATAAATCTTGTTGTTATACCCTAAATTAAAAGGGTAAGGGGTTCATTGAGCTAGTGTTAAAACACATTGTTTTCTAGTAGTAAACGTTTAACACTTCGTAAATATGAAATCCTTAACGATGATTCAGAGATTTAGATTTTGGCTTTTAAGCGTAAAATTAATAAGAAACATTCTTGAAAATCGACAAAATTGTTCTGTTCTATGGCTAGATGGCACGCAGTAGAGGACCTGGGACTGAACTCCCGAAATATCATTTGTAATCTTTTTTTCAACTCATAATCACACTTTTAAAATTAATAAGAAACAATCTTGAAAATCGACTTAATTTTTCTGTCGATTTTATTGCAGATATGCCTAGATAGCCCGCAGTGTCATTTGTAATCTTGTTTTCAACTCATTTAAGAATCACAATTTGATGTCAATTTCCATATTAATTTCTTTCCTTTCGTTTCTAACTCCACCCCTGCTGGGTTTTGCAAGCGGAAATGTGTAGATCTAATAGAAAAAAACAGAAACTGTGGTTTGCATCTATCCCAAATCTCTCCATTCCTTGCATGCTTAACTTTTTGTACAACTCTATAAAAAAATTACAATTTGCGTCCTCCTTCGGAAATTTTTTCTAGATTCCAATTTTGTGGTATTTATAAAATTGTGGAAAATTCGAGATCCTAAAGGCGCCCTGGTACTCAATATAATATCGTCATTATTTGAAGCATCGTAACTAAATAAGAAATCGCGATTTAGTATAAATTTGTACTCTCTCAATTCTAATTCTAAGCGGAAATGCCACTACCTATAGATCCATGATCTGCACCATTGCGGGCGGGAAAATTTTACGAAACATTGTAATCTTCATTTTAGCCCAGTTAAAAATTACACTTCAAAATAAATGTTTACCCTCCCTCTTCTAGATCCGCTACTGTTGGGTGTTATAATAAGAAATGTCGAATCTTTAAAGAACAGAGCTAGTGGGCTAGACCATCCTAAAAATCTCTATTTCTTTGAAGCACTATTAACTTTTTTACAACTCAGTAATCTTTATCTTAACCCAGTTAAAAATTGCACTTCACAATAAACTATTACCCTCCCTCTTCTAGATCCGCTACTGTTGGGTGTTATAATAAGAAATGTCAAATCTTTAAGGAACGGAGCTAGTGGGCTACACCATCCTAAATATCTCTATTTCTTTGAAGCACTATTAACTTTTTTACAACTCAGTAACAAATTATATTTTGCGCACTTTCGCAACATTTTTTTTTAAAGCAGACTTTTGTGGAAGTTTAAAACGAAAATGTCAAAATATATATCACTATATTTAAGAACCTTCCCGCTTCCTAGCCCACTCGAATCATCTTAAATGCACTTTTATCGATTTTTCTTGGGGCGCTACCCCAGCAGTTTATTCTGAGTCCGATCCTGATTGAAGTTATACGCAAAATCTTTAAAATTTTAAGCCCTGCTTTTATATAGGTTGTGTCATAGAGTCTAAACCACGCAAAACATCCGAATCTTTGTAGTGCACTTTTAAATTTTGCTAACTTTGTAAAAAATAACTCTTCCGCGCAGTTGTTTATGCAGGGCCGTGGCCAGGATCGTCACTCAGGGGACACTCAGAAGTTTTCCAGGGGTGCTCGCCAAAAGTCTTTGACGGCGCCCTGCTCAGCTATGGGGGCGCTCAGCCCTACCTGGCTACGGCCCTGTGTTTATAGATGCGCTTCTGGTAATGGGTTAATAGGAAAAAAATCCAAACTTGCAGCGACTTCGCCAACTTATCAACAGGGCATTCTAGTTTTTGAACCAGCTGGAATATTTCCACATCTTGGAAGCATCATTTCTTTTTAAAACTCATACTTTGGGCCCTCCCAAGGCAGATTTTACGGAAAACGCTCCTGTTGGAAGATATGTAGTATACAAAACTGTCATAACTTGAATCAACTTTGAACCTTAGGAAACTTCTACAGGGTCCGGCATTAGAAGTGTAACCAAATTCAGACCGCTCGCGCAGCTGACGCACTGTAATATTTTTAAACTTTGTTTTTTGTCCGTTCAGACAGTCCTCCGAAATAATTTTTGGGGAACAGCTTCTGGTAACAGTCATGTAACAAAAATAGCAAAATCAATAATATTTTCGCCTGGTTTTTAAGCGGGTCGATTTATTGTATCTTGGTATCTCTAAAGACAGCCATGTTTTTTGATTATTTTTTGTCTAAGTCCGCTCCTGGTGGTGGTCATAAGCAAAAAGCCCAACAAACTGTCATACTTTTCGGAAATGCCGGCCTTAGTCTCTACAAGTCTCTTATTTCCAACCAATTCTTCCAAGTTTATTAATATCCAACGAAGATGATGGAAATGAAGCCGCAGGGAGTTGTCACCTTGCAGAGTATAACAAATTCGATATATTCCAACAACATTTAGCCCACTTGTTTTTTGTTTACGGCTGCTGTTGCTGTTTGCTGCTCTTGGCCATGTAATTGCCCAGCCATGCAACCGTCCGTCCTCCTCAGCCTTCCCCATGCCCCATACTCAAACTGTCACTCAAGACGCCTCAAGGAGCTTGAGCTGTATCTGTATCTATTGCCTGGCTGCAAGTTGCTCGTTTGCCACTTGATTGGAGGCTTCGCTTTCATTGCCAAATGTCTCGTTGGCATTTGTTGTTGTTGCTGCTTGACATGCAGCTTGGCTAATTCATCCAGAAGTGCTGCCCGAAATAATTTGGCCACTTTTGAGCACTTTGCAACAATTTTCATACAATACACAAAATATGTAAAATGAAAGTATTTTTATTTTTATGTTTTTTGAGATTTTGTTGTAACATTTTGGACTTTCGTTTGTGGTTGCTACTTCTTTTTATTTAATAATAATTTAATTGCATTTTAATTGAAAAATAAAAGTGTCTATAGCTACAAATCTGGTCTGGTCTGGTCGAGTCTGGACTGGCACTCATGAATTTGCGCAGCTGGCGGCCAATGCCAATAAAACCAAAGAAAAAAATCTAAGCCAAGTTCATGTGAAAAAGTGAACCCATCTATGTGCATCAGTGTGTGTGTATGTGTGTCTTTATCGATTTGGGGGATTTTTGAATATTTTTTGGCTAGGCAAAAAAAGATTTCACTTTTCTAAGCGAGGAGCGCAAAGTAGAAAAACGTGGCGAGAAAATATCAATGAACTTTTCAGCTGAACTGCTCCTACTGCCAATTGCTGGCACTCAAACAATGCCAGGAGTTGCCTTTTGGCCATGTGGCCAAGTAGCAGCATCCAAAAAAAAATTACAACAAATAACGCCAAAAACCAAGAAACAAAAAAAAAAAGAGAAATAATCGTTGAAGAATTTGACTTTCGCTTGTTTGTTTCTGTGCGGGGCCATAAATAAAAAGCTTTGAAAGATTTGTGATTGTCGCCGATTAAATACGCCAATGAAGAAGCTGCAGCGGAGCCTATGGGTGCAACAGGCGACGACGACAGCTTCAAAAGACTTGGCTAACACAACAGGCAGGCTCTTTTAGCCAAAGACAAAACTTGAAAGATGGCCATGGCATTTGGGCATTTGTATTTGCCTAAACTTTGACATTTGGCAGCTGTGCAGTTGGCATAGGTGAAAAATGATAGCCACAAAGAAAATAATGTGCAATTTGTAAGGCTAAAATGGTTAAATGCAGCTTAGCCAGCTCAGGAAATGATATAAGTTGGTTGCATTCTTAACTTGAGCTTAAAGTGTAAGCTGCTGCTTCTTGGAAAATTTTGAGCATTCAATACGGTAGCAGTTTTGCCGTGTAACCTTTGACTCATATTGGTTTCTCCTTGGTTTCGCTTTCGAAATGCAACATTTTCTACCATTTAATGACAATAATCCAATAAACGTTAAAAGCTCCTTGGTCGTGACAAAGTTGCCAGCTCCAACAGCAACAAAGTAACAAAGTTTAGCCGCCAACGCCGCCTTGTGAAAGCGCTGCCGCTGCCGCTGCTGCTGCCTCTGCCACTGCTGCTGCAACATCTTTGGTGCACCCAGCTGAGCTTCAGCTCTGAACGCCTTTAACATTTTGACACGGCTGCGTTCCAGAAAGTCTGTTTTTTCTTCTGTTTTGTCTTCTTTCATCTTATTTTTTCTGTAGCCAACATTGTTTCTGACCCTCACGAGATGCGCCAAACATTATGGCCAAAATTAATAGGCCCGATGTTAGCTGAGCGATTAATGCAGCTGATGTTGCTGATGATGAGGATGGGAGTGTGACCGGGACCGGCCCAAGACACTTGAAATTCTGTTAATGTCGCTTTGGGGTTCTCTGCATAAATTTTTTTTTTTTATTGTCTTCCATTGACTGCATGTCGGCACTTGGCCGCTTTTTATGACTTTGGCAATACACTCTCAAACATAGTTACACGTCTAGACTCTAAAAGCCAAGTGTAGACAATCTTGGTAGAATTGCTTTCTGCTTTTTTCCCCTCTTTCTTTTTTCTTTCAATGGCATTTTTAGTGGCCTCAATAGAAAGTGTTACAGTTCAATGTCTGTTGTTATTGTAGTTACTGCTCTTCATTATAATGCATCTTTTGGTCTACATGCTAAAATTCTTTCATAGGAATAAGCTTTCATCTCGAGACATAATCTTTACTAATTAAGCTAGAATATCAAAAAAATGAGCGTTGAAAAACACGCAACGCTATAAAAATCGAAAAGAAAAATAAAATGATAATAGCTAGATAGTTATCAATAAAAAGTTTGGTTAAATTAGAGTTTGGGTCATTTAGCTGCACTTAGGCTTCAAGAGAGAAGAACAGCGCTGAAGTTTGTTTTACAAGCATTTCAACAAATAGCGCAAGATTTCCAAAAAAAACTTCAGCTCCTCAAAAGGGGTTAAAAAGTTATGTTGCACCAAATTTTTCCTTTTCATTATTACGTAGCACTTCTGATCAGTGTGACTTGAACAAAAAATGTTTTTTGTTTACAAATTTTCATAATGGTCCAAACACGTAATGAACTGCTTTAACTTCACTTACAAAATGAGCAGTGTTTTCTACCAAATTTGATTATGGTATTTTTCATTGAAGTGAGTACAGTCAAAATAGAATCAGCTGTTTTTTAAAAACACATATCTATCCAGATATTTGCTACCAAATCAGAAATATTTTCAGGTGTATATAAGTATAGTAGGGCGGATCATTTGTATATGGTCAAGAAAAAGTTCAGCGGCTCTCAGCGATTTTGATTCTTTGGGTCATTTTAAGCAGCTTTGGCCAAGAAAATATGGGTCTAAAAGCATTTCGAGTTGCCCACTTTTTCAAAATAGGTTTTTATAAAAATATTCAAAACTTGACTTAGACCTTCCATTGACAAAACCAAAAATAGTTATTTTTGCTCTAACCAAATGTGAGTTTGGGGGTCTCTGGAGTAGAGGAATCCATTTTCGGCATATATATTTTATTTTAAGGGCCTCCAGAAGGCGGTTTTATATATTTACTAGTGAACCCAACAGACGTTGTCCTGCCCAAACTTTTTTAATACTCTTAAAGTGTATCAACATAGAAGGATTCTCTAGTTAGCTTATCTAGACAATCATAAGATTTTTGGATTAGTTGACTTTCATGACACTCTAAAAACCCGTATGGACAAACTTAAGTATTCTTAAGAGAGCTCGCATCTCTAATAAATTCATGCCCCACGGAAATTACATATCAACTCCTTTGCGACTACTCTACTGTCTGCACTTAATGTCCAATATCCGGCGTTGAACAATTTTCTACAACGCTATATTCACGATATTCACAAAAATGCGTATATCTCAGGAACCAATGCACACAAACACATCACAATAAGCTTAAAACCTCCATATTGACAACCTCGAACACACGGGAAAATCAGATTTGAAATTCATCGACACGTTCCTGAGAGCACCCGTAACACGTTAAACATAAGCTTCTTTTATATATATAGATTTAAAAATTGACTAAGACCTTCCATCTACAAAACCAAAAATAGTTATTTTTGATCTAGCCAAATGTGTATTTGGGGTTATGATGAGGAATCCATTTTTGGCATCTTTTTTATTTTGAGCACCTCCAGAGGGAAAAAGTTTATCTGCCCTAATGAATAACTAAATTATGTTTTTCCATACTTTGGTTTGTACATCACTTGCTTCCTAAAGGACTATATTAACTATAATACTATAGGCAGGTTTTTTCCAACCACCATATCTTACAAAAGTGGCACCACATATTTTTCTACAAAAAAAAATGAGGCAACACTGTTCTTGCGATCAAATTTTAGGCTTGCCTTAAATGTAATTATAAATATAAAAAAATAATAAAAAAACGCTTTATAACTCAAAAAAAGGATTATAATAAGATTTACCTTCTACTTTATAATTATATAAATAAATAAATTTATTAATAAAGAATAATACAGCTCTCGATTACAGTTTACTATTAATAATCCTAAGTTAGCAAAATATTAATATTTTTATTATTAATTTTTATTTATTAAATAATCTTATTTTTATGCTTATCAAAAGTGGTGGCTCTTCGCTCTCTTCTTGATGACGCTCCTTCAATCAACTATTCCAAAATTCCCTTCAAGATACTAAAATATTATTTCATTGTTTAACCAATTTTTTTATATTCAATATATCCATTATTATTTATGGTAATATTTATTTGTCAGCAAGTCGGCTTGATTTATCCATTGTTTTTGGCAAGTTCATTGAAGCTGGCGGCTACTGCTTGGGTGCGTCTTTTTTACATGGTAGCTGTTATAGCTCTCCAATTGAACAATGTCCCCTCCAGCTGTAATGTTATAAGTCTATCAATGGACTAGGAGCATTTTGAATTTTAGGGATTTATGGCTAACTGAGAGCTGAAAACTCGCCTTAGGTAGCAAATTCAACTTTGGCATTTAAATTTCGGTTTATTCAACTTTCACGCAAATGTCAGAGATCTACTGCTTTAGAAAATAAGATTTAATAAAATTAAATCGAAAAAAAATATTCATTACAATTTAAAATTTATATCAAATACCTAGAGGCAGCGCTGCCTAGTGACATTTTAAAATCGATAATACTTTTGATAAATTCTGTAAATAAGTTACCGATAAGCAACAATTCACAATTGAGCTGCGTTTGCTGTGTCAGTGTTAACTACCGATCCGATGATATATATTTAATATAAAGAAAATCGAAGTCGATACTGAATATTCAATACCGATATTTTGGTTCTCGATTAATCGTCGATCGGATAGCAATTTGCTTAATATCGATATCGAGATAAATTTTGTATATTTAGCGCTTGTAATTTATTTTCGAAAAGGTCCCTTTAAGGTCGTACATTCGATATTCTGGTCTAGTTGTGTTCCATTTCCAAAAAAAATATAATAAAAGAGTGAACACAGTAATTAAAATGAACTCTCTACGTGTAAAAATAAAAAGCTAATATCATTCTTAGTTTCATTTTGTTCAATTCTTCTTTAAAAAATTGTCAAAAAGTCATTACCGATACCGTCGATATCGATTTCTTTTCAGGAGGAATCAAATCGGATCGGTATCGAGTTTTTTGGAATACTAAATACTTTGATACGATTTATTTTTCGGTATCGAGCATCCCTAGTGTTGACACCCCATTTATTTATTTTTTTTTTATTTCCTGATACATACATATCACAATTGAGTTCAAACAAACATAAATCGAATACATAATGTCTATCACTCCAGGCCGGAATCATATGTTAATTTATTTAGGACAGATGGATTACTTTCAACTAGTTTGCAAATTTAAGAGTCATCGAGTGAATCTTCTCTTTAAGAATAATTTTCGTTTGAGAAACACGAAAGTTTTCCTGATTTTTTTGAAAAACTGATTTTTGGGCACTTTTTTAGGTTTTCTTTACTATCTCATGATCACAATTTTGTATGAAAAGTATTGATTGTCTCTCAGATTAAGCTGAAAGAGAATTCTTATTTTAAATCTCTATTATATCATAGGAGACAAGTTTATTTTATATTTTTCATATAGAGGTTACATTATGTAGCTCACATAGTGGTGCTGTGAAACGACCTCGAAAAAAACCAAAAGTTTTAGATAGATAATTCGTTAGATTAGGTTAGGTTGTATTGGCAGCTCAGATAGTGACTAAGGTCACCCAGAGACCATGAGGTCTATTGTGTTGCCTAATTGAAAGAAGGGAGGGAAAGGTATTGAAGAAAGAAAAGGATGTGGATGAGTATCAAAAACCGCACATCCCTAATCGCGTACGTCTCTAATGTTGCAGGACCATTTTAAGGATTCAGCGAAAGCATCCAGATCCGGTATGGACACATAGGCTAGACTACTCAGATCCTAAAAGAATGTTTTACTCTGAAATTGGGCTCATCTTCTAAGAAGCGCACGTGGCAGTCGCGATACCATTTTTTGGATGCTTTCTGACTCTTCCTAGATCAGAAATCGTTAGATCGGGTGAAGCTGCAACCTCTCAGTCATATTTCCTTTAGTGACTAGTGCCTCTTCACAAAGACCTATCACCGTTCTAGTCCTGTTGCTTAATGGAATTATATCCGGCTAAGGAATTGCAAGAGAAAGGGATGCGGACGCGTACCGAACACCATGTCTCATTCTTATTCGCGCAGAGTCTCTCATGCTGCCTCACCGATTTTGTGATATCGACGACAGCATCCAGATATCGCTATCGACCATATATGATATACTTATTTTAAAGCCTAAAAGAATTGCTTACTCTGCAACTGCAGTTTAACTTCATAAAAATATATCAATTTGTTTAGAAGATGATGATTTGTTGCAACGGATTTTCAGCTTCCGAGCCACTGTGCGACGTCTTGTAATGGTATTAAATTGTAGTTGACCGTAAAGATCTCTCGAAATCAGGATAGGAACTCGTAGATGTTAGAGAACAAAATCTAAGCACCGCTGTAGAATTACAAGCAGACTGCTTATAATGCCTTGATCATAGCATTCGTTTAGCGTCTCTTCAGAACTATAAGTTCTTTGAATATTTAATGGATCTGCAAAAATTTTTGTTTAATATTTTCTGATGTTCCCTATAAATTTCGCCGTTCCAAACGCATGCCGCCATATTTGGTTTATGTTTCTATCCCATGTCGTTCCGATTATTGTTTACAAAGCTGTAAATTACAATGCTGCTGTGATCATTCTGTCAGAGTTGTCACCCCATTTGGCAGTTGTTATTGTGAAATCTTTAGCACTATTTAAGCGCGAAAGTAAAAGTTGGTCAACTGTTTTTCGTTTTTCTATTTAGAATTCAGCAAAGCTGCAAAGCAATTTACATTTGCATTAAACATAAGTAAATAAAAGAAAGTTTGCAAAAATCAGAAAATCGTAAGTAAATAAACGAAAATGTTAAATACTTTATCTATAGAGTTATAGTGCTTGAAAGCTGGATGCTCGAAGGCGCGTGCATTGCATATTTAATTGTATACATTTTAGTTATTTAGCTTGTTAAATTCGCGACAGAGCTGGGACAGGAAGAGAGGGGACTCTTCTGGTTGGGGCAAGTGAAACTAGCCAAAAATGGGCAGACAAAAGTCAATGAGGCAATGGCAATGGCAATGGCCATGGCAGTGGGTATGGGTATTGGTATGGGAATAAAGTATCTAAGCAATTGGCCAAGACAAGTCAACTTAAGTCAAGTTGCAGGCAGCGGCGGCAAGTTGCAGAGGCTCCCAGTTGGTGCGCGTTGTAATCGTTGATCAGCTGCGGACGATATTGATCAATGATTGAACCAAGCTGCAAATGTGTTAAAATTGCCAGCCTTTTAAGAGGCGGGTTGCAGTTGTTGTTGTTGGTTTGGTTGGGTTTGGGTTTGGAATTGTGTTTGCCAGTTGTTGTTTTTTGTTTTTGTTTTTGTTGGTATTATGCTGGCCATGATCTTGGTGTTGAGTACTGATGCTGTTGTTGCTGCTGGCCATATTTAATTTCGTTATTTATAAGCAAATTTGCTGTGCCGCGGCGGCGTTATGCCTAGGCCAGGCCAGGCTGGCAAGGCCTAGCGACACCGCGACTAGGTCAACTTTCGCTAGCATGGAATGCGAAATGCAACATCAGAAACAACAACTGCAACAACAACAACAACACAGCAAAAAAACAACCCAATGGAGTCTAATAACAAAGCAAAAGAAGTGCTCTGACTGACTGGCCTGACACCGGCTGACTTGACAGACTCCAACTGAGGCGGTGGCGGCGGCGGCCACGACGACGAAGACGACGTCGGCAACTCTGGCCGGGCTCTGACTCTTCTCTCTAGGCAGACCTAATAATACCAGTCTTCATCTGCTTATTTTTCTGTTCTGTTTTTTATTTTTTTTTTTTGTATTTTTTTGTTTCCCGGCACGAAAACTTCAGTTTCGCATTACTATAGCAGTTTGGTTTAGACTTCTTTTGCTATAAATTGTGTGGGTTGCAAGAAGATGTGCCTGCCACAGCAGCGCAGCAGCAACAACAGCAGCCTGCAAAGCAAGTAAATTACTTCAATGTCACCTGCTGACGATTCAAACTTTAAGATAAGAGCGGCGCATTCAGGAGAACGTCAACTTGGCCATCTAGTATTTACGAGTATGTAAGTTAGTATTTCCCTCGGCATACTCTTACTTCCCGATATATATATATATATTTTTCTATCTATAGCTCGTGCAACTAGTTGCTGCCACTTGTTGCTTGCTTGGTTGCTTGTTTTTAAATTTTCTCTTTTAATGAAATTTTCGCTGCATCTCATTGTTTGCTATTGCTCTGCTGTCGTTTTATCTTAGATTTTGTGTATCCCACAATGGAAAAAAAAATTATTTATTTAGTTCTCATTTTCACATTAAAATGTTGTCACACTAAGCCCAAAAGATGTTCCGATGTACATCTTTGCCGCTCTAAGCTGATAAGATATATATATAGCAGCTGCCCAAAAAAAATGATTCTGAACTGGGTTTCTGGGTTCCCCCATACTTAAGCGTCAATATTTATACAACTTTTTATATTCTGTTTACTTGCAGCACGCCGCACAGTATTCGCTGAAGCATCCCCATATTCTGGACAAATACATAAACAAGGTATGTGGCAGGCAAATATACTTAAGATTATAGCAGATGTTTTCTTAAAAAATTCTTAAAGGCGTCTAGTAAAAGCTTTAGACAGTAAAGTCAATGAACAATGCAGTTGTTTAAACAGAAAATTTGAGGAAATCAAGAATAAAAATGTTCTAAGAGAGTAAATAGTAGACTGCATTGGAAATCTCATTGGAAACTACATCTCTTTAATTTATTTATCTTAAGAATTATCAGGAATGCATTTTTTACAAGTCATTTTTACAATAAAAATCTTGGAAAAGATTATCGTTTATAAAATGAAGATATTGTTTTAAAATCCCGAAGTCCCATTATTTACTAGCAGCGTTAATATTAGAAAGTTATGAGTACAACCTACGGACAGTAGCACCTTTGAAAGAGGATTTTCACTGCGATGGAAGCTCTCTAAAGGATATCGTAGATTTAAGGATATCATCATCGTCATCGTGTGGCCATGACAACCCGCTCTTGGGTTACGGCCGAACTGCGCGCGCCTTCTCCAATTAGAAATACCAAGGGAGAAAAGGTTCTCCTCCACTTGATCTTTCCATCGAAGTCGTGTACGTCCCCTTCGTCTTCCTTCGTTTAAGAATATAAGCTTTTAAATTCTTCTTCCCTGACAGTCATTATTCCACAATGGACCACTATTTTGGTTCCGTCGGTCCTGAGCATAGATTTAGTCTCACACAGAGAGCACATAGAACTATTCAAGCAGCAGAGGTCTTAGAATTTATGGTATGGAAAAATATGGACTTAAGTCATTTATAAAAGCAATCCCAGGCTTTTACTAGCGAAACAATGACACAAAACTTCACACAACGACCCCATACACGATGTAATCGATAACAACAGTATAATCGATAAACTGCCGAAATTTACAACCAGCGTGTTCAAAAATCAACTAAGCATCTTTCTTCAAAAAGCTACTGTACTTCATAGCACGCGTTGGAATTCCATTAAAAAATTTATAACTCGTCTATAACTTAGACCATCGTTTCTACCAACTCTCCGAATTTATAGGAAAATAGAAACAGTTTCAGCAATTAAAAAAAAATGTATTTTTCAAGTATTCTATAAACACTTCTGAAAATAAGTCGTTCGTATTTTTCGAATGGATTTCAAGTTAATTGAAAGTTTTTTAAAAATAATAGACCACTTTAAGATTTTTCTAAATAAAAAGAGAACTTTTTCTTAATTTTTTAAATATCTACAATAAAATTAATTTTTAAATTCGAATTTTTAGCTCTCCTTACCAAAGAAAAGTCTACCTAAATATGCAGTTATCGATCGCTGCGTAAATAATCGGAAATTTAACTTAATTAAATTTTTAAAAAACGTTTGTGATTCCCTTCAATTATTTCGCCGAATCCCTTTTTTTGGCGAATTAAAACCACAGCAAGGAATATTTTATAAAATCGTAGCTTTTGATGTGCCTTAATACCCAGTAAAAGGCTTTCATTATCTCTTTGAGGAGAAAGATTCCAAATCGCTTCAAAACTTTTTTAAATTTATACTTACAAATTGGAGCTCTAAAATGTTTCCTTGCCAAAGAAAAGTCTACCTAAATATGCAGTTATCGATCACTGCGTAAATAATCGGAAATTTAGCTTCATTAAATTAAAAAAAAAAGTTTGTGATTATCTACAATTATTTCGCCGAATTCACTTATTTTTCCAAATTAAAACCACAGTAATGATTATTTCCTAAAATCGCAACTTCTTCAGATTTCTACTTTTTGATGTGCCACAATACCCATTAAAAGGCTTTCATTATCTCTTTGAGAAGAAGATTTCCACAATACCCAGTAAAAGGCTTTTAGTATCTCTTTGAGATGAAAGATTCCAAATCGCTTCAAAACTTTTTTAAATTTATACTGACAACTTCCAATATAAAATTTGATTTCATACTTTTTAGGAATTTGCAAATTTCTCACGCCAATTATGTTCATTGTTCAAGTTCAAAGCTATAAAAAAAAGATATAAACATACATTTTTAAATATCTGTTTATGACCTATAAAGCATCTCCTACCAGACAACAAAACTCACTGTTAGGCTGAACCTCAGCATTTCTCCTGCTAAACTATTTCAAATCTTAATTAACCTTACAAATAAATCACCATTAATAACACCCGAAGACAACTTTCCGAAAGCGATTGCAAATATTTTTCCCAAAAGCATTTTTAATAGCTTTAAACAGATGCTAAAAAATGCAATTGTCTTCGTTTTTTATGTTGATTAGAATTGAAATTGATGTTACAATTTCGAAGTTTATTTTCGGATGCCATTCCGTAGCAATCTCCTACTCAGTTGGTTGTCTTAATTTCTTTAAGTGTTTGCATGTCCCATAATTTTTAAAGACATGTTGTCTTCGTAGGATATCTTCATCTTTTACGAGAGAGAGAGTGTGTTTTTGAAATCACACATAAAAAATGGCAAAATGTGTAAAATTTATGACTAGATAAAGATGGTCAAATTAAGTGGCTATTAATTTTCAACTGATTTATATAAGCCTTGTCATTAGCAGTGAAAGATGATACAAAAGCTAAACAGTTCCAGCTATGGTTTTGATGGAGATTACAGACTAGTTACAGATAGAGTTAAGGAGTAGATTAAATTAGGCTAAAGTAGATTACCTAATTTTAGCAAGACAAGAGATGTAGGTGTCCTACAAGAGATGAAGATTCTTGAGTGAAGTCAACTCCGGCCAAGCTAATTTATCCTTTCCTGTGGAACTTAAAAATGCTACACTTTGTTATTAAAGGCACGGATTTTATATTTTTACAATCGAATTTAATAAACTAATCTTAATATTTTTGGATTTCCGATCTTCCTTCTTTTTACCATAACTTTCTAGCATCGTTTATCTTTAAATATTATTGAATTCTTTAAAATTCAAAATTCCTTTTTGGTCAATATTTCAGAATTTTCAACTCGAACATTCGTATTCTTCTGCATTTTTCGCATTCTATTCTAAATATGACAAAAACTACATAAACATCAAAAACCCAAATTTTTTCAAGATTATTTAAGATCCGCAATAAAGATTTTGGTCATAATTTTAAATTAAGATTATCTCTAAATGTTATTGAAATATTTAAAATTCAAAATTTTGTTTCAGAATTCAGAATTTTCAACTCGAACATTCGTATTCTTCAGCATTTCTTGCATTATACTCTAAATATGATAGGAATTGCCTAAACATCGAAAAATAAACTTTTTTCAAGATTGTTTAAGATTCGAAATAAAGATTTTGGTCATAGTTTTATATTAAGATTATCTCTAAATAATTATTTAATTATTTAAATTTGGTTTTTGTCAAAATTTCAGAATTATCAGCTCGTACATTTAAGTTCTTCAGTATTTTTCGCACTCAATTCTAAATATGATAGGAAGATTCAAGATTCTTTAAGATTCGAAATAAAGACTTTGATCGTGATTTTAGACATTTTATTTGTTAGTATTGATATTTAGATAATGAACATTGTTTGGCAAAAAAGTACAAGTTAACCATTAAATGATGGCTCAAAATCCGATTTTGAGATTTAAAGATTATTTTTGCTGCGAAATAATAATAATTATTTGATTTTGACTATTTTTTTTATTAGTGTTGAGTAATCCCAATCGGATTATCTTGTAAAAGGGAAAATTTAGCAAGCTCACAGCAATCGTGTAATTTCGAAGGATAGTAAAAATATAAGAACTGGCTTGATAGAGACACCAAAGACATTCTTATAAAAATTAAAAATTTCATATTCTTAAAAATTTGAAAAATAATTTAAAAATTTTGTATTTTATTTTCATTAAAGTTGTAAAAAATAAACCATAATCCAGATCTGTTTATAGATGCTTAAAATAAATCGAAGGAATAAAAATAAATTTTCCCAAAATTATTTTTTGCACATTTTTCTAAAGAACTTTTCTGGAATTTTGCTCTAAATTCAGAAAAATGCATTCAAAATGATCGAAATGAAATGAAACCACCCATTTTAGTAGATATTTAGAAACCTAAAATAACTTCGTTTAAAGAACCTTTTTGAAAGCTCACAAGAATTCTGTAAATTTGAAGTATGTTAGGTAAGACCTGAAAGTCATCTTATAGATCGACTAGTGTGGCCGTGTCTTTTATGACTTTCAAAAAAATTAAATTGAATATTATTTAGGAATATTTTTTTGAACACCTCTTTCCTCCAACAAAAAAGTTTCATCCGGAACTGGCCTAATAGTAGAAGAGCGTATACCAGATTCAAAGTCAATCTACTTATAGAGGTAAACAGATATCATCTTTACGTGCGCAGCTTTAAAATCTGATAGTAAATTTTCATATTTAATTTTTTTTTTTCGTATTTCCTTTATATAAGTAGCAATGACAGGAAACATAGTCGCCAGAGTTGCCACAGTTGCTAACCAGGCGCTTCAGCTTGGTCTCATGCATATCATCGACCCAGTTTTACGTGTTTGAGGACGTTGCCGGTTGCCGCCGCTGCTGATGCTGCTGTTGTTGCTGTGGCATCTTTGGCTGTGACTCAAACTTGGCTAAGAGCTGCAATGAGAGCAGCTTGGAGCTTGCAACTTACAACATGCAAAGCTCAGCTAACTAAGTCTTGGCCATTTAGAGATTTTACACAGGCTGCAGCTTGATTACCATTTTATATACTTTGCTAATGTATCTGGTGCGGCTGCCGCTGCTGTTGTTGCTGCCACTCTGTTGCACTATGTTTAGTTAAATAGAAAATTGTTTAGCGTGGGCAACACAGAACACAACTCCGGTAAAGTTGGCTAACTTGGTTAACTTGGCTAACTGGGTAAAGCAGTCAAAAGTCATAAGAAGTAATTTCTTTATTTTTATGTTTATTTCACAGAGCTTAAGCTCAGGCGATGCATAAATTAATGATATACTAGATAATTTTTATATACATAGTTCAAAGAGGCGCACTGCTGCTCATTTGAATAGAAACGAACTTTATTTTTTATTATAACTTAAACATAATGTCAATTTTAGTCGATTGAAGCTCGCACATTAACCTGGTTGCAACAGAAAGTCTTCGAAATGGTAAAATGGGAAACTCTAATTTATATCTAAAAGTTTGAATTTAAGGCGTGTTGGCAATAATTTTTAAATACTATAGAATGCTTTTAATTAAATTGAAGCCAAAAGCAATACATTGGGATTAACGAGGCGACTTTACAGCTTTATAAAATATTGACGATAAGCTGGAAGAATTTTTAAGTAGAACGAATTAACAGTAGTTTTCAAATAAAAATTAAACCTAGTTAGACGTTTTTCAGCAAATAAAGTTTTTTATAATAATTTCTTTAATTGTGGCATTAAAATATAAATTTAATGCAATTGTAAAAGTTTGCTGCTTTACGAATATTTAGTCACTTATAAAAGAAACTAATGTTTTACGTGTTACGGGTGTTATAATGAAC
The DNA here is from genome assembly GCA_037043745.1 of Chymomyza amoena. Lineage (NCBI taxonomy): Eukaryota > Metazoa > Arthropoda > Insecta > Diptera > Drosophilidae > Chymomyza > Chymomyza amoena. The sequence continues at coordinate 66,178 of JBAMAX010000771.1, forward strand.
GAGTCGATGAATTTCAAATCTGCTTTTTGAGTGTGTTAGAAATTATCAATACGGAGGTTTTAAGCCTATTGCGATGTGATGTGTTTGTCCATACGGCTATTTAGAGAGTCATGTAAGTCAACTAATCCAATAATGATTGTCTAGATATGCTAACTAGAGAATCTTACGATGTTTCTACACTTTAAGAGTATTCAAAAAGTTTGGTCAGGACAACGTCTCACTAGTTCTTTATAAAAATTAAATACGAGATCCGTTTAGACAAAAGTAGGGAGGTTACCTATATTAACGATTATAGCATCTACGTGCCCTAAGGCCACGCTTTCATTAGTAATTTTGCAACCAAAATAACGAAATATCGTCTTATCTAACCATTGAAATAAATCGATCTACTCGTATCAGTTATTATATAGTAAAATTTGAAATCTAGTTTTTTTACAACTTTTGAGGCCTTCTAAATTTTTTAATTTTCAAAAAACTAAGAGAAATAAAATTTTCTCAATTCTCAGCGTACTTCGGAACCTGGACTGGAAACTCCGAGCATTAGGCTACTAAAGAATTAGCCACTTAGATAAATCGACCTATTCGTATGAGTTATTATATAGTAAAATTTGAAATATAGTATTTTTACAACTTCTGAGGCCTTCTAAATTTTTAAATTTTCAAAAAACTAAGAGAAATAATATTTTCTCGATTTTCCGCGTACTTTGGAACCTAGACTGGGAACTCCGAGTAGAGCAGGGCTCGATCTTCAATTTTCGAGATTTTTCCGACTAAAACGGTAGGCGCTAACAAGTTAAACCCGTAGAAAATTTATAAAAATTCACTTAAATGTATTTCCATAATTTAAAATAACGAAAACAAAAATTCAAATCTTGATAAAAGAAAACAAAAAATTAATAATTCGTTTGATTTAAAACTTAATAAGAGAAAACTAAAAATGCAGTCAGTATTTATTTAAAAAAATAAAAGAACATGCAAAAGCGTCCTCTGGCGGCTCTAAAAATTAGAAATAGATGCGAAAAATAAATTTCTCGATCAAGAAAACTCCCATTAGGCTAGAGGAAATATAAACTTTTTCGGTCTTGTAAATGAAAGGTCTTAGCCGATTTTTAAATATTTTGAAAAAAAAAACCTATTTTAAAAAAGTTGGCGACTCGAAACTTGTCTTGGACCCATAGTTTAAAATGACTCAAAGAGTCAAAACCGCTGAGAGCCCAAAACCGTTTTTCTGAGTCTACAATTTGATCCGCCATAATGTACATAAAAAACCGATGCTCAATAAACCAGAATCGATTTTATTGTTAGGAAATATGAATCAAATATATCGATTTTATATTGAATCGATGCCCAGCTCTAACTACCAAGGAATTGCCAAGTTTTTTTGGCGAAATATTTTGATCCTGTATTTTCTCATGCTAAAATTGTAAGAGTTTTGGTTTTAAACTAATTATTTTTTTAAATTCTATAGAAATTTAATAGTAAAATAAAATAACTAAATAAATATTTAGTATTTTTATTTGCCACCAATTAAGCATATTTAGTATTTTTGAAAAAGTCGATCTTTTTAACATCTCAATTTACTTTCCCCAAACTAAAACTAAGAGAACTTTTATTTTTATGTTTTAGAAAGAAACTGAATTCTACAGGTTTTTATGAGATTCAATAAATATGAAGTTGCCAATATTTAGTATTTTTATTTGCTACCATATACCATATTTAGTATTTTTGAAAAAGTCGATATTATTATCATCTCAATTTACTTTCCCCAAGCTAAAATTGGGAGAACTTTAATTTTTATATTTTAGAAGGGAGCTTAATTCTACTGACTTTTATGAGATTCAATAAATACTAAGTAGTCAATATTTAGAATTTTTATTTGCTACCAATTAAGCATATTTAGTATTTTTAAAAAAGTCGATCTTTTTAACATCTCAATTTACTTTCCCCAAACTAAAACTAAGACAGCTTTCATTTTTATGTTTTAGAAGGGAACTAGATTCTAATGACTTTTATGAGCTTTAATAAATACTAAGTAGTCAATATTTAGTATTTTTTAAACATTTTACAAACCACAATTAAGCATTTTTGGATATTCAAATAACTCTTAACTGCTCATTTATGTTTTAATCTGCGAAAGAACAGAGATTCACCCATTTCTAAATTTTATTTCAAATATCTATTAGCCTACTAATAAAACAATAATTTCACTTATATAGCTGCGTTAATTAAAAAATTAAAATTTATGGCGTTTTAATTTCACTTTTCTATGCGAATTGTGGGCGTTTTTTAGTAAGAATTTTATGTAAATAAATACCAAATATAGAGAGCTCTATATTTGTTAATATTATTTATCAATAATCAATCTATGCATGAAGTTTTTTTTTATTTTTGTTGGCTTTATTTGCTCTAAAGTTATTAGGTTATTAGGTCTCCGAGTAGGTGTTAAAAGTTATTTGAACTTTTATTTAAATGGAACAAGACAAAATTGGTTTTACAAGTTTTCTTGTTTTTAAAGCTTTTATGCTGGTTTATGTAAATTTTTGGACTATTGCAGTGCATTTTTAAAAAGCTTAGAAAATAATAAAACTATATGACTGCTTTCACAAAAATGTCATAAAAGATCTTTTTTGAAGCAATCTTGGGCTGAATATAAAGCTATTGTGCAACGGTTTGTGGCTTGAAGCAAAAATCTTGTTTAAATTTTCGGCGACTACTCTCAAAAAAAACTGACTAATTATAAAAGCAGTTCAAATCTGCAGTTTGGTTTTCATAAAATCTTGAAGAACTAGAAAAAATTTCAGTTAAAAATAGCCTTGAACATTTTTCACAACCATAAAGTCGCTGAGTATTTTCAAATTTTACAACTTTGGGAAACATTTTCACCTTCAGGAATCGCCTGAGCTCTGCGGTATCTACTTCTAACCTACGCAACTTGCAAATCTGCCTTGCAGTCTTTAAAAAAACACTTAAAATAAATCTTTTAAACATCCGTGCATGTAACTAAAGATTAAACAATTTCCTGCACAAATTGCCAATCATTTTTAGGCAATTTAATGGGCTGTTGCAAACATGGCTTTATATAGTGTGAACACCCCGGCTCAAAAGTGTTGCTATGCAATTGTACAACACTGTAGCCGTAGCTAGACAAAAGGCCAGGCCTAATTGTGCAATGAATATTAGTTTGCAACAATTGCCATTGATGTTGGCATTGCCATTGCTTCTGCCATAGCATGTTGCCAATGGCAAAGAATTTGGCTTAAACCATGGCTTAGACTGGCTTGGCTGCTGTGTCGGCTTTGCGCTGCGCTGGTGGCAAGCAACTGTTCCACTTTTTCCTAAAAAAAAAGCCAAGCAGTCAGGCAGCTCGTATTTTATAATAAAGCAGGCTACAAGCAGGCAACACACCAAAAAAAAAAAAGAATTCCAATATTTATTACGTTTTAAAGATGCGTTGAAAATGCAGCCTAGACTCTTTTGGCTGCTTTTTTGTGGCTTAAATTGACTACAATCCACATATGGACAAAACACTCTTGGCGCAATTGCCATAAATCTGCGCCTGCTACAATTCTGGACTCCATTTTGTGTTTTTTCTTTATGTGCAAATTATATAATGAGTCATGTATGGACAGCAGGCAGGCAGCAGACTACATTTGGTTGTACAATTTATTGGCCAACCAAGTAAGGCTTAAAAAGTGTGCCAGCAGTTTATAGGAATCAAGAAATGAAATTGTTTAAGCCCAGGCCGGCTGGCCGTCTGTCTGTCTTCCGTTTTAAGTTGCTTCCGAGTGCAGCAATAATTTGCTGCAGTCCATCAGCCGGAAACGCATGGAAATATGCTTAGTATTATTGATTTTGATTGCTCTGGACAGCTTGGAGTGCATTTAATGATGGCTAATAAATCATTCAAAGATTACCTGGAATTGGCATTGCAGCGAGCATTTCCTGCGGCATTGAAATCGTTGAGAATTAGCAAAACAGTGGCGGCACCAGCAGACCAAATCATAAGGCCGACGTGCAGCAAGCAGTTCATCAATCAGTCAATCAATCAAGCTTAGCGAACGGTTTGCTTAGCTTAGTTAAATAAACAAACAACCAAATTCCTAACATGTTTGTGTTGGTTTGTTTGTTTGTTGTGGCCAGCTTTAAGCTACTTAAAACACTTGGCCATATGACAACTGGCCAAAAGATCAAATAGAAAAATACTCTTTGTTGGTAGTTTGTGTATGTGTATAAAAACCAACAGCACTGTAAATAGAAATACTTTTACTGGCTTAAAGCTGTTGGCTGCAACTGCAGTTCTTATGACAGCCAAAACAACTACAACAACAGCAACAACAACTTTGACTACTTGAAAATGGGTTAATAGCACTCACACACAAGTTTGTTGGCCAACAAACATTTTAATAGCATGCAATCCAGTGGCAGCCATTTGAGCATACAAATTTATAAGCCACAGCCAACAGTGACGTAGATAGCTGCGAGTATTGGGGATGCAGGTGAAGGTAACTCCATTATTTTTGCTTAGGAATTTTATAGAAGAATTCGTCAAAGGTTTTTTGTTTATCAAATATTGATGAGCTATTGATAACCCTACAAAACGCACTGCTTGATGCAGCTTATAAAAACGATTCCGCTAAATACACTGCTTGATGCAGTTTATATAAAAAATGCAGTACTGCTTAAAACTTTAACTCATAAAATCCGATGCACCCGCTAAAAACCACTATTTGGAGCAGTTTATAAAAAAAGCTAAGCTGTGGTCCACGCCGCAGAATTGTTTAAGAGTTTATTGATAACCCTACAAAATGCACTGCTTTGTGTAGTTTATAAAAGCGATCCCGCTAAATGCACTGCTTAATGCAGTTTATATAAAAAATGCAGTACTGTTCAAAACTTAAACTCAGAAAACCGATGAAACCGCTAAAAATCACTCTTTGGTACAGTTTATGAAAAAAAAAATAAACTCTAGTTCAGCCCGCAGAATCATTTAAGAGGACTTCACTTATCAGATCCTGCTTTTGCAAGAAAATAAGCTTAGTCGAAATGTTCGCGTCCATTTCAGGAACATATAGTAAGTAACGAATTGGTTTTCCCTTAATGATTTGACAAGGACAGACATTGGACTCCAATGGCACACGAAACATAGAATTCATTGGAAAATTATTTCGATGATATCTTATCTTCGCTCGCAGACCAAGCTCGTTCTTGGTCTCTGAGTATTTTTTGTGCCCTTAGGTTTGTTTCGAAATAGATGACACTTGAAGGCTTCAAGCTAAAAAAAATTTCAATACATGTTTGGGAAATTTATGTAAAAATAAGTAGGAACATTTTTTTTTTAAATAGCGAAAAAATATATTTTAGAAATTAGTGTAAAACTTGTTTTTAAAAATAGGTTCCTTTTCAAAAGAAAGATCTCTACAGCTTGTGGGTCTTGATGTTTTGACAAAAGTTTTTAAAAAAATTATTTTAAAATGCTTCAAATAAAAAAACAAAACAATGCATACATGAACAACTTTTTTTTAATTATTAAAGAACATTTATTAAAAACCCAGGAAAGAAAATATTTAAAAAAAAATTAGTTAGGAATATTTTTGTTTTAATTAGTTAAGAGCGAAAGGAGTGTCCACCAAGCAGGTGAAATTATTATAGATAAAGGATTGGTTTTTTGGATTTAGATGTGATACAAAAAAAAATTGCAAAAAACCAGCACAGAAAATATATTTCAAATATTTGCTAAGGATGTGTTTTTTAGAAATTATTGAAGAGTTAAGTGAGTGCCATATCCACCAAGAAGGTGCAATTAGATCTTTGGATCTTTTTCGAATATAGTTCTTAAAACACAAAATTGTTCCTGAGATATCCCCTTGACTTATTGAAAAACAATGCTTGAAGTAAAAAACAGGAAATGCACGAACAATTCAAATAAAAATTGTTAAAAAAGTGTAGAAAATTTTTATATATAACTGAAAAAGAAAGAAATGTGAGTTTTGGAATTTTTTTTTTGGGAAGGAAAGGAAAACTAGATGAAATGCTTTTGAAAGTGTACATTTCCACTGTTTTATAGATTCCTTCCAAGGTATTAATCCCGAAAGTAGGGTCAGCTGACTTTTGCAATAAGAAGCCAAAAATATCAACAATAATTTTGCTGATTTTTTTAAGGTTATGTATCGTTAAAGGAATGAGTCAGGACCGTAGAGAGAATATCCAGGCCCCGGGGAAAATCTCGGATCCAGGCCCCTATAAATTTTTCTTCATTTATGAAAATACGTAAAATTCTTGAAAAGTGTGAGATCAACATAAAAAAAAGGCCAGAATGGATTTCTGAGAGAATTGATAAAATCATAATAATGCAATTCATTAAACTCTAATGCAGATCTAAAAAAAAACCACCTCAAAGAAATTTGAATTTTTTATTAACTAAGTTAGCCATACATATGTTTCACAATAACCGTCAAGATGCTTAGAATTTCGCCTTCCCTGCTTTAGCTAAGACGAAAGCTTTTATAATATTATCAAAGTCGAGTTTTCTTGCTAGCTCAAATTCCAAATACAAAGTTGCCAATCCTGAGACTCGATTCTTCCAGAATGACTCTCGAGTCCCGGCCCCTCCGAGAGCTCCGAACCCGGGGAAAAAAGCTTTATAAAGAAAAATCTACTTAAATAAGTTGTAAGATATATAAGAAATGATGATGATGATGACTGATATGATAAATTTTCAGAAATAAGCCTAAAAAAGGTCAAGGTTAGAACCTCTATCTCATATGTAAAAATTTCCAATATGGAAAAGAACATTTTCAAAAGTGCTTCTTTTTCGCCGCAATAGATTCAGGTATTCCTTGTTCACTAAGACGTCCTTTTTAAATCCAAAAATATTTCGCTTCTTAATCCATAAAGAAGGTCTTTATGGCACTTAATTTCCCGGCTAATGTTATCTTTTAGCTCATTAAAAGCGTTACAAATTTTTACCCATGACATAACAATTTTCCTAGAGTGGGCGTGTTTAATGCCCTACTAGGCCCCTATAATCTAAGCCACTGCCAACGCCAACGCCTTTATGGGCCAATTATGTGACCAACATTGTGCGCAAATTGGCTTAAATGCAGCCGCCAGAGTTACGAGACATTGGCAATTAGTTGCTGTGCGCCGCAGTCGTTGGGTGGGTGGCACACACACACACCACACACACATACACACACACACTTGCAACATCAACATCGACATGCAGTTTTACAGTTAGTTTTAGCCATGTTGACAGTTACGTGGGGCTGCCACCTGCGCCGCAATGTTGCATAAATTAACAGCAAAGTGGAGCAGCCGCGGCAAACATGGATGCCACATCTTTTGCTTTTGTGGCTGCTGTTAATCTTGCCACCATTCACAGGCTGACTAGGCTAGGCCAGGTTGTCAGGTTGCCAGGTCGTCGTCGGCGTTGTCGTCGTCGTTGTCGAGCGCCGCCTTTTGTACTTGCGTAATGCATTTTCACGCAATTTATAACCGTTTGCGTTGAAAATGGGTCAACTGTTAATATAATATATTTGTGGCAGGCACCTGCTGCAACAACAATATCAAAACAATGCCACAAAAGTTGCACTTGGCTTGTAAAAGAAATGTGTATCAAGATTTATTTGCATTTGATTGAGTCGTAAATTTGCAAGGCACACATTGTGTACAGTTAGGCATAAATCTTTTTCAGGCTGTGGGAGTTGCACAAACACACACAAACAAACGCACACACGCACACATACAGCATGGACTTTTACCAAACTTGCCACTTGAAGTGGCAGCAAGCCTGTGTCCAGCTTTGTAGAACCGGACCAAGGTACCTAACACAGCTCCCCCCTCGCACGCTTGATGATGATTTGGCTTTGGCGTGCGCTTTTCAATTTGGACAACGCCGACGCTGACTTTGACGTTGGCGTCGCGGCCGCAGCGCTGCTCAGCTTCTTATGTTGCGGTTGCTTCCGTTGCTTTATGTGGCCGCTGTCAGTTTTTTCTTTATGCATTTTACTTTTGCTTGAAGAATTTTCCATTTTATTTTTTCGAAACTCTTTTTGACAGTTTGCTTTGCTGCTGCTTTTGTTCTAAGCTTGTTTTTGGGTTAAGAAAAATCTTGCATGGCCACGCACGTGCTAATTGTTGGCAGCAGTGGCGTAGTCAAGTTCAGCGTCAGGAGGGGGCTAAAAATAAAGCCAAAATCGTATATATTTGGCATATGAAAGTTCGTCTAAAACTCCCTTTGGGTGCAATAAAAACATTGGGTAGCTGAGAGCTCCACACGGTGATAATTCCGGGAACTTTTTGATCCAGGTAGTAACAGGTGGCTCAAAAAGTCTTTTGCCTGACATAGAGATGGCGACTCCAGTTGATTATCCTTATGATTTTTCGATACTACCAACCTTCAAATGCATCCTGTCAAAATTTCAAGTCAATCTGTTTAGAATTACCCAAGTTACAGACGTTCAAGTGACGCTACTTTTGTGTTTACAAAAATCATGAATTCAAAGCAATTTCGTGTTTTGATTTATCATTGTTTTTTGATAAGAAAAAGTACCGTCACAGCCCACCAATGGCTTGAAAAGTGTTGTAAGGATCTGCACCATCAAAATCAAGTGTTAAATACTGGTTCGCTGAGTTTAGACGCGGTCGTACAGACACCGATGATGCTGAACGCTCTGGTCGTCCAAATGAGGCAGTTACGGCAGAAAACGTCGAAAAAGTCGAGGAAATGATACTTTCCAACCGCAAAGTGAAGTTTCAAGAGGTAGCTGATGCCATAAAGTTATCAAAAGGTACCATTTTCACCATAATACACGAACATTTGGGCATGAAAAAGCTGTTTTCAAAGTGGGTGCCGCGCTTCCTCAAACCAGAAGAAAATCAACACCGAATGAAAACTTCCCAGAGAGGACAAAATCAGCGAATTGGGCTTCGAATTGCTTCCCCACCCACCGTATAGTCCAGATCTGGCCCTCAACGATCACCACCTTTTCTCCCAGCTCAAAAAGATGGTCTGTGGCTGGAGATTTCGCTCTAATGAGGAGGTAATCGCCGAAACTGAAGCGTAATTCGGGGCCTCGAAACTTCGGCCTACAAGACCGTTATTGAAAAGTGCTTGTATCTCTGGCAAAGGAAACTACTTTGATGGATAAATATAAATTACTGTAGAAAATTGTGTTTTTCTTAGTTAGGCCAAAGACTTATTGACCCATCTGTTATATATACTAATTGTTGATTTATATGGTGCTTAGGAGAAAATTTGTACTAAGCAGTTATTTCAAATAATAATGGCCTTATCTATCTTATATCATCTCATATCTCATCATCATATTCCCTTTTACGCTTACGGCAAGATTTCTTTGTTTTAAATCTTAAAAAAAAACTGTTCTCTAATCTCAAAATTTTTTTGATTTGATTTGTATTTGGGTAGATATAGCTCAAAACTATTCTTTTTTGATTATATAGGGGATTCCGAAATAAAAAGTAAGGGACAATTACTACCCAACCAGATGCGCATCTAAGATTTGGTCTTGGGGATTCATCACATCAAGGAACATGTATATTTGAATTCACAAAAGGCTGTCAAGCAATTTTTCGAGCTTTGGTGGGGGGGGATCCGGATACGAAAACCACTCCCGCGGACTTGCCACTGGCCTTAACGTTGAAATCTGACTCTATTTGACGCGACCTTATCACTCCAGAGGTAACAGGCATCTTCTACTTCAGGGTTAATGGTCGACGCCGGGCACATGATAGAGTCCCCGGTCGGAGACTGCCTTGAGGATTCCATAGAAGAGGCTACGCGGGTCATAAACTAGTGCCCTTTTGTTGTTTTTTTTTTAATAGAAGTGTATTTTCAGACAAATTTAAAATTATTTCAACCTTAAATCCTATTTTGATTGCTGTGGGAAGTGATCTCTTCTTCAACCCTCTTCACGGCTTGGCTTTTATTCTTATTATTTTTTTTTTCATATTTCGACTTATTTTTTGGTCTATCAATCGTTCTATTTTTCATTATTCTATGCTTTTAATTTATTTATTTTAATGATCTTGTAATTTAGAAGGGTAGGGTTTTTATATATATAGATAAACACAGTTTCGATTACTAATTTGAGTCACTAAGCAGAAAAGGAAATATATTTTGAAGAAGTAGGACAATGTTTTCTTTTAAACAATGTCTCTAAAAGACAAATTAAGAGGTAGTTACCCTAAATCCCTCTACCGAAACCCCTCTATGTAAATCTCTATCGGAAAGAAAATCAAATCACAAATCAGCAAAAGCCACAACAATCACAGATACCAACATAAATTACAGCAATTAAGTCTTAAAAACACAACTTAGTTGGTTAAAGCCATGTTGTAGACAATATTCTTTTTTTTTTTTACTAGAGTATAGTTTAACTTTCTTGCTTTCTAAATACAATGGTTTGATTTTGCTGCGCCAGTTTGCGAGCATTTCTAATAGTCTACACGAGCCAACAACAATAAGACGCCATTGTACGCTCTAAACGCTTTTTTATTGACTCAAATTAACACTCAAGTAGAATTTTATGTCATCAGCACACAATCGAGTCTTGAAGCCGACCGTCCGTCACTCACTTTACATTGAAAGTGTCAACAGCAAAAGATATAGTACTTACTTATAGTACTGAGTATAAAAGTACTTTGGTATTTAGAATTTGTCAACATTTACAAATGTAAATCTAGGCTAAAACTTTCTTTAGAACCCAAAAAACAGAAAACAGAAAACAAAACCAAGATAGACAGAAAATTGCATTGACAAGACGACTTGGCTTTTGTGGAAGAAAAGCGAAATGTGCTTGGACACTTGGCAAACAAAGATTTCCAAGTCTGTGGCACCGCCAACACCAAATGGCCATAAAACTGTATGTCACGTCTGAACCTGGGGGCATATAAAGTGTGTTTTTATGATGCGATTAGTGCTGGGTTTCATTCTACCTAAAGCATATCATAAATACACAAAAAAAAACTTAAGTACTTGAGTTGAGTCTTTGAAGAAAGCATGAAAGAATGTGACAGTTGAGATGACGCGACTATTAGCTACCCTGCAGATTGTCTTCTTTGACTGATTGCGCTCATATACAACATATAAACAAATTAAAAAAGTGTTAAAAAATTTTAAAAGATAATTTGAGTAATAAAAAGTGTTAAAAAAAGCTAAATAGAATCAACAAACATAAAAACAATTTCTTATTTCTGCTATTTCAATACAACGTTTTTTTCTCAGTGTAGCTTGTTGAAAGAGAGCTTATATTTGTTACCAAATTTAAACAATCAAAACTGATATACAAAATGTCCTTTTTCATAAAAGGGATATTTCTCACAGTATAATTTCCTTGTTGAAGCCAACGCTCAAACTTAGTCAGCTTAAAACAAAAGGATTTTTTCCATTGCAGCTTTTGGTACCTGCAATTCTCAGCTCAAAACTCGCTCTTACAGCAACAAATTCTTAAGACGGAAGGAAATTAAAGGGATTTTTTCCACTTTAGCTTTTAATACCTGCAGCAAAAGCTCAGCTTACAACACTCTCTTACTGTACCAAAAGCTTTCTCATAACAGTAACGCAAGTTCAAGCAAAAAAAAACAAAAAACCCAATAGCGTAACCTTCGATTTGCCTCAATGTCATTACCACTAAATTACGTCAAAGAAGTACATATGGACATATGTATGTATGTATATATAGCACTTACCTTAGGGGTCTCCGCTTAATAAATTAGCCGTTTCTTGGTTCTCTCGATGTTCACCTCATTTGGACGTCGTTACCGAACCGAAACGTTCTAGCTGTAACCACGCATAGTATCATTCACGTATTCAATTAGACGCACTCACACACATATTTAATTATTACTAATACAGAAGCACTTAAAAAAAACAAAAAAAAATTTGTATATAACAACACAAAACCATATACAATTTATATATTTACAATAGCTTGCATTTTTTACTTTAACATAACGCACGTTGCCCGTTTACTAAAATTTTGTTAGGGGTATTCAGTAATTTCCAAAAAAAAATAATTGTCAAAAAAATAAGCCAATTCCAATAGGCCTCAGATTATGTATAAGAATATCGTTGCAGTTTTTGGGTTGATTTCCTACAATTTTAGGCTTTTGCTGTTTTTTGGAAAATATTTCCAGCTGGTTGTTAACCTGTAAGAAATAAGAAACAGTTTTATAATTGAAATGTTATAAGCATTAAGTGTAATGCTTAGGTAGTTTTAAAGCTATAATACCTATGAATATAAAAATTTTTGCTAAACTTATTTGTTCCCAACAAAACTACTTTAATTGCTGTTAATAACAAATAAATAAAACATTTTGAAATCGAAAAGACTACGACAGAAATCAAATATATATAAGTGAGTTTTAGCGTGCATTCCAGACTAGCGAACTATCTGCGAAATTAAGCCAGTTTTTTTTTTAACTCTGTTAAATATGAATTTATATATTGTAATTTAATTATGCTGAGATAATTGAAAGTAAAAGGTTTACGGTATCACCCTTAGCAACTAGTATGATGTTATAAGAAAAACAATTTTTTGGCTAGGATATTAAAATCTTGAGAGTATATTTTAGTCACTGAAAAACAATGATAATATAATGCAAAAAGAACACAATAGCGTAAAAGATGGTCTTATACAACTCAATAAGAAAAAACTGTTATTATTTACTATAAATGGAAGAAGCTTCAAAAAAATTACGAATTTGAGCAAACTAGGTACTTTGAGCTGGTTACAAAGCTGTTACGAAAAGCTTTAATATAAAAAATTCGAAATTCTTGTTCATGTATTTACCATGCCTTGTATCCAAAGGAATTGAATAAAAGTCATGCAAAATGAACAAAATTAGTGTAAAACCAAAAAAATTTAAATAATTTCATATGGAAAGGGCTTAAATTGGTTAAATTTCTCATGTTAAATGCAAACCCTCATAATTTTATTAAAATTGGACCATTTAGCGTAGATTTCTAAAAATCGTTTGATGAGCAATGCTGAAATTTTTATATTTACCTACATTATTAATCAATTTTGGTCATCATCGATATTAAAAAATATGCCTTCCAGTAAATATTATAAAGATTTTTGCCATCTTTTGCCAAAAAAAATTAATATTTTTTTTCATACATTTTTAAAAAACATTAAAAAATTTTCGTTTATTTTTTAACATTGTTCCACCAAATCGATTTGATTTAATTCACACCATATAAAGAACGTATAAACACACATGTTTAAAAAAATAGTGATTGACTATTAAGATACTTAAAAAATAGAAAATTTCATATTTTTTAAGACAATGTGTCTTAAAAAATTAAATATATTTATTTAACATCCTAGTGCTCTTAGATTTAAAAAATGGCTCCAAAATATTCAGTAGTTTAGTCGCAATTATATGCACGTGAAAACACGTTTTTTTTAAATTAAGCCGCAACGCGTTAAGTTTAAAAACTGAAATTTGTCTACAATTTTTTTGCTATTCTGCATCGAATTGCATCATTACTCAAAATCGCTGGGGACAGTTTCCAGTACCTTATCCAGCTAGACTCTTTGCACTTTATTAATTTTTTATATATTAATAATACAAGTTAGAATATATTTTTATTTGAAATTTAATTTTTTGGCTATTGTGGAAATGCACGTTTATCCAATTGGTTTGGTGTTTATAAGAAGATTTGGAGTTTGCAGAAATTATTCGTTAATTTAATTGAATTCAAGCTTTTCTGCAGTCAGAAGTTAAAAAAAAAGATCAGCTAAAATTTTATTTCATCGCTGTTTAAAAAATATCAAAATAATTACGTAAATAAATAAGCTGCTAAATAACAAATTGCGATAGAAGCATTTGCCCCTAAATTTTCGTTGCTTATGCGACTCATTGAAACTTAGTTGCATTGTGCCAAGATACATTTTTTTTTATGATATGGATACTGATAATTTGGACTTAATTCTTAATTGCATAAAAGTGCATATTCAGACGCAATAATGCAACATATTTAAATTTTAATACATACATATTTAGGATTAGGCTTAGGACTTTTGGGAGAGCTCTAAGCCATGAAGGGGGTACAATAGATCCACCTGGGTCGCAGTACATTTATCCCAATAATAATAATAATAATAATAATAACATACATATTTGAAGCTCGATTTACAAGTTTTACGACGATGTAGCACAGAATTATTTTATGTTACAAAAAAAAAAATATTTACTTTACTTAAATAACTCCATTAGTTCTTGGCCGTCAAACAGTTGTAAATTTAAAATTTTCTAGTTATTATCCGAGGAGTTTAGACATAGTAAAAATAAAGCTATTTTTTATTGCTAGAATTATTTTATGTTAAAAAAAAATTTTATTTACTTTACTTAATAACTCCATTAGTTCTTAGCCGTCAAACAGTTGTAAATTTAAAATTTTCATGTTATTATTTAGACATAATAAAAATTAGGCTAGTTTTTATTGCTATAACGGAAATAAAATATATTGAACAATAAATATAAAAAATAATGGCCATTTACAACGTGTTTGCCATCATTTCGACGTCGATGTTTATGTTACAAAAGTCTAATTTTATAGTAGAACGTTTTTCTTTACATTTCTGCGCTGCTGAAGGCAATTAGATCTGCAGTAATAAAATTTGAGAAAAATAATATAAAATAAATTTTGTATGTGCATTAAAGTGTTTATCAAAGAAAAAAGAATAATGTCACATTGCATGCTACAAAATTTAACCCCAAATATGTAAGCCACATTGATCATTTCTTTAGCTTATGAGTTATATAAGTCTGTTTGGCATCAAACTTTAAACTTTGTTACAATTGAATCGGTCATTTCAAAAACCTCATGTCACATTTTTTGCAAAATGCTTTTTTTTGCTAAAAATGGTTCCTTAAAGGGAGATACGTATTCTGGGTAAAAACTATATAAGTCAATACAATCCTTCCTCTTCAAAAAATAATAATTAAGCATAAAAAAGTCCGTTAAAACTCATTTGTTTGTGTATGAAATAGTTTTTATTGATTCCTGAAAAATTCTAATTTAGTGACTTATGAGATTTTTGAAATGACCGATTCAATTGTAATGATCTTTAACAGCGCAGCTACAATTTTTAAAAATCTTTATAAATTTACACTATTATTATTATTTCACGATTAAATGTTTAAAACAGATCCAAAAAGTGAACACCCCTATTTGATTTGAACTCTTCTATGCACTTGCTTGCTTTAGTACACATTGCCAAAAAAAAAAAAAAACACGCACACCAAAGAAAAATAATAACAATGCCAATGGAACGCATTTTTTTATTTGCAAACTTTTTGTAGCACACTACCGTATTTTGTTTATTATATAAGGAAAAAAAAACCAAAACAATAACAATTAGAATGCCACTATGTATAGTATTTAAATATTTACGCACACAACTCAATTTTTCCGTCGCACTTTACCCCCACGCACGTTCACTTGGTACTAAATTTTAATATTCATTGCTGCAAATCAATGCAAGGGAAATTTAAATCAGCAGCTAAAATATCCCAAAAGCTGCGCTTGTTTTGTTGTTTGTGTAAGTGTTTGCATAAAATCCCAATAGATTGCGCCTCTGCCTTTCTTTTTGTTGTTTCTCTTTCTTCGCTTCAGTTAAAAAAAAGCCGCTGCATTTTTTTTGCTCAAAAGTATCCCTGCTTTATTTTTTGTTTGTTTAATTTCTCAGTGGCCTCACTCAAAATGCCTAAAAATTGAGTGGGAATTTTTCGCATTTAGTTTTGTTTGCACTTTTTTAGCAAAAGAGTTTTTACTTATCAATAGGACACAAATAATATGTTCCTGTTTAATTAATATAGAATTTTAAGCTAACAGAATTTTAACAGTGCCGGCTTAAATATTTGGCAGACTAAGTAAAAATGCATTGTGTATTTTGTTATATGTATTACAAATGCATATTACTATATTTAGAACGTATAGCAAATTTAATAATATCTTAAGTTTCGTAAGGCTCTCTAGGAACAAAGAAATAAATGTATTAGTTTTTTAAGTCTGTATTTTTTGCAAGCTTGCAGTCAATTGTCATTCGATTTAAAAAAGAGAAATAGTTTCAGTTCTACAAATCGTTGCATCATTAATTATGTCCGAATTGAAAATCGTAGAATGCTAACTATTTTATACAACAGCAAAATAAATACATTATTGTAGAAAAAAAGCACAAATCATGCAATTATTTACAGTGTCTACAGAAACTACGTTGATCTGTTCAAACAATGCAGCGCATCATTCTAAGATCATCTCATAAAAGCTTCTGCCTTTTTATCTTCAACCTAAGCACCTCCTCAAAAATTCCAAGAAGCCAGCACCGCAAATATAAGCACTTTACTAAACTCATCTCCAAACTTAAAAAGAGCCGACAATGCGTATAATCCTTTAACCAGTCTTAAGGCCTCTACAGCTTTAGCTATAAAATAAAATTTTTTAAATAAAAAACATTTCTGCAAAACATTGTTAAATTTGTAATTAACTCGCCGATTTGAATCGCAGAAGTTTTCATAAAATAATTTCCAAACAAATCGTATTTACAATATTATGTTGTCCCTCTATTATATAAAACCGATTTTTTTTCTCATCTTTTTCTTTTTTTCCTTTTATTATATAATAAAGTTATTATTTTTGTAGTAAACTTTTTGTAGTAGTTTGGGTCCCCTGAGCCACTTGCGGCGATGGAGTGGTGGGGGTTGGTGAGCGAAGCGAGCAGGGGGCGAAGCCCCTTAGTTATTAAAAAAAAGCTAAAGTAAACTCTTGCAGAACAAATTAAATATTGATAAGAATTTATTACAAATATATTAGTTGCAATATATTATAGCTACTTGGAAACGTATGTTTTCGGTATTCTCAACTTGAGGAAACTGTAATAAAAGAAATAAATTTTTCTTTGAACTCAGAAGAATTAAATAATAAAGCTTGTCATCTTTTGTGCTTAAAAATATTAAGTAAACTTGCGAACTATTTACATTTTAAAGATGATCTTCAATTTTTTACCAGCAATACGAAATATCTGCCTTGAATTATTTTCTTTAAATATGATACGGTTTATTAAATTAAAACTAAATTAAATTTTCATTTTAATTGAGAAGAATTGTTAAGATCGTAATTTTTTGTACTTGTTAGAAGTCAACTTTCAAGTAATTTCAGTTTCAAAAATCATCTACAATTCGTTATCATTGCAAGACGCAGCCCACCTCATAAAATTCACAGTTTGAATCGTTTTATTTGAATACATTTCCACAAACAAATTTTTAAATCTTTTAAGATTTTAAAATTTTTTTTTTGATAAATTGCTTTTTTTACGACTTTGACATTTTTGCAGAAGTTTTTGAATAAGTGTTATGTAAAAAAATATTGGTATTATTACTATTATTTTTTTTTTGTCCATTCGCCGAAACGATTACGTTTAATCTCGAGATAAAAAATTTATGAAAATTTACACAGGTTTAAATATTGAAGAGTTACTCTGACAAAAAGGTCTCTGTAGTTCTATAATGCTCTCAAAAGTTGTATCATCTCTAGTGAATTCCTTCTAATGGATTGGTGGTTTTACGTTAAGGCAGGCCCGGATTTACCATATAAGGGGCGACAGAATTTCATCGGAATTACAAAAAAATAGAGTTATCGTACAAAGTTCTTTATTGAAAATGTTCAGTCCTCACAGGCATGCATTGTTTAAATGAAAAAGAAATTCCCTAAAAATCTACTGAATTAATCAAATTCTACGATAAAGATAACGAAGCATCGTTCGCCAATGAGATGATTTTATTTAAAAATTATTGCGATAGAAAGAATGCAGAACAAAATTATTCTCTTGATTTCGCAACTGCCTAAGGGCGCCACATTTCTAAATCTGGGCCTGCGTAAAGGCTTATAATTTGAGTGGTTCGGCTGATCCTTTTGATGCTAATTGATATGGGCAGACAGATTACTAAAATTTTTAGAATATTTCAGAAATTCAACAACAAATCCAGGAATATCATTAAATTTACAGAATATCCACACCAAAAACGAAAAACTGCTTCAAAAAAAGAACTTCCAACTTTTCGGCCCATATATTGTACATAATTAAACATATAACCGAAAGACTCTCTACTCCCATGAAACAAGGCATGACAGAAAAGTGAAAAGAATGAATGTCAGGTGTTAATTACAAAGCTTGAACGTGTCTACCTTACCGTGCCCCTTGATGGCTAATGAAGATTAAGTTGTCGCCATGGTTTTATGTGCTTATAAGTGTTATGGTTATATGGCCTAACAAAACGTGTAGATATGAGCAAGTGTATAAGATTATAAATGAGCATAAATGATTATAAATGACAGTGTTGTAAAAAGCACACTAAAAAATAAAAAGAAAGACGCTAATGCTGGCTATAATCAGAAAGCAGCTGTTCTACACTGCTAATAAAAGATTGTAATCATGCTAAATTTTAGGGATATGCAAAGAGATATTCTGGAAAAATATTGGTATATAAAATATTATCTTCTTATTCAGAATGTTGTAAAACATTTTTTAAATGGAGCATCTAAACGCAACAGTCAAAACTGTTTGCAAACAAACACTGCAACTTAATTTGCTTCAAAAACTGTCAGTGTGTCCCTACAAACGAAACATGGTATTTTTTTATACTGCTTGTGGTATTTTTTTATATAAAATAAAGACAGCTGATAGACTAAGTAAAAAACATCTATAACCATATTAATTTTATTTTGTGTAATAAATCACGATAAAGCTAACCAACATTGAATTCGTAGTAGAATAATGAAAAATTAAGTATATACAATATAATAACATAAAGTAGCAAAAAAAATATATATTCTTTTCGCCATATATTTCGCTATCAAAACAAGTAGTCTTGGTTATAAAAAGAGCTATTTATATGTTTCAACAAAATAGTGGGGTAACTCTGTTTTGTTATGAACACTGCGTACAGCTGTAGGTTGCAATATTTTTAGTATACAGGTAACCCTCCTAAAATGCGGGCTTCTATAACGGGTTTTCGCTACAGCGCGGTTCCCAAAATGGGGAAATTTTCTTAAAACGATACTCCTGCAACGCGATTTTTACGAACTTGGCAATTCTCACAATGAATTTTTGTTGCTGACTTGCATGTTAAATTTTTATCCATTAATTTAAAAATACAAATTTTAGACCACCTATAAAATCAAGACAGGATAATTGAAATTGCTAGACATTTCAACTTAAATGAGTCAACAATAAGAACTATTTAAAAAAAAACCAAGGAAAAATTAAAAGTTGGGTAGAATCTGGATCCTCTACAGTCACGAAAATAACTGCTCGTTCTTGACCAAAGATAATGGAGAAAATGGAACAATCGCTTACGGTGTGGATAGAAGATATGACGAAAAAACGATTGCATTTAGATGGGAATGTAATTAAGCATAAAGCACTAAAATTATTTAATGGAAATAGGACAATCGTCAATCGATGAAGACAAATATCAATTTGTAGCTAGTAAATCTAGTCTTTCCGATGTAGAAAATAAAAACTTTTCACTAAAAAGTACGAGAAAGTTTTAAATATGGCAAAGCAGTTGGAAGAAAACATTTTGGAAAACGATCCTTTAAGGGATAGAGCAGAAATATTTAAACGAAATCTTCAAAACATCCTAATTCCCTATCAAGAAATTTACAAAGATTTATGAAATAAGAGCAAACAAACCAATAATCGATGAAAGAATGCCCGAACCTGATAGTGGATCAAGCTCAGATTTTGAACTAGTACGAACAAGGACGAGTAGGAAGTTATAGTTCTATTTTGGCTTTAATTTATAAATTGAAGTAATTTCAATTGGAATATCTTACGTAGAATTGAAATTTTATTTAGTTTTTATTTATATAAAGGAAGTCTTATCAATCGAATTTTATTATTATCCAACTTGTTATTGAAAAAGTTTTTAATTTGGAACCTAACTATGATTTTTGTATAGAGTTCATACCCCCTACAACACGATTTCTTACAACGCCGCGTTTTTTGGGAACCTATTCCCCGCGTTGTAGAAGAGTTACCTGTAAAACTTTGTTTTGTTTTGAAGCGTTTTAGCTGCTGCGTACAGGCCTTAAAGAAAAAAGTGTGTACTCTCCCAGTTTATTTTATAATAATTAAATTACCCATACAATTTTCTTAAATTTACATTGATATGGTTACCTTTTTGGTTGTTTTTTGGATCTATATTTAATTTTATTAAACTAAATTTTTGTTAGTTTTAAATAGATAATAATACATTTCTTATATTCCTTCTGGCCAAAAACTTGCCGGCGTATAAACTAAAACAAACGAAAATAATTGCAAAATATTGAAGGGAATTTCTTTGTGAATAAGTGTTGCAAACTTGCTCTAAAATTTCAACTCTGATTGACTTTAAGTTCATAAAAAATAAACCAATTTAGGTTTGGTTTTACAGCTCATAAAATCATAACTTGAACAATAATACTGTCTCAATGAAAGCCAAAAGCAACACGTCGTAAATATTTTTGGCCAAAAAAAAGCAAAGCAAAAAAAAGAACAAGTTACCAATGAAGCTTATTGAAAAGCAACTAACTG
This sequence comes from Chymomyza amoena, assembly GCA_037043745.1. Taxonomy (NCBI): domain Eukaryota; kingdom Metazoa; phylum Arthropoda; class Insecta; order Diptera; family Drosophilidae; genus Chymomyza; species Chymomyza amoena. The sequence continues at coordinate 86,784 of JBAMAX010000771.1, forward strand.
TTTGAACCTGGTCATGAATAATAAATAAGAAGTTTGTAGAGCAGTTGTTAAGCTCAGCCACATAGCATAGTGTTGTAGGAAGCAGCGTATTAGACCCGGACATGGCCAACACGACGAGGACGTCTTTGGCCAAACCGGCATTATCATAAACTAAATATAGCAGCAAATATCAATTTGATTGTGCAGCCAGCCAGGCTGCCAACAGCAGCAGCAGCAGCAGGCAACGTCTCTTGGCCTGGCTAACAAATTGAGTCCGGAGCAACTGCCATTGTTTGCCAAGTACCGTTGAAGCTTAGCACTTTGTCTGCATTGCACTGGGTCTGGGTCTGGCTTTGGGTCTGGGAGTGGGTCTAGCTGTGGTCAGTGGTCACTGGGCATGTCCGGCCATTGGCCTGTGATAAATTATCACTTACGGCCGGCCATTAAATTTTTGGGCCCGAGTCTGGGCCATGTTACCATTTCATTCACTTGAATGCAAAAAATTACTGCATTGTTGTTGTTGTCATTGTGTTGTTGCAACAATTCTGGCCATATTTATGCGCGCAGTGGCAATGAGCTTTAGTTTGGGGCAAGTTTATTGCCACAATCTGTGGCTGTGACTTTGGCGTTGGCGTTGGCGTTTATTATGTAAATTTTTTAGCCTTAACATTTAGAGGGGCAGTCAAATTAATAGAACTGAATTGGGCAGGCTTTGTGTTGTTGTTGTTGTTGCAACAAGCTGTTGTTGTTGTTGTGTGTCGTAGTCATTTAACGGCACTCGCTTGATTGTTACCTCGAGAGTTATGTCATTAAAGCAGCGACAAGTTGCAACCAACTTCATAACAATTGCAGGCCGCTGCAGATATTTTTTTCGCTTTAAACTGTTTTGCATAGCTTTGCCTTGGCCAGGTTAACAACTTGATTGGGTAGCAAACAAAAGCGCGCAGCGTAGTAACTCTGCCTGAGCCTGACATTGAAATCTAGGCCTGCCAATGATTGTCGTTGTCAGGCTGCGCTGCTGTACACTGCACCAACTCTCTTGCCACAACAATGTTGCATAACAACAATATGCAGCTATATACATATATTGAGTGCATAAATACATAGCGCTCAGTTGTTGCATGTTGGTTGTTACCAACTGCAGCCATGAATGACGTACTAACTGACGACTGACGAACTGAAGTCTGTCTATTGACAACTAACTAACGGAGCTGCACTTGACATGCGGCTAAGAATTTCAGTTATGTAAGCCTATTGCTGATTATGGAGCGTAAAAAAATCTCGAGAGCGGTTTTCAGCTTCATTTAAATCATGGCAACATGATCTGGCATTTCTTCAATGCAAATTGCAATATTTAGTTTATCGATAAGTCAAGTCAAATGTCAGCATTAATTTAATGAAAAACTTCAAGCTGAGAGCTCCTCCATTCAATTAACTGGGAAAATCGAAACAAGTTCGTTGCCTAAGTCTTTTGTGACTTTTTTAACAAGCGGCAAGTTCGTTGCCTAAGTCATTTGTTTTAATTAGAAATATTTGACGAAAATGATATAGGAGTAAGAGCTATCATCTATGAAAAGCAGCAGCAACTCATTTTTCAAATATCAGGCTTCATTTTTAAGAATGCAATACAAAAAAAGTTCGTCGCCTAAGTCTTTTGTTACCAAATAGGCTTTCATTAGCATCAAGTTCGTTGCCTAAGTCTTTTGTTTTTTAATCATAAAAATAAATGATGATGTAGCATTTGAAATATTTTATTCGGATTCATTTTGAAACCGAATTTTTGGTGCTCTCAATATCACCAAACCGAGTTTTTTCATATGGTTTAAAAACAAATATTTTGTTGCAAGTGGAATTCAAACAAATCGTCGAAATGGCTTAAAAAAACACTTATTTTGTACTGAAATCAATTTTTTAATAATCTTCGATATCCTTGAACTATGTATATTTATGTCAATTTTGAGGTAAATATACATTGACAATTTTTTGAATCATTTGAATCACCATACACAAACATATCATGATAAGTGGGGCTTGGGACATGGATTTTGATTTCGATTCTTAAATTTGGAACCGGATTGCTCGATTTGGTTTCATTTATCGGAAATATCTACAGAAGTCTTGGGAGCGCATTGTTAAAACGACATGACTAGGGATGCTCGATACCGGAAAAAAAAATCAAATCGAAGTATTGAGTATTCCAAAAATACCGATCCGATTCAATTCTACCAAAAACAAATCGATATCTACGGTATCTCTATCGAGTTTTTACTTGTTTTAGGAAGAATTTAACAAAATGGAGAACGGCAAAGAAATAAAAATTTACTAATGTTTATAAAAAATTTTAATAAAACGAAGAAAAATAGAAACTTTTTCTTATATACACTCAGTGGTTCATATTACCATTAGTAATAAACGCATTCGTTAGCTCTATTATGTTTTGAAAGTGGCGCCAGCTAGACCGGAATATCGCATGGTTAACCACCTTAAAGAGACTTTTTGGAAAATAAAGTGTAATGTAAAACGATTATTTGCTCGATACCAATCCTAAGCAAATTGGTATCGAATCGACGTTTAACCGAGAACCGAAATATCGGTATCGAATATTCAGTATCAACTTCGATATTCTCGATATTTAAAATATCGGATCGGTATCACGCATCCCTAGGCATGACGGATTCAGAGTCGAAATTGAAATAAAGCTTTATATTTTACTTTGTATTTGAAATGTATCTTTATGCTTATACATTAACTCTATTGTTTTTAAAGTGGCGCCATCTAGACCGAAATACCGCATGGTTAACCACCTTAAAGGGACTTTTTGGAAAATAAATTGCAATGTAAAACGAATTTTTACCCGATACCGATCCTAAGCAAAATGGTATCGGATCGACGTTTAACCAAGAGTCAAAATATCGGTATCGAATATTCCGTATCAACTTCGATATTCAAAATATATCCCTAGACATGACGGATTCAGAGTCGAAATTGAAATAAAGCTTTTTTTTTATGACTGCATTTGAAAGTTCTCTTTACACAATATCCCCGATAGTTTACAGATTTGGATTGGTTTAAAGCTATTTACTCGTATTATTTATCTTTTTTCCATTTTTAACTTACAAATTATTTGTAACTGTTAGTTTAATTTTAAATACAAAATTCGAATATATACATTGAAAAATTTGAAATTTTAGCAGGAACTTTAAATAGTTTCTTAATCCATTATTTACCGAGTTTCTTTTCAAATTTAATGTCTCTTAGACAGAAAGTCAAAAGTCAAAGTGCATCTATTGCCAATAGATCTATATAGTCAGCAAATAGCAGTGAAATCGGACTCAAGGCTTAGAGAATCTTCGATTGTAGCCATAAGTTATAGAAAACACTCGACTATTCTGCGCCAATTTCCGCAAAAACCTAGATCCACAGACTTTTCTTACTCAATGGAGTTATTCTTAGACAAGTCGTTCAGTGTAAGTTTCCCATCTCGTGAAGATTGGGTCAATACATTCTAATTCTAATATACCAGACTGCAATAGCAAGATAACCATTTTTACAGACGGATCTAAACTCGATGATCAAGTGGAAGGGGGTGTCTATTTGGAATCGTTGGACATTAATGAATCCTTCCGCTTACCAGATCATTGTAGTGTTTTCCAAGCAGAAGTCATAGCTATAATGGAACGTATTCTCATAATTAAGAATCGTGTTTAAAGCGAAAGGGAATTTAAGATCTGTTCTGACGCCAATAGATTAGGCGTGCCGGATTTTGACTACTGTAAAAGCTGTCAAGAGGTAGAAGAGGAGGAAGCAGTGGAGCACCTCCTTTGTGGATGCGTGACACTATGTAGAAAGAGACTGAATACACTGGGTTCCGAAACTTTTGGGAATATTACTGAATTTGCAGAAATCAGAATAAATAAGATTAATTCGTTTATTAAATCGACAGGTTGGTTCAAAGAGGATACAGGAGAGTAGAGGACCAACTCAAGTGGCATTACAACGGGCCTTTCATAGGCCTAGGTGTGTCGGAATGACAACCACTTCTACCTGCCTACCTACCGAGATAGAAAGTTGATCAATGACAATATTATTGGAAATACATAATCGGATATTTTTAAAGAAATATTTGTTGAAAACATATTTTTTTAAAAAATTTATTTTCCGTAATTAAAGGTGAATAAAATAATCAAAAGAATAACTGTGGAAGGATATTAATTTGCGATTTGTTTCTATAAGTATTTTATAAGTATTCTATAAAATTAAAAACTTTATTATGGCTTTATTTATTATTGGAAAAATTTTGAGTGATTTTCTCCATTTCAGTTAGATAGTGAAAAAACTCGGCAATGCCTAGAAAAATGTTAAAAAATGATTATTATCCAGTAAAGAAATATTTTCTGGGATAAATTATTTAAGGTCACTTATGAAAATATCAAAGGGTTTTAAATCATCCAACGATTTCAAACATTGTTAGCCCATTTAGATTTAAATTAAATATTGTGTAAGTTAAATCATTAATTTAAGTATTTTATCAGATTGAGGCAAACATGCGAAAAACGAGTATTTTTTTCGGATTCGTTTTGAAACCACTTTTTTTTTGTTACTCCGAAATTTCAAAAAAAACGAATTGAAAAAGTTGATTCATAAGCACAAGAAATTTATACGGAAATGTTTTTAAAATATTCTTTCATGTTCAGAGATTGTATTAATGTCAATTTTAAGTTATGTTTATGTTTATAAATAACTAGTGAGACCGGCAGTCGTTGTTCTGCCCAAACTTTTTGAATACTTTTAAAGTGTATTAACATCGTAGGATTATGTAGTTAGCTTATCTAGATTTTTGGTATAGTAGACTTTCATGACTCTCTAAAAAGCCTTATAGACGAACTTAAGTATTCTTAAGAGAGCTCGCAACTCTAATAAATGCATGCCCCACAGAAACTACATTTCAACCCCTTTGCGACTACGCTTCTGTCTGCACTTAATGTCCCATACCCGGTGTTGAACAATTTTCTACTAGGCTATATTCACGATATTCACAAAAATTCGTATATCTCACGAACCAATGTACACAAACACATCACAATAAGCTTAAAACCTTCGTATTGATTACATCGAAATCACGCAAAAATCATATTTGAAATTCATCGACGCATTCATGAGAACACCCGTAACACGTGAAATATAAGTTTCTTCTATGTAAAAAGTGTCTTTAGCATGGTTCAAATATTGCATAGAAAAATTTTAGCATATTGTATAAATGGTTCATGTCTAGCATCGAAAAAACTTTCCTGGTAGAAAAAGGTGTAGAGCTGTGCTAACAAAAAAAAAGGGAAACATGATTAGATATCGACAGAAAAATATTCTCATTTGGGAGCCTGAAAAAAGGAAAATGAACAAAACTTATTCGTTTTAGTTTTTCGTTTGGATAACGGATTGGATTTTAAGTTTCGTCTTCGATTTTGCAAGCCCTAACAAGTCTTTTAGCAACACAATCAGCAACTTCTAAGGTTTAAGTTTGATTTAGAAAAATGAATTTCTAACTACTTAAGTTTTACAGCTTAATTTAAGATCTAAGTTTGATTTTGAAAAACGAATTTCTATATACTTAGGATTTGCAGACAGCAAACAGAACAATATAATTAAACCTTCGTCAGGCGTTACTCTAGGTTTTTTGATCTGAAGATTCGATAAGTTTTTCTTAGATTGTCTTCTGTTAAAAAACTGTTAACTTAACATTTTGAGCTCAAATCAAATGGACTGCGCTCGATGCAATTTAACCTGAAGTGATAAATTTGACTTGACTCACAGTTTTTTCTGAAACAATTTCCCAGACATACTCTACTTATCCTTTAATAGCTCTTTGAGTGTACTATCTAAAATAATAACACATCAACTAACATCTAGTTAGAATAAATGCCGTTCTAAGCGTTTCTTATAAATAACTTTTCTACACATTAATCTAAGCTCATCAATTTTCTAAGTCATTTCTGTCGTCAGCTTGGGCCACACATTTGCATTTTTTATGGGCGCCTCTTATAGATATTACATGGTACTCATAATTATATAATGCCATAAAAAGGAAGCAACTTCCAGACATTGCCTCCAACTAAAAAGCAGCAGTAAACTGCAGCCGTTCCGCCCTCAAAGATCATTGAACCAGCCTTTGGCCAAACACTTAACATGATTGATGGCAATGGGTCTGGGCCAAGAGGAGCGCCGCTTATTAACGTTAAATTAGTGAAATTGATAGACATATCTATGAAATCCATAAAAGAGAAGAAAAAACGGAAAAATAAATAATAAGACTGGAGAGAATCAAAACCAAAACGTTCTCAAAACCACAAATTACATGTTAATTAAAATGTTTTGCCTAGCCTACAACAATAAAGATTTTCATTCGTTTATAAGAAAAAAAAAATCAAATCTGTGGCGCACTGCACTGCCCCAGCTGCAAGCTACAAAAGCAGCTGCCACAAGAGCAGCAACAACAACAACAACAACAACAACTTGCCGCACATGCCACACACACGCGTATTTACCGTTGCTTTAGTATATACTTTGTATATACAATAAGTTGTGTTTTTTTTTTGTATTCTTCGTTTTGGGCGTCTGGTCAATGCCTCATTACTTTTGTGGGTTAGCAGGTGAAGCGACTACGGCCCCAAAACTTGTTTGCGCCCAAAAAAAAAACAACAAAAAACACTACAAAAAGACGCCGCTGCTGCGGCTACAAACAACTGAAACGCTTATTAAAAGCGCGTCTGCGGCGCTGCTGACAGCGACGTAGGCTGCGACAGCGACGCATGCGTCGCTTAAGCTATAATTAGCATAAATTCATTCATAGAACTAATTGCAAGTGGAAGTAACTGACTGAAGGTATTTTGGAGTAATGAGAGTAAGCAAAAGAGCCAAAAAAGAAGAACGAGGGCGGCTTGATAAGTTGGTGAAGGAGTTGAAGGTGGAAGAGATGATGTTAGAGGGAGTTTAATTATATAATATTTTTATGTGATCTAATATTGGTTAAATAACACCGATTTTTATTTATTCAGGAAGTAATAGTTAAATATAGATTTCTATTAAAATGCTTGTGGAACTTCAATACTATCATCTCATCACACGTAAAATTTTATTCATTTTCTGAGTTAACAATTAAACTAGCTATACAAATTTAAGGGTCTTCGAGTTAACCTTCGTATAAAAGTGTTTTTTTAAGTTTAAAGTCTAAGATCTTTAAAATCGAGTAAAAATTGTAGATGCTCTGGAACCATGTAAGGAACTTCCAATCTTTATTCAATCACACTGTTATATGAAAAAAAAATTGTTCCCTCAAAGCTTTTCGTTTGCGTTCAGTTACGACTTCACGAATTTGGAAGCATCACTGTTCGTGATTTTTGGTTCATGGTTTCATAATATCCATAGTCCCTACCAGATTTGGAAGAAGAATTGTCTTGTAGCTTAAAGCTTAACATAATTTTTTGAAAATATTCATAAATTTCGTTAATAAAAAGCAAGCTAAAAATTTAAAATTTTGAAAAATGGTCGAAAACTAAAATTTTTGTATTTTGCACTTAAGGGGTTAGGCCACCTTCACGACCAAAAATCAATGCATATATAAGGGATTTTTTTTAAATGTAACCCCAAAATTTTTTAGCAAATTCATAGCAAAAGCTTCAATAAGTAAACATTATTTTGTTTATTAAAAATGTCGATTTTAATGGAAAAATAGTCAGTATAGTTATTTGAACGAAGCCTCTCTAACAGGTCAAGTACAACTGGTACGCAGTGTAGTGGGCACAATTCTCGTCTGATTGCAAAAAACAAAATTTGTTTATTATAAAGAGGTAATTAGCTATAGCCTGACGTAGGATTTTGTTGAAATTCTGAATTGTCTGAAAACTGCGAAGGATTTCGGAAAAAACCCTAATTGTTATAAAAAAAAGTATTCCATTTAACATTAAACTCCTACGTCAGGCGTAAGCTGATAGATTTACGAAAATTTTGATTTAAAAAACATTCAAATCGGTCAAGTAAAGGTTCCAAAAGTTCAAAGGTGGCGTAACCCTTTAATCTGTAATTTTTATATATCAGTGTAAAGAGCATACCAACACCTTTCCATCTAATTGTTTTTCATGTCGATAAACAAGGTCTTGACTCAGAACTAAAATAAATGCCAGAAAGCATGTTTTTCGAAAAAATCTCGAAAACGGTGCTTATGGGAAAAAACAGATTGTAATTAGCCAAAAAAAAAGACTTGTTTACGAAGGTTCATTTTTCGTGTAAACTAGTGTATATTTAGTGTGTTACTAGTGTAAACTCAATAGAATCTATTGAGAAACTATTATTCCTTATTAAGTATCTGTATTGGGAAAAACTTTAAACCTGAATAGAATTATAACCTTTATAATTCATCGAACTGATCATTAGGTAATGATTTTGTTTTTTGTTAACATCTCATAACCATTATTACCCTGTAGATTGTGCAGTGTATGTAATGAACGCACTTAGATCTCGGAGACTAGAAGAGCTAGAAACTTCAAACTTTAGCCAACTGGTCGCTCATATTTCCTGAGAAGATGAAGTTTATTGAATCATGTTATATATCTTTTCCCGAATATTTCCCCGCAGTAGATTTTTCGCGGTTTTTGGCAACACTGTTTAATAATTTTAATCTGAAATTTAGCAGAGTGATGCGTTATGAGTTCCTCGCATAGTGTGCCATAAAATTAACAAAATCGGTACAAATAATATACCAACTGTGTCAATATTTGACTATACCTAATTATGGTTACAAGTGATCTCGAATCACAATTTTTGGTAGGCTGATTCATAGTAGCTCTAATGAACAATTCAGACATCCAAATTTTATCGACTGCGGACCCGCAATCTCCAACACCCCTCAACAAATCAATTTGAAACTTACTTCATATGCAGACACTTTCAAATACGCTTCTGTGACGTAACTTTCGAGTCTTATCACAATCGGTGTATACATTTTCGGAACTTACTACGGTATATTAAATATCGAATTTCACCAAAAAAAATTAATTCCAATCGGAAAGTTCTTAGTAGGGTACAATGTACTGTACCACATTTTTTTGTTTATAATGTATTTAGTGTATAACTGTAGAGAATATGTAAATAAGTGTTTAACTTTTTTTTTGTAAATTATAATTTTTCAAGAAATGGGTGTCATATTAAAGGTAATTTTTTTTTTTTTAAATAACAAATTTAGTTAAATAAATTAAAAAAAAGGGATAAGTTCTGCAGAGCATTACAATCAGAAAAAAATCATTTTGGTTAACACTCAAACTCAAAATAAATCAAAAAATAAATCTTTCCATGAAGCTATAACTTCAATATTGTTTAGAGCTCTCCAATACACTTTCTACAGTTCTCAAAAATTCCTCATAGTATTTTTTTGTTGTATAAATTTATATAAATTCACTATTATGTAATATATACAATAGCTAGTTCTATAAGCCGTTAACTAATCAAGCTGCCCTCGCAAAACCACAAAGCTGCCTCAAAAATGAAAAAATAAAAGAAACCAAACCAAATTCAATAGCTATGGGATCAGAGCGCGAGCGACATGAACGAAACCCCACCTCCCCTCATGAACCCAGCAGCTACCCGCACTTATTGCACTCTGCATTCACTTAATCTATGTAATTAACTCTAACGGTACTCACATTTTTATTTTCAGTTGTTTTTTTTTTATTACTTTGAATGTTTAACTTTTTAATTAGTGTTATCTGTGTGATGTGTGTTTGTCTGAGATTTTGCATGATGGCGCTACCTTATAGCTGTGGCTATAATTAATTATGTAAGTAACCAGAGTTGCCGCCGGGCCATATTTATGACCGACGACTCCTTAGCCGGAATGCTCATACACACACACACACACACACACACACACAGCTCATGCTGCTTTGACTTATTATGCGGCAGTTAAGATTATCTCATTGGGACGGACTACAAAGACGTAGGCGTGTTGCCGGAGTGTCAATTCTGACGTAAAACAAGTTGCATGTTGTGCGAAAAGTTTAGAGCCAGAGTTTTACTATGCGATTTTCTTTATTTTTTTATGTCTAAGCCGGTAAAATTAGTTTTATTTAACAGCCTCGAAAGTCATAACTCAAGTTTGTTTTATTTTTTTTATTATGCGAATAATAAAAAAGTTAAACAAGTTTTTTTAAAGTCATTGAAGTAATTTCGCCAAAAATCAAAGCTACGTAAACAATAACTGCGGTACATAAAGGAAAACTCAGTGGTTGCATAATTGGCTCTCTGCCCATAAAAGTACAGCTGCATTTTCCCAGAATTCGCACATAAATATCTGATACACCTCTACCTAAAGCTTTCCAGGCATATTAGTTTTCTCAGGAAAACTTTTGAGCATTTGCTATAAATCTTCCTGTAATAAAATTAGTCGGGTGCACATAAAAAGCACAAAGTAATTGCGTTCATAATTGTTAAAATATGCAGAAACTCATTTCGGAAACAAATTTTTTAAGCAATTAGAGTTTTCGATGTTATTAGGATTATTTGACTAAAAAGGTAATTGCAATATTTGTCCAATCCTCTAAAAATAGTGAGAAATTAAAAAGAATTTTTTTTCTAAGCGTTGCGAGTATTTATAATATAATCGAATTCGCACAGAAATCACGTGTTTTTAAAGTCACAGCAACTCCGATAAAATAGATTTTTTAGGTTCGAAGGTGGCACCATGCTTTTGAGATCGTTGAATCCGCATTTGCTATCCCCAAAAATTATTTATTGGAGTTTCTTTCAAAACTATAAAGATCTTAAGTGTTTTGGGCCATTGGTTATAGATTCAGCGCTCCCAATTAATAAAAAAAATATGTATCAATTTTTCCCGATTATCTCAATGCCCTTTAAGTTCTTGGATTTTTTAAAGCTCGGATTTACATACAGTTGCACGGATCTGCAGGAATCCGGAAGTCCCTGAGACCCTAACACACGTACTTTGCGACTGCCCAGCCATCTCTAGACATCGTATGGCTACCCTAGGAGAACCAGCGTTTGTCGGTCTAGAAGAGATGACCAGGCTGCAAGTTGACCGTCTACTTAATTTCGCCAAAAAAGTCAAATTTTTAACCAACCATTACTTCGTGTAATAACCTCCAACCTGGCACAGCTAAGGACCAAAAGGTCTATGCTAGGCTGGACTCTCTTGTGTGGCCAGCCAGTGTAACCTAACCTAACCTACATACAGTTGCTCATAATAAGTTCTTGGATTTTTGAAGCTCGGATTTACATACAGTTGCTCATAATAAGTTGTTCTTAGGCTTTATGAAAAATATATGCAATTAAAAGAACTAGTGAGCCCGGCAGACGTTGTCCTGCCCAAACTTTTTGAATACTCTTAAAGTGAATAAACATCGTAAGATTCTCTAGTTAGTTTATCTAGAAAATATAAGCTTTTTAGATTATTAATCAGCTCGATTCAAACTTGCACCATTATTAGTCGAATGTCGCGCTTCACGGATCTGTTTTATCCCAATTCCGTCACGTTCATTGCGATCTTCACGTTCCTGGGCATTACGATTGGATTGATAACTAATTTGATTCGTGGCATTTCTTCCAATTGAAATTCAGCATGCCATGATCGATTAGGAGACGGCATTCCCAATTGTCCTAATGCTTTATTAACCATCTTCAAGCGAAGATCTTCAATAAGAATTAAAGCTTCATTGTAAACTTCCGGCGAATATTCCATCACTGGCTTACGTTTTGCTTGACGTACTCGAAACAAAATATCTTCTGATAAATAATCTTGATATTTTATTCACAATTCAGGTGGATTTGATGGAAAACCTGTTGCCAAAATAATCGCAAATAGAACACGTTGTTGATATGGATGAGCAGTAATTGCAGCATCTGCTAAAGTTTGATCCCAGTGCAAATCATTTTCCAACAAATTCAATTTTTTTTATGCCTCTCGATACGTTGCACACAATACGCCATTCACTGTTCTCAATGATTGAAACGATTTTGGACCTCGAACATCAATATACACACAAAATCCGATATTCACAAAAATGCGTGTATCTCACTACACACAGACATACCGCAATAAGCTTAAAACCTTCGTAATGACCACCTCTAACACTCTCAAAAATCAGATTTGAAATTTATCTACGCGTTCATGAGAACATCCGTAACACGTAAAACATAAGTTTCTTTTATATATATAGATTTTCCCCCTAAACTTTGCGAATATTTATTATTCCGCCCTGCAATATTTAGTCCCTACAATAGGCTTTATTAAAATAGAGCTTTTGAAAAACAAAAATAATGCAAATAGCCTCACTCAGGTGTGATCTTTAGATTACCCTAACTCTAGTGTAACCCGCTGTGCCGCAGACAGCTGGCACTTTATAAGAGTATATATGAACTCTGTCTGACCGAAGTTAACGTGAACTTCTGCAACTTCTATTGTTATAACAAAGACACAAAACAACAGTGCTCTTTGCTCTCTGTATGTAGCTTTAATTAGCTGCTGAGCGTTGTACAAGTCAGCAATTAAAGCTCCAACACAATGTGCAACATAACACAACAAACAGTTGTGGCAGTGGCAGTGGCAATGGGAATGCCAACAGCTACAGAGACGGAGACAGAGACTTAAACCGCGACGTAGACCGCAACAGAGACTCCAACTTCGACGTCATGTCAGACAAGCCCAGACAAGCTGGCAAAAAAAAAGAATACAACCAAAAAAAAACAGCAAGTGCCGTTGGAGTTGTGCCCCCAAGCCAGACCAGAGAGACCTTAGTTGATATTAAACTAATAAAATGCACACCAGTAGGAATTACATAAATTACGCGTAACGTAAAATTAGTTTTGCCTAATTAACATTGTGTCTAAGCCCAGCCAGCCACCACTTAACCCCTCCGAATTCTCTTTCATTCCAGTTGCACAACTAACATGTTTCTACGCCGTTGCACGTTGCTGCCGCTGCTGCTGCTCTGCCTAATTGCAACCGATGCAAACGCAGCACGCAAAACAAAACGTCCTGTCAAGCCGGTCAAGCAGACATTTCCACGCACCAATGTGACGCCAGCGCCAGCGTCGACTGCCAGCAGCACTGCCACAGCAGCGCAGTCGCAGCCAGCAGCAGAGCAGCAGCAACAACAACAACAACACTTGGATACAGCAGCGGCGGCAGCAGCGGCGTTGACAACCGCTGCCGGCAGCAACGAGCTGCCCAAACCTTTGGCCACACAGCAAGAAACAGCAACAGCAGCAGCAGCGGCCATTGAGCCAAAGACAGAGAAGCTGCCGCTGGCTGCGCTGCCACCAGTAGCAGCAGCGACTGGCGCTGAGGAAGAATGTGATCCAGATATGATTGGCTTTGAGATAATTACCGGGTAAGTGATAAAGCGTTAGATACTAAAATGACAACCAGAAACCAGAAGTCGCAAAGACATATCATAAACGAGAAAATTTCACTAGGGAAAAGCTTATGCAATGCTTTCCATTAATGAAAACTGGTCAGCTGCGCAACCAGGGGGGATGGGGGTGTAGCTCGCTGCTGACATGCACTAGCCAATTATCTGAAGCATTGTAGTCTAGCTTTATTGCTGTTTGGGAAATTTAATTTCATTTCTTTGGAAATTTCTTTGCACTGCCCCTTTTCTAGAGAACCGCTCCTGTTTACTGACTGTTATTAATTTCACTTTTTGGAAAATTGCGAATTCCCTTTAGAAGTTAAAAAATAGTTAAGGTTTTATATTTTTAGTCAAGGATTTTGGATGTTCCAAAATTTTGATTAAATTTATCAATCCGTTGTCAAGTTATTATTAAAATAGCCGCTCCATACTATCCATACTATATCCTTATATAAGAAAATCTATTTTCGTAATTTTTCTATTCGGGACATAAACAAGCTTTTTATTGCTGTTTGGAAATCAATTTTCATTTTATGTCTTTTGAAATTTCTTTGCACCGCCCTTTTTCTTACAGATCCGCTTCTGTTTACGGGCTGTTATTAATTTCACTTTTTGAAAAATTTTTAACTCACTTTAGGAGTTAAGATTAAAAATACAAAAATTTTAGTTTATTTTATAGACTTTTTGTCCAGGATTGTTGATGTTCCTAAATTTCCTTAAAATAATAATACGTTCTCACGTTATTACTAAAAACCCGCTGCATACTAAGTCCTTATATGAGCAAATTTATTTTCGATCCAATTTTTTCTGATTTATTACTTATTTTTCTATTCGCGGCCTGAAGAAACTTTTTATTGATGATTTGGAAATTAATTTTCAGTTTATGTCTTTCGAGATTTTTTTGGACTCCACTCTTTTTTTATAGATCCGCTCCTGTTTTGGGGTTTCTACTATTGTCACTTTTTGGAAAATTTCAAACCCACATTTGGAGCTAAAATTGAAAATATTTTAATTTATTTTTAGTCAAGGATCGTGGATATTCCAAAATTTCCATAAAATATCAATCCGTTTAAACAGCCGCTCCATACTAAACCCCTATATGAGAATATTTATTTACGATCTGAATTTTTCTAATTTATTACTTATTATGCTATTCGTGAGGAAACCAAACTTTTTATTGCAGATTTGAAAATGAATTTTCATTTTATTTCTTTTGCAATGGTCCTGAATTCCCCTCTTTTTTAGTAGATCCGCTCCTAGGCGGGCTTTTATTATTTTCACTTTTTGAAAACTTCTAACTTACTTTAAGAGTTACAATCATAAATGCACAACTTTTTATTGATAATTTAAAATTTTTAGGAACAAGATTATAGTGCTCCGAAATTTCCATAAAATACTAATATGTTCTCACGTTATTACCTAAATAGCCGATCCATTTTAAGTCCAAATATAACAATTATATTATTTGCTTTCAAAATTTTTCTAATTCGGGACTGAAACAAACTTTTTATTCCAGATTTGAAAATTAATTTTAATTTTATTTCTTTTGCAATTTCCTTGAACTCCCCTCCTTTTTAATAGATCCGCTCCTAGGCGGGCTGTTTATTATTTTCACTTTTTTTAAATTTCCAACTCACTTTAAGAGTTACAATCATAAATGCACAATTTTTCATTTATAATTTTATATTTTTAGGACAAGGATTAAGATGCTACGAAATTTCCATAAATTATTTATATGGTCTCACATTATTACCTTAATAGCCGATCCATTTTTTGTCCTTATATAAGAAAAACTCACTCTAAGTAACTCCTAATTCAAAATGGTTTATTTATAGTTTTTTGTTTTTAGGCAAGGATTGTGGATGTTCCGAAATTTCCATATAATAATAATACTTTCTCACGCAGTTCAATGCTAAAATTAATTTTCTTTCTGAATTTTTCCGAATTATTAACTTCTTTGAATTCGGGACGGAAGAAAACTGAGCAAGTCAAAGTTCTTAAAAATCGATCACACGGTTCCTGAGTTATAAATGGTATAATTACTATAGAATAACTTTGTTTATGTCTACATTTTAACATAGCATGTAAGCAGGCCAGTCAAGAGAGGGGGGGAACGGGGACTTTTTCTCCTAGGCCCGGAGCTCTCGGAGGAACCCGGACTAGAGAGTCATTCGGGAATGACAACAATTATAAGTATTTTCATGAATTAAGAAATATTTATAGGGTCTATCATTCGCATCTATTCTACCTCCACAAACTATTTCCCTAGAAGACGCCTACAATTTTTCACTTATCAATGCAAAATTTGGATTAAATATTCCATTTCTTGAGAAAACTGTAGACAGGGTATGCCTTTGTCTAGAATTAAAAAAAAAAGTTTTATCCACATAATACAATTAAAATTAATTTAATAAATACAATTAATAATAAAATAAATTAAAAACCAATAAAAACTATATTTAGCTGTCAAACAATACAACTATTTAACATTCATTGAAACCAGATAAGTTTGCTCGAAACCGAAAACCGATTCACCAAACCATTTCATTTTCCCATTTTTAACACCCAAAATTCTCATCAACACATTTTAACTGTTAAAGTTTTCACTTTTGCTTTCGGCTCGAATTCAGCTTAAAAAAATATGAGACTAGTTTAAAAAAAAAAAGAAGCTGCTGAAAAGCTTTTTCTTTCTAATTAAATGATTGAATTTAAAACTAGTTGGTTTGGGGCGCTGTCAAGCTTGAGCTGAACACTTGAGCTGCTCTTTAAAGAGTCTCAGTCTCAGTCTCAGTCCCAGACTCAGAGTCTGGTCTGACATTAGCATGAGAATATGTTGCAAAGTCTGGGATGGTGGCATAAAGGCATAACGGTATTGTGTTTGTTTACCTGCCGTAGCCAGTTAGAGTTATCCATTCATATGCAAATGTTGTGTTTCCTAGAGAGAGAGCGAGAGAGAGAGGGGGGTAGACAAGCTATAGGCAAACCAACAGTTATCTGCAATAATGGCGTCAACGCTTTTTATTTTCTTATAATAATGCTCTTTATGTGGCAAAGCATATACAGCATATGCTACATACATATGTACGTACATAAGCCTGTATTTAAATTTCTCAAGAAGTAAAAGTAGTAATCGAAGTAACCACAAAACAAGCATAACAAGCTACCGTAGAATTTTTTGTATGACGTCACGTGGTCCAAGGCAGAGTACGCTACAGAAAAATTCTCTTTTCTATAATTGTTGCTTGTTAAAGTTCAGCCACCTGTTTAATTTTGCTACCAAAAATTGTATATGGTTGTAGTTTTGGAGTGGTAAAATAAATCCTTTTATAATGTGTGTTAATATAATATATTATTAATTAAAAATTTAATATTAAATATAATATAAAATAAATATTAAATGACCGTGTTCGGAAAGCGAAAAAACCAAACCGAGCAATTTTATTTCTATTGGTTTTTTCGGGGCACGGCCGAATGTATTTTTTTTTAGACATCTACTAAAAATTTTAGAACATTTCACTTAATCGTTCTAGCTTGTAGTGCGCATACAATATTGCATTAAAAATCTCAGAAAAATTAAGAAATATTTTTCGTAATCTTAAATTGTTATACTTAGACCGCCGGCCGTAGAAATAATATCCGGGCCCGGGGGAAATCTCCGATTCGGGCCCCTATCAATTTTTCTTAAATTCCTCTTCTGAGGAACCAAACATGGATGACTTATTAGCTCTCCGACTACTACGCAACATACTTATTCTTTACATCGATCAAAAATAATCGTAAAGAATCGCCTCTGGTTTTCGGAATAATTATTGAATTACGAAAAAGCATAATACTCTATTTTCTATAAACAAAAAAGCTAAGGTGCGCACTATATGGGCCATATAGCGTCTCTCCCCTAATCAATCAGTTACTTTTAAAATATCTTAATTGGAACTCCATAACATGCACTTCTGTATCATTATATTATATTCTATCATTGCTATCATAATAATAACATTCGATATGGTTAAACAAAAAAGTATGTTACGGAGCTCTGGTAGAATGATAGTTTACTATATTTTTTTTAAGCAAAAAACTTCCTGAATGACTCTCGAGTCCGGGCCCCTCCGAGAGCTCCGTGCCCGGGGGATAAAGTCCCCTATCCCCCCTCTCGACGTTCCTGCTTATAGCTTATTATAAAATTATTGATAGTTAAGTAGCTTCTAAAACCCTAAATGAAAAGAGTTGAATTTCAATGAGTGGTGAATTTAAATGAATGTTGAATTTAAATGAGTGGTGAGTTTAAATGAATATCGAAATAATATGATTGGTGCATTTAAATAATTGGAGAATTTAAATAAGACTGCGAGTAAAGAAGAAATAAAGAAATAAAATTTACGTGCACGAAAAATTTTGTAAAATAAAGATAATTTTATTTAAGAATGACTATCTAATCTTCATGATTGTCTCCTTAGCAATAGATTTGAAATGAAATATTTAGATATATAAACTACAAACAAAATCTAGTTCCAAACTATTTTATACTCAGTAAATAATGGCGGCCTCATAAAAAACTTTTTTATTAACTTTGATTTGCCAGGTTCCAATCACCGGTTTAAGCTCGTATTTTCGAATAGTTTTCAAGTTCCTTAATTCTTTGATTTTCAAACATGCTTCAAACTGAAACCTATTTTTGAAAAATAGTGAGGCTTATTACAAAAATGTGTTGAAAAGTCAAACTTTTTACAAAATTCTAGGTTCCAGATCAACTGGTTCAAGCTCGTATTTCCAAATACTTCCAAGTTCCTTTATTGTGGGGCTTTCAAACTTCATTCAAAAATGTGAAGCTTACTAACAAAAAAGTTAAAAAATTCACGAAATCACCTAAAAACTTAAGGTATAAGGCTCCAATTTTTTAATTTGAAGCCCCGTGCAATTTTATTAACTTCCTAAAAACTGAGAAAGCTGTTGTCGTGCCTTTCCGGCTCTAAAATACTCTGTACCAAAATATTTTAAAGGAAGTTTTAGGCAGTTTTTGGCTGTAACTCTGAAGTTCCCATAGAATTTAAATGAATCCACGGATGCATAAACAATGAATGAATGACTATTTAATCTAAATAATATTACAAAACTATCCTTTTTTGGTTTTGTAAATTTAACTGTGAAGCATCTAATAATTTTAAGTAAGCTTTGAAATAAGCCAATTCACTTTGTAGTGACAAAATTTATTATATAAGAAATTCACACTAGAGCAGAATTTTTTATTTATTATATTTTTGTTATAAGATCACAAAAACAAAAACTCATAGTAAAGTAGCTTGCTTGAGAATATTAAGCTTGGCGTCATCTTGGAAGAGTATTCCCGCTTCGTTCTTAGTCTTACCCAAGCTATCAAGTTTCCCGCTTATAATACAATTTGATTTGTATTTTACGAACTTTCGTTTAATGTTCGAAATTGGAAACGCGGCAGGTGCCGGGCGCAAGTTCGTTGCCTAAGTCTTTTGTTTTTATAATAAATACCAAAATATATATATATTTTTTTTATTTATGTCGGTCATACTGCTGCTGGTATATGTGGGCTAAGCCTATAAAGTATATCGATAATACTTATAACGGTAGAATTATTGACTCACTTTCATTTTCGTATTGAAAAGCACTCAACGGCTTATTTTTGTTTTGGTATAATATTATTATACATACATAGAGAGTATATATATCTTATAAATGATGTTTGGGTGCTGCGCGCTGTGCGGGCGTTTGATGCGGGCAAGCGAAGCTTAGCTCTGGGGCGCGACGGGGCGTATGAATTATCAATTTTCATAATGTACTGAAACACCGTTGGGTGTAACAAACGGTTGTTTATCACATTTTTTCGTTATAACTAATTAAATGGAGCTTCATTTATCTTTGTTGTTTATTTTGTTTTTTGTAGATATGTGCTTTCAGCACCATCGAAAATGCTGGACACACTGCCGGGCACCTTGATGCTAACTGATTGCCTGGAGGCCTGCCAGAGCAATGAATCCTGCAGCTCTGTTAACTATGAAACCGGCTTATGTGTGTTGTTCAAAACAACAGCCGATAAATTACCAGGTGAGTGAGTCAGACCGTCCAAGAAAGTGTGAGAATCTACGAGCTATAACTGTTCGCGTTAGTGTGCCAAAGAAAGTTCAATAATTTAATGTGCAAGCTGCGTTTTGAATTACCAACTGGTGGTCAGTTCCAAAGCCACTCACTCATGCAATTATTGAGTTCTAGTTCAAGCAAATTGCAATAAACGCCCAGTACTGAGAACAAACCAAAACATGGCTTGGTGGCATAAATCACCCAAAGCAAATGCGCCCAACCCACATTTTACGCATGATTTGCGGTCTAGGCGGCGGCGGCAACCAAGACGACAACAAGTTGGCCCAAACTAGATTCTGTAAACTGGCTTTTGGCTGGCTTGGGCACTGGCTTTGGCTTTGGCACTGCCCGCAGGCAGCCGCCAGGCCAACTAACGCATAATTTTTGCCTGCCACAACGTTGTCGTCGTAGTCGATGTTGCGTCGACTGTCGACTGTCGATGTCGCCCCGTTTGTTGCAGTTGCAAGAGTCTTCAGCTGCAAGTGGTTGCTGTGGTTTCTTAACGCCTGTTACTTTTTAGTGAAGGGGCGTGTGCGTAAACGGCACGCACTATATGCTACGCACAGCACCGTTCCATGCCACCATATAGATAGGATAGACTAATAGATTTTGTTATTCACTCTTGCAGGTTCACTTTCGCGTTCACAGTTTCCGGTTTTCACCATCTACGCACAGAAATCCTGTTTGGGTGTGCGTCCTTGCTCCAAGGCCTGGTGCATTGATCGCGTTCAAGGTTACCGACTGCCCGAGCACATAAAATCTAGTCAGAACGTGCTTTCGCGTCGCGACTGCTTGGAAATGTGTCTGGGCGAGACAGAGTTTACATGCCGGTAAGTTGAATGACCCTTTGCTGCACCTGTTCCATAGCTCCCTTTCAACTCTCTCTCTGACACTGTTGCCAACCTTCAATCTTTACTCTTTATCTTTGCACCACATGCGCTCAACACATCACACACAGTTCGGCCAATTATTATCGTCACTCGGGTCTATGTGAGCTCTCCGACATGGATCGCATTACATTATCGGCTGGCAGCAGCGTGGAACCCTACGACGGTGCTGACTATCTAGAGAATAACTGCGCTGAGGAGCCCAGCAAGCTATGCGAATTCAAGCGCATTACCGGCAAGATACTAAAAACTGTGGACTCTGTCTATCAAGACATCAATACGATTGATGAGTGTCGCGACCTTTGTCTCAACTCCCCCTACAGGTAGGCCACGCCATTTTTATTAGTTTTTTACTTGATACACTCTTGCTGACATGGGTCTAACGTCATTTCATAAATTCAGATGCCATTCGTACGATTACAACGATACCGGCGACATGGTCTGCCGCCTATCCCATCATAGCCGCGCTACGCTTACCGATGTGCTTGATCCCTACCTGGATGTGCCCGAGGCTGCCACCTATGAGCTATCTGCTTGCTATAATGTCTCCATTGAATGCCGCTCTGGTGAAATGATTACCAAAATACGCACCTCCAAGCTGTTCGATGGCAAGGTCTATGCCAAGGGTGCGCCCAAATCCTGTGCCGTAAATGTCAACAACTCGCTGGAGTTTGACTTCCGCATGGGCTACAACGATCTCGAGTGTAATGTACGCCAGAGCGCCTATGGCCGTTACATGAACGATATTGTCATACAGCATCATGACATGATCGTGACCTCCTCCGATTTGGGCCTGGCCGTCTCCTGTCAATACGATTTGACCAACAAAACTGTGCTTAATGATGTTGATCTGGGCGTTACCGGCGAAATTGAATCATCACTCAGCGAAGAAATTACCATAGACTCGCCCAATGTTGTCATGAAGATTACCTCACGCGATGGCAGCGACATGAAGCGCATTGCTGAGGTTGGTGATCCCCTGGCTTTGCGTTTCGAAATTGTCGAACCCAATAGTCCCTATGAGATCTTTGTACGCGAACTTGTGGCCATGGATGGTTCGGACAGCGCTGAGATAACACTGATCGATGCTAATGGCTGCCCCACCGATCAATACATAATGGGCTCCATACAGAAGCTCTCGCAAAATCGCAAGGTGTTGTTGTCCCAGTTTGACGCCTTCAAGTTTCCATCCAGCGAGGTGGTACAGTTTCGTGCTTTGGTAACGCCCTGCATACCACGTTGCGAGCCTGTCATCTGCGACAATGACGATGGCGCCAGCGGTGAGCTCAAGTCTTTGGTATCCTATGGACGCAAGAAACGTTCCATACTCAATGGCACCGATGGTGGTAAGTGTTGCTGCTCATTAAGCGTTTGCTGCCGCTGCTGCTACTAACTGCTGACCATTTACAGTGGAAGTCATGCTCAGCACACGCCAGCGACGGGATGTGAGTGGAAGCCAGACGCCTGCCGATGATAACATTATGCTCGTGCAGTCCATACAAATCACAGATAAGTTTGGCTTCCAGCCGGAGAATGGTGATGCCGGCTCCAATGCAGAGGCGGCGCATGAGAAGACCTATACTGGCACTGTGCAGGACAAGCTCACTTGTCTCAATGGCTATGGTAAGTGGCTAAAATGTGTTTTTCAATTTTTTTTTTTTTGCTGCTTTTGTTCTGGCTCTTTGGGAAAATTTGCAATCAAGCGAAATATCAATGTTGGCTGGGCCACTGATTTGCATAGACAAGAAGACTTGGATGATGCGGCAAGGGCAGGATGTTGCTGTTGCTGTTGCTATTGCAGTTGCTGTCGTGCTGGCCAAGTTTAGAGGCTGCTGACAGCGGGTGGCTTTAGCCTGGTCATAACAGCTGCCCAACGGATGCCAACTGTCTGTGGGCATCGTGAGGCAATGACTTGTTCTGGCCATTGTTGCTGCTCGCTAATTTTGATAATGAATCAATTTTTCATCATTGCCGCTGACTGCATGAGAAATAAATTAGATTTTTTTCTAGTTTTTTTTGTTGTTGTAATGTTGCTTCTTTTACATTTGCCATTTGCTATGTTCCGTTGCCATTTATTGTTGTTACGACTGACTCCTGGTGCACATGTCCAGAACTTGTTTTCCAGCCAGCTGCCAGCTCCAGCTTGACTGGAACAAGTTATGATGTTGTCAGCAGTTTTGCCCGCTTGCGCATGCGCATCATCCCAGCCACAGATCACGACCAGGTCACTAGTTCAATGTGATTCTTGGCAGCTTCATCGGGCTTTAGCTGCAGCTGACTTTAAATTCTTCTTCTTCTGCATCATTTTTTGCAAAAATATTTTTGCATAATTTTATTATTTTTTTTTTGCAGCAGCCCGTTAGGTAGCTGCAACTTGGTTGCAATTTTCCAACAAACCAACCATGTGTCATTGCGCTTTGTGGAGCAATTTCCATGCTGCTTCTCTACGCCACATTAAAACGAATGCAGCGTTGAAGCGTTAAATTGACAGCTTGTTAGTCTACGTCAGCAGCAGCTTCAGCTCCAGCTTCAGCTCCAACCATTATAGTACCACTCTTGACCAGTGTGGTCAGCAGAGATTGGCAGCCATGGTATGAAAACCCAAGAGCAGTAACATAAATTTCTGTTGTAATTATGCGCCCCGGACAAGGCAATGCGCAGCGAAGCTTATTGCTTGTAATTAGAGCAACGGTTTTTGGTTAAACTCATTTGCCACACAGATACAAACACACACACACAGATACACACTCGCACAGCTACACACTCGCACAGATACACACTCACACAGCTAGACAGAGTTACACCTAAACATACACTTTGCACTTAATGCGTCAGTCTTTTGGTATTTCTATCCATCTTATGGACCACCCTACTGTGCCGCCATCTAGCGGCGCATGCGCATGAAATTAATATCTTTTGCCTAGCTTGTGGCCCTCTAATCACTTGAAAATCCCATTTGATATAACCAACGGTTAACTTAAACACTGCCCAGTGCTCTCCAAAGTACTTATTTCTCCCAATTTTAGCTGTTGGAATATTTATACTCTTTTGTTTTATGAGCTTATCCAGATGATTGTGACATAAGAATGTTATGAAAGAGTGCGAGCAACAGCGTCATCATGTTAGCCAAAAATAAAGGGCATTGAGTATTGTCCGACTTTAAAACAGAAGAATGAATTTTCCAGACAGAAGAATTAAGTTTCAGGACAGAAGAATGGAGAAGATCGTAATTTTAAGACAGAAAAATTAAGCTTTAAATCAGAACAATGCAGAAGAATAAAGTTTCAAGACAGAAGAATTGAGAAAAATTAAGTTTCAATACAAAAGAATGGATAAGAATGAAGTTTGAATATAGAAGAATGAAGTTTTAAGACAAAATAATGCAGAAGAATGAAGTTTCAAGACTGAATAATTCAGAAGAATGAAGTTTCAAGACAGAATAATGCAGAAGAATTAAGTTTCAAGAAAAATGAATTAGGCTTTAGGACAGAATAATGCAGAAAAGTTAAGTTTCAAGACAGAAGAATGGAGAAGAACTAAGTTTGAATGCAAAAGAATGAAAAGGAATGAAGTTTGAATAAATTAGAATGAAGTTTCAAGGCAGAAGAATGCATAAGAATAAAGTTTTAAGACAGAAGATTGCAGAAGAATACAGTTTCAAGACAGGATAGTGCAGAAGAATGAAGTTTCAATACAAAATAATGAAGAAATATGAAGTTTCAAGACAGAAGAATGCAGAAGAATGATGGTTCAATACAAAAGAATTGAGAAGAATGAAGTTTCAATACAAAAGAATGGAGAAGAATTAAGTTTGAATACAGAAGAATTAAGTTACAAGGCAAAAGAATGCAGAAGAATGAAGTTTCAAGACAGAAGAATGCAGAAGAATGCATTTTCAATACAGATAAATGTGGAGGAATAAAGTTTAAATATAAAATAATGACGAAGAATTAAATTTCAAGGCAGAAGAATCAAGCTTTAGGACAGAATAATGCAGAAGCAGTAAGTTTCAAAACAGGAGAATGAAGAAGAATGAAGTTTCAATATAAAAAATGGAGAAGAATGAAGTTTGAATACATAAGAATGAAGTTTCAAGACAGAAGACCGCAGAAGGATGAAGTTTCAATACAGAAGAATGCAGAAGAATGCAGTTTCTATACAGAAGGATGAAGTATTTCTATGACAACTTAGCAAGGTCTACAATTTCAAAATAGATATTGTAAAATATCCAAATTTGAATATCCTTAAACGAAAAACTTAATCTAAATTGACAGATTACCAGCTTGTAAGCTAGATTTTAAAAATGACTAGCATCGACGCGCATAAAGAGATCTTTAAGACCATAAGAGCTAAGTATTTAAATGAGTTTCATCTGCAAAAGATTCTTAAGACGAATTAAGGTCCCAAATTTCAAAATAGAAAAAATAACAAAATTTTATTACCCGAAAACTTAACTACGACGAATTAGGAAGAAAGTCTCAATTTTCAAAACAGAAAAAATATCGAAATTATGATATGCCAAACGAAAGGAAGCGTGCCAGCTCGTGAGTTCGCTTTTTTATAATGATTAGTATCGACGCGTCCACAAATAGAGATCTTTAAGACCATAGGAGCTACGTTTTTTTAACGCGTTTCATCTGCAAAAGAGTCTTATGACGACTTAGAAAGAAGATTTGAATTTTCAAAAGAAAAAATAATGAAATTTTAATATCCTAAAAGGAAAGACTTAATTTGGAAAGAAAGGGTAGCAGCTCGAGAGTTTGAATTTTTAAAAAGAAAAAATATCGAAATGGAAATATCCTATAGCGAAAGACTGAATTTGGAAAGAAAGAATGCCAGCTCGAGAGTAATTAATGATTGGTATCGAAACGTCCGAAAAAAGAGGTATTTAAGACCATAAGAGCTAGGTACTTGAACTCGTTTAATCTGCAAGAGAGTCTTATGACAAATTAGGAAGAATGTCTGAATTTCAAAAAGAAAAAATAACGAAATTTAACATACTAAAAGGAAAGATTTAATCTGAGAAGATCTGTGGCAGGCTCATTAGTTTGCTTTATTAGGATAATTAGTATCGACGCATCCAAAAATAGAGATCTTTAAAACCATAAGAGATAGGTACTTTAACTCGTTTCATCTGCAATAGGGTCTTATGACAAATATAGGAAGAATGTCTGAAAAAAAAAAAAAATATATCGAAATTTGAATATAATAAAACGAAAGACTTAATCTAAAAAGATCGCTGGCAGGCTCATCAGTTTGTTTTTTAATAATGATTAGTATCGATGCGTCTGCAAATAGAGGTCATTGAGACCATAAGAGCTAGGTATTTGAACGCGTTTCATCTGCAAGAGAGTCTTATGAGGAGTAAGAAAGAAGGTCTCATTTTTCAAAATAGAAAAAATATCGAAATTTTAATATCCTTAAACCAAAGACTTTATCTAAGAAGAAAGGGTGGCCACTCTTAAGTTTTTTTTAAAAATGATTAATATCAACACTCCCGCAAATAGATATCTTCAAGATCATAAGAGCACGTTTCATCTTAAAGAGAGTCTTATAATTAAGAATGCTAGAAGTCTTTAAGACCATAAGAGCTAGGAATTTAAACGCGTTTCATCTGCAAGAGAGTCTTATAAACAATAAGAAAGAAGGTTTTATTTTTCAAAATAGAAAAAATATCGAAATTTTAATATCCTAAAACCAAAGACCCAATCTGAGAAGAAAGCGAGGCAACCTTTGAATTTTTTAAAAATAATTATTATCAACATTCCGCAAATAGAGATCTTCAAGACCATAGGAGTGCGTTTCATCTGCGAGAGAATCTCATAGTGATTCATGTTGATCTTGTAATTAAGAATGCTCAACAATAAACAGTAACCTCATTTAAGAGTAGTCAACAGGACCTACCTAAGTAGAAAGCCTGGTTTTTGGTAGTTCGAAACGGATTGAGTTCAATAGCTGTGAGCTTTATGGTATAATATATCGTTGAGGCTTTTTGTGGGTTACATAAAAAGTCAATATAGATTTGACACACACTCGTTTACGAGCAGATTTAGATTTAGAAGTTAAACACTGAAGTGATTTATACAAGCTCTTAGATCAACGCCTGATGGAACACTAAAATAATAATAGATTTTGTCTTTGGATTTATTCCGTCACGAATTGGCTCAGCTCCAGTTTTGTGTTATAGAAGAACTTACTAAAGTGTACATTCGTTACACAACATTTATATTGTACTTTTGGATGAATAAGAGACTTTCCAAACGTTTATTTTAATTTGTAGCTGTCTTTGGGTCATATTTTCCAGAAGTCTTTAAATTTTCGAGAGTTTTGAAAATTCGGTGACCCGCATTACACTTTTCCACACACAATTTCTTTTGAAGCGTCCATGCAAACGATAAAGTTAAAGCTCTTTAAATCTTCTTCTGGGCCAGCATTTTCATTGTTCTTGTGGGGGAAGCGCAATCTTTCCGAGCGTTTATTGTAATTGTTATAATTTCGTCTGTTTTAAGTAGATAAAACAAAGAAGAAGGAACAACATAAATAAAAGCTGAAGTGCGTGCGCTTTGTTATTGAAACTTGTTGAGATCATGACAACATGCTTGGAACATCTTGGAACATCTCTTGGTCAGTTGTTTGCTGGTTGTTTGGTTTGTTTGTTTATCTTAAAGCCGCCAACATTTTATGGACAACAACAACAACAGCAACAACAAACTTACAACAGCAACAACATATCTCTGATAGTCATCAGCAATGTATTTTGGTCTTTCGGACTTTCGGTCTTTCGTCGTATACCTCCGTCTTTATCGTTGACTTGCTCTTAAATTCTGATTTCGTGAACTGGACATGAACACATGCGAATGGCGCTGCACTTTGGCGGCACTTTCTCCAAGATTTCTTTATTTTTCCAACTGCTGCTTCTTTTTTGTGGCATTTCACTTGCATTTGGCCATGGTAGTAAAGCGGTTCATATATGTAATTTATATGTGGCATGTTGCACTTTTAAGAATCAAAAGCTTCGTATAAAAAGTGAAAAACTTTTTGTTTATGGCCAACAAAATATGCAAGTCATGCATTAAATTGTCGTTGCTTTATTTCACATTGTTGTTGATCCCAAGCCAAACTGGTCGTTTGTATCTGTATGTGTTAGCTGGTCAACATTTTGGTGGTAACCTGTTCGTAATGCAACTTGACATTGTTGCTGGTTCTTTTGTTAACTGGGTCAAGTGGCGCCCACTTTTGTTTTTATCCAAACTGAAGTTTAACGCACATGTGAGGTTCAATACTGCCCAAGAGATAAGACATCAGACTGGACGGTAAAGAATTTAAGACGAAATGGCAAGCCAGTTAATGGCCGGCACTTAAGAAATGCCCTGGAACCATAAACCAAAAAAAAAAAAAAACAATACAAAAACTTGACGCTCTTAAAAAATAAAATTTCAAATGTGCCCCCTAAGGGCAGATTTCTTCTTAAATAAGCTGTAACCTTAAAGATCAATTGAGATTTCAACACACTTTCGCTTTCCCAAGAAATCATAATTTATGTGGGATCATATGTTAGCCAATTAATTAAGACCGTGGATGTTGCCAAATTGGCTATAAGCCGCAATTAAGGTTACTAAAAAAAATTGGTAGCATAATAAAACAAAATATTATTTAACGGTCAATGGCTTTTTTAAAGAACTGGCTACATCCAGTTGCTTAAATACTTATAAGAACTAGAATAATATGCACTAAAGTATTGAATGGTTCTCAATAATCGCTTTATAAGGAATATTCTTTGTTTATATGACTGGGCGGAAAAATGTTTTGTTACCAAAACGGTCGATTCAATTTTTAAAAATAAGCGTTCTAGCTAATAAAAATATGATAAGGTTTTTCTAAAACACTTTACTGGTTCACAATAATTGCTTTTAAAGGAAAATATGCGTTTTTCGGTTAATTGCATGAAAAATTATCTAGGCCCCAGGATTTGGTTGATTTAATTAAAAAGAAAATCTAAGTTTTATCTAGATGTTGATATCCAAACAAGAATAGGACAAGATTACACGAAAAAACTTCACTGGTCCACAATAATTGCTTTTTAAGGAAAATATGCGTATTTCGGTAAATTGTAGAAAAATTTTGTAGGCCCCAGGATTTGGTTGATTTAACTAAAAAAAAAAACTAAGTTTTATTTAGATGCTGATATCCAAACAAGAACACGACAAGTTTCCTCGAAAAAACTTCAATGATCCACAATAATTGCTTTATAAGGAAAATATGCGCTATTCGCTTAATTGAGTGTAAAATATTTCTATAACCCAAATGGTTAATTTATATTAAAGAAAACTAAATTCTATCTAAATGCTGATATCTTAATAAGAATAGGACAAGATTGTAGTAAAGCACTTCACTGGTGTACAATAATTGTTTTATAAGAAATCTATGCGTTTATCGCTTAATTGAGTGAAAAAATATTTCGGTACCCAAAATGGTCCATTTAAATTTAAAAAAATGTTGTTCTCTAGATGCTGATATCCAAATAAAAATACTTCACTTCTTAACAATTATTGCTTTAAAAGAATTAAATGCGATTTTGCTTATATGAGGCATTGAAAACAATCTTTTAAATTTTCAAATTTAATTGCCTTTTACAAATACAATAAAAATATATTTTAAATTTCGAAATTTCATTTCATTTTACAAATTTAAGTTCGATTGAAATGCTGATATACAATAATCGCTTTATAAGAAAAAAATTCGTTTTTTGCTTTAATGATGCACTGAAAAAAATATTTTAAATTTTCTAATTCATTTTCATTTTACAAATCCACTAAAAAAATATTTTAAATATTCAAATTTCATTTTACAAATTTAAGTTCCATTGAAATGCTGATATCTTAGTAAAAAAAATGGCGGACGTAAAGTCGGGCGCGGACGACTTTAGGATACCCTGTACCACTAGCTTGTAATAAAGTCCGATTTCTTCACAAAACACCAAAAACACAAGAATTTTTAAGCAAAAATTTTCTTTTTTGACCGATCGTTCCTATGGGAGCTATATGATATAGTCAGCCGATTTGAAAAATTTGACACAGTGCTTAAATACCTTAAAAAAGATATGAATGCCAAATTTATTTCAAATATCTTTACAAACAAACAAAAAAAATCGAATTTTGTATAAAAAACGTGTTTTTGGACCGATTGGATCCTATATGATCTAGTCAAACGATTTGGATTAAATTTAGTACAGTGCTTAGGAACTATAAAATACTCCTGAATGTCAAATTTGGTCCCAATATCTTAACAAACAAACGAAACACAACAAATTTTGTTAAAAAATCGATTTTTTTGAAGATCGGACCTATGGGAGCTATATGATATAGTCAACCGATTTTGTTCAAATTTGGCACATTGCTTAAGTGGTCTAAAAAATTTCCAAACGCCAAATCTGGTTACGATATCTTTATTAAAAAACGAAATATAGCGAATTTTTCTTTAAAAAAGTTATTTTGGCCGATCGGTCCTATGGGAGCTATATGATATAGTCAACCGATTTCGATAAAATTTGGTACAGTTGGGAACTATAAAAAACTTTCGAATACCAAATTTGGTTACGATATCTTCATAAACAAACGAATTATTCATCTAAAACATTTTTTTTGTCGAGGTCGTCTCAAACACCCCCATGGGAGCTATATAATTTATCCCCGATATCAAAAAAATAAAAAAAAATTTGCCTCCTATGGAATAATATGGGATCTAATGTGAAAGTTTGGTAACTCTAGCTCTTAACATCTCTGAGATCTAGGCGTTCACACGGACGGACAGACGGACATGGGTATATCGACGTCTCTATTCACCCTGATCATATTTTAGGTAACTTTGGGGTGTCTCCGACGTCTCCTTCTATATGTTACATACATTTTCGGCTTACACAAACTTAATATACCCTTGGTACTATACGGTACAGGGTATAATCAGCGGAAGTTCCGTTTTCAAGCAGTTTTGTTCAATTCAAATTAGAGACGAAAAAAATGACAGGAAATTCCCCGTTTGGCATAATAATAATAATAATCTTTGGTAAAATTTAGAATTTTCAAGATTTAAACACTTCTCTGTAAAAAAGTTTTTGAACTTCTGAAAAAAGTATGCTATTTCGGTTTTTACAATGTTTGTTACTGATTTTAAGGGACTGAATAAGTATCGTAACTTTGTTCTCTAGTTATGGAATTACAAACACTTTACATGGCTTTGTATGTTTCGTAGAGCTTTATATATAAGATGAACTAAAGGAATTCCAGAAAAAAAACGTCCAAAATTTCGAACGATACACAAAATTTGATCTAGGAAAAATTATATTAATTCGATATAATTTAGATTTTTTATGATTTTTTTTACGATAGCTAGAGAAACTTTAACGATATATAAGATTTGATTTAGTGAAAAAATTTTAAAATTCGATAAAATATATAAAAATGTTGCAAACTTTAAGCTTCACTCTCAAGTTATGGGAATAAAAAACATATTATAAGTATAATAATAATATTTTTCCTGACTGACCTTTTTGGCAAATGCTCCTAGGCGGAACATTGGAAACTCTATTGAAATTTGTTTAAATTTACTTATTCAACGATGGGTTAACTTTTAACGATAACATCTACAGTCACGCTGCCGATAAACTTCCATCCCTAATAACGTTTATACGTTGCCAATAAAGTTTCATCCCTAATAATTTTACGTCTTAAGTTTCTTAACTACCACAGTCCACGCGCTCCATAAGACTTTCTGACATAATATTCTTTTTATAGATCTCTTCTCAAATACTCTATTCACACACACCCTCTCTCTCTCTCTTTCTCACCCTTTAGGACTACTCTTGGCCGGTTCTTTGTTTTTGCTTGCCCAACTGAGCGTTTTTGGCATTTGGAAGACAATGCATCGCCGCACACGCAAAGAGCGTTATCTGTATCAGCATGATCCCACGCCCATAATGAGCTACGCTGCGCCCACCATGCTCTATGGACCTCCGCCCACAGCCGGCTCACATATGGGCAGTGCCAAGGACACGCTGAGCAAGCTCTATGACAGCGGCATCAATGGACGCTACGGTCAACAGTTTTAGAACAGGCAGGGAAACTACACTGAGCTATTAGCTGGGAATAAACGCAATACGCCTCGAAAGCTTCAACAGATTCGATGAGACTTGAATAGAAATTTTCACACACATAGTGAAACGAAAGTAATTTAATAATTTAGTTTAATTAAAAAATAGCTTAATTTTATGTATTTAAGTTTCTAAAGGCCTTAAAAACAAAAAACCGAAAACATTTGACATTTTTTTTGTGTAGTTAAAAATGAGATGAAAATGCGCGCTTTGAAATGCGATTGAGTAAAGAAAGTTTTTTTGTAGATTGCATTTTAAAACGGCGCATTGCCTTGCGAAAAGTACTTAAAAAAAATATGAAATTTTAATTATTAGCTTAATTAATTAAATAAATTAAATTCTCTTAGCATATTTATTTTATTTAATATTATGTGTAGTAGCAAACTTTTTCAAGTCTATGCAGCAAATGAAAATGCATTTATAACATTTACTTTTTAAACTATTTAATTTATTTATTTATACTAGCGCTATTTAAAAAAAACTTGCAGCTTTGAAAAAATTTCTATTTTGTAAGTTTGCCAAATAATTTTGTATCAAAATATTTCGGCACAAACTTGCGCTAAGCTGTAGTCAACTTTTTCTCTATAAAAAATGAACTCTTAACTAATATTTATAAAATTACTATCTTTAATGCTAATTTATATTTAATATTATTTATTGCCGAAACGATGAGAGGTGCTAAATGTTAGTTTTATAATGAGCAAGCAAGAAAAGCTTAACAATTTAGTCTTTAAGTAAATAAAAATGAAAGCCCCCATTAAAAAAAAAATTATATTTTGCTAAACAAATTGTACTGACTAAGTAAAGCAATATAAAATACTATACCATATAATAAATGTCTAAAAGTAAACTATGCGTTTATTTTTTTATTTCTAAGCCATGGGGGTTCCAGATAATAGCTTAACCACCCACATGAAACAGCCGAGCCGAACTTGACAGCAGGTGTTTAATGTATAAAATATGAATAACTGAGAGCCTCAAATTATGATCATTTCACGGCTTCGTGAGCAGCGGCTTGGCTTTTCAACACCCAAACCCATAACCACACATTATATAGTAGCATTACATATACCTATACGACGCATAGAGCCCCATACTATATAAACAATAATAGAGAACCCGTCTCCACTTATCGCCAACGGCCACAAAACAAAAGTGTTAATCAAATTATGAGCCACTCTAGTAACAAGTTTAACCAGCCGTTTTACGATCTCTTTAACGCTTGAGCTACGCACGCTATTCCTTAGTACCGGATTCCAGATACTACGAGTACTTCCAATGAATGAAGATGATACTACCGCTAATAGCCATCAAAATTCAAGGAGCATAATAAAACGGTTAGTAAGGCTGCAATCCGATTATGCGCTTGCAACGACTAATAGAATATTAGCAGAAATTTGCCATTACTTTCCACGTTATAGTAATACTGCAGATCGTAGTAAAAACTTTCGATTTACATCAAAACTTAAAAAATAAGAAGTACGTTTAAGTCAAGCGCGTACGACTTTGGGATACCCTACAAACAAACAAAACAAAAGGAGAATTTGCACCAAAAATTTTTTCCGGGGGCTATATGATATAGTCAATTGATTTTGATCAAATTTGGTAAAGTGATGGAAAACTCTAAAAGACTTCTGAATGCTAAATTTGGTTTCGATAACTTTACAAATTAATATGCCATAAAAAAGTTGGTTTGAGCAATATTATATAGTCAAGCTATTTTTACCAAATTTGGTGCAATCTAAAACACTTCCGAACATGGGCGCCCGCATGTAGGATCCAGTAGGGGCATTGGCCCCTAATGGAATTTTTGTCAAGAACCTAAAATTCTTAAATAACCAAACTTTTGATATTTTGGCGTTTTGTTTTTCAGAATCACAGCTTTTAAAATGGCGCACGTAAAGTCAGGCCCGGACGACTTTGGGATACCCTGTACCACTAGCCTGAAATAAATTCCAGTTCCTTCACAATAAACCAAAAACAGAAAAATTTTAAGGCAAAAAAATTATTTTTTGACCGATTGTTCCTATGGGAGTTATATGATATAGTCAACCGATTTCGATCAAATTTGACACAGTGCTTTAATACCTTAATGAATGCCGAATTTAGTTCAAATATCTTTACAAACAGACGAAACACAACGAATTTTGTATAAATAAAAAACGTTTTTTTTGGACCGATTGGTCCTATGTGAGCTATATGATATTGTCAACCGATTTTGATCAAATTTAGTACAGTGTTGAGGAACTATACAAAACTTACGAATACCAAATTTGATTTCAATATCTTTACAAACAAACGAAACACAACGAATTTTGTTCAAAAATGAGATATTTTGATCAAATTTGGTACAGTGCTTGGAAACTATAAACAACTTTTGAATACCAAATTTGGTTACGATATCTTCATGAAGAAACGAATTATCCATCTAAAACTTTTTTTTTTGTCGAGGTCGTCTCAAACACCCACATGGGAGCTATATAATTTATCCCCGATATCAAAAAAATAAAATAAACTTGTCTTCTATGGAATAATATGGCATCTAATGTGAAAGTTTGGTAACTCTAGCTCTTACCATTACTGAGATCTAGGCGTTCAAACGGATAGACGGACGGACGGACATGGGTATATCGACTTCTCTATTCACCCTGATCATATTTTAGGTAACTTTGGGGTCTCTCCGACGTCTCCTTCTATAAGTTACATACATTTTCGGCTTGCACAAACTTAATATACCCTATGTACCATACGGTACAGGGTATAAAATGTGTGGTAAGAGTAACTTCATTCCTCTATTCCAGCTATTACGACTTTTCCAAATTCAAACTGCCAAACAAATGAATGTTGAAATTGTTAGAATTTTTTAATTTTATACACATTTATTGCCATTATGCTTCGTCAAAACGACGATTCCATTTTTAAGAGCGCATATTGGGACCAAGCCGATGAGGAAGCTGATTGCTGCACTTGATAATTTTTCAACTGCCTAGCGAAAACATTAGCTACCCAAAAATAAAAAAAATTCCATTTTAAGACAATCTTTCTGCATTTTAGTTAATATTACAAAAAAAAAAGCAAGAAGCATGCATCTTTGCACCAACGCTATTATAAAATGCTATTTGTATTGTTTTATCACTTTTTTGCTTATAATTCATAACTTGTTTAAGCAGTAGTTGAGACATATATTAACTTTTATGACAATAATATCAAATCCGTGAGGTGGCGGATTAAGAATATCCACCTCAGTGTTCCTCTGCTTGTCGTAAAAGGCGACTAAATGGGAAATTGAGATCGGTTCAACCGATCATACATAATATACCGCTTCGTGCACCCCCTCTCATATATACCGCGTCAAGCACCCCCTCATACACCCTCTGATGGTACCTCCACACTCTGAGGTTTAGAACCGTAAAGGTTGGCAACCAAATAGGAGGGGGTTTTTAGTCGGTAGGCGCAGAATGCGAATCCGACACTACCCTCCCCGGGTGTCTTTCTGAAGATTTGCCCCCCTCCTACTATCCAATAAAAAAAAAAAAAAAAAAAAAACAATAATATCAATTTATAGTCATTTGAATATCTATTGCCATTTCATGGTAGTTCGATGGTATTTTTGTTTTTGTTGCCTATTGTGGAAAAAACCGCTGACGATTTCAGGCATCCGTCTCAGTGTTGACGACGTCATTGGGACTATTTTGATTTGATAAAATATCTCAGGTCGTTTGTTGAGTGAAAATATTATGAAAGGTTAACAACTGGCCATAGTCATACAGCGGTAGTTCCTTATCAGAGTACTCTGTAGGTGCTTTGGCCCCTAGTGGAATTTTAGTCAAGAACCTAAAACTCTTAAATAACCAAACTTTTGATATTTTGGCGTTTTGCTTTTTAGAATCGCAGCTTTAAATATATTCAGTCATATTAAACAAATTTTTAATTAAGCAAATGTCAGGTAGAATCAAACATAATGCCGACGTGTGATGCTTTATAATGATCTCGATTCTATGTACGTCGTGAATAAACAATTATTTCCAATATACATACTTGACTTTTTTTTAATATACTTGAATTGCCCCTAGTGGCGAAAAATTATGCGGGTGCCCTTGCTACCTAATAATGGCTAAAAGTGACTTCAAATCCCAATTTTTGATAAGCCGATTCATGTGGCTCTAATATAAACACATCTACATCCAAATTATATCGATGTGGACCTCCCAACCCCCCAATCGATTTACCGCGTTTTTTCCAATACCGCCCAACATATCAACTTGGAACTTACACATATACTTTAAATGACTTCTTTAATGTAATACGACTGTATCACATTTTTTTTATATGTACGTATTTACATATGATAAAATATGTTGTGCGTATATATGTAATATATGTAAATATAAGTATAAAATTAATCTTTACTTACCTGAATAATCCATTCGTTTATTATTTAAATTGTTAATTTCAGTAAGTACAATAATATTAAACGCTGTTTATTTGCCTTTTGAATTTATTTTTTGCTTGGAAAGAGCTCGGCAATGCTTACTCTCTTGGAGTTTTTTTATTATTATTTGGTTAATCATAAATCATCCTTTTTTTGTATTGAAACATTTTGCTTTACAAAATTAATGTACTCTGCTACCCTCAAAAAATAGTGCATAAAAATGCTTTACAAAAAAAATCACAACAACAAAGCGCTGCCTAGCTATGCTGCTTACACTTTTTGCCGTTAACAATAAGAATAGGACAATAGGAAAGTAGGATCAACAAGAAATCAAGAGAGCAAACTTTACTCTTTACACTTACACGCTCATATTTGGTTTGCCGCTTGCACTTATTGACTTTTATGCACAATACGAAAGCAGGATCGAATAAAAACGCAGGAGAGCAATCTTTGCTATTAACACAGAGAGCAAGTGAGAGAGCGAGCCCTTTTTTACGCTCACTGCTCTTAACACAAAACACAAAAACAATTTGCACGCGCACTCTTGCACCAACGCATACTAACACAATTACATATTTCTTCACTTTAATTTATTTATTTTAGTTGACGATTTAAACAATTGCACATTTTGGCCAACTAATAGCAAATATTGGCCATAATATCATAAACTGTTTAAACACATTTTAACACTTTTCGGCAACGCGAAAACATTTTAATTTTAAATAAAACTGCAGCGCGCGACCTGTCAGAGCCGAGTCAGTTAAATCTACTTTGCATTTACTTTGATTTCATTTTCGTTCAGCAATGGCGTAGCCCTTTTGCAACCAAGAGGGCTTGGCAGCTGGGCCCCACTAGCTAAGCCTCTGTTTTTTAGCTCTCCTCTCGCACTCTGTGACAGGCTTACCATCTGCTGACTTCTCAATAAGAAATTAGTTTTGCTCTATGGCCTAAGCCACTGTGCGTATATTTGACAACCCTAGAACAAAAAGTGCGGTAAAAATGTACGGCAAATAATTGTTTACGCGCGGATTTGAATTGTTTAATTATTTATTTATGCGTTGCAACAATGTGTTTAACTAATAAATAAGTAAATAAAATGTCTTGTTAAAGTGCTAATAGTTTACAAAAATAGCAAAAGTGTTAGTGGTTAATATGACGGCTGCAAATTTTTGTTGAAGCGGAGCCTCCTTTTTTGTTTTTTGTGTTTGTGTTTGTGTTAATCGTTTTTGGAATTGCATTAAAGTTATTTAAATAAGTGCAAAAAGTGATATTTTTGTTTAAAATGTGTTCTATATATTATATATTATCTTACATCCAATTATTAAAAGTGCAAGTGCAAGTGCAAGTTAAAAGTGAGCTATAATTACATATACAATGTATATATATATTAGTGTGCATCGGCAAGTGTGTGTTTTTTGTTGTTTTTTTTGCGCGCGTGCTTATGTATGTATGTATGTATAAGAATTTGTTATTTAGTTTTTGTTTATTTATGCGTTGCAACAAGTGAGCAGCTTTAAAATATTAAATATTTTTTTACATAGTTAAAAAAATGGCAAAAGTGTTAGTGTTTAATATGATGGCTCGAAACGTTTGTTAAAGCGGAGCCTCATTTTATTTGTTGTTTTTTTTGGTGTCTGTGTTTTGTGAGAAATTGCAATAAAGTTATTTAATTAAGTGCAAGAAGTATTATTTCGTTTAAATTGTGTTTTATATTTTATACAAGTGCTTATATACAAGTATCAAAAGTGAAAGTCGTTAAAAAACGGGCTAAATTTAGTTCTTGGTGTGCGTCGGTAAGTGTATATGTGTGCGCGTTTTTGTTGTTTTTTTTTGTTGTGCGTGTTAATATTAAGTGCAAGAAGCGACAAGTGCATACAAGTGTATGTACATACATAAGTACATATGTATGCAAAAGCAACAAGTGTAAAAACGTTTGCTCGTTGGGAATAACAACAATTTTGCAAGTGCGAGTGAGTAAGCCATACTATTCTATTTTTATACATTTAACTTACATAGAAAAGTGCAAGTGTTAAAGAGTTGTACCTAACATTTTTAACTTACTTATTTACATATTTATTTATATCGAAACATATTAAAATTGTTTTAATATAATTAGTTTGCAAAAAGTTCGCATTATGACATTATGCTGACCTTTGCTTTGACATTGAGTTCCATTCCTGTATCTACAGTAGGCATACAATTTATTCGTACACACTTAACAGTCATACTGTTCAATGTTAGAAAGCAACAGATTTTTTTATATATACACTTGGACCTCGAACATTGATAAACAACAATACCAGTTTTTGTATATATGGCAATATACACAAAACCGATAATCACAAAAATGCGTATATCTTACGAACCAATACACACAAACACATCGCAATAGGCTTAAAACCTCTGTATTGGCAGCCTCTAACAGCCTCCCTTGCTTCCGAACGAAAACATTGGTTTCGATATCTTTATAAACAACCGAATTATGCCCTAAAAGCTTTGTTTTGATCGATCGGCCCAGTGGAAGCTATATAGTACAATCGACCGATTATGATCAAACTCGATACAGTGCTAGGAATCTTTAAAAAAAACTTTCAGGTACCAAATTTAGTTACGATATCTACGGAAGCAAAAGAAGCGGTACGAAATATGCGCCAAACATGGTTTTTAACCGATCGGTCCTATGGGAGCTATACGATAAAGTCAATCAATACAAACTTATCTCTTATGGAATAATAAGGGATATACATATGTAATCTGAAAATTTGGTTGCTCTAGCTCTTACCATTTTTGAGATCTAGGTATTTAGGAAAGGTCCATTCGTTTGGTCTTGCGCAGCATTTGTGAGCAAACAGTGTTGCCCATTGTATGAACAATTTATTGGTAGGTGGCGCCAGTACCAACGACAGCTGTGCTTTTCCTAAGCAAAATTCTTCCAAAAGTCCAATACATTATTTTGTTTAACTACGTTTGGAGCATAAATTTAAAGTGAAAGCGTTAAAGTCAATCAGATTTCAGTACGAGACTTTTTCAAATCGGCTATTATTAGACGCCCGAACTTTGTAAACACTTGTGGTTTTTATTTATTCTTCTTTTTCGGCGCGTCTCCGTTTCTTTGCGCTGCGAGCTTTCGACTTATTAATATCTTCTAAGGCTGCATCCACTGGACTTGCTTCCGTTTTTGCAGTTTTGTAGTATTAGACTCTTTGGCAGGTGGAATAGTGGAATATCCAGAATTTGTTTTTGCTTTCTTCGGAGAACGCACCAAATTGTCTTCTTCTTGGGAGCGTCTCCGTTTGTTTCTACTGCGACTTTTACTGTCACATCCTCAAATTCTGCATTCTCCGATTCTGTAGCTTCTGACGCAGCACTTGACCCCGCCAGCTCATCCGAATCGTTTGTTCATCCGAATTTGTGGATAATTGTTCTGTGCATTTTCCGATGGAACGGCCTCTGGCGCAGCTCTCTACTGCGAAACAAAATTCGTTAATATTCGTAATCAGTCCCATATTTTCGAAATCTAATAGCGGTTTTAGGTGCAAAAGTCAAAATTCTCCCAAAAGTCAAATATGTATATTATTTCCTTTAATTCCGTTCAGAGCATAGGCTAGAATAAAAGCATTTAAGTCGGTCCGCTTTCAGAATGAGGCTCTGAATGATCGCCATATATTGTCACAGCTAAAAATTGTGTAGAAGCTAAAAACTGTGCAAGAACTACCACATTCGATGATTCAACAATAAAAAGATTTAAATAAAAATACAGGACAAAGACAAATAAAATGCTAAATCAAAATAAGAATATAATAATAATATTAAGCTTATTTTAAAAGAAAATAAACTGACTTCACATAGCTTTCATATGTACTAATTACTGCTTAAACAAGCCATGAATTATAAGCACAAAAGTTGTAAAACTATACAAAAAAGCATTTTATATTAGAGTTAATGCAAAAAGATGGTCTTAAAATGCTCCTTTTTTTAATGTTAACTGTCCTCGCTGGGCAGTTGAAAAATGCTTAAGTGCAGCTATCAGCTTCCTCATCGGCTTGGCCCTAATATGAGTTTAAGTGCCAAATTTGGTTTCGATATCTTCATAAATAAACGAATTATCCAACTTAAACTTTTGGTTTTTTTAGAGGTCGAATAAAACAGCCCAAAAGGAACTACATATATGTTACCCCAAAATCCTAAAAATAAAATAAATAAATTATAAGAAAAATTTAAATGAAATATTGAAAAATATAACGGGAAAAACAGAAAAATATAAACCAATCCGCGTCACTAGCCCGGTGGGTGATCTTTGTAACGATATGCACCGACTCACATCAAAAACTGGCTAGAGACTTAGATATACAATAACCAAGTTATAAAAGGGATTATATATATTATTATTATTATAATAAAAATTAAACATTAAATATATTTAAAAAAAAAGCCGGAAGTGCATTAATGAGCAACTAGTCTAACAATAATAGATTGGTGATGGATGCCGAAGAGGCAAGCCAAGATGACTTATAGATGACGCAATGGAATAGACCTCTTAAAAGAGAGGAAATTTAATAGGGTATTATAATTAAAGCATAAGACACGGAAAGTATCATGCAGAGCAAAATTTGATTTACAGAGTTGCCAGATTAATGGGCGAAAATTACGAGTTTTCTGGTAGGTACGATAAAAGTAACTTTATTAAGAAGATCAGTAGATTCAATAAGGCCAAATAATAGCTTATACAAGAAAAGTAAGAATGGAAGAATATAGAGGTAGTCAGATAAGTGGATCCCAATTTGAGCCTCGACGTGCGACAAGCAGAATTTCCTTTTGTACACACTCCTGTCTTAATAAAGACGATATTGAGGGGTCCAAACGCATAAGCTGTATCCAAAATTGGGCGGAGGAGAGAAATATAAAGAAGTTTGGTTGTGTAAAAAGAGCAAGAACCCTCTAGCTTTATTAACAATATTGCAAATATGATTCTTAAATTTATGTTTATGGTCAAACAGTATACTAAGGTCTATAACACTCAGGATACGTTCCAAGGTAGAGGAATCTATGGAGTAAGGAGCCAAGTGAGGAACAGAGCGGTAATATGTCATGATTTTACAATCGTTTAAATAAAATGGGTTGGCATTACACCAATTTAGCAAGCTATCGAAATCAAGCTGAAGAAGTGAATGCTTATCATTATCCTTATAGGAGTAGGACAAACTAAGTTTACATCATGCGAAACGACCACATAACTTGTGGAAGATCATTAATGAATAAGATAAAAAGTAGGGGACCTATCTAGTCATCTGACTGCATTGGGGTTCCCCTGAAGTGGCATTAATTACTTTAGACTCGCAGCCTTTAAATAGAGTTATTCAGCAATAGAGTTTTTCGCTGGACTTCTACTATTTACCTTATATGGATATTTTACGTCGAATCGACGACGGGTGTTCTGTTCTTAGTGTAAGTTTGAGTTCCTAAAATTTCGTTGTCGAATTAACTAAGAACTGTTTGTGATTTGTACAATTTTCAATTTTACGATGCATGACTCAAGTGGCCTGTGGGATCTTGTACGAGTGGTGTTCAAAAAGTAAGGTTTGCCCGCGAAATTGCTTAAGGTGCCTTACTTTTTAAACACATTATTTTTATTAAGGAACTGGCATACGAAATCCGTTTATAACATGCAGTCACAGCCCCCTCAAATGTATTCTACGAAGCTGTATTAGTTTCGCTTAAGCCCCCGCTACACCTGAAAAAATAGGAAGATAACGTATCTCTCAGAATGGACAGAAACTTTCTTACCAGAGCGCACATCTTTAGCATTACTAAATCTTCGACAAACATTATTATTAGACGAATTAGGAGCTCGTTGCCTTTTACCACATTATCATCAATCCTTAAAGCTATTGAGCTTCCTTCCCTCCCGAAAGAGCTTATGCCAACTGTACGCTGTTGGGCAGCAAGCATCCTTAATCATTCCAAAGGTCTTCGACGCGGATTTCCCGATTTTGACGACGAATTTAATGGCGAAGCGCTAATTAATATATTTCCACATGTTGGAACACATCGACACTTTTTAACAGAGGTTCACAAAGGTGGTTGAAAAACAAATCTCTTTGTTCCATCTCCTATGTTACATACATTTTAGACTTCCAAAAACTAGCTATACCCTTTCTTAGTATAAGATATAGGGTATAAAAACTAGAAATTAAACAATAGTCTTGAGAAATATTGGAGCGTAGTGGCCTTGTTTTATATCATTTGATCAAAGCTGCTTGCTACAAGAAGTGGCCCGCTTCCGGTTGCGTTCAAAAGGTTTACTACAAGACTTCGAATCCTAATGTCTACAACACCTAACAACAAAAACAATCACTCAAAATCTAAGCAGGCGGTCTACAATTAATCAAGCTCATGAATTGGCCAGCAGACAAAGTCGAGCATGATGATGACACGATGGCACACTCTACGCACATTTGAAGCCGCATAATGAAGACATTCTGCCAGCTGGTTTTGGCCTGGTCAGGGACTGGAGCTGCGCTGTGTGTTCCAGGCCTTGTGTGCGAGGTGTTGAATAAATCGCCTCTATTAAAAAAGCATCAAGGCGACGCGTTGCGCGTTGACAATTTTTATGGCCAGTTGACTGCGTATTTGGACTTGGCCAAGAGTGGCAGCTCAAAAGTACGAAAGTGTCTATAACTGGCCATTACCGCTACTGAGCCGGCGCAAATTGTGTGCGTGTGTGTTTGTGTGTGCAACGAAATCTGGCTTAAATAAATTGGCATGCAAATACGTTTGGCCATTAAGCCATTAGCTTTTAAGTACGAGCTGTTTGCCGGTAAATGGTCTTTAATTAGCGTACATTTCTCAATGTTTTCTCAAATGTATTTGAGCCAAACTTTCCAAACGATAAATTGTGACATTGATCTTACATAGAGCCAGAGCACAGGCAGGCACTTATGGCCCACGCCAGGCTAAACCAGGCTAACAATCATTGGCTTGTTGACACTTTTGACCACTTTTGACAGCAGAGGGTTCTCTCTGCTCGCATTTTGGCCATATCTATGCATAAAATGCACATTGAACACCCTCACGCTTTTCGGCATTTGCATTTAAATGCCTTTGAGCTAGTGGCTACACTTCCTTTCATTTCCTTGCATCCCATATTGACGTGCACTGGGAACCAACTGGGATCAGGCTCTAACTGACTGAATCACGACTTTTGGTATCGATGGCAAGTGACGGTGTCGGCAGTTTCCTTTTGTTTTTTTTTTGTTTACATTTGATTGAAAAATTATGCACTTGCCATGGCATTGGTTAACGCCAAACTCTAAACTCCAAATCCCAAATCCCAAATGCCAAATGCTAAATGACAAAAAGCCAAAAACAAAAAGAAACATGGAAAGCAAAACAGTCAGTACAAGTGAGAGAAAAATAAAAAGGAAAACTCTGCAAACTGACAAAAGGTGGAATTTTAGCACTTCAATGCGCCAGGTTGAGTTTCAGATCGTTTCGAACGAGGCGTGCGCACCCACAAGTATATCTTAACTGTCGCTCTAACTGTCATCGCACAGTGGGCCAGATAATCAGCATATGGCACAAACATCGGCTGTATGTTTTGTTATAAGTTTTGGGTGAGCTTCAGGGAAGTTGAATGGCTACATACGAGGTGTGTTCAAAAAGTATCGCGAATTTTGAGTTTTTTCAAAAATTATTTATTTATTCATGAATATCTATTTTGTCCCCTTCAAAGTAATCCCCATGAGATATTATACACTTGTGACAACGGTTTTTCCAATCTTCGAAGCACTTTGAAAAAATCATATTTTTTATCTTGTTCAGCTCCTCCTTTGATGCCGTCTGTATCTCGTCAATCGTAGCGTAGCGTCGTCCTTTCATGGGCCTCTTCAGTTTAGGGAACAAGAAAAAGTCACAGAGGGCCAGATCTGGGGAATACGGTGGCAGCGG
Organism: Chymomyza amoena; assembly: GCA_037043745.1. Taxonomy (NCBI): domain Eukaryota; kingdom Metazoa; phylum Arthropoda; class Insecta; order Diptera; family Drosophilidae; genus Chymomyza; species Chymomyza amoena. Next base: position 130,692 of record JBAMAX010000771.1, read on the forward strand.
CATCTTTAGTGTGTTTGGTCAAAAAGTAGCGCACAAGCAACGATGTGTGAGCAGGGGCGTTATCGTGGAGCAAAAGTCAATTTTTGATCTTTCACAAATCCGGGCGTTTCTGGCGGATTGCTTCTCGAAAATTGCGCATAACTTGCAGGTAATATTCCTTATTGACCGTTCTACCCTGTGGCAAGCACTCATGATGCACCACGCTCCTGGAATCGAAGAAAACTGTAAGCAAAACTTTCACATTCGACCGAACTTTACGCGCTTTTTTCGGTCTTGGTTCGTGCGACAGCTTCCATTGAGATGATTGAGCTTTGGTTTCCACGTCATAACCATAAACCCACGATTCGTCAACTCTTATGACTCTCTGGAGCAAATTTGGATCGCCGCGGACAAAGTCCAACATCTCATTAGCAATGTTCATGCGATGATGTTTTTGGTCGAAATTGAGCGACCCGTCTCATGCCCAAATCATTGATAATGAATGGCACGAGCCAATCGATATGTCTAGGTCCTCAGCAACTTCTCTAACGGTGATTCGACGATTGGCCACTAACATTTCCATCACTTCATCAATTTTTTCGTCTGTTGTTGAAGTGCTGGGGCGTCCGGCACGCTCTTCGTCGTTCACATCTTCTAGGCCTTCTGAGAACATTTTGTAGCACCGATAAACGTTGCTTCGGTCCATTCGGAATGCATCCGCGCACTTAATTTCGTTTTTCACACAAAATTGGATACAGGTTCTTTGATCCATTTTTTTGAATATGTAAAAATCGAAGACGAGCCAAAACACGTGCAAGCAAAGCAGCTGTCAACAATTAAGTGAACATTCAAAATGGCCGAACTTGTCGACATAAGTGGGAGATATGAGTACCAACATAACGCCACCAAAAAATCGAAATTCGAATATACGTAACCCGCGAAAATTCAAAATTCGCGATACTTTTTGAACACACCTCTTATGTTCTGAGAGCTTGATTCTACATAATGCCTGCTTTCTCTGTACAATAATTCGCTTTTACATCCAATAGCTTATCCTGTCCCACTGTGCGTTTGATTTTTTTTTGGTTGCTCAAAGCGAAAAACGTTTTCTGCATTTGGGCTGGCAAGAAAACGAGGCTCAGGCTTAAGCTAAAGCTTTAGGCCAGGCCAGCCCGGGCCAAGCCGGCTGGTAACTTTTCTTTTCTTGGCCATGGCCAACACAGACAGTCAGGCAGGCAGGCACTCAGTAGGCAGCATAGCCGGCTAGTTGGCTTACTGGCTATGTAGCTTGTCCTGCTCATTAGCAAAGCGTTTTGCTTGGGCGACAGCTGTTGCCGCGTTTTCACCTAATTAAGCAAGCAGGAAAAACAAACGTGTGGGAAATTGGCGCAACGTTCTGATAACTTTCGCCCGCACAGTTTGCAAATTGATTTTCAGTAAGTCAATGCAAGCAAACTGACCATGCCTAATTGGGGAGGGGGAGCGGTGAATCTTCAAGAGCAACCAGCCAAGACAAGACTAAGTAGAATTGTAATGAGCGTTTCAAGGAATGCTGCAAACATTTGTCTCTAATTGCAGAGCCAGCTATAATGGCCAATTGGGCAGAAGAGTCCAAACCGAAACCAAATTAAATGCAACTAAACAAACAAGCAGAACAAACAAGCTGATCCCGGCCAGCAACTGGGAACACAACTGAGCAGCAGCAGCTAAGAACAATTTGTGCAAAAATACAAATTGGAACATTTGCGCAGACTTAGAAGAAGACTTTGTGCAGAGCAGAGGAAGTGGGCTGGCAGAAGATGCCGCTCGTTCGCCTTGGCAAATTTATGGCCAGTATGTACGACACGCGGCCGGGTCACTTGATAACATCTGTTAACGCGTCGTGCGCTTGCGCACCCCCGCTCTGCCGCGTTCTCATCTCTGCTTAATCCCAATCGACAATAAGCCATGCAACAAGCCAAAGGACATTGACACAGCGCCCCAGCCGGCCATCCAGTTAGTCAGCCAGGTCTAGCCGATTAACCGAACGGCCAAGAGACCGTTGGAATCAAGCAGCACTTCCGCTCGTTTATGCAACGTCTGGAGACTGTGTGACTTTTGCTTTCTGGCAATGCTTAGGCTCAGAGGAGTATCCAAGTATCAGTCTGCTGCTGCTGCGGCTACGGCTGCTGCTGCGTATTCAATTTGGCCTGGCTAGTTGAGGGCGTGCGTGAAAATTGCACAAGGCGCACCAAGGCACAAGGAAGGCCGCTGGCTGCATGGATGGGCTCTCTCACGAAAGCGTAAGGCAGGGCTAACGTTAAGGGCAGGGCCAGGGCAGGACAACAATCGCAGTAAGTGATTATATAACAGTGCATTGTTCTTCTGGCCAAAGACCACAGATGAGAGTCCAAGCAAACTGCAGCTTGGTTTTACTTTTTGCTGCAGTTGTTCTTTTTTCTACAATCAATTCATATTATATACATTGTTTAAAGTATACTCTTTAAAGCAGTTAAAAGTAGTTGGAGTTTGTGAAGCAGTTTGTAAAAAGATGCTTCGTAAACGAGGGCTGACTAAAATATTTGGAAATGAGAGAAAAAAGCGGCAAATTCCCATATATAGATAGGCCACTCTGTATATTCAAGAAAAAGGTGCACATCTGTCACAATTCATCCAAAACTACGAAGTTGTCAAATATGAATTTTCATTCGAAATCAAAAAGGAACGGTCGCCTTGAGCTCGAATTTAAATAAATACACACAATCAGTGGCGGATTTAAATATTTGCCGCCCCTAGGTAATCCATAACTTGCCGCCCTTTTTTCACAAAAAAAAAATATAAAAAAATATATTAAATGCGATTGTGATTGCTTTATTACAATATAGTTCGTTATTAATGAAATACATAACGAAATTAACAAATTCTACATCGGCATGGATAAGGTATTCAACAAAACGCACTCTTATTTGAAACACTATCTTATTCACAGTATCTTTGACATCTTGATTTTTCAGTCTAAGACGGCAATCGCGGCTATCTTACAATAATTCCATTTTAGATAGAAACAAATTCGGACTCAATCGTTAACATACGCAAGAGTATTCTTAGTTTGTTTATAAGCCAATGTAAGATCACGATATATTTTTATACACGCGTTTTTATACAGAGAACGTTCTTTATTTGACGCTGAAATACTGAATAAAATCGAATTGACAGAACAATGTAAAACACAATAATTCGAACATTATGGTTCTTGAAATAAACATGTATAATCTTGTCAGCATTTTGCAGCAGATGTCAGCGGAGAATAATTATAAACAAGTTCTTATTACGTTATGCATGTGTATGCATCTTTATTCTAGATAAAGACCATTTCTGACTTCCCAAATTTTACTCAAGATCTTACGTGTAGTAGTTGCTCAAAATGGTACGATTATCTTAAATAGTTCTTAGTTGCAAAGATGTTTCATATATCAAGATGATTGCCAGAGAAAATTACAAAAAAACTCATAGTGCACGATCGATCAAAAAAATATTTTTGGTTCTAAATTCGATGATATTAAAAAATATGAAAAAAAAGCGGGAAATTCCCATATATAGATGGGCCACCCTGTATATACAATAAAAAGTTCACATCTGTCACAATTCATCAAAAAAAATGAATCAATTTTCATTCGAAAACAAAAAGGAATGAGTTCCGATTTAAATAAATACTAACAAAATCAGCATTGAAAGCACTTCTTCTGAAATTAATTTTAGACATAATCTATTAAAAAATTTCTATCTAAAAAGATATTAAAAATCAAGTGCAATTGTTCTTAAAATATTTCTGAATTCTTTTTCATTTCAGAAAACTCTTTTTTAATTATTTTTGAACTTAAAAAAATTACCTCATATATTGACATTCATATATGTATAAAATTTTAGAGAGGAAAACGAAAATAATTTCCAAATTAGCGAACCAAAAATTAAGTAAAAATAAAATTATTGCCCTGTCGTCAGTAAAAATTCTTTCTTTTGTGTGTCTAAACTTAAAATTCTTTGAAATTTTGTTTAGTAAAATATTACGCGACATTTACGTCGTCATAAATATGAAACAAAGGAATTTCAGGGGTTTGGTTCTCTAGCTAAAAATATCCTTTTCATCTTTTCCGGATAAGTGCGATATGCACGCCTTTTGTTAATTTCGATTATAGATACAGATACACATTCAGGCTTTGGGAAGAATTATACAAGGTAAATAAAAAGATTAACTTTATCTTTAAATTACAAATCAGAATTGAACTCCAAGACGCACATGATGACTTCATAAAAAGAGATTAAAAAATTTAAAAAAAAAAGTTATCATAACACAAAATGGCTTATATCATAATTCATCATACAAAACAGAAGTCCGTTCTAGAAGATATCCAAAGATAGAGATAGGAGAAATAGATTTCCTCATATAACCCATTATATTATACATATATTTCCGACTGACAAAGACATCCTTGAAGCAAGGAAAATGGGTTCGTGTCTAATTTTTTTTTCCCGAACAAGGGTTCGTCACAGATAGGTGGAGCACTGCGACCAAAAGGTCTTAAGTTAAAGCAAAAGACTTTCCGCTTTCCGCATGAATAGCAGTAGGTCTTTTGTTGGTATTGACCTGAGATGGAAGGGACTAATCCGTTTCTTTCCCATGTGACAGGATCTGTCCCATTCCAGCGCTGGGCAGTCACAGTAAATATGTCTAGACAGAGCCTGCACTCTGAAGAATCCGATAGGCCAATTTTCTGTAGATGGTATCTAACAGTGTGGTGGCCAGATAGGCAAGCTACCAGGAGCTTTAGGTACGCTCCGCCAAGACCTTTTATCATAATCGCATCCAGAGGTTTGACAAGCACTTTTGCTTGACGACGCCCCGAAAGGGAGAATCAGTATCTCATATGTTCTCCTGCGGCCCATTTGTTTGCCATGGTTTTGATTGTGGACCAACCAATACCACAAAACGGCGCAGGAGATGTAGTCAGAGTGGAGGCACCCTGTCGTGCTAGATCGTCAGCGGTCGTGCTACCATCCACTCCCAAGTGTCCAGGCACCCAACATAGCACGACTTTGTTCTGGACAGACAGGTTAACCATCCTGGAGGAGATGCTTCAGAATGACAATGTCCTAATAAGAGCTTGGCTATCTGAATAAATGCATATGTTTGCTCCCCTAGTTTCCTTGAGAGGGGCGCAGATCTGTATGGCATGAATCTCCTCTTAAAAGACTCTGGGCCAGATACCCATTACGGTAGAGCTTCTGGTGTTGGGTCCAACGATTCCAACACTTACACCCTGCTCAGTTTTACACCCAAACGGTTTCTACAGGGGCTGCCATCAGCCCAAGTGTCCCGACTTGGGAGTAGACATCTAAATTTTTTGTTATGAAAAAGCTGCCTTTAAAAAAAAAAACTGAAACTTAACAAAATTTTCGAATTTTTATATTCGAATTCGAAAGTTATTGGAATTTCCTGAGTACACTTCTAAATGTATAATTAAAAAAATTTATAAATTTTGCCAACAAAATTAAAGAAATGTGGAAGCTTGCCACATGAAAATTTACAAATTTTCAATATTATTAAAGTTTATTATATTTATTATGATTAAAGGTAGCTTAATATATATACTTCAAAATGGCGCTATTATTCATATAAAAAAAGTTCTAATTTAAATAAAGCTTTAAAAGTTATGAGATTTTGCTACACTTGCTGCAAGCACTTCGATAATTACAATTTTCTTATTTACGCGATAACAATCTTCAATTTGTTGTAGATTTGGATCAACACCAAAGGCAACTAATAAAATGGTGTTAATCTAGTTAGTAACTATAACTAATACACAAGCAGTGGGCGGTTACGCCCATTACAATTATGGATGGTTACATAAAGAGTATTAAAATGGCGCTGGTATATAAATTAAACAACTTGTGTGCATTGTTTTTATTTCGGTTTCATTGAGCAGGGGGGCTACAAACGCATTGGGCTTTGTCAGCGGGGGCGCAGTTGGAGGGGCGTGGCAGTGCTCGCGTTATCAGCTAAGAGAGTAAAGCGCATCAAACGGCAAGGAAGCTGCAGTCGCAAAATAATTTATTCACAGCCATTATGCACTGCGAATTTATGCCACTTCCTGGTAAACAACTGCAAATAGCCTTTTAAAATGCGATAAAAATAGCGCCAACGGCTGTCCAAAGCTGGTGAAGATGCTGCAACAATGGCCTGGCCCATGAGAGCAACCTGGGTTGTTGCAAGATAGGCAAAAAGTTGGGGCGTGGCTTGGCAAGCACCTTAAGTAAAATGCGCAACGACTCTCAAGCATGAAACCGTAAAATGGTTTTTCAATAAACAGCAGAGACAGCGGCGAACTTGGGACAGCAGCGAATCTTTTCAAGAAAAACTAAAACAGAGCGGTAAACAATGCGACAAATATTTGAATATGTTAATTAGTTGAGTGTTCTTGTTGTTCTTGTTGTTGTTGTTGGCGAGCTCTTGTTGCACGATCGAAGGCTGCTGCAAGCAAACAGCAGTGGAGTAGGAACTCTCATATTGCTATCAGGGTACGTGCATCGGTGCAATCTAATTTCATGTGTAGAGCCTTCTGAACAGGATTGCTATACAGCCTTGTTAAGACTATAAACTGTTTTACATTTTTCGGCATGTGCTTTTCACGCCAACAACACAAGCTAACGAGAAGCAGCCTGGCCAACAGAAGATTCATATTTATACTTATGATTGCTGTTTGGTAGCACTGCCGTGTGTCTAGTGTTTTGGCCACACACGTAAGCCTGGCCTGCATCAATAAAGAAGCGGCAGTCAATGAGCTGGGGCTGTGGTATGCTTTGTGGGCTCAGAGCCTTATAAAGTCACCTGGAGGTCTGGCATTTTCGCCATTTGCACGCAAAGTGCAGCAGGTTTCACAAAAAAAAAACGAAAAAGAAATGTTTATGAAAATGTTCACCTGACTTGGGGGCTTGGTGCAGCAGGCTAGCTGGAGCTAGCGTTTTGGCCAGGGCAGCAGCATTCCTTGCGTGTAGTGCTGCCGCTGCTGCTGTAGGTGTTGCCGCCATAGCTGATGCTTTTGACAGCTACTAAATTCTACTTTGCGCGCCCGTGTCGAATCTTTGCTTACTAGGAAGACGCACGTTTCTTGTCCAATTTTGGTCAGCCTAACGTTTTTTGTTTAATTTTTTTTCTTTTTATTTTGGGATATTGCCGGCGCTTATCGCTTGGCCATAAATTTATGCTGTTAGTCGATGCAGGCAGCCAAATATTGCCAACGTGGAGGTCCTAGGCCATGGACATAGTTGACACGCAATGAAGTTGTTTGCATTGTTGTTGCTAGTGGCAGCTACATTTTTGGTCAAAGCGGAATTTGGTGTATGAAAATGCAATTAACGGCAGCTATCTGTAGTTGATCTTTTGAAAAAGCAAGGCGCTAAGTTTTTTGGCTATTTCTTAGTCGACACGTAGTTATGCTTAAATTTATTGTGTTCCTGTGTCAAAGCTTGTTAGCAAATAAATGAAAAATGCCAAAAAAGATTTAGTAAGCAAAGCCGAGGTATACTTTCAGGCCGATAAATTTAACGCCGTTAAATAGGCAGCAGCCAGCTGAGCGCCTGCGGCGTTGCCACCTATCGCAAGTCACGGCACATCGTAACAGCTTTTTTAAATCTAACGGATTTTAAATTAATTAAATTAAATAAGTTACGCTGCATGTTTTTAGATACTGTTGAATTAGCTAAGTAAGCAATTAAATAAATAGTATATAAAAACATTTGTCAAGCAACAGCGCTGCAGCTCTTAAGCCGCATTATTTACCGCCGCTAAATAGCCAAACTGCCAGCTGACTGCCAACTACACAAGTCACGACACATCGCTAGAGCGCTGTTAACTTTTGTTTGTATTCAAATTAGCATTATGCAAATTGTTGTTAGTTAATAAATATTGCCTAATTGCGTTAAAATTGTTTGTGCGCTTGTTCAACTGCAATAACACAACAAGCAAATGTTTTGCACAAATGCATTGTTTACTTTTAGGCCGCAATATTTAACGCCGCCGAATAGCCAAGCAGCCACAACAAATACGCGCTACACATCGTCATAGCGATGTTTCGATATATTCGACTCACTTATCGATATTTTGCATGACATTAACATTGGGCTTTAACATTGGCTAAATGTACTAACAGTGGCCACCTGTTACTATGCTTTATTAAGTAGAAACTCAAATGTTAATATATTTAAGCAAATGCGATTTTTAAATAAATTGATACCTTCAGATTAAATAAAGTACAGCTTACCTGTTGTAGACAATACTTACGAGGTGTACTCAAAAAATAACGCGAATTTTGTGTTTTTTCAAAAATTATTTATTTATTTATGAATATCCGATTTTTATGGTTCCCAAGCACTGTACCTAATTTCATCAATATCGGTTGACTATATCATATAGCTCCAATAGGACCGATCGGCCAAAATAACTTTTTTAACTAAAAAATTTGCTATATTTTGGTTAGTAATAAAGATATCGTAACTAGATTTGGTGTTTGAAAATTTTTTAGAGCACTTAAGCAATGTGCCAAATTTGAACAAAATCGGTGGACTATATCATATAGCTCCCATAGGTCCGATCTTCCAAAACATCGATTTTTTAACAAAATTTGTTGTGTTTCGTTTGTTTGTTAAGATATTGGGACCAAATTTGCCATTCGTGAGTATTTTATAGTTCCTAAGCACTGTACCAAATTTAATCCAAATCGTTTGACTATCTCATATAGCTCCCATAGGACCAATCGGTACAAAAAAACGTTTTTTATACAAAATTCGATGTGTTTCGTTCGTTTGTAAAGAAATTTGAACTAAATTCGGCACTCAGATCTTTTTTAAGGTATTAAAGCACTGTGTCAAATTCTTCAGTTTAGGGAACAAGAAAACGTCATAGGGGGCCAGATCTGGGGAATACGGTGGCTGCGGCATCATTAGTGTGTTGTTTTTGGCCAAAATGTCGCGCTAAGCAACGATGTATGAACAGGGGCGTTATCGTGGTGCAAAAGCCAATTTTTATTCTTCCACAAATCCGGGAGTTTCTGGCGGATTGCTTCGCGCAAATTGCGCATAGCTTGCAAGTAATATTCCTTATAGACCGTTCTACCCTGTAGCAAGAACTCATGATGCACCACGTCCCTGCAATCGAATGAAACTAAGCAAAATTTTCACATGCGACCGAACTTGTCGCGATTTTTTCGGTCTGGGTTCGTGCGGCAGCTTCCATTGATATGATTGAGCTTTGGTTTCCACGTCATAACCGTAATCCCACGATTCGTAACCAGTTATGACCCTCTGGAGCAAATTTGGGTCGTCACGGACAGAGTCCAACATCTCATTAGCAATGTTCATGCGATGCTGTTTTTGGTCGAAATTGAGCAATTTTGGTACGAATTTCGCGGCGACCCGTCTCATGCCCAAATCATTGATAAAAATCGAATGGCACGAGCCAATCGATATGTCTAGGTCCTCAGCAACTTCTCTAACGGTGATTCGACGATTGGCGAAAAATTGGCGCCCGGCACGCTCATCGTTCTTCACATCTTCTCTGCCTTTTGAGAACATTTTGTACTACCGATAAACATTGCTTCTGTCCAAGGTAGCTTCTCCGTATGCCACAGTCAACATTCGGAATGCATCCGCGCACTTAATTTCGTTTTTCACACAAAATTTGATACAGGTTCTTTGATCCATTTTTTTGAATAGGTAAATATCGAAGACGAGCCAAAACACGTGCACGCAAAGCAGCTGTCAACAATTAAGTGAACATTCAAAATGACCGAGCTTGTCGGCATAAGTGAGAGACATGAGTACCAATATAACGCCATAAAAAAATCGAAATTCGAATATACGTAAGCCTCAAAAATTTAAAAATCGCGATACTTTTTAAACAAACCTCGTATTATTCAATAAGAATTACATTGATTAAGGCTATGTATGGTTTTAACGATATTTGATATTCAAATATATAATCGGTTTGAAAATATTATTAAATTATATAGTACTACTTTGCTCTCTTCTCCATTTCTTGACCACGACACGCTCTCTCAACAAGAGTCGAAGTCATGCACCATCAAAGTCGGAATTCATCATTGCGGAAGAGAATAATCAAAACAAACGCACCAAAACTAACATTTTTCGTCTTTACAAAATTTCAAAGTTACTCGCTTTGAATTTCAAAATGCCGCCTAAAAACTTTTACTTCAAAAAAGCGTCTTTAGAAGGGCACATTGGGTAAAAAGAAGATTTCAGCTTACTGAAACTTCCAAAAGCCGAACAGTATTCCAGCAAAGGATCATCGATGAAGTTTTATTTGCAAATTTTGATTTTAGATTCTTTATATTTTATCATTTTATTTCGAACTAGTGAGCCCGGCAGACGTCTTCGTGCCAAAACTTTTTGAATACTCTTTAAGTGTATAAACATCGTAAGATTCTCTAGTTAGCTTATCTTGGCAATCATAAGATTTTGGGATTAGTTGACTTTCATGGCTCTCTAAAAATCTGTATGGAAGAACTTAAGTATTCTTAGGAGAGCTCGCATCTCTACTAAATTCATGCCCCACAGAAACTACATTTAAACTCCTTTGCGGCTACGCTTCTGTCTGCACTTAATGTCCTATACCCGGTGTTGAACAATTTTCTACTATGCTATATTCACGAAATTCACAAAAATGCGTATATCTCACGAACCAATACACAGAATCACATCTTAGGCTTAAAACCTCCGTATTGACAACCTCTAACCCACGCAAAAATCATATTTGAAATTCTTTAACGCATTCATGAGAACACCCGTAACACGTTAATCATTAACTAATGTTTAATCTGACAATGTGCACAATGCCACACAAAAACAAAATAAAAAAAAATTTTTCGAAAATATAAAAATAATTTTAGGGGTGGCAACCCCCTCCTTACAAATTACTCAAATCTTTTTGTGCTATAAACCTATTGCACTATTACAAAAAAAAATAAAAAAAATTAGGCAAATTCGTCCAGCCGTTTCAGAGTTATGCAATCATAAACGTACAATATATAGAAGATATAGATAAAATAGATATAATTTATTTTCAAATACTAATTTAGCTAATAAATAAAATTCAAATTTTGTGGATTTTTTAAACGTTTATTTAAATAAAATGTAACTGCTACGGACATAACAATTTCAATGGAAAAAATTCTCATCGAGCAAAAGTAACTATTAAATCTGCAAAATTTTCATACAATGTGAAATGGTTTCCGATAACTTTAGACATATACAAACCTAAGTACATATATGCAAGTAAGTGTAAATATATAATGTGTTTTTAGTTTTAACGGACGACTTTGCGATACTAAGAGCGCATAAAGCTGAAGTTATTAATGATAATTACGTATAAAAATTAAAATGTTTGACATTTTTTTTAAAGCAAATTGTATCGCTTTTTAGGTGCATATATATAGTATATAAATCTGTACTTATTTTAATGATAAACAATTATTTTTTTTTTAAACATACATACAAAATTACAATAAAATTGGTGCAACGCTTGTTTTACTAACTTTTTTGTTGGGTTGCTATTTTCAAAATTTTACAGACTAGTGTCGAAAAAGAATCTATAAAATTTGTATTATTATTAATTTAATTTATATTATAAATATTACGCGGCTTTGTGTGAAAAGCGAATAAACTTGACGGTGGTATTTATGAAACTTATACAATATAACGACGTTTACGCTTAGGACGACGGTAAAAGTATGCAGTGTGCATACTTTGCTATATACTTGGTATGCAGCGCGCATACTTTGCTATATACTTGGTATGCAGTGCGCATACTTTTCTATATACTTGATGTGCAATTTTGTTACTGAGCCTGTTTTGTGAGCATTACAAGTTAAGAGACATTGAAATTGTTTTAGTTTACACAGAAAAATAAAGTTAATAATGGTATATTAATGTGTTTAGTTTTATTGAGGCACATTTGATGGATCGATCACTAAAAGGAGTAAACGCAACGTTTTGGGTACTTCTACGAACTTCTAGACTTTTAGAAATGTTTCTTCATGTGTGCGGATATTATAATAGGCGCCAGCATGCTGCACAGTGAGACCAAAATGCTGGACAGAGTTTGCAGATTAGCTAAAAGTGGAAGAACAAAAATTATATGGGTTTAAATTTATTTATGGATGCGCTACTTACCGCCACTGCATATATCGTGCAGCAAGTCCTCAACATATCCATTATCGTTGTCACAGAGGCACAATTTAGTTTTGCTCGACATGAACTTGGCCACGCCAATGGTACGGTTGGTATTCTCAAATTGACAGACCATGCCATCCTCGCAATCATTATTGCTATTGCACTTATGACGAAGACCTGGAAAAAAATTAAAATATATATAATATGCATAAATAGTAAATATTTCTTGATATTTGCAATTTGCCAAGCAACTTGGCACGGCAGCACTGACTGCTTTTGTCACGTCATGGTCTTGTAAGTTCGGCATTAAGAACTACTGAAACTTCCAAATGAAACAAATAACTGATGAGTTTGGCGGTAAATATCGAACCATTTTTGGTAGAGACTCTTAAGAGACGTTCAACGTCACAACTATCAACATATTAATCAAGTTTAAAAAATTAAGGTTTTAGCCAAGCGAAAATGCAGTGAAAACCTTCTTCCATGTAACAAACTCTTTGAATTTTCGAACAAAAAAATAATTTTCAGAATCAAAAAAGTGTCTTCCAATTTTTGTAAATCAAATTGTAGTTATTTAAAGATGTTTTACTTCTTAGGGTCGTAGGAAAGAATCGAAAAAAATAACAGATTTTTGCAAAGTAAGCACAATGGCTGCTATAAATAAAAATGTAAGTTACTTTTACACTTCTATTTAAAAATACAATTAAAAAACTATTCTTTATAAAGTTTGGGTTAGGTTAGGGCGACAGTTTCGACTGACGTCCCATACTGACGACTGACGTGCGATACCACTAGAGTGAGCTAGTTCACCACTTTTTCCCTTTTTAGAGGTCCCCTATAATAGGTGAGGAAGCCATCCTGCTGCATGAGTAAACCCAAAAAGGCATTTTGGACTCTGTTCAGAGGGCTGAGATAAATCGTCAAGAATGTGTGACTTTAGGAACCTAAAACTTTTACTGCCCAGTGGCATTGACAGAAAAAGTGTTCCTCCGCCTACAGCTCCTCCTTATCGCCACAGAAGTGTCCCGTGATGGCACGGATAACACAAAGCAGCAAAGTTTTTTGGTTCTTTTGCTGTGGTGCGTTGGTTGAATGTCCGATTCCACGTTTTGTTTGCATAGAGAGCGAAAAAATTTCGTATTCTCTGTTTACAGTTGGCCATGGGTATACCCAGGCCATCCTTGACTTGAAAGAGGATGCTGGTAATTCCTTGTCTAGCTAGTTCATCCGCAATATAGTTTCCCACAAAGTCTTTATGTCCTGGGACCCATATGAGGTGAATTGAACAATGCTCAGCCATCTCCCCTACAGACAAGGGGCAGTTATTTACTGACTTCATACACGAAGTCATCGAAACTAGCGACTTAATAGCCGCTTGGTTATCCGAATAGATACAGATGTTCTTATTTTGAACTTGTAGGTTCCTTATTGTTATTAAAGCCTCCCGGATTGCAGTGACCTTTGCCTGAAGAACACCGCAGTGGTCCGGGAGTCGAAAATCAGTTATAATGTTGAAATCTTGAATGTAGACGCCTCCGCCTACACGGTCGTCTAGCTTGGAACCGTCCATGTATACTTTTATCGAGCCCGCTGGGCCTGGTACACCTGTATTTCACTCCTCTCTGATTGGAATATAGGCTCTGAATTTAATTGTAAAATGTTAGTAGTCTGTGCTTTTGGGGATAAGGGGATTCCCCTTAAGAATCTTTGCATGACCAAAATCTACTTGCCTCTCTCATGCGTAAAGCTGATAGAATGGCTTGTTGTTTTCCCACCTTGTTCAGTGGTAGGAGGTTTAGAATAGCATCTAGTGCTTCGTATGGTGTGGAGCGTAGAGCATCAGTAATGGTAAGTTCGGCGGTTCGCTGAACCCTAATTAACTTTTTAAGATTAGTCCCCTTATCTAAGGTAGGCCACCAGATCGAGACTCCATACAGAAGCATAGGTTTGACAATGACAGTGTACAGCCAGTGGACTATGTTTGGGGACATGCCCCATTTAAGTCCATTGGCTTTCTTACAAGTATAAAAAGCGATCGTGGCATTTTTTCTTCGATCTTCTGTATTTAGGTTCCAGTCTTGTTGGCTGTCTAGTATTAACCCGAGGTTAGGCAATCTTTATAAAATGAGATCCTATTTATTATTTCCAGTCCCAAAGGGCATTTATAAGTACCATATTGGCAAGCATTTTGCAAGAGGGAGAAAGGGCGGAATTACTCTTCGAATTGGGAGTTTTCTCAGATGCTCGTTTTAATTGGCCAGCACATTTGCCCCCTGACCCGGATGTTTTCTCTACGGCCTGACCTATAGGTATATGTAATCTTTCCAATTAGAAATTTGTGTCATGTCTCGACTGCACGAAAGTTCTATTATAATAAAAATGTTATTACACTTTTATTTTTTACTCTTTAATATTTAATATTATTTCATAATTGTGAGTAATATGATTAAGTAAAATAAAAATAGACAAAAATTGTATAAAAAATTATTATGAATTTTTCAAATTGTCTTTAAAAATAAAATAAATTAAATAATATATCAGAATTTTTATATACGAGCTAAAATGGATGGTAACGCCGGTAACGGTGAAATAATAACGTATACGTACGAGTATATCCGTAACATTAGAACCATTTTTTGCCCCTTATTCAACTTAACTATAGTCTGTATATTTTATAAAATACAGACAATATTTTTTCGACAGGTTGCTAATTTGAAGACATGAACAGTGTTCCATTACTTAAAATAAAATATCTTAAACAAATCTTATATCCGCCTCATTTTAAAGTCAACTGAAATTTCGTTTAAAAATTACTCTGCAGTTTTATCCTATGCATGGCCTCACGTGACTGTCACAGATACTAAAAATAGATCTGCTGCATACAGGCTCTAATCCTTGACAATAAAAAAAAAAAAATATAAAAGCCAAATACAATAGCGTGTGAGAATTACTCGGAAAAACTAAGTAAATAAATAAACAAGTGCCTCCCTAGTCCGAGAGTATGTATAGTACTGGGTGGATGCTTTGTTTAATTCTCATTTAGGTGTTGCACAGTGACACCTTATCCTTCCACACACACACAGATATATGCACCCGTGGATAGCATGTCTGTGTGGAGCACTTGAGTAGCTGGCAAATAAAGCCGAGTAAGACAAGGGAAAATCTTCTTAAATAATGAATTATATGTTTGTCTAACAATTAACTGTTGTGCGCAGGCATAGTTGATGAGTTCCAGCTAACATGTAGGTTAGTTTTGTACGAGGGTGGGTAGAAAAGTTGACATTCTAGTTGAAAAGTTACCTACAAAAAAGTGTGAACTTTTTTGTAAGTTTAAACTAGTTATGAATTATAAGCACCGCTTTGAAAAATCTTTTGTATTTTTTGCGAGGGAAGCAAAAAGTTGTCACAAGATTGAGTCAACTAATTTATTGAATTAATTTCTTGAATTTCTTAATCTAACAGGCATATTATATAATATTTACAAAAATAAGTTCTCTTAAAAATAAAGATTTTTAATTCCTTTTATTTATCAAAAAACCCAGCCTGGCGAAACTTAAAGTTATTTTTTATCGGAGAGAGATTTGGTCCGAAATGTCTTACTATTTGAGCACCTTGACTAATGATTGTTTTTAAAGTAAACTCACTAAAAAGGACTCCTGATTCCGATTTAAGATTAAGATTTTTATACCCTGTACCGTATGGTACAAAGGGTGTATAAAGTTTGTGCAAAAAGTTACCTAAAATATGATCAGGGGGAATAGAGAAGTCGATATACCCATATCCGTCTGTCCGTCCGTTTGAACGCCTAGATCTCAGAGATGGTAAGAGCTAGAGTAACCAAACTTTCACATTAGATCAAATATTATTCCATAGGAGACAAGTTTATTTTATTTTTTTGATATCGGGGATAAAGCTCCCATATGGGTGTTTCAGACGACCTCGACAAAAAAAGTTTTAGATGGATAATTCGTTTGTTCATGAAGATATCGTAACCAAGTTTGGTATTTGTTTTTTATAATTCCCAAAGCACTGTACCAAAAAATCAAAATCATCAAAATCGGGGGACTATATCATATAGCCACCATAGGGCTGATCGGCCAAAATAATTTTTGAAAAGAAAGTTCGATATATTTCGTTTTTTAATAAAGATACCGTAACTATATTGGCGGCGAAATTTTTTAGAGCACTTAAGCAATGGGCAAATTTGAACAAAATCGGTTGAGTATATACATAGCTCTCAGAGGCCGATCTTCCCAAAAATGATTTTTGAACAAAATTCGTTGCTTTCGTTTGTTTGTAAAGATATTTGAACTAAATTTGCATTGATCTTTATGGTATTAAACAGTTATCAAAAATAATCGAAATCGGTTAACTATATCATATAGCTCATAGGAACTATGGGTCAAAAAAAATATTATGGCTTAAATATTCTTCTGTTTTTGGTTTTTTATGAAGGAACCTAATTTGGCAATCAAATATCTTTAATGATTTTAAGCAATATTCCGGATTTTATTGTAAACTAGTGGTACAGGGTATTCCAATGTCGTCCGCGACCGACTTTACGTACGCTATTTTTAAGAATAAACTTAGAGGTTTTTTGTTTTTAATATTAATTATGATTATGTCAAACCGAAAGAAAATTATCTTAAAACAATAAACTGGCTAGGGAAAACCAAAATAATGACTACATTTTCTACGGAATAAAGAATAAATGCATTCCTTGCTTTCATCCCAAATTACTCAAATGCATCAACAAGATTAACGTAAAAAGTGAACCCTTTTTTGCTAATTTGATCACTTTTCAGCCCGCCCTCGTGCTAGTTTTCCTTGTAGGGCTAAGCTGCTGTCAGCTGGCATATATGTCCTACCACTACCCACCTTTGAGCACATCTGCGCATTGTCCATTGTTGGGCGCTACATCATCTCCGCACAGACAGCGCATTTTGTAATCGTTTGGATCCTTAACACAACTGGTCCGGTCTATCGTAATGCAGTCATCATGAGTAACGCAATCACGACCCTTGGCTGGAAGTAGAAGAAGTAAATAAAAATGGAAAAGTTATTAATCAAGTTGGCTAGAACACGAGTTTTGGCTATTAAGCTATTACATTTAGTTTGTAGTAGGTGATTATTTGTTGTAGTAAATTCTACAAATTGTCAGTCAACATGAGGCTAATTAGCCGCTACTTAACTGGTTTCTAATAAAACGCCAACAATAAAGGCGTAAAAGTTCATGACACACAACAAAACAACTTCATGAACACCCCAACAACCACCCACAGTCTAAACATGGTATGGCCTGATAGACAGACAAAGGTTGTGTTTTTCCTGATTTTCAACGATTATATCCTTTCATCGTTTGCTTTTCACATTAGCTTTGTTGTCATTACTTTTGACGACTACGACTGACTTGTTTGATCAATTGCCATCCTGGGATCAAATGTTGGGAGCTGCTGAGCTTTTTCAGCAACTTAAAACGCGTTATAAAATTAAAATAAAAAGTACGCGTTTTGTTTAACTTATATTTATATGTTTATTATTATGCCCGTGAATTTAGTTTTGTTTTGTTTATATTGTATTGTATTGAGAATCGTTTTATGTTTGATTTAATGTGAGTATAATTTGTGTTTAGTGATTATATGTTTTTGTGTAGTTGTGGTTGTTGTGTAGTGTTGGTGTTGTTGCTGTTGTTTTTTACTGCGACTGCTGAATGCTGCTGCTGGTATGCGACTGTACCACACGCCGCCATTTTGCAGCCACTGTGTTTCAGTGTTGTGTAAGGCCAAATTATCGTTATCAACTTGTTTTAGAGATGGCAAAAGCTTATGCTTATGCCTGCGGCGAAGATCAGTTTAAATGGATGGTGCAAAGAGACGATTACAGTTAAAGCTAAATATTGAAATTATGGGCTGGCCACGCAGGGCACATCATTTATGTTAAATATAAGATTTTTATACTATGTGTTAATTTGCTGTTCATTGGCTGCTGCTCCGAACATCCTCCTCCCCGTTGAAAGAATAGGGCTTTCAACAGATTCAACAGGAAGGATGCACAGCCTATTAACGGCTCGCCGAGTGACACCAGTGGCAGTATGCAGGATGGCCACTCTAGCGATTCCGTCGGAACCGCATATAAGCTCAGTGACTCGTGCAAGCGGCCATTTTAATGGAGGAAGATTTTCATTCTTTATGCACACGATGTCATTGATTTTAAGAGCTGGTTGCGAAGTGCGCCATTTTGCCCGCTGCTGAAGATGAGTCAGGTACTCCTCACTCCATCTCTTCCAAAAAATTTGTTGCGCACGTGTGATGCGCTGCCAGCGATCAAGCCTGTTGCAGTCAATATGAGTGATGTCTGGCTCGGGCAGGGCAGTGAGAGGTCCGCCAATGAGAAAGTGACCAGGAGTCAGCACGTCTAGATCTGATGGATTTTCTGAAAGGGATACTAGAGGGCGAGAGTTAATAATAGCAGAAATTTGACACACCAAGGTGCGCAATTCGTCGTAGCAAAGAAGTGATGAGCCAACAGTTCTATAAAAATGCCGCTTTGCCATTTTAACAGCTGCCTCCCATAAACCACCGAAGTGCGGAGAGCGTGGAGGTATGAATCGCCAGTCAAACCCATTTTTGAGACTGTGAGCAAAAACTTCATCACGGTGCCTTTGGCTGCAGAGTAGGCGTCGCAGATCTTCTAGTTCATTTTTAGCGCCTACAAAGTTGGTGGCGTTGTCGGACCAAATGCACATCGGTATGCCACGCGTTGCAACGAAGCGCTTGAGTGCGCCCAAGAATGCAGCAGTTGAAAGATCCTTTACAAGTTCTATGCAAACGGCCTTTGTTGCAAAACAGATGAAAATACTGACGTAACATTTTTGTGGTGGTTTGTTTCGTACTTCTGATTTGTAATAAAAGGGACCGCAATAGTCTACACCGGTCACCAGAAATGCCCGAGAAGCCAGTACGCGCTCTTTGGGTAGGTCAGCCATGATATGTTCAATAAGGCGAGGGCGTGATCTGCAACATATGATGCACTTCTGCAAGACTCTTGCAATAGTCTTTCTACCACCGATTGGCCAGAATTGACGTCGAATTGAAGCTAGAAGTGCTTGTGGACCAGCATGATGTTGTTTGCGATGCATATGTGTTATGATGGAGAATGTAAGTGGATGATCTTTAGGAAGAATTATAGGGTGGCGGGCGTCAAAGCCGAGACTTGAATGCTTTAAGCGGCCACCAACACGAATGAGTCCCAAATCATCAAGAAATGGGGACAATGGAAAGATACTGCTGGACGAATGAACATTTTTCTTATTAAGAAGCGATTGATATTCTTGGAGAAGATGAGCTCGTTGAACAATACGAATAAGTATTTTTGTTCCCTGTTGAATGTTATTTGTTGTTAGCTGGGATTTATTGCATGTGATGAATTTGTGTACGTATCCAAATATGCGTTGCATCGTACCAAATGAATTAATGTACTTGAAGGAAAGTGATATGTCATTGCACTCAGAGGAAATAAGCATGACCTTTTGTCGTATCTCGGGAATTTTGGTTGGTTTTGCAAGCTGTTTAGGCCAACCAATTTTTTCACCTTGCAGAAATGAAGGGCCATTCATCCAAAGCGAAGATTTCAAGAGTTCTCGCGGAGCAGCTCCCTTTGACAACATATCGGCTGGATTTAAAAGTGTAGGTACGTAGTGCCACTCCATATTTTCTGTCAGCTGCTGTATGGCACTAATACGGTTTGCGACGAACACGTTGAATTTAGATGATTCTTCTTGTAACCAGGCTAGAACCACTGATGAGTCTGACCAGCAATGAAATTTACAGTCAGATGGTATGGTTCTTATAATTTCGCATGACAATTGAGCAAGCAATGCTGCCGCACAAAGCTCCAACTTAGGCACTGTGAGGGTTTTCAGAGGGGCTACGCGAGATTTTGAACATAAGAGATGGACTTGGACCTCATTGTCTTTATGTGAGCGAGCATAGACACATGCACCATAAGCTTCGAGGCTGGCATCGCAAAGCCCATGTATTTCGACTGCAGCATCAGGATGAAGGGTATACCGAGGGAATGCGATGTGTTTCACGTCTTCAAAGTCCTCGCAAAATGCGGACCAGGCGGTGTTTAACGATTGAGGCAAGCTTTCATCCCACTCCAGCTTGTCCCTCCACATGCGCTGCATTATAATTTTTGCTCTTGTCAAGGTAGGACCAATTAATCCAAGAGGATCGTAGCACTGAGCTATAGCTGCTAAAACTGAGCGTTTAGTGTGCTTAAGAGCGCTGCGCTGAGGCGAGTAAGAAAATATAAGGTTATCTTTAAGTGGGTCCCATACAAGACCAAGAGCTTTGGTGACATCGCTGTTGTCATCGAATTTGACGAATTTTTCCCGTTCGGAATCTGGTACATCATATAAAACCTCTGCTTTATTAGAGCACCACTTCCGTAATTGGAAATTTCCTCGAGAGAGTAGTTTAGTAGTTTGACTGATTATTTCATTAACTTCATCCAAAGTGTTGCCTCCAGCTAGCATGTCATCTACATAAAAATCTCGTAAGACAATTTGCGAGCCGATTGGATATAAAGATCGCTCATCAATGGCGAGCTGTTGCATCGCACGAACGGCTAGGAACGCTGCAGGTTTAGTACCATACGTGACTGTGTCCAATTTGTAGATTTGAATGTCATCTTCAGATGTGTCTCGCCATAGTATGCATTGTAACATATTATCAGGTGCTGCGACCTTCACGCATCTGTACATTTTGCAGATATCTGCTGTAATGGCAATTGGAAAAAAGCGAAAACGAATCAGGGTATGGAAAAGCTTGGGCTGAATTGTGGGCCCTGCCATTAGTAGCTCATTCAACGATAAGCCTGAAGTTGTTGCTGCAGAGCCGTCGAATACGACTCTCAGCTTAGTTGTTGTACTGTCCTCCTTGAAGACACAGTGATGTGGCAGGAAATATTTGCATTCATGCAGAGCTGAACTTGAAACCTTTGACATGTGGTTAAGTTCGATATACTCCCTAATGAAAGCACAATATTTTGCCTTGAGCTCAGGATTGCGGCCCAGTTTGCGTTCGAGATTTTCAAATCGTCGTTTTGCCTGTATGAATGAATCGCCTAAAGATTCCAGACCTAACTTCAAAGGAAGGCGAACCGAGTATTCGCCAGAGGGTAGGCGCTGCACATTCTGTTGAAAGTGGGCCTCGCAATCGAGTTCCTCTTGTGTCACCTTTGATATCGATTCGAATGGGTGCTCTATTTCCCAAAAGCGACGTACCAATTCGTCCAGCCGAGTGCCAGGATGGTATGCGTCCGAGGACTTTTGGTTGATGATGAGCGACGAAAGTTTTGGTGCCTGATGGCCACCGCCGGATACGATCCAGCCGAAATGAGTTTTCTGTAATATGGGCAGTCCTGAAGCTAGCTTGATTTGACCTACGCAAAGTAACTCGTAAAATAGTCCTGCGCCGATGAGTAGGTCAATGCGTTGTGGTAAGTTGAAGGTGGGATCGGCCAGTTGTATGTTTGCTGGAATGCTCCAAGCATCAGCATTAACTGAAAGGCCAGGTTGATTGTCGGTGATCATTTTGGCAATTACCGCAGTAATGCATGTTGAGAAATTTGAAATTCGAGATTTTAATACAAGTTGAACCGAGTGTTTATCTGTTGCGAAGTTACAATCCCCGATGCCAGAGACAGTTGCTAGGGATTTTGTTTTACGAAGTTGCAATTGATTAGCGAAGCGAGTTGTAATGAAGTGTAGCTGAGAGCCGGAGTCCAAAAGTGCACGACATGGGACAAATGCACCAGCTCTGTTTTTTATAAGGATTATTGCAGTTGCTAAGAACACAACGTCAGAAGGGTTTTGAGATAGAAGGACTTTTGGCGAATCGGGCGACATTGCAACCATTGAGCTAGATTGACAGACGATTGGCGATAATGCGGAGTCTGGAACAGAGGAATGCGTGGATGCAATAGCATAATCATTATAATGCAACAGCGTATTGTGCTTGGAATTACAAACGCGGCAAGTTCCAGATTTGCATTCTCTTTGCTGATGCCCCTTTCTCAAGCAATTAAGGCAAAGCTGAAGTTCCTTGGCCTCCTTTAGACGAGCATTTGGCGAAAGTGTAGTAAAACGTTGACAATGATAAATTCTGTGGTTGGTCTCCTTGCAAAATGTGCAACCACTTTCTTGTGCGCTTGAAGCAACAAAACTATTTCTTTTGTGTGTACTCACGGTCTTTGAGCCAACCTGAATAGATTGTGTTGCATGTTCAACATTTTCCAAGGTTCTGCAGAGTTTTTCCAAAAAGGCGGAGAATTTATCCCAGGATGGCAGCTCGTGGATCGATGAACTCTCCTCCCATTTAGCCTGAGTAGCTTTATCGACCTTTTGAAGGACTACTTGGACTATAAAGCAGTTAGCTATTTCCTCCGTTGATGCCAAAGATTGCAATGCGCGCAGATGTGCAGTGACTTTATCAGTCAGCTCTCGTAATTTGCCTGCCGACGCATCTGCTTTATCCAGCTCAAATACCTTTCTGACGTGTGCCTGCAAAATAAGACGCTTGTTATCAAAACGTTTTTTGAGAATGTCTAATGCGATATTATAATTAGCTTCGCTTATTTCCAAAGATTGTATAGTGTCCAAAGCCGTTCCACTTAAACACGAACGCAAGTGCTGCAATTTTTCAATGGATGTTAGCTCGCCCTCCTTGTCGATGACTGCAGTAAACATTGAGTGAAAATTTGCCCACTCAGTATAAGCGCCACTGAATTTTGGAAGCTCTAGTTGTGGTAAGCGCGATCTGTTTGCCATAACGACGATAGACTGTGTCTCATTTGAGTTCAGCCGAAACGTGGAGCAATGCTGAGGCGGACTGTGCTTGCCAATCTCTCGTTGCACACTGGTTCTTAAATGCGATAAAACGGTGTCAAATTTTCCTGGTAGGTTACTGAAAATGGAATCAAAATTAAGCTCTTCCAGACCTGTATGCGCCTTAGTGAAATTTGCGTCTAGCTTGTTTAGCAATTCCAGAAGATCTTTTAATTCGTATTCATCCATGCCATGTATTTTGTCTGAATCCATTTCCTTAGATAGACACTCAAGTCGGTCGAAAACAGCTGCCGTCTTTAATTTGAGAAATGAAACGCGGTCTATTTGTATTTGGTCATTGCTTTGAGGAACATTATTGAGCTCTTCAATAACTGGAGTTTCATTAGACGACATTTTGTAATGTTCAAAGAAATTCACAACTAAAAGATGAGGTTATGCTTGTATAAAATCCGTTGCACAATGAGCACTGTATTTGTTAAGTACCGCTTAATGCTCAACTGTACCAAATTTTGGCGAAATTACACGTTTTCTTGAGCAATTGCACATACACTGTTAACGAAAAGTTCAACACCACGCGCGTTAGCGAATTTTCTATGCAGAAGGGCGAATACTTTTTATTGCTACTGTATGTAAACGCGACCACAAAAGCAAATGCGAAAAATTACGGATCTTATATATGCATATGCACGAATGTATGTACGCAATGATAATGCTATGTAATGTTAAACGCACAACTTTAAAATGTTATTTTATGCAACAATTTGTTTAATGTTTGAACAAATTCTTATAAACAAATTAGAAAACTAAACTTCACAGGTAATATCTCGCCGGGGCCTCCAAATGTTGGGAGCTGCTGAGCTTTTTCAGCAACTTAAAACGCGTTATAAAATTAAAATAAAAAGTACGCGTTTTGTTTAACTTATATTTATATGTTTATTATTATGCCCGTGAATTTAGTTTTGTTTTGTTTATATTGTATTGTATTGAGAATCGTTTTATGTTTGATTTAATGTGAGTATAATTTGTGTTTAGTGATTATATGTTTTTGTGTAGTTGTGGTTGTTGTGTAGTGTTGGTGTTGTTGCTGTTGTTTTTTACTGCGACTGCTGAATGCTGCTGCTGGTATGCGACTGTACCACACGCCGCCATTTTGCAGCCACTGTGTTTCAGTGTTGTGTAAGGCCAAATTATCGTTATCAACTTGTTTTAGAGATGGCAAAAGCTTATGCTTATGCCTGCGGCGAAGATCAGTTTAAATGGATGGTGCAAAGAGACGATTACAGTTAAAGCTAAATATTGAAATTATGGGCTGGCCACGCAGGGCACATCATTTATGTTAAATATAAGATTTTTATACTATGTGTTAATTTGCTGTTCATTGGCTGCTGCTCCGAACATATGCTTTGCTTTGTATTTAGTATCTACTAGATACATATAATATAGATAAGTTTAGCTATGGCGCAGGTACAGCCTGGAACCCATTGAGTTGGTATCTAATTTTGAACTCAGACAACGCCCTTATGTAATCAATCTTTTTACATAAATACACAAGAAGAAGCAGAAAATTATTTGAAGTAACTACTAACCATATGGCATTAACTTGATTAACTCTTTGGCTTAATCATTTGCATTTTTGAACCATTAAATTGGAATAAACAATATCGTTATTGACGTCATAGCTTTTGTTTGTTTTTTTTTAGTCTAGCTAATTAATTATTTAAATTAAGTTCTAAAGACAAAAGCTAATTTCTCAAAGCATTTAGACCAGTTTTTTCTAATCTAATTAAACAGGTTAAGGGCAATTTAGACCAGTCTTTTCTAGTCTACTTAAACAGGTTAGGGGCAATGAATTTAATTTGTTTGCTGGGTATTCATTGATTACTTTCTTATCCAAGGGCTTAAAGAGACAAAAACCCACCGCTCCAACTACACTTGTAGGAGATTCAAAGTATGTAATGGTAGCTCACAGGAAGAATCCTGAAGTAAAAATCCTGCGCCTTCTGCCGGAGAATGTAGGCTCTGCAACCACCTAAACAAAATTGGCAATAGTAGATAGTTGTTACCATAAGTCCAAACAAAATACTGTCATACATGCAGGCCATAGGACCTTAGGGAGAGCTCTGAGCCATGAAGGGAGTACAATAGTTCCACTTGGGTCGCAGTACATTTCTTATCCGAACCCAGTTTATTTATACAAAACCTTAGTTTTTTCATTTTACTTTGTACTGCTGACTGATAACAATGATTATTGACAATGACAGATATTGGTTGATTAGAAAAAAGTTGTTAGTAGTTGCAACCTTCAAAATTTTCAAGGTCACGCTACGTCACATGCAGTCTTCTGGAACCAGCCAAGATCATCTCGATGAAGTAGAGAATGATCCTGACTGTATATAATCAAGTCGATGCAGAAAAGATTGATCATTTGATTTTCTAAACTGAAAGTATTCGAATGCAAGCAGAGAAAATGCAATGCCCACTTCCGCCCAAGCTTCTTTTCTGGAATTTCTTTCACAACACCCCGCCAGGCCACACAGCGGCGTACCTAACTCTAGACAATATCGCCATCCATTTGAAACTCCCATAAAAGGACAGTATCATTGATTGATGGAGCTCAACAGCAGTTAGTGACGAGGACTCAAGAGAACAATCAGCTACGAGGACTCACGAGCATTCCGGCCACCTTAAAAGCTACAATATCCCTCTGGGATCGGTCGATGGGTGCAGAAGGCTCCTTCTTTGAAAAAATAGATACTAAAAGGGTGTCGCGATTACCGAATTGCGATTATAAGTGAAACGGCAGTCAATATGGCAAATTTTGTATAAGGCTACGAAATTTCTATCCTATCAAACGTACTCTCCAGATCTGACACCTAGCAATTTTTTCCTGTTTCCGAACCGAAGTAAGTTATTTGTGTCGAAAACAGTAATTTGTGGAAAAATAGCGTATTGTAAACGTCTTTAGAAATCAAATTATTTAGAAGAAATATCAAAGTTGGAGAAACATTGGATTGAATAATATATTAATACATCGAACTAAAGATGAGTCGATATTGAAAAATCGACTAAAGTGCCAAAAGTTTTTTTTTATGTATATATTTCTTTGCAATCAACCGATAAGTACACAAGGTCCAAGATCCAATATTGAAATAAGAAGAAAATGTACAAAAAAGATTCGACTAAAACTTCAAAATACTTAGGTCCTTTTATTCTCATAGAAAACTGTATAGTGAAATTTATAATGAATTTAATCATTCCCTCATGATGCACGAGCTACAATTTTAAATCACGTCTTCTGAGATCACATGGGTGGCGTCTTCCTAGTTTTATGGCCAGCCTGGGCACAGGCATAATAATTGGTGTAAGATTGTAAGCGATCCCGCCGCTTAGTTTATCAGCATATCACACATAAAAGAAATGCCTAGATCCCTGTGGAGCAATTGTTCGCATGGTTTCATTTTGCAAAATTCGAATTTTTTTATATTGGTCCTAGCTGCGATTCCCCAGATTTTGATACCATAATACAAAGTTGGCATTATTAAGTGCCCAAACTAAAAATATCTTTTTTCAAATCAATCAAATATTCTTATGACAAAGCCGAAGGCCAGAGAGAAAAAAAACTAAAAAAATATAGTAAGATTAAGATAACTCTTGTTCCCGTTCTAGGCCCCATAGATTTAGTATTAAAAATTGATTTATACTCAAAAAATGTAGTAAGATTAAGATAACTTTTGTTCCCGTTCTAGGCCCCATAGATTTAGTATTAAAAATTGATTTATACTCAAACGTTAAATCTGTCCTCTTGTATAGATGCGAAACTTAGTTTACGACAGAGAGTCTAACCCATAAGATTCAAGACTTTATTAAGAACTGTCTGCGAAGAATCTTAAAATTCTGGTGGCGGAATGTGATATCAAACGAAGATCTCTACAAAAGATCCAACCAGATATCCATCGGCAATGAAATTAAACTTAGGAAATGGCGGTGGTTGGGCCATACCTTCGTAAAAAGCCAAATGAAATATGCAGACAAGCACTGGACTGGAATCCAACAACTTGACAAAGAACTTTGCGAAGAGAAGCTGAGATAGTGAAAAGACCTGGGGTGAACTAAAAGCTCTAGCTCACAACCGGGATCAATTGAAATAATGCTCCACTAGCAGTGACAGGACATAAGAGAATACTCGAATTATAGACTTTTGATGTCTTCGATGCGTAAACCTATCTTTATCATTTTATGGATGATTATTAGATTTTGAAGATCTTTAATAGAACTTAGAGTAAAATAATGAAAAAAAAGTCACGTAACAAATTAGAGTATGTGTGTCTATATACCTAGTATCGAATCGCCTAAAATTGTGATAAAATCGTATATAAAGTATTGTTTAGCGGTGTCTTTAATTAGAGACTTTCTGTAGCAAATAGCGTCTTTGAGCTAGCGATGCCCGTGCTAGGCAAGTGCTACTGCGGGGAATCGAACCACCGACCTTCGACGCTACCACTTACGCCTCCGACGGCCACTCATTTAATAAATAATATTTTGGATATATTATTATTATTTTTCAATGGCCCTAGTGCTAGCCTTCTATTTTTTATTTAAATATTTAACATAATATTTCAGGAAAAAATAATAATAATATAAATAATATTTTGGATATATTATTATTTTTTTTTTTTCCTGAAATTTTATGTTAAATATTTAAAGAGAAATTTGTTAAGATGAAAGTTGACTGAAAATTTCTATCCTATGTTTTGTTGTTGAGGGTAATCATGCAAAATGTCTTCTTAAACTTTTCTGCATTTAGGATGTCCGATTGAAGTTTAAGGGCTATACGAATCCAAAAGATGGGTTATGATTTTTATCGATATGTATGTACTACATATGTGTTCATCTGTTTACCTATAACTTAAATACCGGCTATCAAAATTTCGCATATAAGCTACCGTAAGAAGCGTTTTTATCGTCCGTTGGTTATAGGTTATGTTACACTGCGTTGAATTAAAAAGGGCGCCGACTAGCATAAAGTTATGAAGCAAAAAAAATGGTTTGATAATGAGGTTGTTTTGTATAAAATATGAAGCGAATTAATTTGCACATTTAAAAAAAATATATATGCATTGTTGACTGTGGCTTCCTGTTCTTATCTGATAGGTTCAATCAAAAGAATAATTAATTCAACTAATAATTTCCACTAAACATGAATTGACAGTTGCATGTTTTAATTAGATAAATGGATCGAGTTTGCTGATTTAAAGGTAAGGGTGTGTGTGTACCATCAACTTATGGAAATTTTTTAAAATTTGGTCTGATATATAATACTAACCTTGCGCAAACAAAGTCCCAAGTAATTAATTAAATTCAATTTAGATAATTATTGTTTAAAGATCAAAATCATGAAGCTTGTAGTCATATATAAAAAAAAAACCGGAATAAAATGATAAATTTATATCAAAACAAAAACACATTTTTTGTTAACTAAAACCATGTGATCCCAGACATGATTGTGGTCTAATAATAATTCAAACGATTGAATTGAATTATTTTTAAAATCTGAACAGATCTAGCAATTTAAGTGTTAAAAATTTAATTTATAATAACCCTTATAGTAACCTTTTGAGTATAAAACCTTAAAAAAATCTCAGTTGAGCGCGATATTAGGGATTTAAGCATAGGAGTTTTGGGATTAAAGTATCAAAATTTGTACTGTAAGTCTATCTATCAATATTTTATAGGCATACTTTTTTCGAAAGCTTTAAATATTTGAGTATAAAATTGTTCCTAAATCTCTAACGGCGGAAAGCTAATTTATATGCATATATCTTTAAGCGGTTCAGTAACGGCTTTTAAAGATTCCCTTGATATTTTAGTATTGCAATTTTTCCAGACAAATATCGGATAAAAACGGTATCAAAATCTTGCCAAGAAATTGATACTCGGTGGAAAGCTATTTTTATTATAGTACTATATTCTTCTATTAAACTTTTAGGGGCACGCGAAAAGAAAAGTTTGTCAGATAACATGAAAATAAAGGGATTTTAATGATGCGGTTTATATTTAGTATGCACCGCATATAAGTCAGCGAAGTAAGCAAAACAAACTTATAACTAACTAGTGAATTTCGTTTGAAAGCAGTTTTGAAGATACCCATTATTCGTAAGCTTTCTAAAATTATTATTGTTTTATTTATTAAAATGAGAAGTTTTACCGTTGGCACGCCGACAGATATTTTGGGTTCGGGACTAAGATCTGAGGCGCCCATTTACAATGATATTTTTGAACCTTTAGATGACAGTGCCAAATTGAAAGTCCAGACAAAGGGCCCTACCAACTTCACCCAACTTCTCTCCAGCCCTGACTGTAGCCTACCGCTATAAACTTTATTCACATATCGATGAGAAATTTTAGATTAAATTTTGTACCAAATGTCAATGTAATTATATCCTTAGTGCCTTGATTTATTTTCATACTTACGTATGACAACCGGTGGAGTTGCCTGGCTATTGGTCTTGCCAAATGTTGTCAAAGCCGTGGAACTGACTCCAAACATAATGATGAAGACCCCAAAGAGCATGGTCAGGCTGCCGCATTGTGTAAAACGTCTCAAGGGCTGCATTTTCACCAACACCAAAACTGAGTACGATTTGCGCCAAAAATTTGACCGTGTTTCGGTTATATAAAGTACTCTATATAGTACGTGTCTGTATGTGTTCTTAGTTCCAAATAATCAATGTTTCTAGACTTTGTAGTGGCAAGAAAAAAAAAACACTTTTATTTACATTCACGCACTTTAGAATGTAACTCTAAAATTCACGCAAAGTTGAGCTCAATTTTATGCAAATTTGAACAACCAAATTGTTTCCGTTGCAGAAATTAAAATTCCTGCAACAACAACCAACAACAACACTGGCACACGAAAACCAATAAAAACTCAAGGTGTTTTATAGTCACTCTCAAATTATGAATTTATTTTAAGAATTTTTAATATATCCTTTAATTTATTGTTGTATTTTATTAAATTAGAGCATAAAATTTGTTGATAGCTTTTATTACTTGATATTTTCAAGAAATTAATTTCGTTATAACTTTTCGAAATTTGAATGAACCTTTCACCAGCGCGTTCGAAATGCAAGTGAAGAATTTGTTGGCGCACACAGAGCTTAAGTTTTGGTCTCGAGCTTTGGCTAGAACCGGAGCTACTTGGGGTTCGTGCACGCTTGGCGCCAAGTCACTGCCACTAGCAACAAATCCGTGGCCCGCGGCCCGCCGACCCCCAACTACGAAAAGCCCTTCCACAACAACAACAACAACAGCAGTAAATTAATGTGTGCAGGCAGGTGGGCGGGCAGGTGTACCAAAGGCGCAAAAATCTCGAGTGTAAGTGGCCAAGGCAGATGGCTAAGGCAGATTTTGAATGTAATTTGTATATGGCAACGCATTTTGGTAGGGCCAACAACAATTATTTGTAGTTCGTGTGACTTTCGTTAACGAAGATGGATTTTTTTTGTTTTGTTTTATTTTGTATGTTTCGTAGTTCTAGGTTTGTGTTGATGTTTTTTATTTGGTTACCTTCGTGCATTTTATTGTTAGCTATACACTACAAATAGCGAATAGTACTATTCGTTTGGCAAGCAGTTGGTAATGACTACGGAGCATTATCAGTTTATTGAATCAGCTGATTTTCTATTGTCATTCTTTAAAAACAAGACGTAAAGATTATCAATTTTTAAGCCAATACTCCATAGTATAGTCGGCTTAAACGATCGCCAAGCCCGGATTGAAAGGAAAGTATCTAATATGAACACTTTCTATGTATAGAGCTAATCAGAATAGTGGCCCTATGATCCGCTGGGAGTCAAGGATAGGTGAAGAATCAGATTGAAGCAAGTGATCATTGGCCTATAGGAAAGATGCTGTGTTCCATCAAGACAGCGCTAAGCCGCACACATCTCTAATAACGCGTCAGAAGCTCCTAGAGTTGAGTTGGGATGCTCCATCGCACCCACCGTATGTTTCAGATGTGGCATCGAGCAAATATTAACATAGGTGATAATATTAATATTTTCTTGATGGTAAAGAATTGGCACAAGAGAGGCTTGTGAAAATGAGTCGGTCACGTTTTTAACCGATTGGGATGAAAAATTATGAAATTGTCACCTAAATGGATACAAATTTTTGGTCCAATTTTTCCTTAATCAGATATTTCTAAATGTGTTAATTCCGTCATCGAAGTAAAGCAAAGTTTTTATTTGACCTAATATTATGGATGCATACATAATCTTACATCAGTGGTACCTTTTGATTAATCCGCATTTTCTCTAAATTCTAATGCTTGAAAATTATGCTCTAGATTAAGTACAAGTTAGGATTATCCATTTTTAAACCAATATTCAAACATTCTTT
This sequence comes from Chymomyza amoena, assembly GCA_037043745.1. Classification (NCBI taxonomy): domain Eukaryota; kingdom Metazoa; phylum Arthropoda; class Insecta; order Diptera; family Drosophilidae; genus Chymomyza; species Chymomyza amoena. The sequence goes on from JBAMAX010000771.1 coordinate 162,145, forward strand.
ATTCGTTTGAGAAAAGAAGCAAAACAATATAAATATTAATAAAATTTCGTATAAAGAAAAAGTTTTGGTTGATAAAATATGATTTTTACGCAAGATGGCGCCAGCAGCTACGTTAGATGGCGCAATAAGAACAGTTTTTCTTACATTGGAAGCAAAATAAAATATGGCAGGTACTAAAGTGTTTCTTATTTGTAAAGGTCGCTCTCACGTACTGCTTATAATAAAGCATTGGAATTTATTCTTTATATTATACTAAAACTATAAGCGATTCTGGCGGTTTAAAAATATGTTTTTTAAGTGAATGAAGAATATAAAAGGAATGCCTGTGTATGGAAATCCAAATTTTATCGGAACATGTGTCAAACGGAGGGTTAAGGTAGTTTTACTACTATGGTTAGGTTTTTTTTCCCATTCTAAAATATAACCTTATTAAAAAAATAAATGAATAATTTCAATAAAAATTAAGGTGATGAAATATTTTTCTCAGAATTGATGGATTACACTAGTCGACGATGAAAAATCTCCAGAGATAAGACTTATATTTTAAGTTAGGGCGATGTTTCAGCAATCAAAATCTGTTTTTTTATTATCCTCTTATAGCTCGTTTTCTTTCTAGGACTATTTTAGTGAAAAAGGACCTTTTTCAATATACGGTTGCACATACATATGATGTCATAAAATCTGTACTAATTCGAATTTTTTCAACATTTTTTTTTCCTTAAAAGTAAAATAAAGTACCTTCCATAATGCCCCCAATCATTAAAATCGGTATCCTGAAGAAAAAACCACAGCTTAAAATGTGAGCCCGAAAGCCCAAAAAACACATTTTGGTAACTTTTTCTACAAATATCGCAATTTCATTTGGGAAAAATCTGAGGCACTTAAAAAGTTAGCTATTTTATGTTATTGGTCGTAGTATGTAGATGCGATTTCTGTTTATGGTTATCTTTTTATGATAAAAATTTACTGAGGAAAGCTGCAAGCTAAATTAAGCAAGATATATATTTTTAAGTTAAGCTTATTAACATCTTTAATATGATACCCAACACTGTATCATAAACAATTGTTTTCTTTCCTTTTTTTTTAATTCTTGAAATTCTTCTACATCCATGCATACATATTAAAAACACAACCCTAAATTTACCTTGCCGTAGTAGAAAAATTTTAATAAAAATACGTTTTTTATCACAAAATATTATGGAGAAATTTAATCATTCTTTATAAGGCTTGCATAAGTCTTGGTACAAAGCAATGACTCTTTATTTTATAATATACTAGTAAGCCCGCAGACGTTGTATTGCCCTACCTTGGGCTTGAACCCAATTTGCTTCCGCAAGATTTGTCAGTATAAATATAAGACCGAATTTAAGGAGAACTACAAAGATATTCAAAATTCGTCTTTCAATGAGACAAAGTTACAGAGATTCTGAGAAAATGAAATCAATCCGCTCGATTCCTCGACCGATACTCGACCATTAGCGATAGTCAGCAATTGCTCAGAGAAATCTGCAGCAGATGTACCATTAAGCAATGCAACTCTCATGTTTGTTGTCAGCTGAAGTTTCTTCACTTATCGCCATAGATTCGATGATTTGAGGCAAGTGTTTAGCGGGAATCCCCAGACTCTTCACGGGTATTTGCTTGTGCTTCTTCAGTCCTTTCATTCGCAATGTTTCGTATCCTTCTTGCATTACGGCTTTGTCGGGAAAGATTCGATAGTCTTGGTCGCGGCATTATTAATGATGATTCAAAGAGAATACAAACTACTGATGATTATATATTATATTATTTCTTACAAAATTTATATTATCAAATTCTCTACTAAACAATAGACAAAATTACGTTTAGCTGTCATTTGCGTTTTGCTATTCCATGTCAGGTACGTTTTTGTTACACCACGTTTTATAGTGACTTCACGGAAACGCGGTCGAACGGGATAAAAAGTATCCTATATCCGTCTCCTGGTTCTAAGCTACCTCTCCACCAATTTTCAACCAAATCGGTTCATCCGTTCTTGAGTTATAAATAGTGTAACTAACACCATCTTCTTTTATATATATAGATTGCAATTAAAAATGGTTTGTACAATAAAAAATCTTTACAAGCTAAGTCGGCACTTACAGATTATCTCAAATTTGTCACTAAAATTTTAATTGCACTAAGAAAAAAATCAAGAAACAGACTAAAATTTTGCTTTATCAAAAAATCTGCGATACGAACACATTTAAAGATGAAGAATAAATTTCTTATTTCACAAAGTTAAATTAAGATTAACTCTAACTTTCTATGATGAAGAATAAATTTCTTATTTCACAAAGTTAAATTAAGATTGACTCTGAGTGTTGTGATTTTTATAGAGTATTCAGACTTCGGCGCGTCACATTTGTTTTTGTTTAACGTTTATTGTTGTGTTGCTTTTAACCCGAACGACCTCGTCTCGTCCTCGTAATAAACGTACAGCAACTACGGGCAGCACTACTTCTGGGGGCATAATAATAATGACGAAGGCATTAGAGCCATTGCATAGCCTACTTTTTGGGGCTGCTAACTCATCCATATAGGCGGGCAATGTGGCTATAAAGCGTGGCATTAGCACGCACACAACAAAAACAACAACTAAAACATAACACTGGCATACAGTTATTTTGGCTATTATTCCCTGCTTATATATGGTATATGGTTTTTTGTTTTTGTATTTCGTAGGTACTTCATGTTGCATAGTTGCCTGACCCTAATTATAATTCACAAGTCGCAATTTTTGACGCTTGTTGCTTTTTAAAATAAACTGCCCTGCTCTTACCAAAACCCTAAAAAAAGGTTATAAAACACGCCCTAAACCTGCCTAAATAGCCAAGTTCAACAGAAATACTTGGCTTTTAAACAATTGCAGTATTACGAATGAGTCAGTTTAAAGCATTCATATTGGCCCTTTTGCACTTTGCCTGATGGCTTCCGTTGGCCCAAACAACAGACATATTTGGGGCCAATAATTTACACTTTGGCTTCGACACTTTGAGGTCAGTCAATTCCGACTACCTCAAACATAAGCAAGTTAGAGCGCTTTTGTTGCGTATACGTTATATTTAGCACACAATTTTTGGGTTTTCGTTGAAAAATGTACAGCTTAATGATATCGGGGAACTAAATCTGGGTATAAATGTAACGCCATTTCTGGAAGCTAAACGTTTGGCTTTAATCGTTGTGGCGGGGAAACTATTAGCATATACAAAATATATTTAAAATTCTCTAACCCAAATTAAGCCATAAGCACGCACCGCCAAAAATACATAAACAAATTAAATGTATACACGATAAGACCAGATGCATAATTATTTTCAAAATATAGTATTTTGCAGGAAAGAAAAACAAAAGCAATGTTTTTTGGGAACACCGTGCACACTGGGATAAATTGTCAAAATTTAGGTCATACGAGTCGAAGTGTAGAAACTTTAATAAATTACCTAGAAATAATCTGGTGACAACCCCGAAATTTTATTTGGCTTGCAAACTCTGAGCAACGATCGGCTGTTTCTTGTCGTAAAAAACTCTCTACTTTAATTAAAAAAGAGATATCTTCAAGTATACAAAAAAATTGAAGAAATTATGAAGAATAAAAATGATGAGCTGTATAAAGTAAATAATATATGGTAATATATTTATTAAACAATATTATTGTGAAATGTTTTGGTTTTTTCCTTTCAAAAATAAAACTTATCCAAAACATATGTTAACATATATTAACTTTTTTGCGCAAAGATAGTTTTCAGTAAAGCCATTATAGACTAGATTATCTTATTTTTAAAAAAAGATTACCCTTTAAAAAAAATATTTTATGTCAAAATAGACGATTATCAAAAAACCTTAATTGAATAAATGGCGTAAGCAAAGTCGGGCGCAGTCAACTTTGGGATACCCTGCACCACTAGCTTGCAATAAAATCAGTTCCTTCATAAAAAAACATTTTTTTTTGAACCATCGTTCCTGGGAGCTATATTATATAGTCAACCAATTTAGATCAAATATGACACAATGCTTTAATACCTTTTAAAAGATCTGAATGCCGAGTTTATTCAAATAACTTTATAAACAGACGAAACACAACGAATTTTGTCCTATGGAGTCCTATGGCAACTGTATGATATAGTCAACCTATTTTGATCAAATGTAGTACAGCTAAGGAACTATAAAAAACTTACGAATTCAAAATTTGCGATATCTTCATGAACAAACGAATTGTCCATGCACAACTTTTTTTTGGTCGAGGTCGTCTCAAACACCCATATGGGAGCTATATAATTTATCCCCGATATCAAAAAAATAAAATAAACTTGTCTCCTATGGAATAATATGGGATCTACTGTGAAAATCTTCCCATCTCTGAGATCTAGTCGTTCAAACGGACAGACGGACGGACATGGGTATATCGACTTCTCTATTCACCGTGATCCGACGTCCCTTCTATAGTTACATACATTTTCGTCTTGCACAAACTTAATATACCCTTTGTACCTTACGGTGGGAATACAAAATATTCTAAAATTTTATTTTTTTATATCCAGAAAAATTTTACAACAAGTATCGCCCCATTCAGGGTGTATGAGTATAAGGGGGGAGGGGGGGCTTCATTGGCATATACAATTTATAGGCCTCCCGAAGCGAGCGACTACAAAAATCGTCGGTGCTTCAAATGAGAAGCGCCCTTAAGTTATAGAGTATTTGATCATCTCACCAGATGTGCCTTAATCTTGTAACGATTTACAGATATTTAAACATGATTGATTGATATAAGTTCTTAAGAGATTTTTTTTTATATTACACCATGGGAAAAAATGGCGGACGTAAAGTCGGGCGCGGACGACTTTAGGATACCCTGTACCACTAGCTTGTAATAAAGTCAGATTTCTTCACAAAAAACAAAAACAGAAGAATTTTTAAGCAAAATTTTTTTGACCGATCGTTCCTATGGGAGCTATATGATCTAGTCAAACGATTTGGATTAAATTTAGTACAGTGGTTAGGAACTATAAAATACTCACGAATGTCAAATTTGGTCCCAATATCTTAACAAACAAACGAAACACAACAAATTTTGTTAAAAAATCGATTTTTTGGAAGATCGGACCTATAGGAGCTATATGATATAGTCAACCGATTTTGTTCAAATTTGGCACATTGCTTAAGTGGTCTAAAAAATTTCCAACCGCCAAATCTGGTTACGATATCTTTATTAAAAAACGAAATATAGCGAAATTTTCTTAAAAAAGTTATTTTGGCCGATCGGTCCTATGGGAGCTATATGATATAGTCAACCGATTTTGATCAAATTTGGTACAGTGATTGGGAACTATAAAAAACTTTCGAATACCAAATTTGGTTACGATATCTTCATAAACAAACGAATTATTCATCTAAAACGCTTTTGTTTTGTCGAGGTCGTCTCAAACACCCCCATGGGAGCTATATAATTTATCCCCGATATCAAAAAAATAAAATAAACTTGCCTCCTATGGAATAATATGGGATCTAATGTGAAAGTTTGGTAACTCTAGCTCTTACCATCTCTGAGATCTAGGCGTTCACACAGACAGACGGACAGACGGACATGGGTATATCGACTTCTCTATTCACCCTGATCATATTTTAGGTAACTTTGGGGTGTCTCCAACGTCTCCTTCTATATGTTACATACATTTTCGGCTTGCACAAACTTAATATACCCTTGGTACCATACGGTACAGGGTATAAAAATATGGTCAATTACAAAATCATAAAAATGGCGGACGTAAAGTCGGGCGCGGACGACTTTAGGATACCCTGTACCACTAGCTTGTAATAAAGTCCGATTCCTTCACAAAAAACCAAAAACAGAAGAATTTTTAAGCAAAAATTTTTTTGACCGATCGTTCCTATGGGAGCTATATGATATAGTCAACCGATTTCAATAAAATTTGACACGGTGCTTAAATACCTTAAAAAAGATATGAACGCCAAAGTTATTTCAAATATCTTTACAAACAAACAAAACACATCGAATTTTGTATAAAAAACGTGTTTTTGGACCGATTGGTCCTATGGGAGCTATATGATCTAGTCAAACGATTTGGATTAAATTTGGTACAGTGCTTAGGAACTATAAAATACTCACGAATGTCAAATTTGGTCCCAATATCTTAACAAACAAACGAAACACAACAAATTTTGTTAAAAAATCGATGTTTTGGAAGATCGGACCTATGGGAGCTATATGATATAGTCCACCGATTTTGTTCAAATTTGGCACATTGCTTAAGTGGTCTAAAAAATTTCCAAACGCCAAATTTGGTTAGGATATCTTTATTAAAAAACGAAATATAGCCAATTTTTCTTTAAAAAAGTTATTTTGGCCGATCGGTCCTATGGGAGCTATATGATATAGTCAACCGATTTTGATCAAATTTGGTACAGTGATTGGGAACTATAAAAACTTTCGATTGCCAAATTTCGTTACGATATCTTCATAAACAAACGAATTATTCATCTAAAACGCTTTTTTTTTTCGGGGTCGTCTCGAACACCCCCATGGGAGCTATATAATTTATCCCCGATATCAAAAAAATAAAATAAACTTGCCTCCTATGGAATAATATGGGATCTAATGTGAAAGTTTGGTAACTCTAGCTCTTACCATCTCTGAGATCTAGGCGTTCACACGGACGGACGGACGGACGGACGGACAGACGGACAGACGGACATGGGTATATCGACTTCTCTATTCACCCTGATCATATTTTAGGTAACTTTGGGGTGTCTCCGACGTCTCCTTCTATATGTTACATACATTTTCGGCTTGCACAAACTTAATATACCCTTGGACCATACGGTACAGGGTATAATAAAAACGCTGATTAAAATTATACATTTTTTAGTAAAATTAAAAAATAATTCTTTAAATAATATAATATATCTAGCTGACCCGACCCGTTGTTTTGTCAAATAAATTAATTCTAGGTAATTTCACACAAAATTTCTAAGAATCGGTCCAGCCGTTTCGGAAGAGTATGGTAACTAACATTGTGACACGAGAATTTTATATATAAGATTTAGTTTTTTTAGAAAATATGTATACTATGTATACAATCGAAAGTAAAAATAAAAAGCAAATTAAGAATTGTAAATTTAATTTTGGGGAAAATTTAACAAAAAAAAACCCTGATCCCTTTAACTAATGCGATACCATTTTTATTTCTTTATGTATCACTGTTCTGGATACCAAAAATAACAAATTTCGCATATTTTCTCTCCAGCCATTTTACTTTAGAAGTCATTTAAAGTTGAGGTAATAATCTTCTATGATTGTTTCTATATTTCTTCATCCTATCACTATTTTGAAGATCACTCATTTCGTATTGAGTTTCAGCTCTTTACTTGACTTTGGAGGCTTAGCCTAGTCCAGGTTGAGGGAAAAGATTGTGGCCCAAAAAAAAAACACCTAAAAACTATCAAAAGTCTTAATTGCATAGTTAGTTAAGAGAGACATTTTAATCAAATTTAGTTTTTTAAAATAATGTTACGAATCATTTGTCTATATAGGGTCTATATCCCATAGGTCCAAATGTAATTTTCAAGTCACAATTCTTTTGTTAATGAAGATATCTTAGCAATATGTAAAATTGCATATATATGAATATATTTATTGGCTAGTGCCACATCAAATTTTATTGCAAAATCAGATTTTTTATCGAGTTATCGATAACTGAAAATTGGGCTTTTAATTTTTAGACATTTTCTTGTTTTACTTAGTTACTATTGGCCAGTAGTACCTCTACAAAATATGTAAAAATCATCAAAATCGAACTAGGTCCGATATACTATATCACGATTTTGACATCCTCCATTTTAAAATAAATTTGGAATAAAGAATTAAAAATAAAAATGTTCAATAATGTAAAATTCTTTAATTTTTGAGACCACTTGCACCGCGATCTTAGACTAGAGGTATAACTGACGTTGTCATGTCAATATAACAACAATCCGAAAATATGTTTCAACGGAAGTCCTTCAGCTTAATTTTTCTTCAACTCCACAGACTCAGTTCACTGTCTATCTATAGAGCCCTTGTTGCCGTATTAATTGTTCTGTGCAGACTCCACGTTGTCTTTGTTATTACTGCTGGCGCCATCTAGCGTAAATTGGTAGCACTGTTTACTCACAAAAACTGCGTACCAGAAAGCAAACAACTTTGCAATTAAACTTTCGATAGTTTTTTTTTCTGAAGTTTTAATCTGGACGCTATTGCCGATGCTGCATACTTACTATTAGAAAATAAATGAAGCTTTCATTTGAAGCATATTTTATCCAATAAGTGAATTTTTAATCGTTCAACTATATAAATCTTTAATATATTACTGTAAATGCATTCTAGTGTCACTTTTGACCACTGTGCAGACGCGCAATAATATTATTTTTTTTTGGCAAATCTAAATGTGAAAACTATAATTCTTGCACGACAAACTTAATTGCCGGCCAGGGATTCATTTTTCATAAAAAAGAGTATTTTGGTATATTTCTTGACGCAATTGAATTAAATGCATGATAAATGGTCTTGCCTTCAAATGCGAAGAAAATTATATGCAAATCTCACGAAATCCTTAAAAGAAATCAAGCCCTAAAATATTGCTGCTGCAGTAGGTTAAGGAACGCCCAAGTGTAATTAAAGATTATTTTTTATAAATGCGATTAATAATATTTCACTAATTTTTTCTTTTCTTTTTTGTTTTTTGTAAAAAGTCTTGCTTTTTTTATGCCATTTTGATTAATTAGCACGGCAGTAACGGAATTTCGGGTGTACATAAAGATGACGGTAAAGTTTGCGCAAACCAAAATCAGGAATATATAATTTACTCACGATATCGAGAGCAAACGGTGCTCATGTCAAGAAGTCATCATGGTTGGGTATTATTATACACACTCAGTAGCCGGAACCCAACCCAGGCACATTAGGTTTTGAGTAAATGCCAATTTAAGTTCTTTAATTTTACATTGCGGCTAAATCTAATTGCGCCAGGTCCGACGGTACTTACGAGTATAGACGCTACTTTATGTGCTACATGCACGTGGGTTTCGTGCGTCCCATAAAGAAGCAGCCAACGACATGCACAAGACCCCGATTTGCTTTTCGGGGTTTACATAGTAACTATACTACGTATATATGTACGTATATTTGGGTCTTTACGTATTTGTTTTGGCTGCCGAAAGTTGCATGCCAACTTGCACCTTCAATTGTCGAGTAGCCTTGTCTCTTGGTCATTTTATTGCCGTGCTGTTTTAATACACTGCCTCGAAGGAGCAAAGGCATAAGAAGTTTTGTGGAAGGGACTGTAACGTGCAGAAGATGGCATCGTAGATCCTTTAAAGGATCTTAGCTCTTGATTCAGGTGTTGATGTTTGTTTGTCTGGTACTGCATAGGAACAATCTGCTCTTGGAGATTATAAAATCACGTTAAGTATACATGTTTTCCATTACAGATATTGCAAGTGTGTTTAGAAGATTTGTCATTGCTCCCGTCTTCCGTACAAAATAGCTTCCAAAAATTATAAATCTTTCCAAAACTTTAGTACTTAAGGTGTTATGCTATGAACATCCAGTTTTAAAGTGATACTGAACTTTCGCTACCAACCATTTGGAATAAAAACTATCAAAACAAAGCAGTAACTCAAAGGGCTTCCGGAAGCTTACAACAATTATGAAAAATTAGATGAATTATATTTGGAATTGAAAATTACATTGTAAAAGATTGATATTCTGGGCGTTCCCTATCTGGCTTGCTGTTGCTGAAGCAAATACCCCACATTCGCCTTATAAAACTATAAAAAATTCATATACTGAAATATTTACCACTCGGGGCTGCCTCATAAATCTTAAAGATTTTGGGAATGGTTTAAAAACAAATCAATAAAAAAATTCGTAGATGCCACAGATATATCAAAGATTTAGTTTTTCATACAAAAAATTCGGTATGTCTACGCTTTCGCTAGAATGGCAGCAAAGGGCTACCACTTTCCTACAATTATTTTAGAACATTAAACATTAAAACATTAGATTTATCATAACATAAAGATACAGATAAATCATAAATTAAATAACATTTCCAAATATGTAAAAGTTTCTGAACTTAATCAAATCTCAAAAAATTTTGGCAAAGATTTGAAAACTGTTACAAATCATGCACCAAGAATCGAAATTGTACAGAAATTGAAAAGAATTTGTTCTCTGTGTCACCCCAGACTATCTCTAAAAAACTGCTTAGAATCGGATACTTTCTTTAACGATAATCTAGGAAATTCTTTTCAAGTCCTTTAATTCATGTAAAGCACTTCAATTCATAGTCCACACCTCAAGAAATTTTCGATTTGCATCGTTTCCTGGCGACATATAAACGCTAAATAAAATTGGAATATTTAATAATATTTCTTTAAAAATGCGTAGAATCGGATAAAATCTGATATAAACAAATATACTGCAATATTTAACACTACCTCTAAAAAACTGTGTAAAATTGGATGCTTTCCCTAAAGTGAATCTCCGGATTTTCCTTCAAGCCATCGCCCCAATATTCTCGTAGAGTGCTTACTTTCTGCACATTCTACCACTAATCATATTTTCGATTTGGATTAAGTTTCTTGAAAAAGATCTGTTGACATGGTAGATGTGAAAGCTTCTTTCGCAATATTTCGCACAATGGGCACAAAAGTTTATTAACGGATAACTAATTTACCCTATCTTTAGAGGGCAGATAGCCTAAGAAAACATTAATTTTTGCTGGATAACATACGCTTCTATCCTTGGGCTCATCTTTTATAATATTTATACTTTTAATATTCCTTGAATCTTGGCAGCTGAAACTATCCTTATTCCAATATTCACAATAATCCCCAACACACGCATAAATTCCACATCCCACTTTCATACCAAGCACTACTCTTAAACTTAACAGTTCCAAAATGGTAAAAGGTAGGAGCCAGCCTATCGAAATAGGGGTTCCACTAGAATCCGAAGCTCTCTAATGGTCTCGTTACTTTGAAAAGAAAAACAAAATAAAAACATTTTTTTTAGTTTCTATAAAAAAACCAATCACAGCCCGTTGATAGTCTCATGCGGAAATATTTTTCTCTGAACGGCGTCTATTATACACTTAGAAATTCAACTAGATAAAAAGCAGCCACTATCTAATATAGGGACATAGACATCTATAACTCTAAAACTCTTTTTAACGCCAAATACGGTTACGATATTTCCTTAAACAAACTTAAGACGAATGAATATCAAGAAATGCCGCGAAAGCCAATAAAATCATTCTTGGGTGCCATTGAAATTCTAGCCCCCAGATTCGTGATAAGCAACCCCGAGAACCCAAATTTGAATTATCAACTCGGAACTTTAAACACAAAAATAAAAAAAGGACCTGTTAGGTCCACCATTTTGAAATTTTAAAAAATTTAATAAGGTAAGGTAAAATAATGGAGGTATCACATAAAATGTCTGGATAGCATATAAAAGGGTTGCAATAATGTTTTTCTGCGAATAAGATTAAAAATCGTTATTAAACTATGGAGTTACTTTGCTTTGGCGGCCAATTGTAGCTCTACCAATTTGAAAAATTGAAAATCCTCATACGTCATTAAATTTAGACGAGAAGAAGAAAATCTTAAGCCAAAAACGTTATGAGGAAGTTTGGCTGGTTTGAGCGAGAATGACCAACAAATATAATATATAATTATTTTTATTAAAAATTTATATATTATATTTCTTGAGACTTCTTAAAAACTTCTGATCGCCAAATTTGGTTAACATATCTTCATGAACAAACGAATTAGAACTTTTGCTTTTTATCGAGGTACATTTGATATCCCAATCGTAACTATATATTATAAACTGGCTATGAAAAGAATATATAAGAATTAGTTTCCCATGACACAATTAAGGATCTTACTCATAAGTCATAGAAACGGTCCGGAAGGGGAAATGAACATGTCCAGCTCAATTTCTTTTATCTTATTAGCCGCATGAAGAGAAAACTTTGAAAGATCTTCTGTGACTTTTTTTCTTCGTTAGAAACTTATTTACCATATTAACCCATAAATAAAAGTTTTCAAAAAATTGTTTCCCTCTATTATATAAAAAGTTTTTTTTTCTCATCTATTTGAAAGTGTAGAACATGTTGTGTGTATAGCAGAAGATATTTGTTTCTCATGATTTTTTTCTCATATTATAGTAAGGAATTTAGTAAAAATGGGTAGAAAGAAGTTGAATTTGGTTGAAGAGGAAATGAAAGAGACCTGAGCCTCTTGCGGCGATAGAGCGGTGAGGTTTGGTGAGCGAAGCGAGCAGGGGCAAGCCTCTTAGTAAATAAATATTTTAATTTTTAAAATTAGATGCTTTGCTATCTGGGCAAGTACTTCACCAGTTAACTACGTTAGTATTCAATTAAGTTTCATCTTACTATTGATTCAAATCTATTATTTAAAGCCACTAAATAATTCAATAAATTATAAATAAAAGAGATTTATGTTTCGTAATCTTAATTCTTAGCGCTTAAAATTAAGCTAGCTGAAAGAAAATGAATTATTAAGAAGAAAATAAAATATTATCTCTTTGAAACGAATACCTACATTTTGATGATCATTAAGTCTATAATCCGATAAAAATTTCTCTAAAATACGCCTTGCTAAAAAGTTTTTTTTTTTTTAAATAAAATCTCTTTGCCATTAAGTCAGTTTTGATCCTAAGTGCATTTTGAAGTCGTGATACACCAAGACTAGTTCTTGTTCTATCGATTTCGTTTATTTTGAGGTTTGCTTTTGGTTCAAAACACATACATAACCTTTGACCGAAGCCATGACGCTTTTAATTTATCATTTATATTCGCGAATGCACTTCAAGTTCATTTCGAAATGTTTCTCTTTATGCACACCTTGATTTTCAAGCACGTTGCGTATACGTCACGTAGGCCAGCATATAACGCAGTGCTTCTGCTGGCTCATTACGTATACGCAGCGGGTGCCCGCATTTATGTATAGTTTGTATATATAAATTTCCTATTTACTATTTGCATTTCATGTTGTCGAAAAGTAGTAAACGCAAAGTAAATGAAACGCACGAAATAAATAAAATGTTTGGAACGCACGATATGTAAATAATTTGTGCATAACTCATGCGTAATTATGCAAGGACGTCATCGTCGTCTAGGCAATTTTTTTCTTTGTAGGACAATTACGTTTTGGTTTTGGCGTTTACAAATTTTGATGGACATTCTAAGTAGCATTCTTGCGAAATTTTTATACAATGAAGTAGGTATGGAGCTGTTGTGGTAGATATGGGATCGAGAAAGAAAACTGGAGACCCTGCCGAAAAAAGCATATTTCGAATCCTTTCCAGTTCATTTTGAACATTTGTGCCTGCCAAAAATTATGTTAAGATTCCTGAATTCGCTGAAAATACGCTTAAGACAAACTTGTTTACTAAAGAAAGTAATCTGGTCACCTTACCTCGGAATCACCATTGTTCAGGATAGCCTAAGGACTGAGGTTCTTTCTACCCAATGCGCGTGCGCTTCCATGGGCATAATATGCACAGCAGGTGGCGCATGAATGGGATTCTTCCGGTGCCGGTGGAATATAAAATAAAAGATATAATACTGTCCTAGCGGTGTTAGGTTATAGGTCATCTAATGTATTCCTAAAAGTCACAGACATTTATTTAGTTCAGCTTAAGCATTTAAACGTTTCAAGCCGTGCTTGTTTTTATTAAAAAATTATTCGAAAAAAACAAACCATAGTTAGCCTGGAAAGACTCTTTTTAAAATATAAGACGTCTAAGGATATTGCATTTAAAATCGATATAGGGAAATTTAAGCAGGCTTTCAAAAAGAAGAAAGGCCGCAAATGTTAGAACATTACGATTAGTAAATTGCACAGCTCTACAAAAAATAACCGAGTTTCGGAGCCAAACGTCATCCCATTTGAGTGCGTGGTTCAGGGCTCTGACATAACCTCAAATAAAATCATAAGAAGAGGAATTCTTCTGATATTCCCGAATTCGTAACCCATGAACATTTAGAAAATATCATCGGACATCTATATTTCCATTAGGAAATTGCACAGCTCTACAAAAAAAACGAGTTTCAGAGCCAAAGGTCATCCCTTTTGAGTACGTGAAGCACGTGGTTCAGGTCTCTGAGATAAGAGGTATTTTGAAAAATATCTCAAAAATCTGTCATGCCCGAATTCGTACCTCTAGATAATTTAGAAAATATCGTCGGACATCTATATTTAAAAAAAAATGGCGGACGTAAAGTCGGGCGCGGACGACTTTAGGATACCCTGTACCACTAGCTTGTAATAAAGTCCGATTTCTTCACAAAAAACCAAAAACAGAAGAATTTTTAAGCAAAAATTTTTTTTTTGACCGATCGTTCCTATGGGAGCTATATGATATAGTCAACCGATTTCAATAAAATTTGACACGGTGCTTAAATACCTTAAAAAAGATATGAACGCCAAAGTTATTTCAAATATCTTTACAAACAAACAAAACACATCGAATTTTGTATAAAAAACGTGTTTTTGGACCGATTGGTCCTATGGGAGCTATATGATCTAGTCAAACGATTTGGATTAAATTTGGTACAGTGCTTAGGAACTATGAAATACTCACGAATGTCAAATTTGGTCCCAATATCTTAACAAACAAACGAAACACAGCAAATTTTGTTAAAAAATCGATTTTTTGGAAGATCGGACCTATGGGAGCTATATGATATAGTCAACCGATTTTGTTCAAATTTGGCACAATGCTTAATTGGTCTAAAAAATTTCCAAACGCCAAATCTGGTTAGATATCTTTATTAAAAAAACGAAATATAGCCAATTTTTCTTTAAAAAAGTTATTTTGGCCGATCGGTCCTATGGGAGCTATATGATATAGTCAACCGATTTTGATCAAATTTGGTACAGTGATTGGGAACTATAAAAACTTTCGATTGCCAAATTTCGTTACGATATCTTCATAAACAAACGAATTATTCATCTAAAACGCTTTTTTTTTTCGAGGTCGTCTCAAAACACCCCCATGGGAGCTATATAATTTATCCCCGATATCAAAAAAATAAAATAAACTTGGTCTCCTATGGAATAATATGGGATCTAATGTGAAAGTTTGGTAATCCTCCAGCTCTTACCATCTCTGAGATCTAGGCGTTCACACGGACGGACGGACGGACAGACGGACAGACGGACGGACAGACGGACAGACGGACAGACGGACAGATCGACATGGGTATATCGACTTCTCTATTCACCCCGATCATATTTTAGGTAACTTTGGGGTGTCTCCGACGTCTCCTTCTATATGGTTACTACATTTTCGGCTTGCACAAACTTAATATACCCTTGGACCATACGGTACAGGGTATAAAAAATCGTATAGGGGTGTCTTAAGGCTATGTTTTAGTACAGCCGCAGATAAAAATTGATTTTTTTGATTCGGTGGCTTTAACACGCCTATTAACAATTTTTGGGATTGCTGAATCCGATTTTGAGCTACGAAAATCCTCTCGTCCGTGTTCTGACATAACCTCAAATAACGTCATAAAAAGAGGCATTTTGGAGCTAATCTCAAAAACCTGACGTTCCCGATTTTTTTTTCATCTCGCATTCAAATGCAGTAACTCCAAAAAAGTATAAAAAACAAGGAATTTTTATGGGTTGTTAAAAGGTTATTTTATAACACAGCTATAAAAAAAAGCACTGGTTCCGAAGCCAGACCACCTACTATTCGTTTTTATTTTTGCTGAACTCGAAACTGAGATCCACAGAACCCCAGCTCTTCCGGATTCTAACAATGCTCCATCAAATGAGGTATTTTCTATATTAGCTCAGAAACTTGAGGCTTTTTTCGGACTCGAAACGAATTCAGTGAGTCCATATAAAAAAAACATAGCCTAGCAGACGATCTAGAAAAATAATTTTCTGAATTTTTGAGGCTATGCCGAAACCTTAACGGCTGAGATTTTTTGAACACAAGATATGGACTCAGCAACTCCAATAACTTACAGATCTCTTAATACGAAACTCGACTTATTTTGTATAACTTTAGCATCTAGATGTTAGATCTTAGGAACCTGATGTTCTAGATTTTTTTTAACTCTGATTTAGATTTGGCGACCCCAAAGACGTATAAAAAACGAAAGACAAAAAAAAAAAGAGTTTTTTATGTTCCGAACTATTCGTTTTTGTTGTCACTGAATCCGAGACTGAGCTCCAAAGAACTCCAGCTCGTCTGGTTTCTAGCAGATCTATGTTGTCTCAGAAACCTTAGGTTTTTTCGGTTCTGTAATGGATTTAATACGCATTTAAAATAAAAAGCAAAGCAATCGTTCTAGGAAAAATATTTTGTAATTTGTGCATTTTTGAGGTTATGCCGGAACCTTGATTTGTTGTGATTTTTGGGACACCGGATATAGACTCAGCAACTATGAAAAAATACGAGGAAATTGGAGAGATTTTTTTTGAGTGGCTAAACCTGCAGAACTTGGGCATCTAGATGTCCAGATAGATTGATGGCCTCTAAATGGCTTGACTATCGGATATGCATTCTCAGTTGACTTTTCTAAACATTTCACAATGACTTTTGGTAATCACAGCAAATCCAAAAAATAAAATATTCTATTATCTGATATATTGATGAAGTTTGAAGCTAAAATATTTCGTCTTGGTGGCTACTGTGCCATCATAACGCTTTTCCTGCTATACAACATTTTACCACCCGTTAGGGATTTGATCTATGCCGAGTGGGAGCTCTTTCCAAATGGATTTTTTGTTAATACCAGCGGCTGTTGCATGCTGGCAATGGCGCCCTTTAATAAGGATATAAAACCATTATGGGAGGATTTGAATCCAGATAGTTGTACAAGTTACACCCTATTTACAGACAGCAGCGATTATGAGCACAACTATTTGGTGCTTCAAAGTGAAAAGGAGACGCTGAAGCACTTCAAAATAAAATCTCTCAAGAAACTAAAGTGTAAGTACTTTGCGGTGGAACGGCGTACTGATAATAGCAATCGAAATCCATATGTTAAGGATTTCAAAGTAAGCCCAAAAATGAAGCTTCAAATTGAGCCACATGCGGATATAGTGCGCGTGGAATGTCGCTCCAAGTCCGTACTTTACAAAAAGGTGCACTTTTTTATACGACCACCGCAGCCAGTAGTGGATCAAGTGAATCATACCAAGCGCTTATCCATTATGATATTGGGCATCGACTCCGTTTCCCACATGCATTTTCTGCGCTCCATGCCGCTTACTACCAGCTATATGCAGCAGCTGCCGCATGTGGAGTTTTGGGGTTACAATCGCGTGGGCATAAATTCCTTTCCAAATCTTATGCCCTTGCTGAGCGGTCTAAGCGCTGAGGAGATCAAGTCCAGCTGTATGCGAAAATCTTTCGATAACTGCACGTTCATCTGGCAGCATTATAAGGCAGCCGGCTATCGGACTAGTCTGGGTGAAGATACCATGGAAATTGGAACGTTTAATTATAACAAACCGGGCTTTCAGGCACAACCCACAGATTACTATTTGCGCAACATAATTGCGGACATGTTTTATCATACAGGGTACGAATCAAGTTTGCAAAGCTACTGCAATTCGGAGCAGAGCTTTGCGGATGTGCTCTGGAAGTTCTTTCATGGACTGCTGCCACATTTGAAGTGCCAAAACTTTTTCTCCTACTTTTGGTGGACACAAGGCGTGCATGATAGACTCAATTATGCCAAGCTTTGGGATATTAAGTTTATGGCCATGCTGCAGCAATTGCAAATGCAGGGCATACTGAATAAAACGCTGGTCTTGCTCATGGCCGATCATGGACTGCGTTTTGGTGATTATCGCAAGACACTGATGGGCATGCTGGAGGAAAACCAACCAGTTTTATTTGCGCTCTATCCAAAATGGCTGCAGCAGCAATATCCGCTGGCGCTCAAAAATCTACAAAACAATGCGCAACGTCTTGTTACCAACTACGATCTGCATGAGACGCTTAAGGATTTGCTTGATCTGCAGCAGTTGGCCAAAGATAATGTGCTAAAACGTGCGGCTCAACTTAGCGCATTGGGCCAGAATATAAGCCGCGGCATCAGCCTTTTTTTGCCCATACCCGAGTTTAGAAATTGCGAATTGGCTGCCATACCCAATCATTTCTGCCTTTGTCATAGATTACAGCAGATTTCCATCCATGAACCTAGAGCCAAAATTGCGGCCACATTTATGGTGAATTCTATAAATCTCTTGCTGAAAAATGAAACCAAATGCCGCAGCTTAAAATTAGAGAAGCTGCTTACTGCCTATGCATGGAGACGTAACGCGAATGCAAATGAATTGGAGATTTTGGTGAAGGCAGTAACTACGCCGGGCCTGGGTGAATTTGAAGCCACAATACGCTTTACGGACTATTTAAAGACCTTGGATGGGCCAATAACACGAACGAACCAATATGGAAATCAGTCTCATTGCATACAAAATTATCTTATCGAAATGTACTGTTATTGCGTCAAACAATTAAAAAAAAACAATTAAAGCATATTTTCATAAAGATTTTATATTAAATGAAAAAAATGAAAAAATAAAAGTTAAAGGAATAAATGATAAATTTGAAAAAAAAAAAATACGTTTTTGTTCAAAAATTTGTAAGTCGGTAAGTTGAAGAATAAGTTGATGGATATACTCATTTTAAAGCCAGATACTAGATGGGTCGATTCAAAATTCGGGTTCTGGGTAGGAAAAAAGAAGTTATAGGACTGAATTTATGTAAGACGTACGAAGCAGTGGAGTGTCCGTCGGACCAACTGCGCGTGGTATTAGGAAGCTTGCCGAGGAGACCGCTTCTACTGCAACGGAAACACTCGGGGATGCTATCATAAGCCTCCCAACTCAGTAACATAAACTGTACCGGGAGGGATCCGCTATTCGAAGACGATCAACGTCGTTCGTCCTTCGAGGATTGTTAAAAATGTGAACAAAGTAGAAGAGCTCCTGGAGTCTGACCGTCACTCATACATTCGTCTGTTTGTAGGGATTTCTACGGAAGCGTCCAAAATATTTTCCGAAGATTTGGCTATGCGACAAAGCATTGTGTACATCAGTACAGACTTGTTCCTCTTTCATTGGTTCAAGCGGCACCTGAAGCTATTAACGGAAACTTAGCCATGAGACAAAGTGCCGTGTCGCAGGGTAACAGCACAGTCCTAGCTCCTTCAGACTTGTTCCTCTTTCTTTGGTTGAAGCCGGATCCTAAGTTAAGACCATACAGCTCAGTAGAAGACGTCCAGGAAGAAGACGTACGCGAAGTAGGTGTTGCGTTATACGCATTGTATTGGTCGGATTGGGTCCCATTTCGATGATTGGCTAGGGATTGAGAATTTGTATAATTATTGATTTTTAGCTTTATTGAGTTTTTAGAATGTGAGTTTTTAGTGGGTGAGACTGATCGTCAAAGAGCGACTTATAGAACAGAGAGTCACAAATCACATATTGAGAGTTATTTTTTTAGAGTGGAGGGTGATGTACGTACTCGCCTCTAAAACCGAAGGTCGGTGGTTCGATTCCCCGCAGTACCACTGGTGCATTTGCCTAGCATGAAAGTCTCTATTGATTAAAGACACCGCCGTTTGGATTCGGCTATAAACTGTAGGTGCCTGTTCTGTTCGAACAGTTATTAATAGAGATCCCCTATGCCCCTCTCGAAGGGGTCAAACAAGGAATTATTATTATTTATTGTAAGGTGATGTAAAACTAGTTCTATTCATGCCCAAGGCACAGAAGCTTCAGAATCAAAATTTATTATATTTGCTCTTCAGAAATGCCAAGAAGACCTAGACTCCCAACGCAGAGCTTTCCTTTTTGATTTGCAATATGTACGCCAAGCCCTAACGTGGTAAACCAAGGTGGGGAGAAAGATAAGGATCCGTACCTAAATTACATGAACTCGTTCAAGGGAAGAGGGAGGTCTTGAAAATGCCAAGCGTGGTCACTCGACGGGGGTCTATGTTTTTGAACATTTTTTTTTACACTTGCTAGAACTTACGAATGACTACGTAACAACTAGAATGAGCGGATGGAGAGAATACATCCCTGCTGCTTGAAAGTTGAGAAAAAAATGTCGTCCTGAACCCATCTAAATGCCAGGTAGTATCAGCCAACCTTTCTTGCTGGAAGAAGGGAAAGCCTGAATAGGCGGTTCATCTTCTAATGTTCCCATTGAAAACAAGCTAAAAAGCTGCCGATTGAAAATGGCACCGTTGGAGCTGTTCCCCTTCGGCCATATCAAGCGCGACCTGCAGCGAAATTGATACAGTTCTGGAAATTACGTCCATGGGTCGTGACGGCATCTCTAAAGTAGATCCCCAAATTTTGATGATTACTGGATTTTTTTGGGATTGCCTTCGCTATGATTAGCAGGAGTAATTCAACCGGAAAAGTGTGGAATATCCTCTAAATTTATTTTTAAAGTTATTTAATCAGTTTATACCGCAATTTTAACTCCTGCTAAATGCGGTCGAAAACTCCGCAATCTCTATGAGCATTAAACTTTTTTATTGAACCTTAAATTTCGGTTGGACAAGCTCGGCAAATTAATTTGCATTTTAACAATCGGAGACGGATTGCATATTTTTAGCCTGCCAATGAATATGCTTAGCTTGTTGGATTTTATTGCATCCTGCTCGGTTTACGATGCCATAAACTTAACAAGCGGGGCTTATATTAATGTCAAATTAATTTCGCAACCATTTGCAAAAAACACGTTTTGAAAAAGCTTTTCCAGAAACATTACGCTAAAGCCTTCCATTGCGTTGATGTGCGTCACTAATGAATTGTATATGGAGCAGTACTACCAACCCATAGCTTATTTCCTCTAATTTTTGGTGTCCTGCGACAACTTAACCTTTCACCCAGTTACATAAAAGTTCAACTACGTTTGGCATCCTGTAAAGCCAAATTATACATAATATACTACTATATACTATATACATACGTAGATATAGTACAGCTTTATGCAAATTCACGCACAAACAAAAGTAAAAGTCCATACCAAATGCTGGACTAGACCATAAACCCAAATAACGCCAACGAAACTTGGAAACCAAAAAAAAATCAATGCCGCATGCCATGAGCCTTGCAACAAAGCCCAACAATGCGGTCAGTTGCGATCCTTATGTACGGCTTCAGGAGAGGGGATTCAGGTGCTGGTCAAAAAACACGATTAAACCACGCTGATTATGGGTTACGACCGTTTGGTAGACCAATTTTTAGTCAAGAACGAAACTTTTCAAGTTTCTTTCGTTACTGTGCCTTCAATTGCCTGGCGTCGTCTTGGGCGTTGGGCTGGCTAAATTGATGACGGCTCTGCTGCACGCAATCCATGACATCACCATCACCACAGGTTTTGTTTGCCAAGCTGCACAGCCAGTGGAGCACACACATTACCAGCAGCGGCGTCTAGTGACCCATACCGCAATTAGTGTGAGTGCTAAGCCTACCCAACCACCTAAAACTCACTGCTCCGTAAATGGAGTGACGTGCTGCAGGTAAAGGGTTTGTTGTGGTGGCAGGGATTATATGGTTAAGTGCGTGACCCCACACAAAGCGAGCCTGTCATTTACTATGGGGGCAGTAACTTCAAAGAAGCTAATGTTTAATTTTCAAACAACAATTAAATGTAAGCAAGCTGATTAATTGCACAAATTTCAGTCCAACATTTTTCAGCTATGGAAATAGGGTCCACGGGCACACTAGTCAACGTTGATCAGTGAAGTGGCTTGAGCTCTTAGAGTCAATCAATACTCTGGACTACGGTTGTAGTGGAGTATCAAATATTAAACTGTCCAGCAACACGGTCAGATTCGCTAACCCAAACAACAATATTTTCCAATACTGGTCATGCATTAATGATCATACACTGTACCTGACGGATACAAAGGGTATATTAAACTGTGTTGCAAGTCCGAAAATGTATGTGGCATATAAAGGGTTTTTCAATAAGAGCGCTACAAAAGTTTTGGATATCAATGAAATTTATTATTCCTGTGAAAGTACATTCGATGCCATTATGTATGGAACTCGATTTCTTTTGCATGGCTACCACGGGCCCGCTTGCAGAAATCCAGACGATGAACCCGATTTTCAACGGGTTTCAAGCATAAATCGGCCGATACTGCTGCAATTTAACGTTCGATATTCGTACGAAGCTCATCAAACATCGCTGGCTTGTTGGCATAGACCATAGACTTGAAGTAGCCCTACAGGAAATAGCCTAATGACGTCAAATCGCACGACCGAGGCGGCCAATTGACTGGGCCATTTCGTGAGATAACACATTCACCAAACTTGGGTTTCAATAAATCGATTGTGATATGCGTAGCTTGTGGCGCCGTCCTGATGAAACCACATATTGTCCAAGTCCATATCATCCAATTCGAGCTAAAAATATTCGGTTATCATTGAGTGGTAGCGATTCCCATTCACAGTACCGTGTCGGTCTTGATCATCACGGAAGAAGTACGGCCCAATGACGTCGCCGACCCATAAACCGCACCAAACCGCAATTTTTTCGGGATGCAACTCATGGATTACGTGTGGATTGCTGCCTGACCAATAAGGCATATTTTGCTTATTGAGGAAGCCACTCAGCCAGAAATAAGCCCCATCGCTGAAGATGATTTTTCGATGCTCAGCTCAATTCACGAACATACGACGCTTCTGGTGGTCAAGCGGCTTCAGTTCTTGCGTCAATTTAATCTTGTAAGGATGTAGGCCAAGATCTTTTTGCAAAATTCGCCACAACGACGTCACAGATGCCCAACGCTTGAGAACGACGTGTGAAAAACTGATTTGTGTCTTCCTCAATTGATGCGCTAATAAAAAATATGGCTTCGTTTGCTGTTCCTATCGGTTTACCTTTGTAGCGTCCCTATTGAAAAAACCGATATATGAAGCCTTCCAAAGTTGACTAAAGTACGATAAGGGTAACTAAAGAAGTGGATATACCAATGTCTGTCTATCCAATTGTCCGTCCTTAAAAACGCCTAGATCTCAGAGATGGTATGACCTAGAGCAACCCTACCTTCAGATTAGATCCCCCATTATTCCACAGAAGACTAGGTTATTTTTGTTTATTAATATCGGGATTATAGTAAAGGTATAGCTTTTATAAGGGTGTTTCGGAGAACCTCAAAGAAAACCAAAAGCAACAGATGGATAATTCGATTGTTGGGGTTACTTAATATTTCGCTTTGAAGTTTTGTGGAGCACTGCTCTAAATTTGATAAAACCTACTGACTAAATCATATAGCCTCCAAAATTCGTATATATGTATATTAAAATTAAATGCTGTACGTTTATGATCGCATAACTCTGAAACGGCTGGACGAATTAGCCAAATTTTTTATTTTGTTTGTTATAGTGTGTAGAAGGTTAATAGCACAAAAAGTTTTGTGTAATTTGTAAGGAGGGGGCTGCCATCCCTAACATATTTTTTTAATTTTTCGAAATATTTTTTAATTTTTTTTTGTGTGGCTTTGTGTGCATTGTCAGATTATCTAATTTTAATGTTTTATGTGTTACGGGTGTTCTCATGAACGCGTTGAAGAATTTTAAATATGATTTTTGCTTGGGTTAGAAGTTGTCAATACGGAGGTTTTAAGCCTATTGCGATGTGATTGTGTGTATTGGTGCGTAAGATATACGTATTTTTTTTAATATCGTGAATATAACATAGTAGAAAATTGTTCAACACCAGGTATTGGGCATTAAGTGCAGACAGAAGCGTAGCCGCAAAGGGGTTGAAATGTAGTTTCTGTGGGGCATGAATTTATGAAAGATGCGAACTCTCATAAGAATACTTAAGGTCGTCCATTCGACTTTTTAGAGAGTCATGAAAGTCAACTAATTCAAAAATCTAATGATTGTCCAGATAAGCTAACTAGAGAATCTTACGATGCTTATACACTTTAACCTATTCAAGAAGTTTGGGGAAGACAACGTCTGCCGGCCCCGCTAGTTTGTTTATAAAGATTTCGTAAAAATTTTATATTTAGCATTTTTTCAAAGTTCTCCAGTATTGTAACAAGTTTGAGCAAAATCAGTTGACTATATCATATAGCCTCCATAGAAGCAATCGGTCAAAAAAGTTCTACTTCTTCATTATTAGCTGGGTTATAGAGACATCGAAACTAAAATTGGCTTTCGAAAGTTTCTTTATTTTCCTATACACCTTATTTGACCAAAATCGATTGCATATATCATAGGGCCCACATAGGACCGATTGGTCAAAAACACGTTTTAGGTGCAAAAGTCTGCTTCTATAAATTTGGTTGCGTACTTTGGTTACGATCCCTAATATGATTAAGCAGGTATATAGTTTCTTCAAAAAAAAGTGTTTCGAACTTTAAATGTTACATGAATGTGGTCCAAAAAAAACCCTAGGGCCCAATGGTTCCAAGATATACACTAACGCTTCACATTGAAATTTAAATAAAAACTATAAATACCAAGGTCTTATTTTCCATATTTTTTAAAGTTTAGAGAACTTTGATGATCAATGAGTTTTTCGAAATATATAAATTTTTGTTTAAGTAGTCCTCCAAAGCCAATCTTTAATGACGGTATAAAAGAATGAGAACTAGTAGCAGATGTGATAACATGAACAACAGTAGAGACTATCAAGAATCTAAATCTGCATCCGTAAAGTCTATATCAACGTTAATGATTCTGACATTGAAGCATTCCAGCTTTAAGATAATTGTGATTTTTCGAAATCTACAAGTTTTTTTATGAAAATAATATAACAAAAAAATTTGCAACTAGAGGGCTAAAATATTTAGAAAATGTTTTTGGTAACTTTGGCGCCGTCTATCCCTTTAAATATCAACATTCTAACTAAAACAGCAATTACAAAAAAAAAAAATGCCTAAATTCGAGTTTTTTAAATTTTTTGTTCTAAAACGGTTTTTGATCGGAGGAACTCACCTTTAGGCTTTTTTAATGGTGGCCTAAATATGCTGTGACGGTCAACTTTTCGTTTCAGGATTCACTGGTAGGCCCTAAAAGTACAACTAGTATTAAAAATCGCACATACGTGAAAAAAATCCCCTAAGATGGTCAATACCGATTATTTGATTATGCTCCTTAATTAGGATATAAATTTTAAAAACTATGCATTGTACAAATTACCTAATTACTAAAGATTATGGATTTCTTTGGTATAGCACAAAAAATATCAAATTATAAATCCGTGTGGGTTCAAAAAATTACTTGGTTTCAGCACTACTAATAATTTTAACTATACACGTTGAATTTTTAGAAATAATAGCATATAACAAACTCTGGTTTATCCACAATAGCTTATTCAACTAGTGCAGCTTGAGTATATTATAAGTTCAAAACTTATTACGGCTCTGCTTAAGAATTCCCTTAATTGTTGGCCATGATTGCAAACGTGCTCCTATTAACCCTTTGAATGAATTTGAAAGTACAAGTAGTTGAGAAAATTCCATTGTTTGGAGGTACTGCGCTGGTCAATGACTGGCATTTTCTAATTAAAATTTTAATCAACAACTAAATGTAATTCCTTCCACTGCCACTTTGACATGCGACAGCCGATGTTTGTCATCAAGAAAATGCAAGGTCCTTGCAGTAACTCACATATTCATGACTTGAATCAATACTAACTTTGTTTTATGGCCGCATGAGTCATTTTCCTTACTTAATAATCGCTGGAATTATGAACACATGCCCCCCCGAAAACCAATTAAACTTGTTCAAAACTATTTCAACAAGCTTAAACTTTGCCATAACAATAAGCGCAACAATTACATTGCCGATAAGTCCGAAACTTTTGTAGATAAAGCTAAAACAAGCTACAGCTTGAAACTTCCAGGTAGATAAGCTAAGCCAACTTTTGGAAAAACAAACATCAAACTAAAGCCTAAGCACGCTAGTTTAATATTGTACATACAATGTATATACTAGATTTTTATGGCGGCACGTGGCTAGAATTTACACAAATTGAGCTACTTCCGCTTCCCTGAATGAAGGCTTACTTACGAAACTATAAACGACAAGAGCTTACTGGCGGCTACCAAGCAACATGAGCTTGCAGGGCTTACATGGATTTTCAATTGGTTGACATGCCGTGGAATTTGAATTCGTTGTGCAGATTTGCTGCCGAGTGGCCTCAGCCTAATCTATGGCAAATTTGCAAATAAAAAAATTAATGACAAAAGTAATACATAAAAGCGGTTAAGTGTATGCAATAAGGCGCTTGTGATTTGAATTAAGTACAACAAATGTCGTCTGGCAGTGGCTGGAGGTTATTAATTACCGGGTACAAATCATTAGGGTCGATATAGTTGAAACTTAATGGTTGCTGTCACTTGATGTGCTACTTACAATAAGTTAATGACAAAAAAAAGCATTTGCATTTAGTTAAGAGGTACATATATAATATTTAAATGGATTAGAGTGTGTGCAACACTCGCACAAAGCGAATTTCATATAAAAATTTTACACATTGTATGTTAGTTTAACAAGGAGCACTACACCAAGAACACATTTGGCAGCTAACACTCTATGTGGACAACTGCGAGTTTGACATATTGGAATTAGATATATTTGAGCTCTGCTCCGAATCCGATGACTGAGCTTGAAGTTGTTGCTGCTGTTGCAGATGATGATGCGGCTGTTTTGATTGTATGGCAGTGCCCGACTCATAGTTAATACGTATCCACTGACCCTCATTGTTTTCTTTCCATAAAGACACATTATTATCACCACCGGTTACAGCTAGTATATTGCCAGTAGTAGACCAAGATATGCTCCAAACAGCATCATCAAATGTATGCAGCACGCTTGAAGTCCATTGTGTCAAATCTGCATTACTGCTCCATATAATTACGTGACGATCTTGTGAAGCTGTAGCTATTTGTGAGCGTGGCAAGCCAATTGAAGGCGCCCAGGCCACATCACGCACCCAGTCAGAATGTGCTTCAAGACGCTGTTCTTCCACCCAGCGATCGTTCTCCTCACGCCAAATTTTGACAAGATTATCGCAGCCGCCGCTGACCAAACGTTTAACAGCCGCATTGCGCGTGGTGGCGCGTTGATCAAACGCTGGATCGGGCGCTTGTGCAGGACACCAGGATATGGCATTTACGCCTATTGTATGAGCATTTGGTATTTTCTTGGCATCCCAGACGCCATATTCCGTGTTGCAAGTCAGTACCGATATGGAGCCGTCCGAGCTGGCGCAAGCAAGCACCAAACCATATTCGGGCGGCGCAAAGTCCACCGAATTGACTGAGGAGTCATGATTGCTGTATTCATAGCTGCAATGTGGCACAAATAGAAATTTGACAATTAAAAAGTGCTGCCACAGATAAGACGCGCACACATACACATGCACAGATGCATGTACTTATGCACGCACACAATTACTTACAGCTTGGTCCAATCCCTGGGCGTTGTTGATTTCCATATAATGACTTTGCGATCATAGGAACATGAAGCCAATATATTGCCAAACTTAGGATGCGCCCAAGATACTTGCCACACTGGTCCCTGATGGCCTTTAAGTTCAGCCAGCGCTTTATTATTTTTACGCGAATGGAAAATTCTGACGCTACCATCGGAAGAACAAGTCGCTAAGAGCAGTCCATAGAAATCCAATGCTGCATTATGCACCATGTCCTCGTGCTCGGTGTCAATTTCATTTAGCAAACTAACCATTTTGGTAAATTATTTGCCTAAGAATAGTCTAAAGTAATGAAATTAAATGTAAATTGTGTTTTTCTCCGGCTTAAATCGCTTGACGTGGAATATAAACGATGACAACATGCAGCGATAAGTGTTGACATGCAAACTAATCGATATATGACAATGTGATTTACATCGATGTGCGCACATGCGATATTTGCACATCGCTAAAGTGTCACTGCGAATTTGACAATTGAATTTTCCACAGTCGCTGTTCGGGTGCATATTTAAACAAAATAAGGTAATTTATAGCATAAAAATATTCTAAAACAAAAGCAGCTTATGTGTTTCACATAAACGATATGGTTAACTTATTATTTTGAGCTCTAAAGTATTTTAAAATTGTAACAACAACAAACCGTATTACATAACCTTTTTAAGGTTACATAGTGCAGCTGCCTTAAAGCCTAAACTTTATTAAAACTAACTTGGAATACTTTTGCAGATGCTGTCTCAATCAATTCTGTCTGGCGTGCGCGTTCTGCGTACCGAAGCTCGCCGCAACATTGCCATCATGGCACCAGCGCTAAACAAGGCGTCTGATCCCATACAGCAATTGTTTTTGGACAAGGTGCGCGAGTACAAGCAAAAAAGCGCGTAAGTTTTGTCAAGCTTATAAATTTATATTTGTTATAAAATATAAACACTTGCAGCGGTGGCAAAATGGTAGACTCCACGCCCGAAATTGAGCGTGAGATGAAGAACGAATTGGAGCGCGTTGCCAAGCAGTACGGCAGCGACGGCAAGACCGATATGCTTAAATTCCCCGAATTCAAATTCCCTGAAGTCAAAATCGATCCCATTTCGCAAGGCGCCAGCACTTAATGTAGTTACAATTGTTTTAAGTTAAGCTTTGTTTGCTCGGCCGCTTGCAACTTTTAAGAACACACAAAGCTAATTGATAAAAATTAAAATCCACGCTTCAAAAAAACGGCCCATCAACAACAACAAATAAAAACGGATAAACATGTATTCGCAACACAGTGAAATGGTTTAAAATGTAAAACAAACTTAACGCATACGGCCCACCTGCTGCACGGTTTGTTGCAGCAGCTGCATCTTATGATAGCTCGCTACCTTGCGGAATGTGCTCAGTAACTTTTCCATGTCCTTGGCGCTTATAAGTGGCAAAAAATCGCCAGCACAGGTGCAGAACTCGGCCAGATTTTCACGTTTGATTTCATTGCAGCGCGCACAGCGCAAATCCTGCAGCACATAGGACATCATTTTACGTTGGAGCACATCAATCATGCGCATTTCAACCTCCTCATTATCATAGGCCACATAGCATTGGGCGCATAGCCAAACGGGTCTGCAAGAGCAATATTATATCATTTTTTGACTAAGCTCATTTACTTTTCTACTTACATGCCATCCTTCATAGCGCGCTGTTTGTCCTTGCACAGATCCAAATCACGGCAATGATTGCAGGCCTTGCATATAACTTCATTGATAATATAACTATCGCAAGGATCGCTCCAATCAGCTAGATCAGAAAACTCTCCTACGCCAACCAAGCGCAGCATATTCCGCCGCAGTCCATTTACATCCTCAACCAAAGTCTTATCCACGCTCAGCACTTTAACCAATGTGCGTATAAGCTCCAGACCTGGACTTTGCTTGCCTTTTCCATAGTTTTTATGCAACTTTAAGACAAAATCAAACGCACAATGGGATATATCTTTTATAGCCTGTCCTGTAGTCTTACGCTCTGACAAGGATTGCATAAATAACGTCAGCAGCGTCTCGAATTTCTCGCGGCACTCATTTTCTTCTGGCAAATGTTCGCCTATAGTCCAATTAAGCTCCAACGCTAGCTCTGGTTCCTCATCATCGTTGGTATCTGCTACCGAGACTACATCGTTATCACGATTTTCCGCCTCTTCATCGTCGGCTTCATCATCAGAGTTGATTTCACTTATGCGTTGTGTTGCACTCGCTGAGACTATAGAGGCGGTTTCATCTATACCTTTGGGCAAGCGTCCGCGTATGCCCGAAAAGTTTGTTTGATCTAGCCATAACATAAAGTTCCAGCACTGTTCATAGGACAGTTGTATGGAGTGGAACATTTCCTTGTTGCGCAAACTTTGCACTACATAGTCCACATAGCCTAAAGCATCGGATACGTTTTTTTTGCCAGAGTTGAGTATAATACGATTGAAGTCCGCATAGACTATGGTGGCTCCCAAACGTTTAAACTCTGCTATGATGCGCAGGAACATCTTACGCATGAGATTATTTAAAGAACGTCTTAAAGCGGGATCGTACATCAAAGCATTGCTAGAACGCACCCAGCGATAAAAGTGAACAATTTGAAAGTCCGAGAAGATGTTCTGATTAATAGAGACCTCTCTTAGCCAGCCATTGACCATTGAACGCATCACCCTAAAGGCAGCGGAGCATAAAGCGGTTTCGTCATAGCTGGGCAAAGTGGCAGCCGGTACAGTGCCTATCATTTCTTCCAGCGAAGCCTGCGGCATAACATCAAAGGTAATGGCTGAGGAGGCGCCTTCCATTTCTTGAATTTTAGTAGACTGCAGCAAAGCGCTTACGGCCAGACTGTCCAAAGCCAGTTCCACGCACACTTCGGGATAGACACCTGCACGGTTTTGCACTACAGAAATGCTTTCCTCAAACTCAGCCAACAGACGACTGTCATCGGCCTCACGGCCGCCCAAATCCGGACGCGTGCTGGCGGACCACCAAAGCACAAAGTTGTGTTTCTGTAGCAAACGCGCAAAGAAAAGATCAGCGCCGAAGAGCACTGTATCCGGTGGCATGTTGCCTACGGGCACATGGAAGTAACGACACTGATCCAGCATCAAATCCACTACATTATTAATATTGAGAAAATGCCGCACCACCGCCCTGCTGCCCTGTCTTTGCCAATCCAAGCCCGACAAAAGTGATGCATCGTCGGATATGTGTATCTGCGCCTGTGGATAGTCTAGCAGTATTGGCATGGCGGCGCTTAACTTACGCACTTCTATGGCAGTTTGCAGGCACAGCATAGTAGGTCCACGTTGCTCCTGTTTATAGGCGGTAAGCGCACGCTGCATGTGACGATAGATCTGTTTGACATCCACTTCCATAAACACTTCAAAAGTAAAATCCTCTGCTGGCACCTTTTCTGCATCCACGCACTGCTGCAGATTCTTAAGCAAAGCTAATCTTTCGGCGGTATATAACTGCTTCATATTGGGCATTTGATTGGCGCGCACAGTGTCCAATGCGAATATATAAGCCTTCTTGCTGGACAACAAAAACAAAGCCCAGATTTCCTTCTTGGCGGTGGGTATGTTATGCTGATAGAGGTAGATCTTGCGCAGCTTGCTATTGGCATGCTGTAAATACTTTATATGCGTTTGTGGACGGTGCTCCAATTGTTCTATGGAGAAGCTTTCCAAATCCTTGGTGGACAGAGCTGCCAGACGACGCGCTTCATCACGCTGCACGGCACAAATACAGCCCATGTCCATTAGTGCACGAAACTCCAAAGTCATTTGTGTCTCATAAATGCCTTCTATGTCAGGCGTAGCTAGATCTGCTAACATGCCCAGACAATTGTCCCTAAAAACCTGCTCAGGCACGCTATAGCGATAGAGGTTATAAACGGGTCTGGCTCTAGGCAGCACGCGATTCACTTTACGCCATAGCTGACCCTCCTCTGGAGGCGCAGCATTACGCTGATTAACATAGAATATACGTGGCACGGTTAGTTTAATGCGATGCAGTTCATCGCTTATCATGGCCCAGACGGTAAAGTGGCCCAGATCATCTACGGGCACTATTTGTAGAATTTGCCATTGCTGATCAAGTAACGTGCGTTGTGCTCTACGCAAAAAACCACCCAGAGTAGCGGTAGCAGTGGTGGCCCTAGCGCTGGTGGTTTGTGCAGCTATATCATTCCTGCTGCGCTTGTGCTGCTGGCGATAACGCTGACGCTGTTCTTGCTGCCAGGCCCATTTGCGTTTTTGGAAACGCACCCACTCGACAATGGTTTGACGAGTAGTACCAATAGCTGGTGGTTGACCCAGAGCCTGCCGCCAGCTGGTAGGCGCAGGTGTTTCTTTGTCTGCTGCATCAGCATCATCCAGCTGGTTATGCTTGCGTTTGGTGACCATGGGTCTGGGTCCGCTGCTGGGAGCAGCTGTTGAGCCTGCTAAATCTTCCATGTCAGCCAGCTCTATATCTTTAGGCTCCGTGTTCATAGCTGGCTTGGGTTTAGGACGTGAGGTAAACATTTCATTTATGCGGCGCTGCTTAAGCACATCATTCTTCTCCAGCATTTTCTTGTGCAGCCAGTCGGGATGCTGCACGCGTGGCACAGGATTAGAAAGACCCTGCAAAGCTGCCGGTATGGTTATAATCTTTTGTATAGTGCCGCCCAAACGCTCAATATAATAGTTCCAATCCAGCACATCACGTATGTCTGCATCGCCCATGGTATTGTCTTTCAGCCAGCGACGCAAATGATGACGTCTTACGCTGGGTTCTGATTGAAAAATAGCCAAAGGTATGGCGCGTTCCGTAACAGGCGCACCTTCTGGCTTCTTGGATATAATATACTTGCAAGCCAGGCCTGCGTCTTTTACCATTTGCTCGCCCAAAAACTCGGCTAATCTTTTGGCTGTAGATATGGATGTGCTCTTTTGTGCGCCATACTCTTCCAGCTTCTTGGACATGGATTTATTTTCAGCAATCAGCTCAAACAGCTCAGAGTCAGGCAAATTGGAGCCACGACTATAGAGCACATCCAGCCAATAGTCGGCCACTTTGGCTACTGAGGCATAACATTCCTCCAAAGTGCTGCCCGCCAAAAATGCTTCAAACACAGAACTTTGGAAATTCTTGATAAGCTGCAACTCACCGCGACGTTTTACCTCAAAGCCTTTCAACTCCGCCAGGGAACCATCGAAATTAAAAACTGCATAACGTTTTTTAAGCTTCTTGCCCTCCTCTTTGGCAGCTGGCAGCACCATTGCCAAATAAGGTCCATCCACTTCAAAAAATATGGAGTTCTCATCGCGTATGTCATAGCTGGGCGTAGCATTAGGATATTCCGGGTTCTTGCGTAGCTCATGATACTGATCATTAGTAAAATGATCTTTAACCATAGTATTCAGTACCGCATTTGGATAGGATATGTTTATCTTTTTCTTCTTCTCATGCGTTGTTTGCACGGTAAATTCTTGTGGAAATGAGCCCGGCAGTATGCACCAAATACCATCAGTATCCAACTCCAATGGTCTTCCTACGCGCTCTATAATCTCACGTGCTTTGGTTATAATATTAGAGCCCGTCAAGCATACAATGCCCGCCATGGGCATAGAATGCCAGCGTGCACCACGTCGCATGACATAGCCATAGAAGGAGTTTAGAATACATTTGTGCGCCAGCTGTAGCGAATCGTAGAGCACCTCGCGACCCTTGGCCGCTTTTATTTCAGCCGCATCTCCTGAAGCAACCGCTGCATTAACCGAAGCTTTGGCTACTTTGGTCAGACCTTTGTACTCGTAACGCCGATCGCGAAAAGCTCGCACGGTGTCCACATAAAAACTGTTCTCTTGTTGGCATATGGTAGAGTTGCGTGTTTCCAGCTTGGTTATCTTGGTTTTCTTATATGCCTTGCGACAATAGTCCGACAGACGCTTTTTCTCATAGGCCGCCTGATCCTCTTTGGAGAGCTCGTGGAAGGCACGTGTGGGCCCGCCCGGAAATAGCGGAGGAAACTTTTCTGTCTCCAATTGCTGTTGTATGCGTTGAAATTCATTACGCGAGGCAGGCAGCATTTCACCACGCCAGAGCCAGTCCATGGAACGCTTGCAACGCGCACCAGGCTTGTTGAAGTCACAAGCAGCGCAATCCAATTCGGTGACCATGGCCGAAGGCTGCAAGCGATTGGTCAAAATAATATTGGGGTACATAGCACCCACATCTAAATGATAAATGACAGGCTGTTCCAAGCGATTGGGTATGTCATGAAGACCTAGAGGCAATATGACAAAAAAATTAACAGTGTGTAAATGACATTACTTTGGCTCACTCACCTTGCAAGCCCTGCGTTATTTCCTGTTTTACCTCCTCCAAATTGGAGACTTTGTCCATTGGTATGCCTTCCTCTACTTCAATGGCATGCTTGAGCACAGCGTTCACTTGATCCATCAGCTGTTTAACCATGCTGGGATCTAAGCGAAAACGACAAGGAATATCCGCACGAAATACGCCAGACTCGAGCGCCTCTACATGTCCACCCACATAGGTTTCCGAGTCCAGCACATGTCCTTCATTGGACAACTTATTCAGCTCACTTTGTTGCTTGTTGGGATATACAATGTTGGCATGATAGGCCTCTACCATAAGTAAAGTTTCACACAACGTGCCGGAACCTTTGCGCAATATCTCATCTGGTTCCATAGGAATAATTG
Source organism: Chymomyza amoena (assembly GCA_037043745.1). Classification (NCBI taxonomy): domain Eukaryota; kingdom Metazoa; phylum Arthropoda; class Insecta; order Diptera; family Drosophilidae; genus Chymomyza; species Chymomyza amoena. The sequence goes on from JBAMAX010000771.1 coordinate 196,416, forward strand.
TGTTTAAAGCAAATATAAATGGATGCACATACTTCATATAAAGATAATAGGTAGCCACAGCATCAGACACGGAGTAATTTGCCAGCACTTGCGGCTGTTCCACAGCCATGCGACACATGTCCTCCGGATCTAACTCTACAGGGTCGTAGCGCAGTTTGGCTTTGGCTACAGCCTTTAGACCCTGTGAGCCCACAGGTAGATAAGAATCACGTTTGACCCAGCACAAGCAATCCATATGTATAGAGGGCCGACTCAGATAATTGCCATCGCGCATTTTGGAAAAACCAATCTCCTGCTTCATGTCCAAGTCGTACACAGCCGCACGCGTCTCTACAAAAGGCCAATCGAAGAAATCGCCGTTGTAGGTGACCACTATATGAGGACGCACTTCCATAATATGATCGAAAAACCTTTGCAGCAGCCGCATTTCATTTTCCTCATTGAATACAATAAAGTTACCCTCGAATTCTGGTTTGGGCGTATACTCAAAATCAGCCACATCAGAGGAAATGATTTCACGGTTAGTAATCAAAAAGCCTTGACCATCTATCATATAAGAAATCATCATAATCTGATCCGTTTGTGCATCAGGAAACTTGAGTGGCAATTTGGTAGTTTCTATATCAAAAGCAAAGACAACTGGCTCCGGGCGATCTAGTATGTCTGGACGAGTTGTTATGTTTGGCATTTCTACGCCGCTGCGGCAACGTATATTATACCACAGTCCACAAAAGATGCGCAAATCAATGGACACGCGCACATGATAGGGTACATCATGTTCGCGTATGTCCGATATGCAGTCCAGATAGTCTTGCTGCTTCTTGCCAGCGTCATCCGTGTTTGACGAGGATTGAGCCAAAGATGAGGCCAGCATTTGCATGTAGTAAGTATTGGACTTTTGACGTTCCTTGTTGCGACGCACGGCAGCCATAAGCTCCCTGCGCACCTTGGTCATTGCAGTTTGATTAAGAAAGGAAAGCTTAAGATAATGCTGCTGTAAGCCGGATAAATGATTAGGCAAGTCCAGATCCTCTTTGTTTAAGTGCTCCAAGTTAGCTATCTGACCGGAATACTTGCGACCCAGAAAACGCGCCACCTCCAAGTGCATATTGTCATCTGGGCGTATTAATAAATATGGTTTATAAGCCACGGTGCACTTGAAGCGTGTGCCGTCCATTTGTATGAAAAACAAATCTAAAGCTGCTACCAAACGACGATCTTCATCGAGCACTTCGGTCTGAAATTACTTTTTAAGTAAGGATATGACTAATGTTAGGCAAAACTTACTGCGTGCATGTTTATGAGATAACCGGTGCGCTCCAAACTATCCTTAACGCGATCGAAGCCATATTTCGAGTCAATTTTGTCATTTTCACGCGACTGTCTGTAGCCAGCTTCATTAAAAAAATCATCGCTGCAAAATTAAATATAAATACAAGAGTTGCTGGATAAAATAAGGTGGCTGATATTTACCCCTCTGCACGTGTTTCACTAACAAATTTGCCTGTATTTTGCAATACTTTTCCTTTGCCTTGTTCCATTTTAAAACATATTTATTTTAACAAAACAAAAAATATGTAAACAGAGTGTGCAATTTGCGGATTTTGGCGCCTTTTGGTTCGCGATAGTGGTGCAATTTTAGAACGATAACACGTATCGATATAAATAACGATAGTTTTGGGCAGCGTGAAGGTGGCTGCGCTGCGTACGATGAACAGCTGTTTTTATTTTATTTCGTTATTGTGAATGGAATAGTAAACCGTTGGTGTTTTTTTGTAATTTTAAATTAATTAATAATTGGCAAATTCTTTTCTTTAACAATTATTTTACAAAAAGAAGCAATTGTGCTTATTAAACTTTAACAATGTGTAAAAATAATAAAACTATAAATTTTAAACGATTAATAATTTCTCTTTAGGTGCTTTCCAAAAAAAAAATCGAATAAATATTTTCTAAAAAATTCGGATAAATCAAATCTTATAAAAACGTCAATTATTATTTATTCATCGTACAATTTTTTGGGAATAGAATCTTTTTGTGACGATTCGGAATTTGTTTATTATAAAGTTAAATTTTAATACATATAATTAATATTTTTCAGGATTCAATTTTGAAATTTAATCAAAAACGATTTATGTTTTTGAAATGAGAGCTCTGAGCTTAAGAATTTCAGATGTTGAGAACGAAGAAAATTAAGAATTTCGTTCAATAAAACTTCAAAATTATTTAATTTTATTCATTTTTTTTGTTCTGAGAAATTTCAATTTGAAGACAAATAAAATCGATTTGTGTTTAAATGGGTTTTTTAAATATATCGTAAAATTGCTTTTTATATTATTTTTCTGAAAACTTGTTACTAATTTCGATTTGAATATGTCTTTTAAAATCTCTGAGCGAATTTAGCGATAACATAACAATTAAATTAAAAAACGACATGGAAAAAATAATTTATCAGAAGCTGGTGGACTTATACAAAATAATCGCTTGAAGTTTTCGATAAATTTTTTTAAAATAAAGTTCTGTGTTCAAAAATTTCCTTTGCCTTGAAAATGTTTTTAGTTCAAGGAAAGTTTTTAAGATATCTAATTATAAAATGTACCCAAAATATTCATAAAGTGGTTTCAATCTACAGATCTTAGTTCAACCAAACTTCTTTGGAATTAACTTGATGTTAATAAACGTTTTATTTCATCGGTTTTTAAAAACTCTCTCTCTGCCAGTCAGCATTGCAACCGGCTTATTAAATTTATTCATTATTTGAAGCTTTAATTATAACAATTATTGATTTTCCCCAAATATTCATAACGCATTCCAGTTTAGAGCTCAATCACGCGTTGTCACGCTATTTTGAACATCACTCGCACATCCCTAACAAATTTCATTGCACAAATAAATGTAGCTTTAATTATATTAATTATAAAGTTTCCCAAAATATTAAAAAAACATTCCATTTTACAGCTCAATCACGCGTTGGCACGCAATTTTTAACCTCACTCTCCCATCTCTAACAAATTTCTTTGCACATTGCACAATTTAGGAACCAACAATAAGATTATTCTCAAAATTGCATTTGCTGACCATAATTCATACAAATTTTGGCCATATGTTGCAAACAATTGAGCTCCCATTCATTCATTTGCTGGTTCTCTATTAAACCATAATTATTTATTTGCTTGTTTTGTCTACACACATTTATATAATAGCTTCAATTCAAGTTAAACACGCACGCATACTAATAAATTCATTCATAAAAATCCGGCTCACCTACACAGCGTAGTAAAAATGCAGTCAGCGTTGACGCTGCCGTTGACGTCGGCGTAGACGCGTATATAAAGAAAAAAAATTGCTGCGCGCATGCGCTCTTATTTTATTACTCTCTGTAAGTCTCTCTCTTAAGCGCACAATTCCATATACTCAAGCCGGTGTCGCCCTTGCGTCCTGGCACTTGTCGCGCTGCGTGCACTTTTCTGCTTACATTTCCCCCCTTGTCCATGGAGTTGACAATCTTCAATCTCTTTCCAGAGGCAACGAACCATATTTACTGCACGTGTTCGTTATGCAAGGCTGCCCTTAGTTGTCGCTAGGGATCGGCTTCAATCTTATTGCCCTATTCGGTGCTGCAGCTGGCAATACCGTGCGCGTAATTTATGCGAAAAGCATTGCCAGGCCTAAACCTGTTTGTGTGTGGGATTGTTGCGCGCAAAAAGAAAGAGCGCAAAAGAGAGCGACGGCGAGATTTCATATGCACAGTGGTCGAAGATATGGTTATAATTGTGCAACTTTCTTGCGATCTCGCTGCTCATGCCGTTACATGTTTAACTGGCGGAATGAGATTATTATTATTGAAGATCTGCACACTGACGCATTCCGTTTAAGGCGCAAATATTTTGTAGCTTTGAAAGTTTTTCATTTTTTTTTTTTATTTTATAAAAAGTTAACAATAACAATTTAATTTATGCTAGAAAAATTTGAAAAATACCATCGAGAAATATCGATTTCGAAAAGAGTGTCCCACTAACGTATTTCGATTGGGTGGATGCTTCCACTAGTCCAATTCACTATCAATTCCACAACAATGCAGGTTTTGCGGCTATTATTGTATAAACTTATCCTGCATGAAATGCATTTTTAGCTGCTAAGTATTGCATCTATAAAGTATAAGAATTGTTTAAATTTGAATTTTCTCACTTTTACCTAACAATTATTTCCACAGAAATATCTACAAGATAAAAGTGTTTATTTTTCATAAGTAAAAAATAGGCTATATTTGATAAGGCATTCATTTTACAGACTTTCTTATTTATCTGGGGAAAATAATTCGCGTGAAAAGTGAGATATTATTGTGTTTCTGGTTTTTACTATTTTTTGAGTGATTTTCAGTCTTATTTGTTTAGGTTTCCCATTTACTTTTTTTGTTTTACACTTCTTCTTGAGATTATCCCTTTTTGTACACATAAACATATATACACTTTCTTATAATTAATGTAAGAAAAAGTATTTTTAAAATTACTTAAGGAAATTTATAAAACTATAGAAATGGATGATGCTGTCGCGTAGTGAAATGTCAGACTTACGCATATAAATAAAACTACTACACCTAATTCTGTTTTTACACGGCAGATTGGCTCAAGAAAAACCGTGTAAAAAAGGTTGATCGTATGCAAAAATACGTGATTGGTTCCTTATCCTTAAAACCTATTAAAATTAGCGAAAAACAACATTTTTTTAGAACAAGTATTAATTTTTATATTTTTTATAGTTCTTACTGTGGCTTTGTTCAAACCGAACATTTTGCCAACAAATGTTGAGCCTTCTCCATTTCGAAGGCGATCTAAAATTTCAATTTTGGTTTCCAAAGAAATGGCTTTACGTTTTAGTTTTGTATTTGCAGTTTTCGACATTTTCTCTTTGGGATACATATACATGAGATATTTAACGAAATATAAAATAAAAATATAAATTAATATAATATATTTGTTTGTCTTACCTTTTATCTTAAGCGTTAAAATTATATTTAATGTAACGTAGAAAAAACAAATTTGCCTATAAAAATGTCTTTACCAAGCAAGTGATAGTTCACAGAATAATAACACATTTCAAGCTTGCTTTTATCTACAAAAAGGGAATTCCTTTAAAACGTTATGAACATATTTCGCAAAAATTGAATGTGACAAATAACTTTTAAGCCAAAAAAATTTGAATCGTAATAAATGGAATAAAATCTGTCTAAAAATATTGAATAAAATGTCATTTTCAAACAGTGTTAAATCAGAATTACGCGTGTAAAAAAAGACACGTAGTTAAAACAGAATTAGGTTTATATAAATTTTAAACATAAATACAAGTTTAAAGGATAGCTACAATATTTCACATTAGTTAAAACTTATTTGTTTTTAAATATTTTTTTTTATTATTTTAAAGATTTTTGTATTTTTAAATATGCAGTCGAAAACGACTTCTATTTGTTGTCACATACTAAATCGCAGGTTTATGGTCAATATATTAGAAACGTTAAATTGACACCTCCCTTTTGCATTACATGTAAAGCCACAAAAAAAGTATTAAAAAATAATAAGACAACCAAATGTAAAAACGGAATTTGTTACCTTCTTAAATGCAGTAGAATTTTTGTATCCCAAAGTCTTGCAAAATGTTATCGGAAGTAGTAAAAATTACAGATAGTCAAAAGCTAGCCAAACAGCGGCACGATACGCACATGGATTAAATGAAATATAAAAATTTTTTTTTGTATTTATTTATAAATTAGAATTTAATTCTAAAAAAATTAAATTAAAAATTTAAAAAACCCCCGAACTTAAGTAATTTTCATTTAAAAAGTGAAAAATAATAAAAGAAACTTAATGTTAAAGTACCTCAGAATCTATTAATAATTCTAAAAAAAATACGTCGCGTTGGGTGACACGCGAGGGCAGGCGTCGTTGACGGTCGTATCTTTCATGCAAATTTTTTGAAGAAATTCTATGAAAGTTTTTGAAGTATTTTCTTAATTTTGTTTTTAAGTTAATCTTTGTTGCTTAATTAGACTATTTGTATTTAAATTGTTAGTTTAGGAGCGGTCCCCCAACGCGACGTATTTTTTTTAAAATTATTAATAGATTCTTAGGTACTTTAACATTAAGTTTCTTTTATTATTTTTCACTTTTTAAATGAAAATTACTTAAGTTCGGGGGTTTTTTTAAATTTTTAATTTAATTTTTTATTTCATACTTTTTATAGGTAGGTTAGGTTAAGTTAGACTTTAGTATATTATAATATACTTACTATAATTTAGATTCTTGTTATGGTATAGATTACATTTAAGGTCAAGCTCGTTTGCTTTTTTTACGCATTCTCCCCACTTTCACTCCTCACAACTTTTAAACGGCTCGACCGATTTTCATCAAACATGTCTAGGAACACTCGCACATAAGTGTCACCTTTAATACAAAAAAAAATAAATTGAAATCACTGCATGCGTTCGGGAGTTATGATGCCACAGATAGACAGACAGTCAGACAGACAAATTTTAAGCCAATCGGACAAAGTTGATGTTTTTAACTTCAAATGGCCATAACTTCTAAACGCGAAGAGATAGAGCAAAAACGCGAAGAGATAGAGCAAAAATAACCTCAGATTAGAATCAGTGGCGTCGTCAGCTTCAATAGGACCAAATTTTAAGCCAATCGGACAAAGTTTATGCTTTTAACTTCAAATGGCCATAACTTCTAAACGAGAAGAGATAGAGCAAAAATAGCCTCAGATTCGAATCAGTGGCGTCGTCAGCTTCAATAGGACCAAATTTTAGGCCAATCGGACAAAGTTGATGCTTTTAACTTCAAATGGCCATAACTTCTAAACGAGAAGAGATAGAGCCAAAATAACCTCAGATTCGAATCAGTGGCGTCGTCAGCAACAATAGGACCAAATTTTAAGCCAATCGGACAAAGTTTATGTTTTTAACTTCAAATGGCCATTACTTCTAAACGCGAAGAGATAGAGCAAAAACGCGAAGAGATAGTGCAAAAATAACCTCAGATTCGAATCAGTGGCGTCGTCAGCTTCAATATGACCAAATTTTAAGCCAATCGGACAAAGTTTATGTTTTTAACTTCAAATGGCCATTACTTCTAAGCTAGAAGAGATAGAGCAAAAATAGCCTCAGATTCGAATCAGTGGCGTCGTCAGCTTCAATAGGACCAAATTTTAAGCCAATCGTACAAAGTTTATGTTTTTAACTTCAAATAGCCATAACTTCTAAACGCGAAGAGATAGAGCAAAAACGCGAAGAGATAGAGAAAAATAACCTCAGATTCGAATCAGTGGCGTCGTCAGCTTCAATAGGACCAAATTTTAAGCCAATCGTACAAAGTTTATGTTTTTAACTTCAAATAGCCATTACTTCTAAACGCGAAGAGATAGAGCAAAAATAACCTCAGATTCGAATCAGTGGCGTCGTCAGCTTCAATAGGACCAAATTTTAAGCCAATCGGACAAAGTTTATGTTTTTAACTTCAAATGGCCATAACTTCTAAACGCGAAGAGATGGAGCAAAAACGCGAAGAGATAGAGAAAAATAACCTCAGATTCGAATCAGTGGCGTCGTCAGCTTCAATAGGACCAAATTTTAGGCCAATCGGACAAAGTTGATGCTTTTAACTTCAAATGGCCATAACTTCTAAACGAGAAGAGATAGAGCAAAAATAACCTCAGATTCGAATCAGTGGCGTCGTCAGCAACAATAGGACCAAATTTTAAGCCAATCGGACAAAGTTTATGTTTTTAACTTCAAATGGCCATTACTTCTAAACGAGGAGGAGCAAACGCGAAGAGATAGAGCAAAAATAACCTCAGATTCGAATCAGTGGCGTCGTCAGCTTCAATAGGACCAAATTTTAAGCCAATCGGACAAAGTTTATGTTTTTAACTTCAAATAGCCAATACTTCTAAACGCGAAGAGATAGAGCAAAAACGCGAAGAGATAGAGCAAAAATAGCCTCAGATTCGAATCAGTGGCGTCGTCAGCTTCAATATGACCAAATTTTAAGCCAATCGGACAAAGTTTATGTTTTTAACTTCAAATGGCCATTACTTCTAAACGAGAAGAGATAGAGCAAAAATAGCCTCAGATTCGAATCAGTGGCGTCGTCAGCTTCAATAGGACCAAATTTTAAGCCAATCGTACAAAGTTTATGTTTTTAACTTCAAATGGCCATTACTTCTAAACGCGAAGAGATAGAGCAAAAACGCGAAGAGATAGAGCAAAAATAACCTCAGATTCGAATCAGTGGCGTCGTCAGCTTCAATATGACCAAATTTTAAGCCAATCGGACAAAGTTTATGTTTTTAACTTCAAATGGCCATTACTTCTAAACGAGAAGAGATAGAGCAAAAATAGCCTCAGATTCGAATCAGTGGCGTTGTCAGCTTCAATAGGACCAAATTTTAAGCCAATCGTACAAAGTTTATGTTTTTAACTTCAAATAGCCATAACTTCTAAACGCGAAGAGATAGAGCAAAAACGCGAAGAGATAGAGAAAAAATAACCTCAGATTCGAATCAGTGGCGTCGTCAGCTTCAATAGGACCAAATTTTAAGCCAATCGTACAAAGTTTATGTTTTTAACTTCAAATAGCCAATACTTCTAAACGCGAAGAGATAGAGCAAAAACGCGAAGAGATAGAGCAAAAATAGCCTCAGATTCGAATCAGTGGCGTCGTCAGCTTCAATAGGACCAAATTTTAAGCCAATCGGACAAAGTTTATGTTTTTAACTTCAAATGGCCATAACTTCTAAACGCGAAGAGATAGAGAAAAAATAACCTCAGATTCGAATCAGTGGCGTCGTCAGCTTCAATAGGACCAAATTTTAAGCCAATCGTACAAAGTTTATGTTTTTAACTTCAAATAGCCAATACTTCTAAACGCGAAGAGATAGAGCAAAAACGCGAAGAGATAGAGCAAAAATAGCCTCAGATTCGAATCAGTGGCGTCGTCAGCTTCAATAGGACCAAATTTTAAGCCAATCGGACCAAAGTTTATGTTTTTAACTTCAAATGGCCATACTTCTAAACGCGAAGAGATAGAGCAAAAATAACCTCAGATTAGAATCAGTGACGTCGTCAGCTTCAATAGGACCAAATTTTAAGCCAATCGGACAAAGTTGATGTTTTCTCCCCACTTTTACTCCCCACAACTTTTAAACGGCTCAACCGATTTTCATCAAACATGTCTAACAACACTCGCACATAATTCACCTTTAATACAAAAAAAACTAAATTGAAATCACTGCATGCGTTCGGGAGCTACGATGCCATAGACAGACAGACAAACAGACAAACAGACACGTCAAACTTATAACACCCCTCTTTTTGCGTCGGGGGTTAAAAATATAAAGAATGAAGCCAGGGCAACAAGGCCTTCAGGCTGGATTAAAAATTAAAATACAAACATTACATACAAAATTTGTCAAAAAATTAAATAATTATAATAATAATATTACTGCTGCAATCAGAATTGTAAGCTCGCTGCGTAATCTGCAGTTCACCAAGCCCTGCACAGTGGTAATTCGTTTGGTTTTATACATTACTTGGACACTGTGCGCTTCTCTTGCTAAAAATGCTGCGGCAGCGCACACACACACGCTCACTTGTACAATTCTGACCACGCAATGTTTTTTTTTGCTCTTGTTTTGGTTTTTTGGATTTTTCTTTGCGCTCACGCTTTGCATTTGCGTGTGTGTGTGTGCAAATGTGCTGCGTCTGGGTGTGTTTGTGTGTGTGTAAGGGATCTTGTGTGGAAAATTGCCGCTGCTGCTGCTCCCACGCTCAGTGCGTTAAAATACAATGTCGGCAACGAACGCGCGTTACGAGTGCATAAATAATATACACCTTAAATAGTTTAAATAAATTGTGAAAAGTAGCTAAAAGTTGGTAAAAAAAAATAATAAATCGTATGTATCTGTATGTAAATTTTTGCACACGCAAACACTCTCGCTTTTTTGGCGTTATCAGCTAGAACAGAGCGCTCTCTGCGCCAAGCACTTTGCGCTCACACATACACTTGCGCGCGCGCATTGAACGTCAACGCTGCGTTGGCGTCGCAGTTGCCGACGCTGGTCTGCTGCCTGCCTCAGTCGCTGTTTCTGTTGCTTAACGTCTCTCTTTTAGTTTGGACGCACTGCGCGCACTTCACGGACGTTCGTGTGTTATTTGGCTTGCCTAAAACAAAAAAGAAACAAAAATCTGTTAAATAAACAACAAAAAGAAGCAAAGCAGAAACAAAACAACAACAACAGAAATAGTAATTAGCAAAAAGTGCTTAAATGTTGATCGCAAGCGCGCGTTGTCGGCAAATAAATAGCAATAAATGTGTGTGAGTGTTGTTGTTCTGTGCAATAAAATTTTGCGAGCAAATCTGTTTATAAAGATTGAAATTGTTATTTCAAATAGTGCAAAAGTGTTCTAAAGACAAAGTCATTAGCTAACTAGGTAACAAATGCTACAAACCCAAATATATAAAATAAAAAGGCTAAACTAAACCTTAACGTGAAAAAAGAGCAAACCAAAAGAAAGCAGCGCAAACAAAAAAAGAAGATTTTCAAAATCTTTCTGCAAAACCACAAAATCGTTAAAAGTATCGGTTTTTGTTGCGTGTGTGTGAGTGTGTCTGTGTTAGTTACGGCGTGCGTGTGTGCGTGTGATCCGTTCGTTTTACGCCTGCGTTTTGTATTACGAAAAGGCAACCAAAGACAAGCAACAACAACGAAGACCACGAGCAGCAAAAGGAGCAGGCAAAAGGAACTCAATATACTCTCTCTCTCTCTCGTTTTTGCTGTCTCCTTTCGTGTGCGCCTTTTGTTTCAGGCACGTAATCTGCGCTCTTCACTAAACCATAATCAACCTGCTGCTGTTGTTGTTGCTGCTGCTGCTGATCTCTCACAGCTGCACGCATACACTGAAAGAAAAAGCAACAATAAACATTTGCGTGCAATCAAACACAAACACAAACTATGATTATATGGCACGCATTTTAGCTGCGCTTGGTTTAATTTCACTTCAGAACCGAACCCGTCTACAGCGTGTTTTTTTTTTGTTTTTCGGTCTGCGGTTCGATCAAGATTATGCGCCTAATTTGAAGCTGTAATTAATTTGGATACCCTAATAAAAAGTAGCAGCGAAATAACAAACCAGAAAAAAACCCAAAACCTCAACCAACAACAACAACAACATTTAGAGTCTACACCAAATCTTTTTCGGGGCGTTGTAATCCATCCCGCATTGCGGTGATAGCTTGCAAGACGGCGCTACTTTATTGCCTACCGGTAAGTAAAGTGTTGAAAAACAGTAGTAGTAGTAGTTAAAGGTTCTTTCTATCCATCTATCCAGCTAGCTACCAGCTATAATAAAACTTTTTTTTTTTTTGTTTTCTGTCTTGCCGGTTTTGTGAATGAACGCAGCTAAGTATTTCAAACTGGTTTTGGCCAGCTAGTTGTTGCTCTGCGTTCAGGATTGTGCTACGTTTGAACCCTTTTTGAAAATTACAACTGTTGCTTTTGTTTCCTGTTGGTTACATCAAAAGAAACCTCAATGATTTGATTGTTTTTTTTAACCTTTATAACATTTTATGTTCAACAAAATTGTTCTAAATGCTTTTCAGCTGGTAGAGTTGTGGTCAAGAGTTTGTTTGTTGCCAGCTATCAAAAGTTTTTCAATTGCTACTGTAGTGTAGTTTTGGATTTGATCATTGATTGAAAAAGATCTTGCAGATAAAGTTTAATAGCTCTTACTTTATGGCTGTTGTTTTTTTGCTTTTTATCCTGACATAATTTATTCAAGCCAGCTCATTACCAAAAGATCGTCAATTTAATTCCTCTTGCCTAATAGCTTTCTTTTAATAGCTTAGTCAGTTACTACTACAAAATAAATAAAAGATTACTTTTTGTATTTAGTTTTGAAGTTCTTCAAGCATAGAATATGAAGTATGAAACGATAGTTAATATTAGAGTTAGTACTATAGTGTAAAATGTTTTTTTTATTTGTTGAAATACTAATTTTGAATTTTAAAATATTTTTAAAAATTGGATATAGTGGAATGGTGTATAGATCTACATTCATTATGAAATATGAACAGTCTACTCCTCTAGCGCTTCCCTATCTTGATAGCTGTGCCAGTACCTTCTACAGAATGGTTTAAAGTTTAAATTCTAAAATAAAAGATTAATTTTTTATGACGGCTGCTGTTTATTTTGATTTAAATTCTTCATTTTATTTCAAATCTTTAACCAATGAAGATTGCATACAAAAAAATGTGAGATGTCTAATGCATTTATAGAAAGACGTGATTCTTCTAGGCTTTTCTACTTAGATTTACAACGTTAAGGCTTTGGTAACTCAAAATATTAGCCAAAAGTCAACTTAAACCCATTACATTAATTGAAATAGTAAACCCTATAAGTTTCTTAGCTATTTTTGCATAAAATCTTGTTACCCTTTCTTAATTGGGTTCGCATAAAATGATTCATTAGAGAACTATTTCTTAAGTATTGCCTTAATATTGAGTATATTTTTATACCCTGTACCGTATGGTACAAAAGGTATATTAAGTTTGTGCAAGCCGAAAATGTATGTAACATATAGAAGGAGTCGTCGGAGACACCCCAAAGTTACTTAAAATATGATCAGAGTGACTAAAGAAGTCGATATACCCATGTCCGTCCGTCCGTCTGCCCCGAACGCCTAGATCTCAGAGATGGTAAAAGCTAGAGTAACCAAACTTTCACATTAGATCCCATATTATTCCATAGGAGACAAGTTCATTTTATTTTTTTGATATCGGGGTTAAATTATATAGCTCCCATATGGGTGATTGAGACGACCTCGACAAAAAAAAGTTTTAGATGGATAATTCGTTTGTTCATAAAGATATCGTAACCAAATTTGGTATTCAAAAGTTTTTTATAGTTTCCTAGCACTGTACCAAATTTCAAAATCGGTTGACTATATCATATAGCTCCCATAGGACCGATCTGCCAAAATAACTTTTTTTTAAGAAAAATTCGCTATATTTCGTGTTTTAATAAAGATATCGTAACCAGATTTGGCGTTTGGAAATTTTTTAGACCACTTAAGCAATGTGCCAAATTTGAACAAAATCGGTTGACTATATCATATAGCTCCCATAGGTCCGATCTACCAAAAATCAAACAACAAAATTTGTTGTGTTTCGTTTGTTTGTTAAGATATTGGGACCAAATTTGACATTCGTGAGTATTTTATAGTTCCTAAGCACTGTACTAAATTTAATCCAAATCGGTTGACTATATCATATAGCTCCATCGGTCCAAAAAACGTTTTTTATACAAAATTCGATGTGTTTCGTTTGTTTGTAAAGATAATTGAACTAAATTCGGCATTCAGATCTTTTTTAAGGTATTTAAGCACTGTGTCAAATTTTATTGAAATCAGTCGACTATATCATATTGCTCCTATAAGAACGATCGGTAAAAAAAAAAAATTTTAGTTTTTTGGTTTTTTGTGAAGGAACCGGACTTTATTGCAAGCTAGTGGTATAGGGTATCCCAAAGTCGTCCGCGCCCGACTTTAAGTATGCCATTTTTTTATTTGCTTTTTAAGAAAATTCTTGAAAACTAACATGATGTGCTCAAATTCCAAAATCTGTTTCTGTATGAAGGTGTGTTCATTCTATCTAATAAAGTTTTGTTTTATGATATTGCAAAAATTAGCATTGCGCTAAAAATTCATTAAATTCGATAGGTGCGTGTTATCATTTAAAAAATAATATCATCTAGATTTTGTAAGCATTTTTTTTATGGCATCTAAACGCTTGTGATTATTGTACAAAAATTTTGAACTTTGAAAGTTGGCGTTTAACTTCTCTCGGCCTCAGTTTATAAGCAATCCAATGTAAATTTGCTTTATGATTCACTTCTAAAGTAAGTCCAAGTTCCAGATGCGTTTCGAGATGAACCACTTCTCTCACTTAAATCAGCGTCAACCTGCAAGCAATCGATCTGCCTTAGCTGCCGATTTCTACAAATTGAAGTAAATCCCAACTTCCCAGATACCACTACATAGAATATTATACTTCAAACTGAAACTTTCAACACAACCTTCTTAAGGTAATGCTATCTTTTGCCAAACGATGCTAGAGCTATTTTGTGCACCCATTCTTTTTAGAGAACATATTTCTTATGATCTCTGATGGTAGGCAGGAACCCGGCTTCGCCTAGCATGGCCTTGCCTTTTGCAATGTTTGGAATACATCTATCAAATTCTTTAGAAAAAGTGAGCCCATTTCTTTTGATATTTGTAGCTTAAGCACTCTTATCGCTAAAGCTGCTTATCCGCTCGCAATTACTTAACTTTTAAGGAGATACAAATTAGCTAAAGACTTATACATTAAAATTTAACTCAACATGATTTTTGTGCTGTTTAAAATTTCAAACTTTTGTGGGTACTTAAATTCTTATTTCCAAGATTATTGTTTTCTATTAATAAAATACAAGTTCCCAATATCGACTAGATTTCATTTCCGATCATATTTAGTTGGTGCGGTCAGTTGCTAGGTGTCTTTAGTATCCATATCTCACGATGTATTTATAGCTTTGGGTCTAACAATACTGATAATACGTTCATTCATAATATGGACGTCGAAGAAAGTCCACGCTCGATAGGCCAATCATCAAAAATGCTAATAAAATCATAGAAATCATCAGTCGAATCGGCATGTGAGCACTTATACTATTGCCCAGGAACTAAAGATTAGACACAAATCCGTTGGGAACCATTAAAGCTGGTTTAAAAAGGAAGCTCAATCTATGGTGGCATACGAATTTTTGCTAAAAACATTTGCTACAAATGGATACTTGGAATTTTTTGCGGAAATGTAACGAAATCGAAAATTTTTGAAGCGTATGGTAATTGCCAATTGGAAATGGGTCAAAATAGATTTTGGTCCAATCACGGGGAGTCGGCGTGTTTGTTGGGATTAGAAGGAAATCATCCACTATGAACTGCTCCTCTGATATATTGTCAATGACTAACCAGGGTTTGACCACAAGTTTCCAGAATTAGACAATGGGAAAGGTGTTGGAAGCCATAAAGACAACGCCAGGGCGCTCATCTATTAAATTAAGTATCGCGACGCGTCAGAAGCCCCGAGAACTTGGATGGGATTGTCTCGAACTGAACCCAAGCGACTATTACCTATTTAACCATTGCAAAATTTTCCTGATTTTAAAGAAATGATCTCAAGAGAGTCTCATAAAGATGCGTCGGTCAACTTTTTCTACCGATAGGGACGATATTTTTTCAATCGGATAATTGAATTGCCATCTAAATGGTCAAAAGTAATTGTATAAAACCGGTCATGTAATGTAATGTGATTGTGGAGCCAGGCAAAGGCCTATATACCAGATTGATCTTTTGTGCATCACTTTGTATTTAGAGATTTAGTAGGAAGTGAACCAGCTTTTTTAGAGGGATCTTTTAAAGCGATCATCTTCTAAACCATGGCGTTCTCCTAACTATGTTCATTGTCAAAGTAAAGCGAAAAAACACCGGGAACTTTTTACTTAACCTAATATAACGGCGGAAAATTGTTCTTGAAAGTGTTTGTAAAGAAAATTTTGAGATCAGAGTGGACCAGTTATGAGAGAAGCAGGGGCGTAGCAAGGGGGTGTAACACCCCCAAACATCCTGCAGTCGGGAAATCTCGTATATTAACTAATCACTTTTACCCAATTACTATTCATGCAGTCGGTAATTTATTGAATCGGGTCGGCATTTTGAGGCTCTTCACCCCCACATTTAACGCTCTCGCTACGCCACTGGAGATAAGCTTTAACAAAAGAATTACGAATAACGATCACTATATAAGACTTTGTTGATTAACAAGACTTTAACAAGACCGGGCATACTAGTCCCGCCCTGTTTTTAATACTTTAGCAGGCACCAAAGATTATTAAGTTTGCTTTCATTCATAACTAAATATATTTATTAGAAGATTATATATAATAAAAATTGCAGGGGGTTTTTTTTTCCGCTGATCGATTCAGACCACAACTAGTAGATGTCTAGTGCCTCATATCAAATTGCAAACCGTTGCTTGGTAGCCTAAGTGGAGTGCTTGAGATTTGGTTAATCGAAGATCTATGCCTGTTTTTTAAGTAATTCAAAATAAAAAAGGGGGCCCATACTGTCTGATAGCTGAACATTGAATATAGGTATATCAAGTATTAATACTCACGGAGTAAGCATGAAGCACCAGAAAGTTTGTTTTTACGGTTTTGCTATCTGAAGGTCGTTTCAAGTGCCCAAGATTTGCAGGTACTATTATATGCTCGAGTTCATTTGTAATCAATGGAAAGCAGAAAATTAACTATGTACATACAAGGGAGGTAACTTCACGCAGGCTTACTCAAAAACATGACCTTATCTCCGAACCACATAGAGATAACCATGCCAGACGCAGGCCGGCGAGTCAACGGGGGTTTGTAGTATACGAAGCATATGTTTTCTTTCCTTAGAAATGAGCGTGTATAAAAAGTCATATAGTAAATATCGAAAAGATTGGTAGCCTTAAGATCAGATAAAATGAGAAGAGAAATAACTGCACTTGTGTGTGTGTGTGTGTCTGTGGGACAACGGACAGCAGCTGCTCGAGGAACAGATTGAAGACGAATATGATATTTCGATATGTTGCACACTCCTTTGCCTTTTTTTTCTGGATGGCCTTTTTGTCTTTCATGCCAGACACATGCAACAAATAGGGGTGCACCGTGTAACGGTATACACACATTTTAGTTGCAGTTGCTGTTCTTTTTTTTCCCGCAGGGATCTTGAACCGATCACATGTGTTTTTTTTTTGTGTCTGTGTTTGTGTGTGGGATCGAACTCGGCTTGTCTGCAGCAGGTTGATATATTTTTTTAGGGCTATTTATGTGGCAAGCAAAAAAATGTATACTGTGCATGGGGCAACGAACCAGAATAAAGTGTACCATAGTGTCAGTAAGGGAACAAAGCAGTGCAAAGTGACCTCTCCTCTATGTGCTACACATATGTTGTGTTTATTAGTTTAAAAGCAGCATTTAAATGGAACTTGTATGATTTTTGAGCATTTTTAAATGGAACTGCAGCTGGAGATGTTCCAAAAAGAACTTGTATTATTTTAGAAAATGTAAGTTGCAACTTTGTATGGTATTATATACATATTTATATGAATGAATAATTCTTGAAGAGTGAAGGCACTATACTGGTATAGAAATTGGTCAACTGAGCAAAGATATCCAGCCGTTCCCACTACTTCTTCTTCTATGTCTCAACGAAGCCGATGTGGGCTTAGGTCTATATCGCTCGACTCCATTCTTTCCTGCTTTCCGCTTTATTCGTCCAGTGCGGAATGCCCAGCGTATCTACATTCCTCTGTTGCTTCGGTATATCTCGAAGTCGAGCGCCAATTGGGTCGCTATATATTTTTTTCCCCCGTAAAAGGGTTCCTCACAGAGAGGTGGGCCACTGCGACCAAAATATCTTTTGTACCATACCCTTAAGTTAAAGCAAAAGACTTTCCGCTTTCCGCATGAATAGCAGTAGGTCTTTTGTTGGTATTGGCCTAAGATAGAAGGGACTAATCCGTTCCTTTCACATATGACAGGCTCTATCCCATACCAGCGCTGGGCAGTCACAGGTGGTTTCATCGTCTTTTAGACAGAGCCTGCACTCTAAAGAGTCCGATAGGTAAATTTTTGTAGATGATATCTAACAGTGTGTTGGCCAGATTAGTTAGCTACCAGGAGCTTTAGGTCCGCTCTGCCAAGACCTTTTGTCTTGATCACATCCAGAGGTTTGACAAGCACTTTTGCTTGACGAAGCCCTGGAAGGGAGAACTGGCCCATTTGTTTATCATGGTTTAAATTGTGGACCAACCAATACCACAAAACGGTGCAGGAGATGTAGTCAGGGTGGAGCGATCGTGTTACCATTCACTCCCGAGTGTCCAGGCACCCAACATAGCACAACTCTGTTTCGGGCGGACAGGGTTTGAAGGTAGTTATGGCATTCTTTAGCCATCCTGGAGGAGATGCTCCAGGATGACATTGGCCTAATAGCAGCTTGGCTATCTTCCCTAGTTCCCTTGAGAAGGATACTAGGGACGCAGATCTCTATGGTATGAATCTCCGCTTGAGCGACGCTGGGCCAGATGCCCATTGCGGTAGAGATTCTGGTGTTGGGTCCTGCGATTAAAACACCTACACCCTGCTCAGTTTTGGACCCATCCGTGAACCATTGTTGCCTCCGGGTGCTTTCACAGGGGCTGCCATCAGCCCAAGTCTCCCGACTAGACCTCTTCTCTAAATTTCTTGTTAAAATATTATATTAAATCAAAAAATTGGGCGCGGTTGAGTGAACCCCGTCTGAATCGAAATTTCTTCCGCTTTTTATTTTGTACGATTTCATAATTTTGTAATCAGCTCAATTGAGTCATTATAACTGGTACGCGAACCATCGCATTATGGAAACAAAGCTAAATTCAGGGGCGGCTCTTGAGATCATTGCTCGGGGGAGAAAATTAAGTTAACGAAATTTTCAAATTACTAAAAAATTCTATACTTTCAAAGCGACTTCCAAAATATTAGAAATAATTTTAGCTTTCCAACTCACTTAGGCTAAGAACAGGCCCTTTGTAATACCGACAATCGTAATAAGTGATAAGGATATAGAATTAACGAAACACTTTAGGACACAATATTCTAAAGAAAATATTTCTATTATTAGTTTCCCAAAATAAGGCAAAAGGTATATTAAGTTCGTGAAAATGCATTTATCATAGAGAATAAGACCCCGAAGAAAGATTCTTAAATTATGGTTAGGAGTACATACAAAAGAAAGTGATATATACATGTCCGTAAGCACGTCTTGGAGATAATAAGTGCTAGAATTAACAAAGCTCAAGATTTTGGACTCTCTATATATCCAACTAAAAGAAAAACTTTTAGAGCGCTCTATAGTGATGTTATGTAATAGTGTTGAGATTGTTTTTCTCAGACGATCTGTAAACGAGTTCGGGTACTTCTTATAGCCAATGTGAATGAGATATTTAAATACTACAGAATTTATAATGAACCCTAAAGGGATTTGAAGTAGTTGAAGAGTTTCAATTTGGTTTAAAAAGTAAAAAGTTAAATAAATATTTACTAATCTTGAATTTTTCAAACCCTACTTTTAAGTTTTTCACCACATACAAGTTTTTCTCTCCTAATTTTTGTACAATAAGATGAAACAGAGCAGCCTAGGAACATAACATATAGTACATACTTCCTACAAGTATTGTTCTTATAAAGAACTATCGGTTGCCATGTAAAATATACATCGCATTGTGTCACACTAATTAGATGCAGGTCTATGTAAATAAACTGTCGTCACGGCGTCTGACAGACAGAAAGTATCTTTTGCTGTATACCAAACAGTTATCTACGCACGTTATCGCTCATCTGCATTTATATATAGGCATATACATATACATACATATATACTACATATATACTATCTATAGAATTACGTGGGTATTTGTGGGGACTCAGAAACAGTAGCTGAGATCTGTATCTGTATGGATCTAGCTAAAAGACGTTGCATAAATTTTTATACGCTTGCGAAATACATTTTGATTTGATTTGCTGATTTTGCTGGCAGCTGGCAAGTCGAGCATGTTATAAAACGCTTAAAATTGCATTGGTATGGGTTAGATATATATAGTAGTTATATATAAAAATATATATTTATTTATTAAATGTGTGCAATGCATGCATTAAGTGTGATTGAGTGCACCCAAAATGAATTTAAGTTAATCAACTTTTAAATGAATACAACAAAAAAAAAATCAGAATTAAGAGGCAGAGTCACACCATTGCTATAAAAGTACGGAAATGTTAGGGGTAGTATAATCGTATATTATATTATATGGCATTCAAATATTATACTAGTTGTCACTTGCAGAATTACTTATATTGCATTTCTCACATGAGTAAAAATAATTTATGAATGCACAAACTTTTAACAAAAAAAAAAATATTATTTGGTTCCTAAAAATTTGGCAGCATTAAGATATATCTTTGCAATATGTGCTTGAAAATAAAAACAATATTTTTCATTGAAAACAATAAAAATATCTCAATTATAAAAAAGGCAGCAAGCAGCAAATGTCGATTGTATCTTGCTTAAATCTTTTACAGATTTAAATATTTTTTTTACAACTTTGCTCGTTTTTTTTTAATTTTAAAAATTATATAAAAAAAATGGTATCTTATTTATGTTTTAAAGTATTGTCCGTCACTTTCCACTACTTTGGCCCATCTTTCAGGCAACAAACGAATCCCGCGTCGAAAAATTCTTCATCCTTTGATAAGATCCAAGAATCGATCCATTCTTTCACTTTTTCAAAAGAATCGAAGCACTGGCTCGCCAGGCCGTGTGCTATCGACCTAAATAAATGGTAATCAGATGGAGCAACATATGGAAAGTATGGCGGGTGAGGTAGAATTTCCCATTTCAGTGTTTCGAGGTACGTCTTGACTACTTTCGCCACGTGAGGTCGAGCATTGTCGTGTTGCAAAATTACTTTTTCGTGTCTATCAGCGTATTGCGGCCGTTTTGCTTATAATGCCCGACTCAAATTACGCCAAGCTGATCCCACCTCAGTCGAGGTGTCGCCGTAGGGGTGTGGCCGGGCAATCCCCATGATGTGCGTCGCTTAGGGTTGCCGTAGTGCACCCATTTTTCGTCCCCAGTAACAATACGATGAAGAAATCCTTTTCGTTTTTGTCTTTCAAGCAGCTGTTCACAAGCAAATAAACGTCGCTCAACATCTCTTGGCTTCAACTGATACGGTACCCAGTATCCTTGTTTTTGGATCATCCCCAGCTGTTCCAGGCGTTTTGATACTGCTTGCTGAGTTACTCCCAATGATTTTGCCTCAGCCGCCGATTTTTTCATGTTGAAATGAAAAAGTAAAATCTCCCGCAAATGACGTGAATTCGGTTTATAAGTTGACATATTTAATTAAGTGTAACTATATGACGCAAACAAAAATTAACTAATATCGGTGTAAGGTTATATTTATCGATGTCAAAACTGATGGAAAACAGGTGTGACTTATTTATTTGAACTATTACTGGCTACCAGCGCCATATTTTGGAGCAAAGTTGTAGACCTAATATTTACTTAGAGAGCTGGCAAATTCCAGAGGCCTTTTATTAGCGCCTCATAGATCTCATATATCCTTATCAGCTTTAATCATTATAAAATCTTCTTTTTATGAGTCAGTTAAGTTTATACCAAAACCACTTAAAAATAGCGAATTTATTCGGTTAAAATATTTTCAATAATAATAATAATAATAATAATAATAAGTAATTAAGTAATAATTCTAAAACTATAATTTTTCGGAGTGATCTATAAATGAGAGAATTTTTGAGAAAATGCTTTAATATGATTTATAACTTATCCGATTTACCATTTAGCACTTCATTTTTTAAACTTCGATTTTAATAAGATTTTATTTTTTATAAAATTTTAATATTGAAATAAATAAGTATTATTTATGATACTATAATATTTTTAAAAATTTCTGGCATAATTCGCTTAGTTAAAATTTTTTTAACTTTCCAATCTCAGGTAGGCTCTATATTTTCCAAATAATGTATTTATATAGAAAGCAAACTATCTGGGGTGCCACAGAAAACCAATTCGATTTCAATTCCAATTCTTGGTGCCACAGACATGGCAAACAACGGTTTTAAAACCGCTGTTAGTCATGTATGTGGCACCAAGAATTGGAATTGTATCGAAATTGAATCGAATTGGTTTTCTGTGGCACCCCTGTATATGATGCATTTCATCTGATGCATAAAAAATTAATTTTCTAAAGTGATTTAAAACAATTAATAATTAGGGTGTTCACGCTTGCTGTTAAGTTGCGGAGTTGAAAACTTCTTCAAAAACAGGGAAAAATAGATGGTATAGATGCAACTCTGAAACAAGTTTTTGTCAGCCTAGACTCTGATTTGGGGAAGGGCCTGCGCGGCAATTTCATCACTTTAATTTTTTTTTTCGAGATCTAAATTGGCAAAAAGTTGATTTATAATAAATTTAACTTGTTGAAAAAGTAGATCTTAAGCATTTTGTTTTCTCAATTTAAAAATTATTACCTGGAAAAATCTAAGTACTAGCTTTAGTCCAAGGTTAAAATTTACAAAATTAGGAAGGAGGAAAACTCAACAACTTAACACAAAAGCTGACAAAAGGGGCGTTCAGGCTTTAGCCTCTTGTGTTGTTGCACAACCTTTCAATTTCTCAAATCTTTAAAAATAGTTTTCAGATTACTAAGCAGTATAAATACTGCCGATTAAAATGTTATCGATATC
The DNA here is from genome assembly GCA_037043745.1 of Chymomyza amoena. Taxonomy (NCBI): domain Eukaryota; kingdom Metazoa; phylum Arthropoda; class Insecta; order Diptera; family Drosophilidae; genus Chymomyza; species Chymomyza amoena. Next base: position 218,853 of record JBAMAX010000771.1, read on the forward strand.
ACTGCATTATCGTCTATATTGTATTTTTCTGAGTCAGATCCAGTAATTAGCTCAACTTGCCGATTATACTTTCGAATAGACCAAAGTCTCTCATATATATTTTAATAACATGTCATCAATATTGATTACTGCATTATTGTCTATGTAGTATTTTTCTTATTTAGATCCAGTAATTAACCCAACTTTTCGATTGTACTGTCGACTAGACCAAAGCTTCTGATAATCTCTAATTCTTTAGTTATTTTTCAGATATTTCATATTCTTTGTCTCCGTTTTTTTGGTTACACCTAAATAAACCTACATTTTTTGTACTTAATATTTTAGGCTCTTAATATTTATTCACAAAATTTTTTTGAATAATTTTGATTATTAAGTAAGTCTCCTAAAACTTTTGGCAATATTATATTTTATTTTCTGAATCCTTTAAATATTTATCAAATTATGGCTGGGGTTACTAGGCAAGCAAGCATGGAAAACTCATAATTTTATGACCTAAAAAAGGTATCTAAAATTTTTTAAAATTAGCAATATATTCCGAATAAAACTAAATTTTCATACTTACTGAAAAAAATGACTGAGTTCTACTTAGCTACTTACTTGCTTTTGTATAAAATTTAATCTTTATAAGTAGCCAGAAAACATATAAAAATATATAATCTTTTTATATTCTTATGCTTTAGTCATTATTAATTAAATCTGACTATAGTATTCCAATTCTTCAAAAAGAATTTTAAAGATTTTTCATTTCGCAGTTTTTTTTCAACAACGACCTCCACTTTCTTAAAGATTTGAGTTATTTGCTCTTAAGATTTATATTTTTTTCCCAGGCTGATTACAAATTCTACAAATTCCATTAATATTGTAAGAAGAAGTCCCTAAACTTAAACAACATTATGCAATAAGTAATTCCTAAATTTTTCCATACTACTTTTTACAAACAACAATTAGTGTAATTCTGAATCAGTCCCATGACTAGTTGCACATAGCCATGATCCAGATATTACACGCTCATAAAATATAAGTACATGTATTTATTTTAATGGAGCATTTTTACAACACCTTATAACACCTAATAAAGCCACTTAGCATAAGTAAATCCAACAAATTATGGAATGCCGGCAAAATCAGCGCCATTGTTTTTATTGTTTCAACCCGCTGAGTTTTATCGCTCAAGAAGAAACTTCTAGAAGTACATAATATAAAAATGTAAATATTATGAATAATGCGTAATAACCCGGACGATTTACTTAATTTATGTGAGTTTATCTCAAAGCTTATATATAGCTAGCTTAAAAGTGTGTGCGGGCCTGCCAACTTTATCGAGAAACTCTTATTTTTTGTGACATCCGCTGATAGAAAGAACTCTATCAAAAGTTGTAGTTAATTTGGGGAAGTACTTACTTGGCTTTGGCATACAACTTTTTTTTTTATAGTTCTATGCATAGATAGATCAAAGCAACTTTGTCAGTTAGCCGAATGAACTGAAAATCACGCTTCTACTGCCGCCTCAAAGCCAGAGCAAATATTTAAGAACTCTAAAAAGAGTTGCCATTACAAGCGTATTTAGAGAATCCCATCCCAAAACCAATCCCTAGCCCATTCCCTTGATGGATGCTGTATAAACAAATCTTTATAGTCGTTTATGTGTTGGCGGTATCTTTGTTGTGTGGATTTTGTCGCCGCGGAACTTTTGATGTTCTGATGTACCCCTACCAAGTCTTTGCCGCGTGGCAGCCAAATAGCTTTTGAAATGTACCGATTGTTATTACAGTCTAGTGCAGAACAAGTCAAACAATGGAGCACTACTACAACAACAACAACAACAACTACAAAAAAGTGTCATAATTTCTAAAACTAACAAAAGCAACTCGGCTGATCTTCTCACCTGCTGCGTCTCAAATTGAGCAGAAAGGTGTGAATACCGAGCTAAAAAGGTGCAAATGAGCTCAACGGGGCTCTTTTTCAAGCAGTTTCTAATTATGTGGTAATAAGCTAATAAGCCAACACTAAAATATGTTTAGATTGATTGTTTTTAATTTGTTTGTTTTGTTTCTTTTTGCAGATGCCTACACAATATGGAATTGGCGATTTGTAAAACAGATTTGACAACAACAAAATTTATGCTGCCCCCGGCTCTGCCAGCTGCAGCTGCCATTGCAACAACAACGGCAACAACCCATTCTACAAGTGCCGTTGTTGCGGCCTCATTCCTTGATAAAGCCGTGCAACTCAACGAGTTATTCAATTTTACGAGTAATACGGGCCATCTATTCAAAGCCAACAACAACAACAGCAATCATAATAATAGTAGTCACAGTGGGTGCCATAATTTAAGCAATACTAACGCCAGTGCCACTGCTTCTATACTGAACAACAACAACAACAACAATAGCAATAACAGCAGCAACAACATGAGACTCAAAAAGAATCGCAAAGTTACATTTCTATCCAGTTTAGTTGAGGTAAGTTCAACAAATAACTATCTAGTAGGCTTAAGCACTAGTTGCATAACTAGTACGTAAATGGAATTTTTTTTGAGTGCATTTAGTATGTGTGGGGGCAGTTTGAAAAGTAATTGAACTAAGGCCAAAGGGTGGGTAAACTTTTTCGACTGCGTATTCTGAAGCAAGTAAAATGTGTGTTTTTAGGACACGTTTGGATCACAGATATTTTCGTATGAAGTCTTTCAGTAAATAAGCAAAAGTTTTTTATTCATTTCAAACTCAGTTAAATTGATAAAAATGCATTTAGCTCAATAATTTAGCCAAGTTCTAGTTCATAATTTTAAGACGAACTCAAGCAACTAGAGCTGGGCATCGATTCGATTTTAAAACGATTTAATCGATTCTTTTTTTCACAATAAAATGGATTTTTGTTTATTGAGAATCGATCTTTTTGATTCATCCAACTTAGCTATTTATATACTTTAGGGCCGATACATTTATATAGTCTTTAAGCGATTTTGATGCTTTGGGTCATTTTAAACATTTTTGCCCAAGAAACTATGGATCTAAAATGAATATCGACACTTTTTCAAAATAGGTTTTCTTAAAATACTAAAAATCAACTTAGACCTTCCAGTTGCAAGGCCAAAAAACGTTATTTTTCCTCTAGTCAAATATGTATTTTGGTCGAGGAATACATTCTGGACATTGAGAGCCGCCAGAAAGCGCATTTCAGTTTTTTTTTAAATTGACTAAGAATCCTTTTAAGTTTTTTTTAAGCTTTAATTTTGAATCAAAATTATGAATTATTTCTGTGCTTAACTACTGTTTAAGCTTACTAGCGCCTATCCTTTTAGTGCGATTAATCAATCCATCGATTTTTTGTTAAATCGGTCGAAATAATCGTTTCTCGAAAATTAGAAATGGAGACCAGCTCTACAAGCAAGTTATCTTGTTGCTGTTCCTGCTTAATCTAACTAGGGGGTTCCGCTCTCTGCGTGCTTCGCATGCCTTCTCCCCTTTATATTATTTTTGGGATCCCCAAAGAACTTTGTGATGTCTGACATGCAGGCCCGACGAGGCGGCGGGGATCGGTTACTTTTTCCTCCGGGCCCGGATCTCTCGAAGGGGCCCGGACTCAGAGAGTCATTCGGGCATTGGAGTTTTATGAAATGCATTATTATGATTTTATCAAATCATCAATTCTCTCAGAAATCCATTCTATACTTTTCTTTATGCTGATCTCAAACTTTTCAACAATTGTACGTATTTTCATGAATTAAGAAAAATTGATAGGCGTCCGGATCTGAGATTTCCCCCGGGGCCCGGACATTCTCTCTACGGCCCCGCTGACATGCCTCGATCTTCACCTCCCATACATTTGTACGAACTTATTATACCTTTGTGACCTTGTTACAGTTGCAATTATTACGAAAATGTAGAACATTTAACATATATTTTTTTATTTACAAAGTCTGTGATAAATCTAGAAATCTAGAAATTACTTCATGCCTCTTAAAACTTTACTAAAAGCAACTTACGAACATATTTATGTTGCTTTCAGAGATACTTTCATTTTTAAGTTAACTTTCAGGCTAGGAAAAGAAATAACATTTCTAAGTTTTAAATAATAGCTATTTTGAAATTGAATTCATACATTTATAATATCAGTTAAGAACAAAAGTCCTTAAAACTATTATTTCTGATTACATACGAGACCATTTTGAACTATTTCGTCAAAAAATACTTGTATATCATTGTAATATTCTACAAACCTGTAAGAAACTTGCCAAAGCCCCCAATTTCGATTCATTTTGTATGTACAATACTTTAGTTTTGGAGCTAATGTGGTTCATTTGATATTATCAAATTATTGAAATTAATTTAGAATCAGAAAATAATGGAGTTTCCTAACTGGAATGGGAGAGCTGGTTTTTTACAATGTGGGATTCTGGTGAGCCTTTAATTCTGGGAATTGCTTGACAGCAGTTTCTATAATAAAACTACTTCTGAAAGGGACCAGGAAACAGTCGAGGAAGTAATTGCTTCTAAAGAAACGATTCTGGTCAAGTAGGTGGCCCCTGGCCTGCTTTGACGCCGGAAACCGGAATCAATTTGATACCGATTTGTATCCGAAATTGGTACTTTTTTCACAAGACTTCGTACCACAATAAAAAAAACTCGAAAGCACCCTGTATTTAATTGAAAAACAAAATTATTTTACTTCAGACTATTCTTTTATTTCGCCCCTGCTCTCTTCGCTCACCAATCCCCACCCCTCCATCACTGCAAGCGGTTCAGGGGGTCCACTTGAAATTAAATTGAAATTTATCAAAAAGATGAGAAAAAAAAACACTTTTTTATATAATAGAGGAATTATTTTTCGGCCCGCCCTCGTTTGAGCGCATTTATAGACACATTCTCTTATTTTGTTTAGTTTCGTTTTCATATTTTGCATTTTGGCCAGTTAAGGCCCGAGTTGGTTGAGGTCTTGGATTATGCATGCATATCACGTATTCCCAGTCCAAAATTAGCCGCCCCAAACAATAGTCAATCAAGTTTTATTTGCTTGTTTTTTTTTTTAACTGCTTTATAAAGTGATGAAAAGTATATGTATGTACATATATACATTTAATAGCTATTTAAGGCGGTAAAAGTAGGCGTGGTATTTATAGCTATACAATAACATAGATATTGCCAGTTGCAAAGTCTCTCAAATTTGTGTTCAAAGCAATTGGTCTTGGTATTGAAATGTACACTTTGAAAAATTTTAATAGATTAATTTATAAAATTTTATAAAAAATGTGAACTTCAAAAAAATTCGAAAATTTTCTTGAAACTTGCATATATTATTATTTAATATTAATTAAATCGTACGAAAACTCTCTCTACTTACAAAAAGGGTGTAATTAAAAAAATGTTACTAAAAGAATTTTTGAGTAGGGCAATATGTAATTTTTAAAAACTTGGGAATATTTTCGTAAAGTTTGATCGAATTTTTTTTAACGGTAACAACATTAGTTAGTCTAGATTTGTATGCTTTTTTTCTTTCTGGTTTCTATCAATCTTTCAATGAAGTATACAGAAATATTTTTTTTATTTATTTAAAATTTAAGTCATTTTTGACTTTTTTTATGATCGTCAAAAGTGTTCTGGAATTATGCATGTTTTAGAATTTTTTTTTTTTATTGAAATCTTTGGCCTCTGAGCCTTCAAGAACAAGTTTGGACTTTTATAAGGTAACACATAACTACCAGTATGAAGAATTTTTCGTTTGTTTTGAAAGTTATGTCGATTTAAGCTATAAGCTTTCAAGCTATCAGCTCAATTTAGATACTCCCTGATTATTTCTCTCAGTGCTTGTGCTACTTAAGATTCATAGGCGTGTGTCCCACATAGTTTAAGAGACAATAGTCTCCTAGCATAAGCGGATCTCAATGTCTATAGGTAATCAAACTATTCAATGCATTTCCAAAAGTATTTGTACCAAGCCTGCTATGGTTAGCTTGACGAAGGACAATGAATTTTTATAAGGCTTCGGCGGATCTGTTGCCAACCAAATACCTGTCAGACTCTCTCAGCTGATGTATGGATCGGATCTCTGTTTCGTTTCGGTTTTTTTTTTGGAAGTATGTAATTTGGTTACTATATACCAAGACATTTGACATACATACAATACCAGTTGCGGTAAACATATCCGTTGGCTCTAACCACTTTCATCCGGTCAAGGAAAAAAGGCCAACAGCCTTCGGAACGCCATTGAACCTGTGCGCAAGCGCACTCGCTTGGAAAATGAAGCCAAGTAATTTAATCTAAAGTGTTACCCAAAAAGAGTTCAATATATATATTGAGACAGACATAAAGCTATTAAGTTTCCATCCAGTTCTTCAAGTTGACATGTTTTATGTAGCTATAGTATCAAAATCCAATTTGAAAACCAAATTGAATTTATTGTTTGGTGTTGCGCTTTTATTCAATTGATTATGATATGTATTTATGAAACATTTCATTTGACTATTCTGACCTCCATTATCATTAATAAACGGCAGTCGGTCCCCGACAACCCAGACCAGAGCAGAGCAGAGGACGCACCCTCCTCCAATTATTCTTGCTGTTGTTGTAGAATGTGTTTATTATTGTTTTTGTAGCCTTAATGTATGCCAGCAGAGACTAAAAGTCAAATGTACAATTCAATTTATTAGAACGCCCCGTCGTACTCTATGATGGGGTCCGGACTGGGGCACTGAGTTAGCGATCTAGCTAGCTGGCTGTCATTGTGGGCAATCATCTATCTAGTATTTGAGCTGCTCTTGTTCAGTTTTGTTCAGAGCAATATGCTCTATTGGCTTATATATCATTTGGTTGGACACACAAACACTCATATTACTCACTCTAATTGGGTAAAAGTGGCTGATTTATAAATATACTCAACTGATTGTATACTATATATATATATATATATGACGAGCTACGTGAAACCCATTGAGACCAATTTCCATACGAAATAGTTTACTTAATTTTTTGTGGACTGTGATTTTAGTTATTAGATAAAGATTCGTTTCTAAGTTGGTCAAGTGCTGCATAATTATTCATTAAGATGATATTGTAGAGATATGATTTCTTTTGAAGAACAATAATAATGAATGCTATTACTTAGAAACTTTCAAGTTTAATCAAAATTCCATATTTAATTTTTCGTTTTTAATTCAAAATTTGGAAATTTGGCAGCGATTAATAGTTGCTTATAAGTGCGATTATATAAATTTAATCGTTGTATAGTGTTAAGTCGATAGGGATAAAATTTGTTATAAATTTGAAAAATTTGAAGTTTTTTATGATTAAATGACACTAAGAGCCCAATACAATTCCAAGCTAATGTAGGTTTATAGAGTTCAGAGAGTAAATTGTAGATTTCCTATTGATTCCAGTTTATTTAGGTTCCAGAATAATCGAATAAATAGGATAATCTAAAAATCTCTATGGGCTACACAGTGGTGCTAATGAAGTTCCTAGCGCCAAAGTCAATCTTGAAAATTGCTAATTAGGCCGATGTTTTTAACTATTTCGATAGCTAATAAAATAGCAGATTTTTTGGTATATTTTTTTTTTAAATTGGGCATTTGTAGTAGCACGTGGGAGAATTTGTTCTAGACTAAACTTTAATTTAAAAAGGCTTAAATATTCGAATAACGTCCAATCTTTTGATTCGAAAAAAAGTTAAAAGTATGTCTTTAATATAAAAAACTAGTGAGCCCGGGGCAAACGTTGTCCTGCCCAAACTTTTTGAATACTCTTAAAGTGTATAAACATCGCAAGATTCTCTAGTTAGCTTATCTAGACATAAGATAAGATTTTTGGATTTGTTGACCTTCATGACTCTCTAAAATGCCGTATGAAAGAACTTAAGTATTCTTAAGACAGCTCGCATCTTTATAAATTCTTGCCCCACAGAAACTACATTGCAACCCCTTTGCGACTACCTTTCTGTCTGCACTTAATGTCCAATAGCCGGTGATAAACAATTTTCTACTACGATATATTTACGATATTCACAAAAATGCGTATATCTCACAAACCAATACACCCAAACCCACCGGAATAGACTCAAAACCTCCGTATTAACAACCTCTAACATACGCTAAACTCATATGTGAAATTCATCGACGCGTTCATGGGAACACCCGTAACACGTAAAACATAAGTTTCTTTTATATATATAGAAATGTCTGTGACCTGATAATTACTAGTTTAAAAACCCTCTTTCAATGTGCTGTATTTTGTCATATACTATATACTTTTTTAGAGTAAAAGTAACATAAGGCCGGTTGGGTTCGGCTTGATTCTCGGTTTTTATGTTAGTATTGACTAACCTGAATGTAAATTTTTAAACATCAACTGCAACTTTTTGTCGGTATTCAAATAATAAAGCAACTGTTGTAGGAAATCATGTCGTGTGCAAAACGCAAGTGCTGTTTGAAGTTTTTACCCAAAGATTGACCCAAAGTTAATGTGTTTAGTCATATAATTGATAGAAAAACGTTCGGTAACGATGATCGCATAAAAAAATTCAGATTTTGAAGTTTATCAAGGGGAGATTACCCAAAGTAAAAAGAATCTAATGTGTTTAGTCATATAATTGATAGAAAAAACTACGGTCACGATAAACCCAAAAAAAAATTCAAATATAAGTACAGGTCGTCCCACTGAGCCTTTTGAAGATTGCTGTGAATAATTGATGATACAACTTCAGATCAGCTTAGGTTAGCTAAGCAGATTAGTCTCCAGTCTCTGCAGTTAAATTTTAACGTCCAAGAAAACGATCCACCTTCAGAAATGTAAATATACGAAAGCTGTCTGATGACTCTAACCTTTCGAAAAATATTTATTTCTAGAAAAAATTTATTTTAAACCCGATATATGTATATATCTTCCAACGATTTTTCAATTTTTTGATTCTCTCCAAATAATAATTTTTCAAAATTTTTCAGACCTCGTCAAATAAAATAATTTTAAGAAAGAAAACTTTTGTCATTTTTGTGCACAGCTATTTGAACTTAAATCGTTTAAATTACTTTTAATGATCTAACAAATGATTTTTAATTGTATAAAAAAAAAATAATTTATTTTTTTAGAAGGTTATATATAGTTATTATCCAGAAAAAAAGAATACTTTCAAGATTTTTTTTCGCAAAGACTGCACGCTGGGGATGCTCGATACCGGAAAAAAAATCGAATCGAAGAATTAAGAGTTACAAAAAACATTCGATACCGATCCGATTCGATTCGACCTTTTCCTTATTTAACTACTATTCCTAATTTACACTCAGTGGTTCATTTAACTTTATTATTTTTTGAAAGTGGTGCCATTTAGGCCAGAATATCGCTTGGGCAACCACCTTAAAGGGACTTTTTGGAAAATAAATTGTAATGTAAAACAAATGTTTACTCGATACCAACTACTAAGCAAATCGGTATCGGATCGACGATTAACCGAGAACGAAAATATCGGTATCGAATATTTGGTATTAACTTCGATATTCTCGATATTAAAAATATCGGATCGGTATCGCGCATCCCTACTACACGCACCAACAAAATACGAGAATTTATCTTAAATAAAAAGGGAAATATCCACGAAAAATGTAGTTTCTGGAGCTCAGAAAAAAAAATCCGAATAAAACTGCTTGGCTTGGATTTTGCATTTTATGCTCTAAAATAAAAATAAGAAAATTTTAAAAATAAAAAAAAAATTATGTAACAATTCATTAACTACAAAAATTATTTTTATTCATTTTTCTTACAGTCCAAAAACATATTCATCAAAGAGGAGCCAGTCAATGGCTGCAAAGATTTACCACCGCCTATATGCAGTTTATCGGATATTTCAGATCATGAAGCATCTCTGGGTAAGTACAGCAGATTTATTAAAATCCCCTAATTAAATGAAATGCAAACAAAGTATAAATATAATTTTTTTTTATGTCATGTATAAAAATATCCGAGATACTGATTTTTAAAAACCCATTTGTTATATGGTCGCTGGCTGATAAGAACTTTCTTAGAAACTTGGCATAATTGAAGAGCAAAATGTTGTGCCCATATAAAAATTCTTATACCCATATAACATGGTTGCCTTTTTTTTTTTTTTTTGCTATCTTTTTGCATGTTCCAGAACCAAGAATTCTTTTTTTTTCATTGGTATACTATAAAGTTCTTTAATTTGTCGCTGATTTGTCTGGCGCGCCAAGTTCTAATAAATTCCTTTGTTTTCTATGTTAAATATACATTTATAGTCCTCCGATTCATACAGTCACGTATATAAACTTTGCCATCACTCATATACGTATTTACTTTACCATTTTTTTGCAATGAAATGAAATTATTATTACATTTATGTACTCGCAAATGCTTTTTGAACTGTGCGATAAAAAACGAAATACAAATTGTTTCTGATAAGATAAGCCAAAAACGCGCCACACTTTTTGTTTTTTTCTATATAGTATATATTCCATGTATGTGTATATGCTGAAAAACTAAGCAAATTTGTTTTGTTGGCATATTCTAGGAAATTCTACTCCGTAATACTACAACTCATGGAAACTATACCGTTGAAATCGAGTTTAATAAACTTTAAGAGCATGTACTAAAATTTACCATTATATAAATGGTATTACGCACTTTTTTTGTTTAATCAATATAGTTTTTTCCAAAAAATATATAGTACTCTATTGAAAGTCAGATTTGATTAAGTTGAAGAGGTTGAATTAGAATCCAGATTGTATGATAAGAATTGAATGGTTTTTGGCTGGCTATTGTTTTGAATCTCAGATTTTAGGCAGTAGAGGGTAAATAATTTTTATAATTTTTGAATTTGATATATCCGCGTTTATATTGAGTCGAGTTTTAAACGCATTTTTTTTTAATTCGGTGGATTTTGAGCCAATTTGAATTTCATGTATAAAGAAACGTTACTGATTTCTGAAATTTTTGTCACATCAAGATGACATTCGTCAAAAAAAATAAATTCAAGTTGAGTCTGAAACCTGTACAATCTTAATACCTTTTGAGAAATTGTTTTTAAAGCATTTTTGCCAGAATGATGCATTTGTAAACTTATAAGGATCTATTATATACTCTACAACTCCACAAAATAGAATTCCCATAAAAATTTCCCTTGTCTTAAGCTTGTGTGAAAACACTTTAAACTTAAAGGATTTGTGTTTAGTTTATAAAAACAATTCCTTATTCAGGGTCCCGGGGGAAATCTTTCTCTCTCTAATTGTTGAAAAGTGCGAGATCAACATAAAAAAATTATAGAAAGGATTTCTGAGAGAATTAATGATTAGATAAAATCATAATATGATAAATTATTATACATACGATTTCATAAAACTCCAATGCAATGACTATCGAGTCCGGGCCCCGGGATCGGGTAAAAGTCCTCGATCCCCCCTTCTCGTCGGGCCTGTCCATATTATATACAACTTCAGAGAACAAAATTCCCAAACAAATTTCCCTTGTCGCAAACTTCTGTAAAAACACTAAACTTAAAGGATCGATGATATAAGAACAACTCCATAGAACAAAATTTCCAAACAATTAAAAAAAATTATAGGAATTTGAATAAATAATGTACACCAATAGATTCTTGTTATTTGTATTTGTTTTCGCGATAATTAGAAGTGCTTTCCCTATTCATCGAAAATAAAAAAATAAAATTGAAAAAAGAACCGCATCGGTGCTTTTCAAAGTTTCAAAAGGGACACTTTTTCTTATTCAGATATAAAATATCCTTATAAAGATGATACAAGATATCGATCCCAGCTTCTAGTTCCACTGTGAATTTTTGTTCCTCAAGAGAGAATTTATTATGCAATTTTTGGCTTTGGCTTAAAATTTGAGATTCTTGTTTATAGTTTCAAAAGAGATACTTTTTCTTATTCAGATATAAAATTTTCCTATAAAGAGGTATTACAAGATATCAGTCCCAGCTTCTAGTCTCATTGGCGAATTTTTTTTGCTCAAGAGATTTTTTTTTGTGAAATTCTGGTCCATGGCTTAAAATTTTGAAATTTTGGAATATAGTTTCAAAAAAGACACTTTTTTATTATTTAGATATAAAATCTGCTTATAAAGAGATGGTAAAAATTGTCGGTACCTGCCTCTACTGAGAGTTTTTTTCTTTCTTGAAGATAGATTTTTGTATTCCATTGAATTCTGAGCTTCGGCTTAAAATTTGAAGTTTTTGTTCATAGTCTTAAAAGAGACAGTTTTTCTTGTTCAGATTATATCTGATTTTCTTATAAAAAGATATTACAAGATATTGATCCCAGCTTCTAGTTCCTTTGGGATTTTTTTTTTTCAAGTTGGTTTATTTTTTATGGAATTCCAGTGCTTTGGTCTAAAATTTGAAATTGTTTTTTATAGTTTCAAAAGAGGCACTTTTTCTTCTTCAGATATAAAATTTCCTTATAAAGAGATATTACAAGATATCGATCACAGATTCTAGTTTAATTTTTCTCAAAAGAGATTTTTTTTAAATGAAATTGTGGGCTTTGGCTTAAAAGTTTTGTTCATAATTTCAAAAGAGACACTTCTTCTTGTTCAGATATATAATTTCCTTATAAAGAGATATTACAATATATCGATCACAGTGTCTAGTTCAATTGGGAAATTCTTTATTTCTCAAGAGTTGTTTTTTTTTAAATAAAATTGTGGGCTTTGGCAAAAAATTTTAAATTTTTGTTCATAGCTTTCAAAAGAGACACTTTTTGTAAAATTTCCTTATAAAAGAAATGGTAAAAGATATCGGTCCCAACTTTTACTGGGACTTTTTTTCTTAAAGATAGATTTATATTATTGAATTCTGAGCATTGGCTTAAAACTTGAATTTTTTTTTATAGTTTCAAAAGACAAAAAACAAAAATCAATTTTGTATCTTCTGGAACCACAATAATATTTGAGAGTGAGTTGTTTTAATATCAGTTTCACTTTTTCTTGCTTTTGACTAAGAATATACTTTACTAGAACTTAGATTATATTTTCACTTACTTTCGTATTTAGTTCTTGAAGCTTTTCCTAGGGAGCCGAAACCCTGCAAGTGTTTCAAAAAATTCATTTCTTTTAGGAGCTAATAGATTAAAAAATATAGTTATTTTCAATATAATTTGAAATAAATTTGACTAAAACAATCCAAAAACTTGTCAAAGAACTTACAGAAAGGGTACCAAGATATCCAAATATAATTTCCATGATCTTCGCTGCTTTTCGACTCTTGAGCTTATAGATTTTATGTATGCGTATAGTTAGTTAATATTATTATTATTATAAAAAGTCACGTCGTTTATTTCCGGTGTCCATTCTCACACACTCACTGAAACACATAGAGCAAATATACATGGGCCAAGTCAACTTACAGATTTCATTCATTCATTCATTCTTTCATTCATACAAACCCATACACACACACACTGACACTCACACACACGCACTCAACTTAGAGTCATTTAATGCTGCCAAACCCAGGCGTCAACAAGCTTTGGTGTATTCAGAAAGAAATACAACAACAACAATAACAACAACAAATACATTTGCATTTCAAATACTCGAAATAAAAAAAAAATACTCATACATATTGTATCTGAAATGTGCGCCACTGCACCGAACAGCGCCCTCCGCCGCTCTCTCGTACGTTAACTGCTGCTGCTGTCAATCAGGCAATGCATACGTATATCAGTCAGTCAAGCATTCAGTCACCAAAATCTATGTACACCACTGTACATTACGCTTAGTAGCTACACAGATACTCAGATACACACAGATACATGCGTATACGTAATGTATCTGAAAGTTGTGTGTGACAAACCGTGCGTTTGGCATGTGTTTAGTGTACTCGTGTACATATGTATCTGCACTTAATATTTTTTGTAGCTATTTTGTGTTGTTGTTCGTTCTGTGTATTAGTTATGTATCTATGTATCTGGCATTTTGTATGGCAATTTATTATGCATCTTTGTTGTGTTTGCGGCGGCATATAAACAATGCTAAAAAGCTTAAGTGCTGAGAATTTGTTTATAAAACAGCCGCAAATCCCTATAGATAAATACTAAGAATTATATGCATAATTTAAGCGTACTTATAAATACAAAAAGTGCCTAATAATACATTTATTTTGCTGCTTGGGCTGTAAAGAGTATAACAAGAAGATATTTTTGTAGCTAGCCAACAGATACACTCACTCACCGTCAGATACAGATACTTACACAAAAGTCACAGTCACAGAATTTTTATTTTTCGTTTGTATGTCTTATCGCTGCGTAAGAATCAACAGCGCACAAACAATTTCAATGTCAACGCGGCAAAAACAACAAGACAATAAAATTAAACAAAATAAAATAGCAGAAAAAAAAATAAGAGAAAAATAAAAACAAAAATGTTGACAATGGCAAAAGTCAGTGTCCAACTATGCATAGCAGGCGAAACCCTTACTAAAAGATACTTTTTGGCTTGGGTAGCCAGCAATAAACGCAAAAAAATAGCAACAAAAATAACAGCAGCAACAACAGCAACAATATGCACAGCGGCGACAACTGCGCATATGCTAAATAACAACAACTACAACAACAACAATAGCAACACAAAAAGGGGGAGCCCGAGACACGTAAATTGAGTTTACATTATGTATCTGAGAGATACGCACAGACAGCGCAGCGCGCACGCCTAGCCGCAACTTCCACTGACAGCCTGACTGACACATGTACGAGAAGAGTATATATGTATCTGCATATATATATAGTATGAGCTGATATATGTGTACGTATCTGCTACTGCCCTTATTATAATTATGTATTTATTTATTTTATTATCTTGGAGAGAGCATATTGGCTATGTGACGCAATTTGCAACGTGTAAACATTAAACGGATTCATTTGGTTGTAACTATACATATTAAATTTTAACGTACCCATTGTAACCTTAGAAAATTAATCAATTTTTTGAGATACTGATAATCCTAATATTTTTTTGAATTTCGAACCCAAGCAGTTCAATTTTTGAGAAAATTTTTTTAAATCAAATATAACAAACTCGAAATACCATTATGAGAATCTCAGAGACTTTTATTGTTTCGAACTCGAGTTCGAAACGATGACTTCAACCGAAACTAATACTCTTTAAGATTAAGACACCAAATGTCTTAGTCCTTAACTTTGACTTTTGTTTCGATTTAAAAAACATCCTAAAATACCCTTAGAAAATTAAAAAAATTTTTGAGATACTGATAATCCTAATATTTTTTTTGAATTTCGAACCCAAGCAGTTCAATTTTTGCGAAAATTTTTCAACCAAATATAACAAACTCGAAAATCATTATGAGTATCTCAGAGATTTTTATTGTTTCGAAATTTCGAGTTCGAAACGATGGCTTCATCCAAAATTTATACTCTTTAAGAATAAGAGACCTAATGTATTAGTCCTCAACTTTGATTTCTGTTTCGTTTTAAAACACTTCCCAAAATACTCATTATGAGGAACTCATCCAACAATATTCTGAAAAACCTTTTTCACGAAATTATCGCTACGTTGCAGCTTTAATCAAAATCTATATTATGTTTCCTATCAATCTGAATCAAATACAATACTCCCGAAATATGATTATGAGAATCTTTGAGAAACTTTTATTGCTTCGATGTTACGAGTTCGAAACGATGACTGTTGATCGGATACTCTGTAAGATTAACATACCAAGTGTCTTAGTCCTTTTTTTTTTTGATATCTTATAGCTTAAATCAAAATCCACAATACGTTTCCTAAAAATCTTTTCTAAAACAATTTTTTTTTTTAAAGAACAACTTCCTAAAATACTCATTATGAGGAACTCATGCTACAATGTTCTGAAAAACCTTTTTCTCGAAATTTGCGATACGTTGTAGCTTCAATCAAAATTTATAATACGATTCCTAAAAATTTTTTTCGAAAACAAATTTATTTTTAAAGAACACGGAACTCACGCTACAATGTTCTGAAAAATCTTTTTCACGAAATTTTCGATACGTTGTAGGTTAAATTAAAATCTATATTACGTTTCCTAAAATTCTTTTCTAAAACAAATTTTTTTTTAAAGAACAACTTTTTACAAAGTTCAAAACTATTTATTTTTTTTAAATTTTGAAAATATGAAAAATAAAAGCCTATTGTACTAAACTAAAAATGGCTGCTAAAAAATAAATTAAAATGTCCAGGTGGCATAAACTGTTCATAAAAGGCTGGTTTACCAGAATTATTTTGGAGGTAAGGAATCTGGCTCTATCCGATTGTGTATGGCATGGAAATAACTCAATATTTTTTAATTACACGGAACTAGAAGAACTTGTCAAAAGTAAATAGATTTTCATTTGTATCCGAATTCGACGATCCTGAATTTGTCGGGAATGTTAGCTTCGTTTCAAAAAAATTCAAATAATTTGGATTCTCAGCATTTTTCAATAGTAAAATATACTATTATTGATATACACTGAACTAGAAGAACTTGTCAAAATTGGGATCCGAAATTGGATCCGCCGATCCTGAATTTGTCGGAAATGTTAACTTCGTTGCCCGCAAATTGAGATAATTTGAATTCTCGGCAATTTTTAATAGTAAAATTTACTATTTTTGAAATACATTGAACTAGAAGAACTTATCAATCCAATTTTGGCGATCCTGAATTTGTCGGAAATGTTAGCTTCGTTGCACGCAAATGGAGATATTTCTGATTCTCAGCATTTTTCAATAGAAAAATATACTTTTTTTGAAATACATTGAACTAGAAGAACTTGTCAAAATTTGGATTCGAAATCGGCGATCCTGAATTTGTCGGAAATGTTAGCTTCGTTGCCTGCAAATTGAGATAATTGGGATTCTCAGCATTTTTCAATAGTATAATATACTATTTTTGAAATACCCTGAATTAGAAGAACTGATCAAAAATTTGGATCCGAAATTGGCGATCCTGAATTTGTCGGAAATGCTAGCTTCGTTGCAATCAAATTGATATAATTTGGATTCTCAGCATTTTTCAATAGAAAAATATACTTTTTTTGCAATACCCTGAACTAGAAGAACTGATCAAAAATTTGGATCCGAAATTGGCGATCCTGAATTTGTCGGAAATGTTAACTTCGTTGCCCACAAATTGAGATAATTTGAATTCTCGGCATTTTTTAATAGTAAAATTTACTATTTTTGAAATACATTGAACTAGAAGAACATGTCAAAATTTGGATTCGAAATCGGCGATCCTGAATTTGTCTGAAATGTTAGCTTCGTTGCCCGCAAATTGAGATTATTGGGATTCTCAGCATTTTTCAACAGTAAAATTCATATTTCAAGAACATGTAGGATATCGTTTGAGACTTTTAGTGCGCAGCTTGGTTCAACAGAAATTTAAAATAAATTGTATTTAACATTTTTAAATCCAAATTGCAAAATAAAATTTTGAAAAAAATATAGAAATATCAGGTATCTCTCTGCCTGTAACACCTATATCATGAATATTATAAGATCTAGGACAATCAAGCTTGGGATTTGAGCTCCATATATATGCAGGTAGATCCCATTTATCTATTTTTTATATCCACGCCCCTCATATTAAACAATTTTAACTTAGAACTTTAGTTTATGAGAAATAATAATTAAAAGTCGATTCCATCTTCAGTTTCCCAGGGGATTTTGATCTCAAGAAATATTGTTGTCTATGTTATTCTGGGCTTTGGCTTAAAATTTGAATGTTTTTTTCTACTTAAAAAAAAAAAAACGCTTTCTTTTTGAGATATAAAATTTCCCTATAAAGAGATCTTGTAATAACAAGATATCGATCCCAGTTTCTAGTACCATTTTTCTCAAAAGAGGTTTTTTTTAATGAAATGGCTTTGGCTTTGGCTTAAAATTTGAAATTTGTTGTTCATAGTTTCAAAAAAGACACTATTCCTTGTTCAGATATATAATTTCCTTATAAAGAGATATTACAAGACATCGATCACAGTGTCTAGTTACATTGGGGAATTTTTTTTCGCAAGAGAGGTTTTCTTCAATAAAATTGTGGGCTTTGGCTTAAAATTTGCAATTTTTGTTCACAGTTTCAAAAAAAACATTGTTTCTAAAATTTCCTTATAAAGAGATGGTACAAGATATCGGTCCCAGCTTCTACAGGAATTTTTTTTCTTAAAGATAGATTTTTATTATTGAAATCTGAGCCTTGGCTTAAAACTTGATTTCTTTTTCTATAGTTTCAAAAGACAAACTTTTTGGGTTCAGATATAAAATTTCCCTTAAAATCGATGGTACGATGGTAACATTTACCATTGTGATAATTCGAAAACCTTCTTGGTAAAAAAACTCTTGACAAGAATAAGTTTTAAAAAATGTTATACTTATCTTGTGTAAAAAATTACCCTAAATCTTGGTTCCTAACTAGTTTTTCAGAGATATAAAAAGATATGGCTTATAAAATATATTTAAAAAAGCCATTATTTTAAAAAGCTCTGATTTTTAATATGATATTTAAATTTTATATAATATACCATAACATTTTTATTTTAAATCAAAAAGTAGGAATTTTTGGTGGCTCATATAAAATAATTTTTTTGGCGTGTTTTTTATTATTTTTTTTTAATAATTTAAACTTTAAAATATAAACTGTATTGGCGATCTCTAAAGATCACTCGAAAAGCAAACTATGACTAGGTGCTCATAATAAAATATTTAAAGCCTCATTTCTTAGAATTTAATGATTCAGAAGTATTCTAATAAGCTCATTAATATCTGTAGAATGTAAGCTCAATAAAATGCAAGCTTTGAGTTTACGTTTCGCCCTTTAGATAGTTTTACACTAAATTGTAAAATCCCAAAAAATATGTTTAGTTCTTAACTGATTAGATATATTTGATTATTTTTGCACCTTTTTAAGGGTATTCACATTTCTGCACGCTTCACTTATCATTTCTCTGCGTTTCTTATTATATATATTTTTTTCCTACGATATTTATTTTCCTTTGCCATTTTTAATTAAGGCGCATTAATCATAAACTTTAGGAATATCAGCACAAAAGCCGCACACACATTAATAAATAACAAATAAATAAAATATATACATGCATGCATACACTCACATAGATACACACTCACACACGCATGCACATTCAATTTTGATTATTAAATACGGCTATAATTTTGTATAAAATATTAAATCGTCATCAGCGTCGCCGGCAGCGTCGCAGCAGCAGCAACGCAGTCGCTCCCCACTCACGCCGCTCCCGCCACGGTTGAGCCAACGCAAAAGCAACATATCGAGAGAGCGTGAGAGAGCGCGCGCAGTAGCAACAGTTGCCAAGTTGTTGGCGCTCTTTCGCGTGTGCGCTATGCTTGACGTTTCATTCGTCGCTCCCTAACTTTCATTCATTTGGAGCTCACTGGCGCGCGCGTTTCATTCATACATAAGTCGCTGTCGCTGTCGCGGTTAACAGCTCAGTTGCGCAGGGCAGCAACTATTGCAGCGCGCGCGTTGGACTTACGCTCTCAGCTCGCTCATGCCCAATGTTGCCCCCACACAGCAGCAGCAGCAGAAAAAGACAAGAAACACGTTCGTTTTCATTCATATAAAAATTTCTGGTTCTGTTGCTTGATCGCCTCTCGGCGTTGAAATGCAGTTGATGAATGGGGGACGACGCTGTTGTTGTTGTTTGTGTTGGACGCCAACTGCTTTGTGTTGCTTTTTTGTTTTGTTTTGAGAGGGGGGAACTTTCGGCTGTATCTGTGTGTGAGTGAGTGTGAGTGTGTATGAGTGTGGTTTGTTGTTTTTGTTGCTTTTATGGCTTTGCTTTTTTTTGTTTTTTTGCTGCTTGCTTGAAGTTCTCAGCTCTCAGTTGTCGATGCTTGATGTTTGTTTCCTTCCTTTTTGCGTGCCCCACAATGTTGCCTTGTCACTGTAAGTGAGTGAGTGTGTGACTCGGTTTGAGATAGTGCATCTGTGTGTGAGTGTGTTTGTATCTGTGTGTGTGTGTGTATTCCTGCAAACCGGCTTTTACCAGCAACTTGAGCGTTTTATAGACTCGCCTTTTTTTTTAGAGATACCCTTTTTAAAGGTTGCTTTAGTTTGCGCGGCTTTTAGGGAGATGCAAGGGAGTTGCAAAATGGTCGGAATGGTGTGATGTGTGGGGCATGTGATCCAGCTTAAGATTAAAGTGGACTATGTTGTCCTTAAAATTTTTATTCATAGTTTATTCATTTTTTTCCATTTAGTACTCCTCCAGGGAGCTTAGGGCTTCAACAAGAACTTTCCACCGTACTCTGTTTGACGCAGTTTGCTTTGCTGTGTCCCAGCTAAAGTTGTGTAGGGACAATTCGTTTAGTATTATACGACGCCTTTGATCTTCTCACTCGGGGTTCCATTCCAAAGAAATCCTGACGATGCTGCTTCGGTCTTTTCTAAGAGCATGGCTAATCCAACGCCACTTGCGTACTCTTGTCTGGGTGCAGATTGGAACTTCACTAGAGTAGTGCCATAGTTCCGCGTTTGATATCCTGTTGGGCCAAAATATCCCGCATATAATTCTAAGGCACTTGTCGACGAATGATTGCAATTTTGGTATCAGTCTTTGCGGGGCCAGCCACGTCTCGCTGGCGATACAACAAGATGGATTACACTTTCGCATTGAAGATCCTCAGCTTTGTTCTTCTGCTTATCTGTTGGTTTCTCCATATGCAGAGTAGGCGTCCAAACGCCGATCGCGCCTTTGCTTAGACGATTCTTCATATCCTCATCCACCCCACTACTGGTGGAAATTGTGGCGCCAAGGTATGAGAAATTATCGGCAAAGTCGATAAAGATGGTTATGCTACCTTGGCTGGTGTGGTTGGGATTATCGCTTTGGTTTTGGGTGCGTTTATCGAGAGTCCAACTTTGCTGGCAAGGATCTCGAGAGCATTCACTTTGGCTTGGATATCACTTAGTTTATGAGAGATGAGACATAATGTCGTTCGCGTAATCCATGTCTTCCAAATGACGGGTGAGACTCCACGTAATCCCAATCCTAGACCTGCGTACATCTCTCATAACCTCGTCAACTACTATATTGAGTGGTGGTGGTGATAGGGGGCATTTATTATCTTCCCAAAATTCGATTATTTATTTTCAGAAATAGAAAATCTGCCCATAGTATTATAGAACGCTTTTAACATTCAATGAAAATATTATTTCCTGAATCAAAAATATCTTATTTTAAAGACTGAAATAAACCATTGGCTAGAGTAAATAGTTTTGTTTTATTGAGGCCACATACTATATAATTTAGATTGTGTAAATATTTCAATCGTATTTTTATTCGTTGATATAAATTTTACGTGGCATTTGTTATTCTATTAAATCATTCTTTAATTTTTTCCTATAAATTGTGCAGCCGTCTCTTTTGAGTATACACTCCCGAAATTCATTTTAAAAGTATTTTTGACTAAATAATATTTTAGTTTCAGTTTCAGTCCTTCAACCCCGGTTGGGGCATGGGCGGCGACAAACTCTCCTCATCCGCCAGATACTTCAGACTGTGCAAGATAAACGCTGCTGGTGCTTCGGCCTTACTGTTGATTTCCAAGTAGTTCTTGGTCTACCAACTCGCTGTCCCGAGGATTCCATTCGAAGGACTGCTTCACGATGCTGTCGTTTAGTCTCCTCTTTCAATTCAGATAATAAATAATATTTAAGCGTTAATTTATTCCGAATGAACTAAAAACTTATCCTAAGTAAGCAAAACAAAAAGATTGAAACTTCAAATAGCATTACAAAAAATAAATTTATACTTTTAGAACACTTTCTTAAAGGGATCAAAAAATACATGTTTTGTAAAAAAATATGGGAAAACACTAAGTATATAGTGAGTCCAGGCTCCCGACTTATTTATAACCTCAAAAATTCGGGTAGCCATCGAAAGAACCTCCTTCCGAGAATCTAGCAAGTGGGAATTGAGCCCATTCTTTGGTAACAGTCCTACGCAATTTGCGCTCCGTCTGTAATTTGCGTCCCCCAGACTTCACGGGACCGTTCCCCGAAATGTTCTCAATGGGGTTCAAGTCGTAACTTAATTGATTTTCGCGGAGTGTATTTAAGAACTAAGAAAACTGACGTTATGGAACTGGTTATAAATATTCTCCAATTTCTTACAAGTAGCACCTTTATTCTCTATTCTCCCTCCTATACATCTACTTTTGGGTAGGACAGGTTTCCCCAAATGTTCTCAATGGGGTTCAAGTCGTAACTTAATCGATTTTCCGGGGAGTGTATTTGAGAACTAAGAAAACTGGCGTAATGGAACTGGTTATAAATATGCTCCAATTTCTTACAAGTAGCACCCTTGTTCTCTATTCTTCCTCCTATACATCTACATACATCTGGGAGATCGATCATCTCATTTTATACTATATATTTATATAGATATAGATATCGTTCATCATTACAAAACTTCTTTGTAGTGCATCCCATAGTCGCCTTAGCACTTTACCCACTTCCTACATGCTGCTTGCCGCCTGTCTTCTATATCCAACATTGACCGTGGGCGCGTCCAAGTCCCAAGTCAGTGCTTTGGGCCTGCTCCAAAGCGCGCCTGTTGCAAACCGAAATCTCTGTAGGGCCCGGCTTTTTAGTGCTATCCATACAATTCTTTATCTTTTGTATATTTATTTTGATTTTAGTTGCCCTCATCTTATTTATTCATATTTTTGCCCCAACCGAAATCGACGAAAAACAAAAAAAAAAAAAAACTAACTCACATTTGTGGACAGCTGCTGTGTATCTGCGCTACTTCTTTAGCTTCTTCTTCTACTTCTTGCGGTTCCAGCGGCTCCATTAAACCAGTTGGATCTTTTGCTCTTGATACAGATACAGATACAGATACATTTGTTGGCTCCTCTCATTCAATTCCATTGCTCGACACTTGCTCATGTTTCTTATTTAACTTTTGTTTTAATTTAACTTTTTTTTATACCTTTCAAATTTTTGTTGTAGCTTTAAGATTTCTTAGTGCGTGTTTTTTTTGTTGTTGTTGTTGTGTTTTTTATTCGGTATTTTCGTTGTTGTTGTTGTTTTTGCTGCTGGCTTTGTTTTTTCGTGGAAACGCAGCGTTAACAACTTTGTTTTTTTTCTACAATTTTTCATTCATTCATAAGTGTTCTTATTGTAGTGTCTATCTATGTACATGTATATACATATATATTTGTATATATGTATGTGTGTGTATATTTACATAGTTCGTTTGCCTGTTTTATATTTCATATGCAAGCTACTTATTACAGAAAAAAACGTACGTATAGATATTGTATCTAGATACTTACATACTCATGCTGATATCTTTGTAGCATTGTTTGTTTGCTTTGGTTGCTGCCTTCTTTTTTGGGTGTTTATGATTTTGTTTTTGGGGTTTTGTTTCATTCAGAAGTTTGCTTTTGTAACTGTTTATTTGTATAGTTTTTTATTGCAAAATTGTATCTATAAAATGCGAATAATAATATAAAATTTTATTACAAGATCAGATTTTTCTATAAACATAAATAAAGCTCACTTTTAAGGTTTACGGCATGCTTAAGTATCTTTAAGATACGGGATAACAAAAAGTTCTCAATTTGTGGGTTTAACCGATTCCAAAGTATCTTTAAGATACAACAGACAACAAAACTTTTTATTCTTATGATATGATCTTTGTTTTCGAGTTCTCATTTTATGGGTTTTGTGGATTCCTAAGTATACCTTCTGATGCAATAACAAAAATGTCTCTCATTTTATAGGGTTTAATACCGATTACAATAGTATCGGCTTTTATTAGATGCTTTAACGAACATACAAAACTTTTTATCTGCTTATGAGTATGATCTTTGTTTTCAGGATGTTCTCTATTTTATGGGTTTTGCATGGATTCCTAAGATTAGCTCGACATAACAAAAAGTTCTCATTATTAGTCGCGGTATGTAATACCGCATTACCAAACGCTATCTTTAAAGATTGCATTACTAGAACAACTACAAACTGATTTTGGGAAGCTGTCTTATGTATATGTTATCATTTGTTATTCGAGTTCTCATTTTATGGGTTTTGTGGATTCCTAAGATTACTCGTAAACACAAAAAGTTCTCATTTTATGGGTTTTACCGATTACAAAGTATCTTTAAGATGCAACGAACTAACAAAACTTTTTATTCTTATGATATGATCTTTAGTTTTCGAGTTCTCATTTTATGGGTTTTGTGGATTCCTAAGATACCCGAAATCAAAAAGCTCTCATTTTAAGGGTTTTACCGATTACAAAGTATCTTTAAGATGCAACGAACAATCAAAACTTTTTATTCTTATGATATGATCTTTGTTTTCGAGTTCTCATTTTATTGAGTTTTATGGATTCCTTAGTAGCCTATCTAATGCAATAACAAAAATGTTTATTATGCTCATATTTTTAATATCATTGAACATTTCGGACTTTATTAATCTTTTATAAGTATCCAAAATATCTGTAGGCTTACGAGCAGTCAATTTAAATATTCAGAATCGTATGTTTTTTCATCTATAAGAAAATTAGCTCTTACACTAGCAAAAATTTTGATTGTTCAAGGGAATCTTAGCGAAATTCTTAACAACTTGGAACATAACCTTAAAAGCCAGTCTAAAGTATCTTTAATATAGAAAAACCAAGCTTTCCCACTTTGATGGAGCATACGATTCTAAAGTGTCTCAAGAATACAACAAAAAAATATTATTTTGTACTCTTTGATTGCCAAATTTGGTAGGGTATCTGGGATGAAGCATTTTTCAACATCTACTGATACTATTTTTTTTTTAACTCCTGCCTAATAAACAATTATTTTTGTCTGTATAAAATAATAATATATTCTTATATCAGGTATTGAATATTTTTAAACATATGTAAACGATTATTTTTCAAGAATTAAAAAATAGTTTGAGAAAAGTTTAACGTTATTAAAAAGCTGCTCAAACTGTGACTGTGCTTAATCTTTAAGATATAGCAAAACAGTAACGATTTTAAAGTATCTTTAGGATACGTTTTTCAAAAGAAAATATCTTTTTCATACATATCAGGTTTTTTTCAGCTATTCCGTGCGCCCAAAATCTCTGTGGGTTTAATCTTCATATATAACAACATAATAACGATTTAAAAAAAGAATCTTTTGGATACGTTTTTCAAAAGAAGATATCGATTTCGTACATGTCAGGCTTTTTTTTCAGCTATTCCGTGTGCCCAAAATGTCTGTGGGTTTTTAAATTTCTTTGTATTTGCGTATTTTTGTAAAAATACTTTTAATTAGAGTTTAGTTAACAAAATTATTGATTGTTAATTTTCAAAATAATAAATAATAATGTTAATCGTATATATGGAAACGTGAATATACATTTTTGTAAAATAGGATATCTTTTCAAATCGAAATTTTCATAATTTTCAAGAGCATCTAAAAATCTGCAAGTTCTTAAACTAGTCGAATATTTAGGAAAATTTGCATTTAAAAATGTTTTAGGAAGTCAAGTTTTTCGTACGTTTTTTAATCAAATTTGTTCATCACAATAAAAAATTTTACTTTTATTTATCAATAATTGTTGCCATCTTAATCGATTTGATTTAAATTCACACCATATAAAGAACGTATAAAAACACATGTTTAAAAAAAAAATGGTGATTGAAAAATTTAAGGAACATACTTTAAAAAAAATAAGAAAATTTAATATCTCTTTAAGCAACTGCGTTAAAAAAGAACTAAATTTTTTTTTAAACATCCCTAGTGCTAACGTAGATCAAATTGGCTCCAAAATATTCAGTAGTTCAGTCGCAATTGAATACGCATGAAAGACACGTTTTTTAAATTAAGCCGCAACGCGTTAAGTTTAAAAACTGAAATTTGGTCAAATTTTTTTTTCTTTTTTTTTTTGCCATTCTGCATTGAATTGCATCATTACTTTTCAAAAATCGCTGGGGGCAGTTTCCACTACCTTATGCAGCTAGACCCTTTCTTTTTTTTACCTGTTTCATGTGCCCAAAATCGCTGTGGGCCTTAAAATTCTTTTAAAGGATGCATGGAATCGAGTCACTTTCTAAATCTAGTTTATAAAAAAAACTATTAATTAGAGTTTAGTTAGTAAAATGATTTATTATGAATTTCCGGCATAAAAAAGTTATGCTAATCGGATGTATGGAAATATGAATGAACATTTCGAAATTTTCATAATTTTCAAGAGCTTTAGAAAATCCAAAATTTTAAACTTGTCGAATATTTACAAAAACTGGCATTTATAAAAAGTTTCAAAGAGTCAAAATTTGTTTAAAAAATAATAATTTAATTTAAAAAAAAAAATTTAAATATAATTTTATATTAACATATCTAAACTTTTTAATGTTTAAAAAATTACAATTTAACATGATTATTTTAAAAATTTTCAAGAGCATCAGAAAATACCAAGATTTCAAACTAGGCGAATATTAACAAAAATTGGTATATAAAAAAAAATCCAAAAAGTCAAAATTTGTTTAAAAAAATAATCGTTTTAATAACAAAAATTGAAATAAAAATTTTTATTAATATTTCAACCCTTTTTTAAAGTTTAAAAAATCACAACTTAATATGGATGTTTAATTAAATAATTTTCAAGAGCATCAGAAAATACCAAGATTTTAACCTAGTTGAATATTTACAAAAATATGTTTAAAAAAAATTCAAAAAGTCAAAATTTGTTTAAAAAAAATAATTAATTTCTTATTAATTATTCATATCATTATGTGTCACTTAAAAAAGGTCAAAAAGCCGCAATTTGTAGTCAAAATAACAATCGATAAATATTCTTATCAACAAATTTAACTCTTTTAAAAGCTATAAAATAACGCTATCAAAATTTATTGAAGCAAAGTATTTTGATCTCTGGTATAGTTTAAAATATGTGTTGTGACTGCTGGCGCCATCTAGCTGTTGCTTGCTCTAAAATGGGCAGCACTGTTTGAAAATGGTTATTTTTTTTTCTCTTCTTAAAATTTGTATTGCTCAATCGAGAAAAATTTTTATTAACAAATTAAACACCTATAAAAGTTAAAAAATCGACTATTTCAGTAAAAAATATTTGTTTACATGAAGAAATTAAAATTTGAAATGATTTGAAATTAATTTAAATAAATGTAAAAACGCAGCTATAATACAAATTTTTTATCAAACTTTTGTTAAAGCTTAAAAAATTGGCAAATTAATTAAAAAAAAATTGCGTACGTAAAAGTCGGGCGCGGACGACTTTACGATACCCTGTACCACTAGCATTGCAATAAAATCAGGTTTCCTCTCACAAAAAATCCAAAAACAGTAGAATTTTTAAGCAAAATTTTTTTGTTTTGACCAATCGTTCCTATAGAGAGCTATATGATATAGTCAAACCGATTTCAATAAAATTTGACACAGTTCTTAAATACCTTAACAAATAGATCGGAATGCCGAATTAAGTTCAAATATCTTTAGCAAACGAACGAAACACATCGAATTTTGTATAAAAATACGTGTTTTTGGACCGATTGGTCCTATGGGATTTATATGATCTAGTCAACAGATTTGGATTAAATTCAGTACAGTTCTTAGAAACTATTAAAATACTCACGAATGCCAAATTTGGTCCCAAAATCTTAACAAACAAACGAAACACAACAAATTTTGTTAAAAAATCGATTTTTTGGAAGATCGGACCTATGGGAGCTATATGATATAGTCAAATTTGGCACATTGGATTAAAGTGGTCTAAAAAAAATTTCCAAACGCCAAATCTGGTTACGATATCTTTATTAAAAAATGAAATATAGCGAATTTTTTTTAAAAAATGTTAATTTTGGCCGAACGGTCCTATGGGAGCTAATGAGATAAACCGATTTCGATCAAATTTGGTACAGTGATTGGGAACTATAAAAAAGTTTCGAATACCAAAATTTGGTTACGATATCTTCATAAACAAACGAATTATTCATCTAAAACGTTTTTTTTTTTTTGTCGAGATCGTCTCAAAAGACCCACATGGCAGCTATATAATTTATCCCCGATATCAAAAAAGTCAAAATAAACTTGCCTCCTATGGAATAATATGGGATCTAATGTGAAAGTTTGGTAACTCTAGCTCTTACCATCTCTGAGATCTCAGCGCGTTCATACGGACGGACGGACAGACGGACAGATGGACATGGGTATATCGACTTCTCTATTCACCCTGATCATATTTTAGGTAACTTTGGGGTGTCTCCGACGTCTCCTTCTATATGTTACATACATTTTTCGGCTTGCACAAACTTAATATACCCTTGGTACCATACGGTACAGGGTATAAAAATGAAGTAATTAAAATTTAAAATAATTGGAAATTTTTTTATATTTTTTTTATGCGTACTAGACGGTTGAGGCTTTCTAGCTTCTTTTTTGTTTGTGAGGCAAGACGTAGAGCTCCAAAAACTTTAACATTATTTTTGGTACATATTCCCATATCAATTAGGTTCAGCTTTTCTATCTAATGGGCTTGGTGAATTTTAGCCCCTAAAGCTGCTTTTCATTTTTCAGCTTGAGTGTTAAAATTCGTAGGAAGCTTTAAATTTAAATGGTTTCAGGTTTTTGTTGTTAGTATTATTTTAGGCTTTTATATTATGCAAATAAGATTATCTAGTTTAACATACCTTTTTTCTTTTAATTATACCTTCATTCACAAAAGCAACCCCAAACGTAACATAAATTAAATTTCGTATAAAATTAATTTTTCGTTATGTGTGATTTAATTTGTCTTTGAGATTGTTTCCATGAAAAACGGATGTGCCTAAATTGCAGCATCCCATGAACCAATTAATTGTCACAGCTTTGTTGTTGTTGTTCTTTTATTTTGAATTTTTTAATACGAAAATTCTTTTTTTATAATCATTTTGAGCCCAGACACGCAGACGCACTCATCGTCACTCATCGTGACTAGATACTACTGAGCTGAGCTTCTGGCATGTCTAATCAGCACGAACAGTGGTCCAAACAATGTCATTGGGTTTCCACATTTTCCCATGTGCATAAAAAAACAAAAACAAAATAAAACTGACCAAGCACAACAACTAAGAGCAGAGCGTAGGTGTGGAGCATGGGGCATGGCATTGGTGTCTCCCTACCAAGTGCTGAAAATTATTGACATGAACAAATCTCAGCTGGCAGAATGGGAACACAGATTTCGGTTACAACCTTTGCACGAGTTTAAATCGTGAATTGGGCTATCTGCGCTATCAAGCCAACCAACAACGACCTTCATTCAATTTTGCGCAGCGAACTGACAAACCAGAAGTATTATATAGTACATATGTGCTATATAGTATATAATGTGCTATATACTTTTTTTTGAGATTTGTTTTGGTTTTGATAAGGTGACTCCTTTATATTTAATTGTTTTTTTTTTTTAGAATGTTTGCCACAAGTTCACGGATTTTGAAATGGCGATTGGAATGTTTTGAGCAAATAATTTAAATTTTTCAGCAAAAGAATTGATTTTGAAATTTGAAATTTGTTGCGATGATGACGTCAGCAAAGTATTGGCTGATTTTGCATGCATCTGATATATGAGCAGTGTTGGGTGTTTTGCAAAAAAAATTGTATTCGAATTTAGTTTTCTCAAAGTTAATATGTCTTTTATTTTCTTTAATTTTTAAAGATAGCTTGCTATTTGTACCAAGTAGCCACTCCATTTTGCCAAGTTTGGTTCTACACCTTACTGTTATTATTTTAATGTGTTCTCTCGGTGAATTCCGAGATACGGGTGCGATGTTTTAATTGGGTCTTTCCTTAACGAAAATAAAACGCTCGAAGATTTGTCACCATTAAGCTGCAGGTTCCAGCGTTTCGCCCAAGTTGCGATAATGATCAGTTGGTTCTGCAAGGTATCAGCCACCATTTGAACGCTGGAGGAAGACGAAAGAATGCAGTGTCGTCTGCATACGTTGCCGTTATAAGCTCAGAACTGCCCGTCGAGCTCGGCATGTCCATAGTGAAAATGGTAAATAAAATGGAGCTTTAATGGTCCGTCGTTCCGAGAGTTCACCATAACTTTGAAAGATCGATTGTCAAGAAATGATTTTATGATTTTATAATGGGGAGCAGGAAGGGCGGATTTAAGTTTTTGTAGTAACCCTTCGTGCCACACTCTGTCAAAAGCCATTGGAAGAGCCTTAGCTGCTCTGGCGTAAATTTTATCAAGACCAAGAGCTTTTTTGTGGTTGAGTGCGTTTATTTAATCTACAATTTCGTAAGGTCGCACGGGGCATACTGGCAGATAATGCCTCCAAAGTGTCCTCGACCTCAGAACCTGAGCTCAGATTGAAGGGAGTTAAACGATCCTCCAGGTGATGTGCGAAAGCTTCAGAGCGGGTTCGGTCAGAACGACACCAGAGCCCATTGGCGGTTTAAATAGAAGCGCTTTTAATGGCTGTTTTTTTTGAAGTACCGAGTCAGAAGCCAAAGGCTGTGGCTTCCATCATCATTTGGACTCACATTAGTAAGAAGACATTTTATCCTTCTTTAATTAAAGTTATTTAAAGCTTCTTTAAGTCTGGTAGCAACACTATGATAGAGAGCCTTGTCAGCTGGATCATGCGTTCGAAGATAATTTTTTCGCAGGCGACGCTTCATAGCAGAAGCTGCTATATTTAAATTTTTATGCAAAATTTTTGACTTTAAAGCTTAAGGCCAGTACGCAAAAATCCAAACTACTTTTTATATAAAAAATCGCTATAAAAATTTATTGAACAAAGTATTTTTATGTGTGCTATAGTTAAAATATGTGCTGTGACTGCTGGCGCCATCTAGCAGTTGCTTGCCCTAAAATAGGCAGCACGTTTGAATAGGGCTCCGTAACTACAAAAGACTTTTTAAGGGGGTAAGGACCTCAAAATTGACAAAACAATCTATTTTTTTTTTTTGTTTAATAATTTATTTTTAATAAAGACTCAATTAGAATCAAATGGAACAAATCGCACATTTTTTCGATAAATGAAAGTTGTCGAAATTTCATAGTTAGAGAGAATGCATATGAGTAGAGCTGGGCTCAATGCTCAATTTTCGAGAATCGATCTTTTCAACCAATTCTCACCAAAAAATCGATTTAATCGATAAATCGCTAACAAGTTAAAACCGCAGAACATCACAGGAAAGGAATTCTATATACAAAGAAGAATATTTATACAAAATTAACCAAAATTTTATTTCCATAATTTGAGAAACGAAAACTAAAAATCTAAACTTAATGGAAGAAAAAAATTAAAAAGAAATTAATTCGTTTGATTAAAAAAAACTTAATCAATAGAAAACTTAAAAATTAAATCACCATTTATTTATTTTTTTTAGATCTTTTGTCAGTTATCAAAAACAAAAATTAAAAAAACTCTCAAGGAGCCCTTTGGCGGTACTCAAAATTAAAAAATTGATTTCTCGACCCCAAAAAACTTTGGATAGAGGAGAGATTTTGGATAAAGGAAAATTAAGTTCTTAGTCAATTTTTGAATATTTTTAAAAAAAAATCGTATTTTAAAAAAATGGACGACTCGATAATATTTTTGACTTAAATAGTTGAAATCGCCGAGTGCCCCACGCCGATTTTCTGCCTCATACAAATTGATCCGTCTTAATGGACATAAAAGATCGATGCTTAATAAACAAGAATCGATATTATTATCAGAAAAATAATCGATTTTAAGTCCAATCGATGCCCAGCTCTACATATGAGTATAAAAAGAAAGGCTTATTCTTTTTTTGTTTCTCCTGAAAACAATTATATTTTTGAAGCATCACTGCATCACTGTTACCCTATAGAGGGAATTTCAACGTTGTTTTTGATGAGAAAAAGAAAATATCGATTAAAAAATCTTCAAAATCAACAAAAACGTTATGAAGACTTTAATTTTTTTTTTGTTAATGTCCGTCACCTTAAGTTAATAAACTGGGCTATATAAAATGTATGTACAATTTCGTTTATATTGGTTCAGTCGTTCCCGAGATAATAGGTCCTTACCTTACCTTAAACAAGAGTATTTACAAACTTTTGACAAACGATTGCAAAAACAAAGACAGATTTGTTTTGCGCTGTTTTCCAATTTTTATTTAGTATAAATTTAAAAAAATTTAAAAATTTGTGTATCGATTTGTACGATAAAATTAGAGATATTAGTAGCCGATTTGTTTTTGTGCAACATTTTTGATCTTGTTAAGCAATTGTCTCTATGTAGCTTAAAATTCAATTTTATTTAATTTAATAAAAAATATGAGACTCTATCCCCAAACTTTAAAAATTATTATAACCAGATTTAGACAAGTGGGTTCCAAAAATTGTGACATACCTATCAAGCCAGCAGCCGCACTTTCCTAACCTACATACAAATTAATATTGAAATATTATGTTATTGTTCAAAATTTTATAAAAATTATTTTTTTAATTATTTAATAATAATGATTTTAATTAAAATTATTATTTTAAAAACCCTCCCATCAGCGTTTATAAATTTGGTTAGGTTTGTGTCTGAGCTAATTCCATTTCTACCCACTGTTAAAAAAATGTTGCCTACTTTTGGGCACACATTTCAATGCTTTTAAACAAAAACTGTTGCATACTTGTGAGGGCGTGCGGCAATTTCATCTGCGAAACTTGTTTAATTTTACAGAAAGTTAGCAATTAATCACATTTTATGCCCTTTTGCAGCTTATTAAATTTAAACATGCTAACCAAATATGGTTGCATTTATTAGCAATTATTATGATATGCCTAATAAGATGTGGCTATTAAAATATTTATAAATCAATTAGCTTAACAAAGCCAAACCAAATATGTATATGCTGGAGTTGCCTCAAACCAGTTGACTTGAGACATGAATGAATGAAGCTAACTAGAAATGCTCAATCAAATAAACTTACAACAAAGTCTTGCAACTTAAACCCGTTTAAAGCTGTTGCCAATGCATTTATTGACCAATTGATAACTAGCTTAAAAACTGAACTAAAGCAATTGACAAACCCAAATCGATAGATCTTCCACGAGTGCGCTTGCCTCAGTACTCAACTCATAGAAGTAACTACTAGATGCACACCTGCCTGATAATAATAATAAATTTCATATCATCAACACAATTTTCCAGTTGCCTGCACGCCGTGGGCCTTAAAGCGGCAATCGGTTGGCTCACATCAGCAATATGCACATAGTATATATGTATATAGTATAGTATATAGGAATAGTTGCTCAATTCAAGCGTGGCATGGTCATCAAAATATTGTGCATCTGTAGATGTTTGTATCTATGTATGCGCCGGCATGTATCTGTGTAAGTCTTTTGGCCAATTTAACGCTGCTTGAAGAGCATGTCTAACCCTTAAGCATGCGCACGGTTTGTTTAAAGCCCAATTGATAATTTAACGCTTCAATTGACACGCGAATGGTTTTAAACATTTTTATTTTTTTTCCTAATGGACGTTACACATTTCTGAGTTTTCATAATTTTTGACATCTTTATTCATATTATGACATTTATAGTGTTGTAACTGAAATTGAAAGCCATTAACTCAGTGAAGACGGAGACCCTTAATGGATATTAGAAAATAGTTGACTCATTCAAAAAAAAACAAAAAGGTGATCTAGACTATTTTTAATGAGTAATAAAATTTGAGTTGTTATTGAATTTTAATTTAGTTATAGCTTAGTTTTTCTTAAAATTCTGCTGTCTATATGTATTTGGTTCTGGTTTGGACATCTTTTATTTTTCAAATACCTCAATCCACCCAAATGCGTTCTTAAAATTCTTAGAAATTTTCATTCATTCCGACAGTAAATTCTAAAATGCCTAGCTGAAATTCTAGGTATTTTTTAAATTAATGAATCAGAAATTCTCGTCGTTGTTTTACATACAGTGGAACAAAGGCGGGCAAAAACAGGTTGAAAACACGATTCTACGAGGGGTATTCCAAAAGGAAGTTTCCCTAATTTTAAATAAAAGTACAACAAAATTTTAAGGTTACAAAATGAATATTTATTAATTATTTGACTCACAAACTATTTTTCTACATACTCACCTTCGACTTGAATACATTTTTCGTATCTGTTATAGAGTTTATAAAAACCTTCTTTTAAAGAAAACGTGTCCTGTTTTTTGGAGCCATAATTTGAATTTTTGAATATTAAATTTGCAATTAAAAAAATATTAACTAATACGTTTCAGTATACAAGCTAATTCGTATTTTACGAATCGATTCCCGCCTTATTCTGCCCTTTCGGTCTCCAAAAAATTTTGTTTGGAATTGAGTGTTAGCTTCTCGATATATTTTTTTTAATAAAGAACCTTTTTCTGGGGTAAAACTCGAATAACTCTTTTAATTTTAATTTGGAATCGTATTAAATATCGTATATATGTTGCTTTATATCGTATTTGGAGCATAAGGCGTCAAATAATGATATATTTTACTAGTGAGCCCAGCAGACGTTGTCCTTCCCAAACTTTTTGAATTCTCTTAAAGTGAATAAACATTGTAAGAATCTCTGGTTAGCTTATCTGGAAAAATTTGAGATTTTTAGATTAGTTTGCCGCTCGATTCAAACTTACACCATTATTAGTCGAATGTCGCCCTTCACAGGTCTGCCTTAACCGAATTATTTCACGTTCATAGCGATCTTCACGTTCCTGGACGGTACGATTAGATTGATAGTTAATTTGATTCGTTGCATTTCTTCCAAAAAACCTCCATATTGATAACCTCTAACACACGCAAAAAACAGATTTGAAATTCATCGACGCGTTCATGAGAACACCCGTAATACGTAAAACATAAGTTTCTTTTATATATGACAAAAACTATTAACTAAATAAAATATAAAAAATTAAAAAATTTAAGGAAGAGTTTGGTAAAAATTTAAAAACAAATGTTAGAGGTGGCAACCCTGGGGTAAAAAAATAGATTCTCGGACCTACCCAATAAGCACACAAAATTTCATGAAAATAGGTCCAGCCGTTTCGGAGGAGTATGGTTACGAACATTGTGACTCGAGAATTTTATATATAACATAAGATAGATATGTTTTAAATACATTTTTTTTTATATCCTGTACCGTATGGTACAAAGGGTATATTAAGTTTGTGCAAGCCGAAAATGTATGTAATATATAGAAGGAGTCGTCGGAGACACCCCTAACCCAAAATATGATCAGGGTGAATAGAGAAGTCGATATACCCATGTCCGTCTGTCCGTCTGTCCGTTTGAACGCCTAGATCTCAGAGATGGTAAGAGCTAGAGTAACCAAACTTTCACATTAGATCCCATATTATTCCATAGGAGACAAGTTTATTTTATTTTTTTGATATCGGGGATAAATTATATAGCTCCCATATGGGTGTTTGAGACGACCTCGACAAAAAAAAAGTTTTAGATGGATAATTCGTTTGTTCATGAAGATATCGTAACCAAATTTGGTATTTTAAAATTTATTTTTTGTGGTTCCCAAGTACTGTACCAGATTTGGCGTTTGGAAATTTTTTTAGAGCACTTATGCAATGTGCCAAATTTGAACAAAATCGGTTGACTATATCATATAGCTTCCATAGGGCCGATCTTCAAAAAAATCGATATTTTTAACAAAATTTGTTGTGTTTCGTTTGTTTGTTAAGATATTGGGACCAAATTTGATATTCGTGAGTTTTTTATAGTTCCTAAGCACTGTACTAAATTTAATCCAAATCGGTTGACTATATCATAGTGCTCCAATAGGACCAATGAGTCAAAAAAAAAAGTTTTTCATACAAAATCCGATGTGTTTCATTTGTTTGCAAAGATATTTCAACTAAATTCAGCATTCAGATCTTTTTTAAGGTATTTAATCACTGATTTCAATTTTATTGAAATCGGTTGATTATATCATATAGCTCATAGGAACGATTTTCAAAAAAATTGTTTGCTGAAAAACTCTTCTGTTTTTGGTTTTTGTCAAAGAACCGGATTTATTCAATAGTGGTACAGGGTGTCCAAAGTCGTCCGGCGACTTTACGTACGCAATTTTTTTATTATAATTATGTATGTATGCTATAAGAATTACTTCCTTAACCCCTTAATTCGAAGTTATACATGTTTTTAATCATTCTTTTCATTGAAGTCTGCCATATTATATTTTACATCTTCAGTTTCATAACATATTTCGGCTTTCAAATCAGCCGCTTAGGTAGATTAATATTAACAAAAATTAAATTATTTCTTTAAAAACAAATAAATTTGCAAACCTATAAAGAAATTCAGTTTTGTTTTTACCATCAACTCCGGCATAATATTTGGAATTTAAGAAAAGAAACTATCGAAAAAAAACATTTTTTAAACCAATTTTTTATGATTATATTTAAAATATGTTCTTTCAATAAATAATCGCCTAACTTTGGATACTTACCTAACATAAAATTAACAATTTTACAATTTTTCATTGAAAACATTTTTACATTAAAAATATTTTTAATTTAAACATTTTTACTCTCACGATCTTATCAAATTCGATTTGATGGCCAAAATAGGAACAAAATTTATAAAGGTAAAGATTACATATTCGATAGTCAGAAAAATCTGAAAATTTATATTAACGAAAATAATAAATTCTTAACAGATTAGTTCCAATATATACCTCCATGTCTCCATGCCAAAATGTTCAACTATAAAGATCTCTCTTTCCTATGACTAAGAGATCCGAGTGTTCTGATTATTTCCAGTGGCGCTTTTGTGTCTATGCCTACACGCCGCCGTTCACATTAAAAGATACTCGTATCTAAACAAAAACAATCGATAAATTTACCCCAAAGTAGATGATTGCAAGTGGCCAGCCGCCTTGCCTCACTTGCCTCACCTTTTTGGGATTGCATTGGGATTGGTGATGGGGATGGGGGTGAAGCATGCGCCAGCGGCACAGTGGGTTGCCATTACTTTGCCTTTGATGCTTGGCGCAATTTATCAACGCATTTTATTGAGTGTTTTCTTCTTGATTCTTGTGGGGATTGGGGGGCTGCTCTCTTTGGCGTATTGCTTACTTGCATTTTTAATTGTTTCTCGATGTTGTTCCCATTGCCATAGACCCGCTATTGAGGCCTGATGCTGACCATAACACCCGCTAACACAAATATATCCAGTACATGTATATGGGTATTTCTAGCATATCGGAAGTTAATTTATGCTACACGTGCCGCTACACTTGGAGAAATTGTGTGGTAGTTAAAGAAAGCGATGATGGGAGTTATTTGTTAACTATATGAAGACACTTTCTCTAGAAGCTATGAGATAAGATTATAATAATATAGTTTAAAATAATTGTTTCCCTGAGCGACTCTTTTGACGGAGCATCGGGATCTCTATTAATAATTGTTCGAAGAGAAGAGGGACCTACAGTGTAAAGCCGAATCAGAACGGCGGTGTCTTAAATTAATAGAGATCGAGAGAGAAAATCTCGATTATAAAAAATCTTAAGTATTTAATATCATAGAAATAATCCGAAAAAATCTTAAGTATTTAATATCATAGAAAAAATCCGATGGAGATGATATTTACGGATTTTCTGCCCTAAAATTTGTTGATTTTGGTTTTTCTGATTGCCAATATAATAATCATTATAGCCACAAAGCAACATGACAACAAATTCAGGCGAGGAAAACGAGAATTCAATTTTTTCGATTTGAACTGATTATAGAAATGTGAGTTACCGATTCTGTATTGTGAGTATCGAACAATTTTATTTAAATTTTCCTATTTTTATGATTTTTACACAGTTGGTAGAGCTGCTAGCCAATAGTAACAACGCCCAATTTTATATTCCTTAGAAGGGAACTGATAAAAGAGATTCTGCTTTAACAGATATCAAAGCATTTATTTTATAGAAGACGTACTCAGATCGCTTAATCTACGGGTAGTTTTTCTATAAGGCTCTAAAGAGCTTGGCTTTTAGGCATTCATACAAAAATTCATATGTGAGTAAATAAATGCTTGATTTTCACAAATTGGTAGCTTAAAATTCACAACTGATTATAGCAAAAACTTCATAAAGACCTTAATTATAGAATTATTCTGGGCACAATATTTATTTTTTTTTTTAAAGTTTCTTAACAAATAACGATTATGTTATATAACTATAAATTAGGCATGAATAGTTCTAGAGCTAAACCGTTTGTAATGAAAGCGCCGTACTTGGTACAATATTTATTGAAGTTTGCGTCCCCCGTAATTTGAGCAATATTTCTCGATTTCTTTAAGTCGTACGATATGTTTTTGTATAATATTGTATATTTAGATTTATTTGATATAAGATTCATTATAGTAATTGTGCTGAAAAATAATTACTGTTTATCAAAAAAAAAAAAGGAAAAAAATGGCGGACGTAAAGTCGGGCGCGGACGACTTTAGGATACCCTGTACCACTAGCTTGTAATAAAGTCCGATTTCTTCACAAAAAACCAAAAACAGACCGATTTGACCGATCGTTCCTATGGGAGCTATATGATATAATCCACCGATTTCAATAAAATTTGACACAGTGCTTAAATACCTTAAAAAAGATATGAATGCCAAATTTATTTCAAATATCTTTACAAACAAACAAAACACATCGAATTTTGTATAAAAAACGTGTTTTTGGACCGATTGGTCCTATGGGAGCTATATGATCTAGTCAAACGATTTGGATTAAATTTGGCACAGTGCTTAGGAACTATAAAATACTCACGAATGTCAAATTTGGTCCCGATATCTTAACAAACAAACGAAACACAACAAATTTTGTTAAAAAATCGATTTTTTGGAAGATCGGACCTATGGGAGCTATATGATATAGTCAACCGATTTTGTTCAAATTTGGCACATTGCTTAAGTGGTCTAAAAAATTTCCAAACGCCAAATCTGGTTACCATATCTTTATTAAAAAACGAAATATAGCGAATTTTTCTTTAAAAAAGTTATTTTGGCCGATCGGTCCTATGGGAGCTATATGATATAGTCAACCGATTTCGATCAAATTTGGTACAGTGATTGGGAACTATAAAAAACTTTCGAATACCAAATTTCGTTACGATATCTTCATAAACAAACAAATTATTCATCTAAAACGCTTTTTTTTTGTCGAAGTCATCTCAAACACCCCCATGGGAGCTATATAATTTATCCCCGATATCAAAAAAATAAAATAAACTTGCCTCCTATGGAATAAATAATATGGGATCTAATGTGAAAGTTTGGTAACTCTAGCTCTTACCATCTCTGAGATCAAGGCGTTCAAACGGACGGACGGACAGACGGACATGGGTATATCGACTTTTCTATTCACCCTGATCATATTTTAGGTAACTTTGGGGTGTCTCCGCCGTCTCCTTCTATATGTTACATACATTTTCGGCTTGCACAAACTTAATATACCCTTGGTACCATACGGTACAGGGTATAAAAAACCACAACTTTTTACCGAGTCGTCCCTTGTTATACAGATCAGTTGTCTTGACTCGATAACGATATTGTGGCACTCAATAAACTTTCGATCCGATATCTACACGTAGTATAAGACTGTTATAGCGCTAAATATTGATTTATTAGAAATAAAATTCATTGTAATAACTGTCAGTAAGTTATACTATTATATGGGTAATATTATTGGTTTATCAAAAGCCGAAAACCCGATATTTTGATCGGTATTGAATTCAACATTATTTCGATGTATTTGTTTTGGTAATTAAAATGAGGTTGCGGCTGTGATAAAAATTACGAAAAATATATTTAAAAAATTATTAATTTAACAAAATTTAATTTTTATCTCGATATTTTAAATTTTTTTTTAAAGATTGAGCTACATATAGTATTAAATAGTTTTATTGGAATTGTTGGGGGTAGTCCTTCAAAGCCACAACTTTTCGCAAACATTTTTCCCGAGTCGTCCCTTGTTGGACAGAGCATACGTCTTGTCTCGACAACGATATTGGGGCACTCGATAAACTATCGACCAGATACCCCCTTGATTGTTATAGCGCTAAATCTACACGTATAAGACTGTTACAGCGCTAAATATTGATTTATTAGAAATAAAATTCATTATAATAACTATTAGTAAGTTATATTATTATACGGGTAATATTATTGTTTATCAAAAGCTTCGTCTTCCTTATGTGTAACTTTTTTAAAAAGGGAGAAAAACATCAATACCGATATTTTGATCGGTATCGAATTGTACTTTATTTTAATACGTTTGTTTTAGTAATCAAAATGAATCTGCAACTGTCTCTTCAAGTCCTTCAACCCCGGTTGGGGCATAGGGCGGCGACAAACTTCCTCCATCTTTCCCGATCTGTGGCCAGATACTTCAGCTGTGGCCACGTTTTACGCTGTGTTCTGCTTCAGCCAATACTGCGTTGATTTCCAAGTAGTTCTTGGTCTACCAACTCGCCGTGTACCTTGAGGATTCCATTCGAAGGACTGCTTCACGATGCTGTCGTTTGGTCTACTCAACGTGTGGCCAATCCAGCGCCACTTCCGCTGTTTAATTTCGACATCCAAAAGCTTTTGATTCGTTATGCGCCACAATTTTTGATTCGATATAATTTGCTGCCATCGGATCTTAAGAATGTATCGAAGGCAGCGGTTTACAAATGCCTGTAAACTTCTCGTGATGTAGGTGGAGACTTTCCAGGTTTCACAGGCATACAGCAGTACAGATTTGACATTGGATTCGAAGAGCCTTAACGTGGTGCGTGGGGAAATTTGACTAGAGTTCCCATACTGAAATCAACATTCCAAAGGCGCTGCGGGCTTTACTTATTCTGCTGTTAACATCCAGATCCGTTCCTCCGTCTGACGATACAGAACTTCCTAGATAGATAAACTGTTTGACTTCCTCAAAGACGCCCATTGAGAATCTCAGAATAATAGGCGGATGTGCTGAGCGGCCAGTGTGCATTATTTTGGTTTTGTTGCAATTGATCCTAAGACCAGCCATCTCTCCATTCACTTGCAGTGATTGACACATCTCGTTCATCCCGCTGTTGGTACTTGCCAAGAAACAGATATCGTCAGCATAATCCAAATGGCTTAGCCTTTTCAAAAGTTCTCCATTGGATACCATGTCTCTCAGTTGTACCTACGGTGCAACTGTGCTGGAAGTAAAAATATTTTGAAAATTTTGATTTAATAAAAAATTCAATTTTTATCGCAATTTTTTGGAAAACTTCTTCCATACTAATAAGATTCTTTCTCTGAATCCCCCTTTAATTTATGTTTACCCAACATAGCTGCTACTTTATTTCTCTCAGTGTAGCTTGTGTATTTGTGACTATGTTTAAAGTTCTATTTAATTTGTGTTTACTTAAAGTTAAAGATTTGTTGCTTGCCACATAAATTAGTTTGTCATTGATGCTTTGGCATTTGTTGAAACATTATTATGTTTTGTATTTTTTTACCACTTTCATTTAAATTGTTTAAAAAAAAAAATACCAACTAAGGTATTCTAATTGTTGTGCAAACTGTATGCAATGTATAAATATTTTTTGTTTAGATTACAAAAAAATAGGAAAAGATTGACTGGCCAAACATTGAGTCTAAAGCAAGAGCAAGCTGCAAAAGCAACTGCAGCAGCAGCAGCAGCATCCACAGCAACACCAACAACAACGACTTTATCTAGGAGCAGGTGAAACTTGGGCCTGTTATGGAGTCCCCACAAAATACGCAAAGCCCCCCAAACAACAGCTGACCAAACCACTTTTGTAGCGACTTGTTTTCGCTGCATCTCTCTATTAAAAAAGTTCTCTAATGATCAGTGTGTGTGTGTGTGTATCTGTGTGAGTGGAGGCCCCCACTTCTAGGTAATAACAAATATGCAAATAGAGAGTATCTACGTATCTACCAACGAGGGGGGAAGGCATTGTGGAGCGCAGGGGCTGTAAGCCATAAAACGGCCGGCAGTCAAAATGAATTCAATGCAACTTGCAACAAGGCAGTCAGTTCAAGTGCAGCTTCCAGTTTCTAGAAGATTTTTTGCTCTTTAGTTTAGGGCAGCTACAACAACCAAACCAAACGCCAGGTGTTATGTTGTTGAATCTGTTCACTTGCGGCTTGTGCCACAGCAGCTGGTTGCAGCTAGTTGCAGCTATTTCTGATCTGCAGCATATTGAATATTCCGACGTGTGGGTCTATCCGAAAGCAACTCAATTTATTATGCTCTAAAAGAAACCTTCACGCTCCAGCTTAGTGATAACAACCTTTTAATCATCTTAAGTAAGTCGTTGGCGCCAGCTTACATTCAGTAAAGCTTTCTTTCAATCAATGAAAAATTAATTAATAATAGTAGCTTAAATTTTCATAGCTATCGCTTAATGGGATTTGTCAAACAAACAAACGGCACAAGTTCAAAAAAGAATCACAGACTCTTTTACAGCTTGAGATACATTTCAATTTTTAAGATACATTTCATTTTGGTGTTTTTTTATGCGGCTTAATTTATGCGCCAAGCCATTAAAATTCGATTAAGTTGGCTTAGTTTGATAGCAAAGAGTTATTAAAACTGTTTATATGGTTGTGGCCAGAGGTCAATGCATTTTTAGCCTCAGCTGGCGACTACAATTTGTTTGTATCTTTTTTTTTTACTCTTTGCTGTTTTGCTAATGAATAATTATTGCTAATTATTGTCAATAAAAAAGGAGAAACATTTGTAGCAGCAAAACGAAATGAAAAACGTACTGCAATAAAATCAGCCAGAAATGGGAAATGGGGTGGACCATTGGCATACCCTATAGATGTTGGTCTAAGAGTTATGTTACTATGGTATATAGACTAGTTTAAAGCTCTCTTTTGAGTTAGAGTAACTAAAACGTAAACAAAAAATTAAGATCTTAGATGCTTATTGTTGATTGAAGATACTTTACGTGGTCTTTCAGATACTTTTACTAAGATACTTTAGCTTTATTTGAACTTAATGCTGAAGCTTTAAGAAGCTAAATATAAATTAATAGCTTTAAATGGGTTACAGCTGCTTATCGAGGGCTCAGATACTTTACGTATACGCGCAGATACTTTTTACTAAGATAAATTATAATCTTATTGAATTTAAAGCTGTAATGGAATTCGTGGCCAAGACGGTAGTGGTAACCAAAAGAGCAGACGCAAATATATATACTCTAAGATCTCACATTCCAATCAGGGTTCCTCACAGAGAGGTTGGGCACTGCGACCAAAAGGTCTTTTGTACCATACCCTTAAATTAAAGCAAAAGACTTTCCGCTTTCCGTATGAAAAGCAGTAGGTCTTTTGTTGGTATTGACCTGAGATGTAAGGGACTAATCCGTTCCATTCCCATGTGGCAGGCTCTGTCCCATACCAGCGCTGGGCAGCCACAGAGAATATGTCTGGTGGTTTCATCGTCTTCTAGACAGAGCCTGCACTCTGAAGAGTCCGATAGGCCAATTTTCTGTAGATGGTATCTAACAATGTGGTGGCCAGATAGATAAGCTACCAGGAGCTTTAGGTTCGCTCTACCTAGACCTTTTGTCTTGATTGCATCCAGAGGTTTGACAAGAACTTTTGCTTGACGAAGCTCAGGAAGGGAAAACCAGTAGCTCCTATGTCCTCCTGCGGACCAACCAATAACACAAAACGGCCCAGGAGATTTGGTCAGGGTGGAGGCACCCTGTCGTGCTAGATCATCAGCGATCGTGTTAACAACCACTCCTGAGTGTCCAGACACCCAATACAGCACGACTTTGTTCCGGGCGGACAGGGTTTGCAGGTAGTTATGGCATGCTTTAACCATCCTGGAGGAGATGCTCCAGGATGACAATGCGCTAATAGCAGCTTGGCTATCTGAAAAAATGCATATGTTTGCTCCCCTAGTTCCCTTGAGCAGGATACTAAGGGCGCAAATCTCTATGGCATGAATCTCTGATTGAAAGACGCTGGGCCAGATGCCCATTGCGGTAAAGATTGTGGTG
Organism: Chymomyza amoena; assembly: GCA_037043745.1. Classification (NCBI taxonomy): domain Eukaryota; kingdom Metazoa; phylum Arthropoda; class Insecta; order Diptera; family Drosophilidae; genus Chymomyza; species Chymomyza amoena. The sequence goes on from JBAMAX010000771.1 coordinate 262,803, forward strand.
TCGGGTCAAACGATTCCAACACCTACACCTTGCCCAGTTTTGGACCCATCTGTGAACCATTGTTGCCATCGGAGGTTTCCACAGGGGCTGCCATCAACCCAAGTCTCTTGACTTGGAAGAAGAGATCTAAATTGTTTGTTATGAAAAAGTTCCGTGATCATAAGATCTGATCTAGAGCAGATCGATATGTCAGAAAGGGAATGTATGAACTTAATGCTGAAGCTTTAAGAAGTAAAATATAAATAAATAGTTTTAAATGGGCAACAGCTGCTTAACAGGGCTTAGATACTTTGCATTTACGAGCAGATACTTACTACTAAGATAAATTATAATCTTATTGAGTTCATAGGTGTAATGGAATTCGTGCCCAAAACGGCTGTGCTAATAAATAGAGCAGACGCAAATTTATATATATATATATATATAAAGACTAGTGGGTCCAGCAGACGTTGTCTTGCCCAAACTTTTTGAGCACTCTTAAAGTGAATAAACATCGTAAGTTTCTCTAGTTAAATATAAGATATAAATATTAGATTTTTAGATTAGTTTGCAGCTCATTTCAAACTTGCATACTATTAGTCGAATGTCGCGCTTCACGGGTCTGTCTTGACCGAATTCTTTCTCGTTCATTGCGATCTTTACCTTCCTGGGCAGTACGATTAGAATGATAATTAATTTGATTCGTTGCATTTTTTCCAAAAACCCTTCATATTGACAACCTCTAACACACGCAAAAATCAGATTTGAAATTCATCGACGCGTTCATGAGAACACCCGTAACACGTGAAACATAAGTTTCTTTTATATATATTATTTAAAAATATGATTGGTACATTAATAACCTACTCGACATCCCCAGCGATTCAACGACTGTACGAAATTTATATACTCTACACGATATTAATTTCTGTGATAACTTAATGTGGGAACTTTGGTACAAACTGCGGCTAGTACATATTTGTTTGAGGTCTAATGCAAAGAAATTGCGTATACGTAGAGCAAAAAAATTATTTACTATTCGAGCCGATTGTTGCCAACTAGGCTAAACTACAAGCCATACAACATTTTTTATTTACTGATAATGACTATACTAAGATAATTCTAAGCTTAAATATGTTATAAGATTTTGCATTTTAATTCCCTATTATATTTGAAAGCATATATGACTAATCTTTCTCTCTTTCTTTTTGTTTCAGGTGAGTAATGTATAACCAATAAGACTTCAAAAAAAAAGACGATTAAGGATGAGTATAATTTTAATTTTATATAAATATACTAGTGAGCTCGGCAGACGTTGTCCTGCCCAAACTTTTTGAACACTCTTAAGGTGAATAATCATCGTAAAATTCTCTAGTTAGCGTATCTGGAAAAATATAAGATTTTTCGATTAGTTTGCAGCTCGATTCAAACTTGCTCCATTATAAGTCGAATATCGCGCTTGACGGGTCTGTCTTAACCGAATTCTTTCACGCTCATTGCGATCTTCACGATCCTGGGCAGTACGAGTAGATTGATAATTAATTTTATTCGTTACATTTCTTCCAAAAAACCTCCGTATTGACAGCCTCTAACACACGCAAAAATCAGATTTAAAATTCATCGAAGCGTTCATGAGAACACCCGTAACACGTGAAACATAAGTTTCTTTTATATATGACAACAATAATTAACTACAATATATTAGTTAAACTGACAATGTACACAATGCCACACTATAAAAAAATGTGTCCAAAAATTAAAAAAAAAGTGTTAGAGGTGGCAATCCTTATCACTTAGGGGTATGAAAAATAGATGTTGGCCGATTCTCATACCTACCCAATAGGCACACAAAATTTCATGAGAATCGGTTCAGCCGTTTCGAAGCAGTTTGGTATAAATATTTAAAAAAAATGTTAGGTGGCAACCCTGGGTATACAAGATAGATGTTGGCCGATTCTCAGACCTACCCAACAGGCACACAAAATTTCATGAGAATCGGCTCAGCCGTTTCGGAGAAGTTTGGTAAAAATTTTTAAAAAAAATGTTAGGGGTGGCAACCCTGGGTATACAAGATAGATGTTGGCCGATTCTAAGACCTACCCAATAGGCACACAAAATTTCATGAGCATCGGTCCAGCCGTTTCGGAGGAGTTTGGATACTCTGAGATCTCAGATAGGAGTAAAGAATAATATTTATGGACTAATACGCGTCTTTTAATCGATAGGCAAACTTTTTAACGAAATGCATTGACATAAAGTATCTAATTGCTGAATTCTAAGTGGAGCTAAATTAAGTATCTTTCAGTTGCAAAATATTGCACATTTATGGATACTCTATGAGCAATAAGTTGCTTTGCAACTACTTATTAATGGATTTTTGAATTATTCATAAAATCTCGTTTTGTATAAAGTTTATTGCCTAAATAGTCGTTTTAAGAAATAAAAAACACTTAAATAGTTTTGAAAGCAGTTATAGATACTTTTAGAGGTCTTAGATACTTCTTGTTGTTAGAGCAAGATACTTTAAATAAGTAAATTGTATAAACAAACTCACAAAAAAAGGCATTACAGATACTTTTAGAAGTCATAAATACTTTTTTAAATTTAGAAAAAAAAGCTACACACCTAAAATACAAAGAGCAGATAGATAAAGTATCTAAATGTTGCTAAAAGAATCACAGATACTCTCTATCATTTCGCAGACACTTTTAGCGTTGCAAACTTTATAATTAAGAAATAAAACGCATATAAATAGATTTCAAAGCAGTTATAGATACCTATAGAGGTTTTAGATACTTCTTGTTGTTAGAGCAAAGATACTTTAAACAATTATATTTCATACAAAAACAAACTTTTAGAAGTCATAAATACTTGTTTAAGTTTAAAAAAAAAGCTACACACCCAAAATCCAAAGCGCAGCTAGATAAAATATCTAGCTTTTGTTAAAACGTACACAGATACTCTCTACCATTTCGCAGATACTTTTAGCGTTGTAAACTTTATAATTAAGCAATAAAACTCATATAAATAGATTTGAAAGGAGTTATAGATACCTAGAGAGGTTTTAGATACTTCTTCATCTAATCCAAAGCGCAGCTAGATAAAGTATCTAAATGTTACTAAAAGATTCACAGATACTCTCTACCATTTCGCAGATACTTTTAGCATTGCAAACTTTATAATAAAACTACAAGTACATTTAAAATAGAATTTTGCATTTATTTGTATAATTAAAATTGCCATGAATGAATAAATGAATAAGTGAGTTGTTTTTGTTATTTTGTATCCCATTTGATTGATAAACTTGTGGAGTAGATAAGCCGTAGATTTAAATATACTCGTGCATTGTAGATACTCGGTTAAGTACATATATATTTATATATATACATATGTATATATGCTAATTTGCAGCAATTACGCATTCACAACGAGAAACAGAGAAGGATGATAGGAGGAGATTAGCGAAAAAACAAAACAAGAAAAAAAAAATTCATTCATAATTCACACTGCGGATTGTAGATACCCGTACATATGTATGTGTTTGCATAGCAAGTCATAATGATAGTCACATTCAGATACATGTATGAGTGTGTATTTAAAATGTAAATAGTTGAGGCTGCGGTTGCGGCTATCTACACACACTCACACACACACCCATAGGCATCAGTTCACAAACAAAAGATACACACGAAGCATATTTAATTTGAGGCAAACTAGCAATGATTAGGAACATCCGGTTTACTAACCGAAAAACCAACCATCCAACAATCCAAGCAACAAACCAACCAAACCAACGATCCATCCAGTCATTGAACAGTAGCAACATCATCAACAGCTCCAACAACAACAGCAACAACAACAGCAACAACAACAGCAACAACAACAATGACGACAACTCGTACCGAGTTTTATACGTTTGTTGTTCGTTCTTACGATCTCTCAGAGCTTACATTCGTCGTCATCTTCGTTTGCCATTGTGGTCATTTTCAATGAGTATAGCATATACTATATACTCTATACTAATATAGACTGGGGGGTTACCCCCAGTGGCAGCCGTAGCGCCAGTGAGCCTGAGCTGAGCCTCCATGCTGGACATAAAGCAGATAATAATGATGTTGTTGCTGCTCTTCATTTTGGATTCAGTTCGACTGATGATGCTGTTAAAGTTTTCTGTTTTGGAGTTTGGAATTGTGTGTAATTTGTTTGTTGGCTACTGCTGGCTGGCTACTGTATTCCACATCCACATCTTTGGACAGTCGCATTGCGCATCGCCACACGATCGATGGTCATGAGAATGACCAACGCCATCTCCAACGTCTTGGGGCGAGTTTGTTTGTTTGTTTGTTGTAGCCGCTTTGGGGCTTTGGGCAGCTGATCTCATCAGCTTGTTTATCTCTGGCGTACTCTAAAATCTGTTGTGTCTCTGTCTAGAACCCACTAGCTCTCTACCTAGCTTTTGTATTTATATAGAATAGTTATATTACATTGGGTTTTTGTTGCGCTTGCAGGTTTCATAATTAATTCAGTTACAACTGGAGGGCAGTAAGTTCTGTATTTGTTTAGTTGCTGGGCGTTAACTTGGAGGTGGGCAACCTGTCCAGCATATTTGTTTACAAGCTTGTTTGCAGATTCTTCTGACCAGCCAGAAGTATCTTATGGTCAATAAAGTTTTTTTTTAACGAAAGGGCGGTTTCTTTACTGAATAACTTACGGGCTGAGAGAATTGAAAAGAAACTATCTGTTAATTGGCTATTATTTTAAGTCAACTTTCAAAGATCTTTATTTTTTCTAAGGAATCTTTCAAATTGTTACTCTTAGAATGAATATTTGCTTTATAAAAGCAGATGTATATAACCTATACCTTATTGTTGTTGTACATTGTTTTTAGTCCTGTTCTCTTCGAACAGTTATTAATAGAGACCCCCATGCGCCTCTTAGGGCGCGATTGTCAAAATAGTCAGTCAGGGAATTATTATTGTTATACCTTATTTTTAACCTACATTGTTTTTAAGCAATCCGGAAATTACATATTCGTTTTTGGGCACATTTCCTTGGACTATCGGAGGTTTAATCTTAGAGATACACTGCCGGGCAAAAGCTTCCGGACACCTTATTAATTACTCCTTAAAATGAAAAAAATTGATCATAAATGTTTGAAACTATTGATAGGATATGAAAATACTTTATTCTAAAGATTGTGTCTTTTTAAAACTAATACAATATATTATCTTCAACTGTAACAGATAATATATTGGTACATAGAACGATTATACTTTTTTATCGTCAAAATGTCCACTTTTAGCTTTCAACACTTTTGCGACGATTCCAGATGCATTCTGTTGACAAGTTTTACAAGAACTATTGGTTCCACCTGCTCATACGGCTTCTTTAATTCAATCCAGAGAGTTTCTTTCGAAGACAGCCACTGGTTCCTAACTTGATGATTAAGTTCATCCCAAAGAAATTCGATTGGATTTAGATCTGGATATTGGGGCAGCCACTCCATTTTCAACGTTCTTTCTTTTTGTTTATTTTGCAGATAGGTTTTGCGCACTTTGAATGAGGGTTTTGGATCGTTGCCTTGCTTATTAGTTTATTGAAGAGTTTATCTTGCTAATAATACAATATATTTATTCGATCAATTTTAAAACACGCTTGCAGCTCTTTTCGAGTTTGCTAATCAATTCCGTTTAGTTTCTCAAGTGCTCGGAAACTTTTACCCAGCTGTGTACTTAGTCTGAAGAGCCTACATTTTAAGATTCTTATAAGATTTGCGGGTAAAATAACCAAGAATATATAGATCTCATAATTAACACACTTCGTCAGGGGGGAGAGCGTAAACTTTTCTGAAGAACCTCATTTTTTAACCTTTTTTTTATCAGTATTTCAAGGTCTTTAGATTTTAGAGATACTTAGTCTGAAGTACCTACTTTTTAGATTTATTATAAGATTTCCGTAAAAAATCATTAAGATATACAGGTTTTATCGCATATATCTCATAGTTAGCACACTTCGTGCAGGGGGGAGAGGGTAAACTCTTCTGAAGAACCCCTCCTTTTTTGACCGTTTTTTGCTATCAGTAATTCAAGGTCTTTACTTATAGATCTTTTAGTAAGAGCGCTTCGTCTGTGGATAAGGAAAAGGTTTTCGATAGATCTACATTAGAGACTTCTTCTGAGATTTAAGAGCAAAATAACCGACCTACAAGCTCTCATCTTATAGGTCCCTAGTCAGCGATCTTTTTTGCGACGGCAGGTTAAACCTCTCTGACGAAACTTCTTTAAAGTGCTGTTAGGAGTTTGGCATAGACCAGACCTCTCGCTCCGCTCCAATAAAATATGTATTCATATATATTGATATTCAATGAGTGCGGATTGACCCAAAATTAACTGGTAAAAATTTAAATTAGAAACTCTGCATTCATCTTCTACCATTTTAAACATTTGCAACGAAATATATCTCAAGTGTGGATCTATGAAGCTACAGGTTTTGTGGGGGTATAGAGCACATTACACATTACATTGTTTGAAGCTCAAAAATGGAAAAACGTAAACATATTTTGGTCATTTGGCTCACATGGGTTTATGTAACAACTTTTTCTATTCTAGCTTATATACATGGGTGATATTTTAACAGAGAAACCAAAATTTTGTATCATATCTGGTCCACAATTACCGGGGTCATGTACAGTTGTGGGAAAGCTAAGGATCATTTTCGAAGTAATTTGTTGCGTAGAGTCCGAATCGGACCATCAACATTTTTTTCATCCTGTACATAACCTCCAAAGTAGGGGGAAGAACTCAGTTTTTTAGGTACATAACCTCAAGTATCTCATAATCCTGACGTGATGGGCCAATTCCGACGCACGGATTCGGATTCTACTCAGCAAATTACTTGGGAGAGAACCCTTAGCTTTCCAACAACTATACCATGTTGACCTGTGGGATCAATATACTATTTTGGAACTTTCTATTGATTATAAACATTTTTGCAGCTCATATTCTCTTTAGGGATGTACCTATATATCTAATGGTCTTTGAAATTTTGGTATACATACCAAACGAGGTGACGTTCATTATTAGAGTTTAAAATAAATATTTTAAAAATCCAAAGAAGAAGGATCTATTAAGATTCAATAGTAAGTTAAAATAATTCCCGTTTCTTTATTTTAATTTGAATTGTTAACCTGATTCATTTCGAATTCCCAAAGAATTCAAAAAAATCTCCCGTTTCTCTTATTTAAATTTTAAAATCTTCCCATGTTATAACTCAATTTTGCTTGAATTAAACTCATTTTAAGTTTTTCCGGAGAAATTTCTGACAGTTGTGAATTTTGGGGCTGAGACTACTGTGGCCTTTTTTTCAACCATCTAGTCCTAGTTGATGAAAAGAACTTGATCAAATCAATGTGTACCAATTAGCAAAGAAACTTAAAGATTGACTTTTCAAGATACAGGATAAGTTTTCTGGAAATTGTATGTCATTTACATAGTAAATGCTAGTTACTATTTTATATCTACACTAAAATTTAAAAAACTAGGTGGAGCTCACCAAAAAATATCCCTATTACCCTGACTTAAATTTGAATTGTTCCTTTGTTTTATTTCAATTTGTACAAGAATTAAAAGATTTTCAGCCACTTGTAAATTTTTGGGCTGAGAGTACTGTACCCAATTTTTAAAACATCTAGCCTAGTCGATGAAAAGAACTAGATCAAAAAGGCTGTAGAATGCCAAACATCTCAAAGAAAGTACTTTCTCAAGATAGAGGGTGACTTTTTGAAATTGGAACTCATTCTACTTAGTATGTTAGCTACTTTCTATCTTTAGCAACATTGCTTAAGACATAATCTTAAATAAAAACAAATCTCAAATCAAAAATAATCTTTGACATAACAAAATTTTCACACAAGTTTCTAATTTATGCTCAAATATCTTGTTTTTACCTCATTTTCACACAGTTAATCAATCCTATGTTTATTTTTGAATGAATTTGGTTCACTTATATCTATTTGGGTGATTGACCCAAGTCGGATTCAAGTCCAGTTCCAGTTCACAATGAAATCTTTTAATACATATGCATAAATTATTAATTACAGCACATGTGAAAATATTAATGCGCACTTCCCATACGAATTAAATACTAATTAAGTCTGAGAGAAGCAACATTATCGGCCTCATCATAATCAAAACACATTGAAAATCGAGCTGACCAACTGGAAAAGATTGAAATGAATGAATGAATGAAAAAAATAAAACTTGTATTGATTCACTATTTACATCATTAGCATTTGAGTGTCTGGGGATTTGTTCGCACATTTGTTGGATTTGCATTATGGATATCTATAAGTTCCGAAGTTTTATTCATTTGTTTTTTTTAGTGATTTGTAGCGGAAGTGGGGTAAGAAACTGGTTTATGTATACGTGAACCGAGCCTATAATGTGTGCTGAATGTATCTGCTCAATGCAATATGGCTACGGATAAGGTTGCGAGATAAATAAGAACAAGACAAGGATAATTTGGTCATACTTATTTTTGGACAGACTAAAAGATTATTTTTAAAGAATAGACAGGATCTGATTATATATATGTTATTTTTCAATTTAAATCGAACTTTAAAGTTCAATAAGTGTTTGACTCTTGTAACTAAAAAATTGTGTTTATTTAGGGATCTGTTCTAATATTAAACAATTTTTTTAATTTAATTTTCCAAACCAATCTAGAATCTTCGGCAAAGAGAAACTTCAAACGGAGTTTGATATTTCCTTAATTTCTAACCGATCTTTTAAAACTATGCTCTACTTATTTAAGGTTATTTTTGACAATCCAAAAATTTGTTTGTATTCAAAAATTTATATATCACATATGCAAATGTGTAATTTATTGTAATTTTTAGCAGCCCAAAATAAAAAGATGACCGCCGATAAAGCTTTTACATTTTTCAAGTAAACAATGATTCTCAAACAAACCTTTGAACATGATACTGATACTTTATAAGCTGAAACGTCCAGAAAGATTCTGATTCGCAGATTTTCTAAGAACTGCCTCAACCTCTGATCGACCGTAAACGTGGTTCAGGAACTTCTTTAGATAGTTCCTATAATAAAACTCTACCTAGAAACTTTTGAATATTTAAAAGGTAACCGCAAACAACTTTTCAATAATACTTTGATTTTTATTTCGATTTTCCGCAGACTTTCTAAGAACTGCCTCAACCTCTGAACGACCTTAAACGTGGTTCTGAAACTCCTTTAGATAGATCCTTTTATAAAGTGGTACCTAGAAACTTTTGAATACTTAAAAGCTAACCGTGAATAACTTTTCATTAATACTTTTATTTTGGTGTTCCGATAATATTTATATCTGGGAATAAAATAGTCTGTTACACTCAGAAAAGTTGCCAATTTTAATTAAAGAACAAATTTTTTTTAAACAATATTGACTCTAGAAATTATTTTTCCCAATTTTTCTTAAATTAAGAATGCAATTTCTTAAAGTTTGACATTAAGACTAATAAACAATCCCTAATGAGTAGGAAATGCTTACTTCATTTTAAAATGACTCAAAATATTCTTAGCCGAAGAATTTCTGGCTTAGAAGTTATCGAAAATCAAGCGCTGTGGTTCTTGAACCAAATTGCCAATCTTAATTTAAGAACAAATTTTCTTAAACAATATTAACTCACTCTAGAATTTATTTTTTCCAATTTTTCTTAAATTAAGAAGGAAATTTTTTAAACTTTGGCACTAAGACTAGTAAACACTCTCTTATAAGTAGGAACTGCTTACTTCTTTTTAAAATGACTCAAAATATTCTTAGCCAAAGAATTTATGTCCTAGAAGTTATCGAAAATCAAGCGCTGTGGTTCTTAAAATTAATTATAAAATTCTCAGATAAAAAAACCTTAAATAACTCCGAATAATAGAAAAATTCTTGTAGGTTTGCTTTTGAAAGTTTAAATTCTAGTAATTAAGAGCAAAACGTTATAATTCAGTCGTGAAATTTCTGATTTATTTGAGTTTTCAAAATTATTCTTCAGTTCCCTGCCAAAAGAAAGGATCTTTAAATAACTCCCAATTATAGAAAGAATCCTTCCTCTTTTGAAAGCTAAAAAAAGAAAATAAATCGAGAAATTCACAACCGAAAGAAGAATTCTTCAAACAAGAATTTATTTAGGAATTCTTCTTTCGTCCTAGAGCGAAAAGGAGCTTAATTTGTCATCGCTCTACATTGTCTTCAAACTTTAAATGGGTATAACTCGTAAACTAAGCGTCCAAACTACATTGTTTTCAAACTTTAAATTGGTGTAACTCGTAAACCAAGCGTCCTAGAGCGAAAAAGAGCTTAATGTGTCAATCAGAATTTTTAAAACAAGAATTTATTTAAGAATTCTTCTTTAGGTCTCGAATTTCTCGATTTATTTTCTCAGTGTACAGCTTAGAAAATTATTAGGGTTATTAAATCCAAACTATCAAACTATATATAATCCACACAAATTGATTATATCGATATTCTATATGATCTTAGGTGTCTTTTCTAATTCAACTATTTGTTTTTCCAAGCTCTTTAAGATTCTCTGAATATATACAAAATAAGAATTTGAAATATCTACTCCAATATCATCTTTTTTGATTTAACAAGAACTAACATATTATAGTTTTATATAATTTCGTACCTTCCAAAAGAGTTTTCCAGTATTTAATATTTTTTGAAAAGATAAAATATTTGCTCTTGTTGGAACTCTTCAATGCTCTCCAATATATTAAGAAAAGAAATCATCTATGTCGATTAATAATAACTAGTTCCATAGTTCCAAATTAGTTCGTACTTCTTAAATGTTCAAAACTTTTTTAAAACGTAAATTTTGGTTGCCATTTTTGTTGTTATTGTTGTCTTTGAATGTATAAAATATCGCAAATAAATTAATTTCCCAGGCAACTTTGTAGATTCCATCAATTCTGTGCTTTATAGCAAACTAGTTCCAAAGTTGTACCTAAAACCGCTCCTGACTCACACAAGCACTAAAAACTAGTTCTTGACCACTGACAACCCAACCCACGGTAAATGTAAATTATGATCATTGGCTTCCAATTGAAAATTAATAACTTCAATGGCAAAAAATACAAAAAACCTAACAACACTATTAATGTTGTAAAAAAGTAGAAATAAACACAACTTGTTTCGTCCGGAAATATATCCTGTGCACATTAACCGTTGCTCATGCTTGGCAAACTTCCGCAGATCGGGGGCATAAGGAAAGAAAAAAAAATAGAAATAAAAACCTATCAACAAAATCAATGCTTGGCAGCATTTTCCAAACGTTGCAGAGTTTTTAGTTGTTGCTACAGCTGCGGATGCTGAAATAGGTTGCACTGGGCTGGGGCTCTTTGCCACTTGTTGCCTGTTTTCTAAGCTGATTTGAATGGCAGATAAACGTCGTCCATGTCGTCGTCATCCACAGGAAAATGCGTGCGAGTTGGAGCAACTTTCGCAGCACCCCACATCATTCACTTGTGTGTTAATATCTGACCAGCTTGATCAGCGCGGCCAGCTTCCAACAGCAGCGTCAGCGGCAACAGAGGCGCTCTTAAGCTCGAGCAAACCAAATCAAGGCGCAAAACCAACAACTAAAGCGGTGGCGAGGGTAGCTCGAAAAGTGGCTACTGGTGGATGAATGAGGACAATTGTGGAGGATAGTGCGTGGGGCCGTAGCTTTTGTTGGCTTTGCAGATGAAAATTAAGAACTGTCATGGTATGACGATATACACTGGTGCCCAACTACCCATTTTTGGCCATATTGATCCCTAAATCTCTAATGCTAGATTTGAGCCCTATGCGTACTACTTTTTCTTGAAGGGGATGCGGTTTTGTTTTGGACGGCGTTAAAGATAATTTTGGTCTTTGTAAGAATTCCCAATGGCTAAGGAAAGATGGTTAAGGGTATCCCTAATTACTCAATTTTTTTAGGGTAAATCGGCAAAAGATGATTGAAGCATCTTTTTTGCTTTAAGAGTATTCCTACAAAACAGAAGATCAGGTGTGCTCCAGTGGAGTCCCAAATTACTTCCCAAAAAGAAGAAGAGAAGAAGAGCTCTACTTTATTAAGCGATAAACTTTCCAACCCGCCCTCGTACAACGACAACAACTAAATAAAACTGATGAGGAAAAAAGAAAAAGTTTTATGCGTTTCGTGCAAGTCCAGGCGGCGGCCGGCCGCTACTTGCCGCTTGGACTTGTCTATTTTTGCAGCGTGTACATATATATATAGATGTATATTTTTTTCTCACATTGACCGGATGAGCAGCTGCTGCGGATCAGGTGAGGATGAATATAATAACATAAACCCCAATATTAACAACGGCGTACAACAATCGATCGATCGAACGACAACGGACTGACGGGAATAAAACTTGTTTCTTTCATTGAGGAAAATGCTGCCAGAGCAGTGGCAACACATCTTGTGGCAACCACAACCACTACACTATATGGAAACGGTGGCAGCGGCAACGGGCCAAAACGATCGATCGACAGTGTGACCAGCCGACCAACCGACCAATCGACCGACCGACCACTAGACATGAATTAATCACTTCGTTTGTTATGGAGCGGCCCGGCCGATCGAACGGACTGGACCGAACCTAACCGAATCGATCGATTGGCACAACGCAGGCGGCGGGTGGTTGCTATATAAACCCAGCATGTGCGGATATAACAGAGATCACTATATCTGGATGTCTGTGTGTGTGAATGATTTGTGAGTGCTTGAGAGTGGCCAAGAGAGAAGAGAGAGAGAGAGAGATCGACTGCTGACTCCCCACATTTTTATGAATGAAATGATCGACAGCTGTATTGCGAAATTGTAAAACAACAACCACAACACAACACACAATCATCATCATAATCTCTGCAACAGGCGGTAGTCAGTCAGTCAATCAATGCGTATGTATGTTTTTGTGATCCAATTTGATCAGGTTCTTCGCTACCATCTGGGATCAGCTCTTTGCGTCGTCGTCGTCATCGTCGTCGTAGCGCCAGTGGAAACATAATTTCTCTTAATTATATTGCTCGCTCGATCTTGTAGAGTTAATGAGTGTTGATTAAAAATTTGTTGTTCATTGGATTTATGTACGGGTATAGGATTTTATTTTGTAGCTTCTGTTTGCCGGTAGTCAAAACTTTTTTTTTTTGCCCATGAATTTTTTTACACTGATTTTTATGGTATTTTTTTTCACGTTATTGGTTAGAGTTGATTAAATTTGATGCTTGAAAGATGGCCAATTAGAGCATAAATCAATCAATCAAGTTCCTTCCTATATCTATTTTTTTTATTTTTATTACTAACGGTAATTATGTATGCACCTGTGATTTGATTTGTTGATATATAGTATATATATCTATAGAGCTTACACCTGTAACAATTTAAAATATTTATTTGATGAATGTTGTATATATTTTTGAATTTGTGTAGAAACGAAAGTTTTAAAAAATGAATAATGTTTACAAACTTTTAATTTATGAGTGTCGTAATGAGCATATCGAGAACCGAACTAAGAAAAAGTATCTTCCCTTTTTGAAACTTTTATCGAGATTTGTTGATAAATAATTTTTTTCAATTATTATAAGAAGGCTGGCCTAGAGTTCTAGTTCCCTGGGTGGCAAACTTACTATATCCCATCGCTTCCATATTTTTTCATTCTGATTAACTTTACCACTGTAACCAAAGTTGCTTACCTCAAATAAATACGGTTTTCTAGTTTAAATTCATTAATTATCCTCCTCATAAAAAATTGGAGATTTTTTGAAATTTTGTAAAGCTTATTTTAGGGAATTTCTTCAAAGGGAATTAACAATCTTTAGAAGTAAATGTTTAAATGATTGTTTTTTTAATTTAAGGAAATTTTTCTATAAATACTAGATCAGTATTTAGTCGTAAAAGTTAAAAAAAAAAATTGTTAATTGACTCTTTTTTGAAAACTTGTAAAGCTTACTTTAGGGAATTTCTTCAAAGGGAAATACAAATTTGTAGAAGTAAATGTTTAAATGCATTTTTTTTTAATTTAAGGAATTTTTTAACTTTAAATAGTAGATCAGTATCTAGTCGTAAAAGTTCAAATAAAAATTGTTTAAGATTTGTTTAGAAATATGAGGGATTTTTAAATTCATTAAAATTGTATTTAATTTATAGCTGAAAATTAATGTTGAAATGGGAATTTTTAAATATTTTTTAAAATATTAATTTAAGGAAATTTTTAATTTAAATAGTAGATCAGCTTCTTGTCGTAAAAGTTCAAATAAAAATTGTTTAAAATTTGTTTAGAAATCTGAGGGATTTTTAAGTTCATTAAAATTGTATTTAATTCATAGCTGAAAGTTAATGTTAAAATGGGAATTTTTAAATATATTTTTTTTTGTAATTTAAAATAATTGTTGCTTGCATTAAAACTATGGTAAATTTGCTTAAATTTTGCAGATTCTGTTTTTTAATTTTGCATTTTAAAATGGGAAATTGCTGCTGGAAAATTTAGGGACATTTTTTCTTTAAATTGTAATTTTGTAAATTTACGCGAATAAAGTAAATTAATTTCAGTTTCTAGACGTAAAAGTACAAAATTGTTTGAAATTTGTGAGGTATTTTTAAATCCATTAAAATTGTGTTTAATTCAATTGCGGAAAGTTTATGTTAGAAAGGGAATTTAAATATTTTTTTAGGAAATTTAAAATAATCTTTGATTTAAATTGTATCATAACTAAATTTGCTTGAATTTTGTAGATTTAGTTTTTTAATATCGAATTTAAAAATGGGAAGTTTCTGCAAGGAAAATTTAAGGGCATTTTTGCTTTATATAGTAAAGAATGAAATTTACGCGAATAAAGTAAAGTAGTTTCAGTACCAGACGTAAAAGTTAAAAAAAAAATTGTTTGAAATTTGTGAGCAATTTGTGAGAATTCATAAATCCATTAAAATTGTATATAAGTCAATAGCTGAGAATTAATGTTAAAATGGGAAATTTTTAAAATTTGGTAGGAAATTTAAATGAGTTTTTGCGTTGAATTGTATTAAATCTAAATTTATTTGAATTTTGCAGATTCATTTTATTAATACCGAATTTTTAAATGAGAAGTTTCTGCAGGGAAATTTAAGGAAATTTTTTCTTTAAATTGTAAAGAGTAAAATTTACTCGAATAAAGTAAAGTAGATTAGTATCTAGTCGTAAAAGTTAAAAAAAAAAGAGTTTTTATATTTGTATAGAAATGTGAGGGATTTTTAAATCCATTAAAATTGTGTTTGCTGGAAGCTTATGTTACAAAGGGAATTTAAATATTTTTTAGGAAATTTTAAATAATATTTGATTTAAATTGTATTAATTTGCTTGAATTTTGCAGATTTAGTTATCTAATATTGCATTTTAAAATGGAAAGTTTCTGAAGGGAAATTAAAGGAAATTTTGCTTTAAATTGTAATGAATAACATTTACTCGAATAAAGTAAAGTAGCTTCTGTATCTAGACGTAAAAGTTAAAAGTACAAAATTTTTCAAATTTGTAAACAATTTTTAAGTGATTTTTAAATTATATTCAATTCAATTGCTGGAAGTTAATGTTAAAATGGGAAATTTGATAATTTTTATAGGAAATTTAAATAAATTTTTGCGTTAATTTTGTTTAAACTAAATTTATTTGAATTTAGCAGATTCTTTATTTCAATTTTGTATATTAAAATGGGAAGTTTCTGCAGCGAAATTTAAGGAAATTTTTGCTTTAAATTGTTTTAAAGGGAAATTCACTCTAATAAATGCTAACAGTTAAAAACTTAGAGAAGGGCATCCATTTTTGGCTTATTTTTTTATTTATCTTATACGTAGATACGCATATGATTCGAGCAAAAGTAAGGAACAAATTCATTTGGTAAGAGTGACCATATATAGAAAAATTTTCTGGTAAGGGCTGCAACTAACCTATATTTTATAGTAGGATGGAATTGGTAAGAGCCTTTTAAGTGGAAAATTTTCAGTGTAAAATGCTTACACATTCCCAGCTATGGTGGAAAAGTCCAAATCATCTAGGGACATTCTAGAAATAGTGCTGCAATTTTCGAAGGGAAAAATAAGAATTTTTTTTGGTTGACTGAAAGATATAGAGCAGAAGTCGGCAACCTTTTTTGGTCGTAAACGAACTTTTTAATATTAAAAAAAATTTGGCTCAGATATATTTTCGTGCCAAAATAATCCTTTAATATATAATAATTTTTAGATACCCGTGTGTCTTAGGTCTTGGCACCTTTTATATATTAATAGGTAGAAGAACGAAAATAAATTCTTAAAAACTAATCCCTTAAAAATTAACCCATATATTTTACAAAAGATAGGATTGTTATGTTGCTTACATCATCCCGAATTCGTAACGCCTACTAAGTAAAGGGTATAAAAGAAGGCGCGGAGGGGAAGCCTGGTGCATTTTGGTGGGTTGAGCCAATGCACTCTTTCTAATTCGCCCTTCATGTCAAACCATTTTGAGAGTTCGATAAAAAGAGAAAATTGCGCTAATGGAAGATTTGCTAGACTGCAAAGGAAACATGAAGAAAACATGCACCAGGCACAGGGTGCGTTTTCTAGAAGTATAGGATCCTAGTCATAAAGCAGGTGTTGAATGCTTTCTATGTCCCCATTATCGACGCAGCTGTGATCAGAATTCGTATTCTTTCAGCCATTATAAATATATAGACCATATAAGCTTTAAAGATATAATTTATTTTTATAGTCATAAGAAGAATTGAATAATATAATTTGGACAATTTTGAATTATTTTGTTTTGTTCAACTGCTTCAATAAAGTTTATCTAAGACGCATCAAATGTTTCCATGAAAAGTTACAAGAATTGTTGCTCTCAAAGGATCTAACATTTCCATTAAGGCAGGTCTTTGCACTATTTATCCCAGGAATTATACGAGATTTCTAAGATGAGAATAAAATTTGCAAAAGAAATGACAGTTGAAGATTTTCGTTTAGACAGTTGTTTATGCTATAGAATTTTTTACTACTTCAAGTTTTTTTTACAACTTTTTAATTAAAAACTACTTAAATTTAGCTAACTTAAAACGAAATAAATGTTTACAACAACACTAGAAAATCTTCATACTAGTTGCCTATAAAAAAAAAGCTACATACACTCTACAAGTTACAACCTAAGCAAATACAATATATTCATCAACGATATTACTTACTTCCATGTGAAAAGTTCAGATCATAAGGTAGTCTAAAAAATATATCCGACAATCTGTTTTGATTCGACAGGGGCTGCTACATTTATTGTGCCACAAATGAGATACTTTTTCAACAAAGCTTTTTCAAAGACAATTTGTGCCAAAAGATACACGTACTAAGAGATACATGTGAAAATGTTTATTTAGTATGCGATCAGCACACAATACAATACTCTATAGAATGGTGTACACTAAGACATGTACACAAAAACGAAAACAACGGAAAAAAAAACTAAATAAATATGCAATAAAATTGATGATCAAAAGAAAACTCTCACATGGTTCCAAGAGAGGAAAAAGCAACTCAACTACAGTAAAAGAAATTCGGCAACGGAACTGAGATCAATCGTCCGAAAAAGTGAAAATCGTTTTCGTTTTGTTCTTGCTAAAAGCTAATAAATTAATTTTTAATATGCCAAGGCAAAATAAACCCAATCAACATACAACAAATACACGTGCCTTGTTGTTTTTTTGATACACTTTAGATGTCGTAGGGGAAAGGGTGTTATAGACTAGATGTGGGGTATGTAACAGGCGGAATTAGGCGTAATATAAGTAAATTTTTTTATACCAAAAATAATCAGTTCTTGAGTACTTTAGTAGCTGGATAAGAAAAATGTAACAAATTTAGGCACATTGTTTTGAATCTAATTAAAAAGATATCCTTAACAATTTCTCAACACATACAAAAAATTAGGGTTATTTTCGTTAAGTTGAAAGATTAAAGAAAAGATTGCAATTTGTGGTTTTTGTGTGACAAATCAAATTCACAATGATATTGAGAACTGATTGAAGAAAATATTGCAACAAATATTGAACTGATTTAACGATAAAAACGATAAAAAAAGGCTTTGGAAAAAAACTAAATAAAATGACTTTGTAAACTTCCTAGATCATTGTAAAAAGAACCTTTGTTCAAAAGATATTTTAAAATCAATATTAATTTTGAGGGATTGGTATTTCAAAAAAACCTATCGATAAAAATTCCTTGCACAGAGAGGTGCGGCACTGCGGCCAAAAGGTCTTTTGTACCACACCTAAGGGTTACAGTTAGGGTTAAGTTAAAGCAAAAGACTTTCCGCAGTAGGTCTTTTGTTGGTATTGATCTATGATGGAAGGGACTAATCCTGTCCTTACCCATATGACAGTCTCTGTCCCATACCAGCGCTGGGCAGCCACAGAGTCACTGGTGGTTTCATCGTCTTCTAGACAAAGCCTGCACTCTGAAGAATCCGATAGGCCAGAGGTTTGACAAGCACTTTTGCTTGACGAAGCCCCGGAAGGGAGAACCAGTATCTCCTATGTTCTCCTGCGGCCCATTTGTTTGTAATGGTTTGGATTGTGGACCAACTAATACCACAAAACGGCGCAGGAGATGTAGTCAGGGTGGAGGCACCCTGTCGTGCTGGATCGTCAGCGAACGTGTTACCTTCCACTCTCGAGTCTCCAGGCACCCAACACAACATGACTTTGCTCCGGGCGGACAGGGTTTGGAGGTAGTTATGGCATTCTTTAACCACCTTGGAGGAGATGCTCCAGGATGACAATGCCCTAATAGCAGCTTGGCTATCTGAATAAATGCATATATTTGCTCCGCTAGTTCCCTTGAGAAGGATACTTAGGGCGCAGATCTCTATGGCATGAATCTCCGCTTGAAAGACGCTGGGCCAGATGTTCATTGCGGTAGAGATTCTGGTGTTGGGTTCATCGATTCCAACACCTACACCCTGCTCTGTTTTGGGCCCATTCGTGAACAATTGTTGCCACCGGGGGTTGCCACAGGGGCTGCCTTCAGCCCAAGTCTCCCGACTTGGGAAAGAGATCAAAATTTCTTGGTATGAAAAAGTTTCGTGATCGTAAGATCTGATCTAAGTAAAGACATAGACTGCTTCAAGTTAGGCATCTGTTAAGATGGACGCCAAAGGCGTTTTGTATCTAGCAGATACTTTCTGCTCTATTAAAGTTTTATTCCCTTTCTTTGACCAAACTGTTTGCAGTGTATACCCATGTCGGGCAGTGCCCTAGACAGTTTCTCACTTTTTCATATTTGTACAATACATTTTATGGGTATTTTGTTTCAACAGCAAAAAATACCAAAAAAAAACAAATATCAAAACAAAAACAAAAAACTCCCAAAAGACATTAAAGCTGGCAAACAGACTGCGCGGCGTTTTTGTTTCATTGAATTTTAGCCTCTTTGGTGATTTTCAGCGGAACTTGTCATGTTTACAAACAAGACCAAAACCAACTACACCAAGAATATAAAATACATACAACATAGTACATATAGATATATGCTAAAATAAAGACTAAAAGATATATAATTTTTCGTATTCGTTTCGTGCATAATAAATTCGTGTAAATTTGTCGAGTTCGCAAAGCGCATTTCCCTGCAATAATAATGTTTATTTATTTTTTCAAAAGTTGTTCGAAAGCAAACATCAAACGACAAAATAAAAACAAACGAAGCTACAAAAAACTCAATTTTATGATAATATATTCAAATTGAAAAAACGAAGGAAAAGTTATCGAACTTTAATCGTTTTTCGTGCATGTAATCGTACAATTAAAAGTTTAGATTATTATAACATTAAATTATGAATGTGGTCTATAAAGGTGGGTCTTAAGGGGGCGGGCGGCTATTATAGAGTGTTGCAGTCGATAGATCAAAGCGATTTGCTTTCATGTTTGTTGATGTTGCACTTGTTGTTGCTGTTGTGGATGCCTCACATACTTACCACCACTATAAAGTGTGAAGTAACAAACAGACAATATCTGTGCAACGGAAGGCAACTGAAAGTCTGATATCAAACAGACACATTGGCAACTGTTTGAAGTGCAATCATCATCATTATGATGCGATCGAATAGTTGCAACGAAATCTGGTTGGGTAGGGGTAGGGGGGGATCTGGCATGCTAACGTAATGCATATTCATTCAAAATTGAGCACACATATGGTTATGTATCTTATAGATACTTGCGCATGCCATTGAAGTTAACGCTCATAAATAAGCAAAAAACAGAAAAGATTGTTTAGCGGAACCATGCACCATGTATTTCAAATTAATTATGAGTTTTGAGTATGTCAGTGAATTATTTTCACTATCAGGCATAGAAGATCAGAGTTTTGACTTTGAGTAAGTAATTTGAGCACTTATCAAGTCCATAAGGTTAAACTTCTTCAAGGCAACTAGTCCATCACTATTCTTTTTGAGGCGCTCTCATCAAAATGTAGCGTAAGTCCTTATTGAAATTCTCAGATGATTGGGGAGCTTTTGTACAATTTTTAAAGACTCGCTTTTCAAGCTTTACGTTTGTAATTTCTAAACTTTCTGTATTCGGAAATTTGATATACTTTTTTGGAAAAAATAAGAGAAGAAGATCCCTTTTTAGGTCGACCTGTTTAATTTTTATGCTTTTAACTAGACAGTATCTTTAAATTTTCGTTGAAAAACTCCGAATATTTATCGAATTATCGATAACTGATAGATCTTTTGTTTTAGACGTTTCTTTGACAAGCTATCAAATATCTATATCCACGATATCTGTTAAGCGAATACAGATGTTTGAACAAAAAATTGTTTGTTTTTAGCAAAAATTTATTTAATAAATAAAAAATTAGAATAATAAATAAGAATAAAATTTAATTTTTTTTGCTTATATCTATTAAAAGCACGTCTTTAATTAAACAATTCATCGAAATATGTCAGTTCGTTCTAGAGATAAAATAGGTTCAAAAATTATGAAAAGATGATAGAAATTTTTTTCTGCCGATCTTGAGTATTATTATTGATGTAATAATCAACACGACTTTATTTTATGTATCTTACAGTTTTTAAAAATTTTATAGATTCGAAAGGTTTTACAGATTTTATACATTTTAAACATTTTAAACATTTTATTGATATTGAAATATCTATAAAATTTTAGATTTTATAGATACTTTAGATTTTATACACTTGATAGATTTGATAGATTTTATAGATTCTATAGATTTTATAAATTTTTTAGATTTTTTAGATTTTTTAGATTTTATAGATTTTATAGGTTTTATAGATTTTATACATTTTATAGATTATATTTTATTGATTTTATAGGTTTTATAGATTAAATTGTTTTTGTAGATTATATAGATTTTATACATTTTGTAGACGCTAAAGATTTTATATACTTTAAAGACTAATGGTTTTATAGATTAAATAATACTTATTTTTTTAGATATTAAATCCGAATATTTGTCGAAATCGATAAGAAATAGAAACATTTATTAAGAGGCGAGACCGGTTTAGAAGGCCGAGATTTTGTTGTTTTTTGTTAAATAGAATATTTTTTAAATTTGGGAGAATTTTAATCATGTTTTGAAGTAGAATTTTTTAAAGTAAATTTAAAGTAGATCGTGCTGTCCATGGAAGATTGACATCGGAATATTTTGATGGTGGGCATTCCTGTGGTAGCAATTTTCATCTGTTATCATCAAAATTTTTTTTCGTTAGCAAAACATTTTCTAAGAATAAGATTAATAATAAAAAATAATAAATAATAGTAAAAAAATAAAAGATAAGAAAAAATATTGAAAATTTCATTTTTTTGAGATAATTCATGATTTTTATACATATTTTTGCATAAAAAAACATTTTTTTAGTTAACATATAATCCCAGAATTAGGTTCATTTGAATTGAATAAAGAATCTTCACACTTTTCAAGCTAGAATCACCACAAGCTAAAAAAAAAATGGTTTCGAGAAAATCGCGTTTGAAAATACTGCGCGCTTCGACTCCGGACGGGCTTTTACTTAAGTCCTCATTGTATTGGAAATAATGCGAATTTTGCTTTCAAATTTCGACCACATATTCTTAACTAGTTATACTAACAATTTATGCAATAAAAAAAGTCGACTTTTTGATCGGTTTAAACTGGTCTCCCCCATTAAGCATACAAATTATCATAATTAAAACCTTTAAAAATTACCAAATGAAATAAAAGTCGATAATATGGACTAACATTTTCATAAAATAAACTTGGGGGCTCTGCCCCCTACTCACTGCGCTTGGCGACTCCGCCACTCCCTACGATCGCTTCGCTATCCGGACTATAAATATATATAAATGTCAAAGGAGAAAAACTTTTTTATATAGTAGAGAGAAATAGTTGCTTACTATAATTTTGGAAATTTTCAAAAGTATGCCAATTATATTTTTAAAGAGATTTTCATCCGAATTTTTTTTTCATATTTTTAAACAATTAATTTTGTTGAAAATTTCTAATGCATGTTGTTAAAAAAAATCAAACAAAACAATTTTTAATTTTACCTAAAATGTTTAATAAATCCTAATATTTTAAATATTTCCTAAAATTTGTAATATTTTCTAAAATTTTTTTGTATTTCCTACAATTTTTAATATTTTCTAAAAAATTTTATATGTGCTACAATTCTTAATATTTCCTACAAATTTTAGTTTTTTTCGACGATTTTTTTTCTTTTCTTCAAAAAGCCTTAAATTGTTCAAAATTTACTGCTTAATAGGAGAGCTAAAAATTCTTGAACGAAAAGCAGCTTTCTAAATTTTACTCAGACTAGTAGTCACAAAAAATTAAAGGAATTCAAAGAGATTTTCTTATATTGAAGATCTTGACGAATAGTAAAGTTTTTTGGAAGATGAAAAGTCAATCTATTGCCATTGTCTTAATTTTCTTGAAAAAGTTTCTCTCTCTGCTAGAAGAATTGCTTTTTAGTCTACTCTCGTGGGCACTCCAAAAGCAAAGTTCAGCTAAGTACACAAAACTCCACATTAGAAATGTCTTGATTATAATGAACAAATTAAATTAGTGTTCTTCGTTGTAATTGTACGTAGGGAAGATTTGTAGCTCCAATGTCCAGTTCATCTGCCCACCATCAATTAAGAGATGATGCTGTAAGTCTGAGCAATTAAAAAAGATTATAATGGTTAGCGCAGGCTAAGGGAATTATGTATTTCTTTTTTTTTGTCAGATTGTCTCATAATTGAGTTGAATAAAAATTTAAAGAAATTAAAGCAAATGTGTGGACAATAAAATGCACAGACAAGGAAAAAAAAAGAAGATATTTGCTTTAAATTTGTTTAAACTACAAAATGTGTCGTCGTTGAAAAAGTGTTCCTAGAATTCAATCGAAGTTGTTATAATTGAAGAGGTTTCGGTCTTATGCTGGAGTGCGGAATTAATTGATAGTTATAGGGACAACAGACGGCGGGGCTCGCAATTTGTTTGTTGATAAGCTATAAAAATGTAAAACCCCCGAAGAAGCACTTCTAGTCATAGTTGGCTTGGTTATCATGGTTATGTCTACCTCTTAGACATATCCAATTATTGTATTTCACATTTTGTCTGGCGGCGACAATACTTAATGTGGTTTAATGGTCATGGTCAGAAGCAAAACTGATATGAACAAAAGAACAGGTAGGTAGGTAGGTAACCTCGGTGACTAAGCCGAGGTAGTTGAGATACTTTGCATACTCTGCCACGAGTTATATACATACGTAGTAGTGGGAGTAGCGCGGAACGTAAATAAATTATAATAAAAGACGAAATAAAAATGAAATTAAAGTTCGAGATTTTTTGGGGGAGACAACGCAGTCAGAGAGTTCAGCTTGAGAGTTTGCCAAAATAAAAGGTACTAAAAAAAGGAACAAAAAAAATGAAATTGTTTTCCCACGACTCTTGCAGTTGGAGTCCTTGATGCCTGCGAGGGATACTCGTTTTATTTATATAGCTTAAAACACAATTGCTCATACTATATATAGTATATTAAAAAGTAGCCAACTTATTGTGCATTTAGGTATATCTTAGTTACTGAAATGCGCCTGATTTCATTAGCAGGTAAAAGGAGTTATATACGGACATACATACATACTATATATGTATGTATATTTCTTTGTGTGAGTTTGAATGGATCTGTTTGGGACTGTCCATATGTGTGTGTAATTCGAGTAGCACTTTATATTTTCAATCTTTTCTTCTCTTTTTTCGGCAAATACTAAAACAAATGCATAAGTATTAAAATATGTCAAAATAACCAAAAAAAAAAATAAGGAAAAAAAATTCTTCAAGTGCGTGGGAATTTCTTATTCTGCGAATTCGTTTTTGGCAATGTATGTCTTGAGATTGAGAAATCTTAAGATAAATACTTCTTGTGGTAGTTTACGTTTGAGTGTTTTTTTCTTAAGGAGTAGCTAGTTGGCTAGTTTGCTCCAAAAGTTTGAAGCAAGTATATTGAATAGTTATCATTATAGAGTAGTTATTACGTATACGCAGGACATGCATTGAATTAGATTAACTATTTTCACACACAAAAAACTTTGTAGCACCTTTTCTTCTTGACATTCAAATCTAGGAGATTCGTGCTTCATATCCGCCCTCCTACACAGCAGCTAAATTCTCAACTCGATCTCGACTGTTTAATTCTCAGACTGAAGACGAACGAGTAGCAAATAGGATTTGAACTAATAGACTTAAAAGACAGTTACACTCAGAAAACAAATCATGGATTTTCGTGTTTAAAAGCCAAGATAGAAAAAGAGTCTTCTATTTTTAAGATCAAAAAAAAAATGTATTTTAAAAGCGTCTTTTTTTATACCCTGTACTTAAAAGTACAAAGGATATACTAGATTTGTGCAATGTATGTAACGGACAGAAGGAGGCGCGGCAGATACTAAGTTCTTTATACCAAATATGAATATATCCGTCCTTCCGTCCGTCCGAATGAACGCCTAGATCTGGGAGACTAGAAGAGCTAGAAACACCAAACTTTGCCAGCAGGCACCGCCTCGACTGTACCACATTTTTTTTTTACATACATTGTGTATGTATGTTTCCGGAATTTCTAAATAAAACGCAAAATAGTTAATTTTCTTCAATATTTATTTTGTCTCCTTCAAAATATGCCCCTTCTAAAGCTATACACATATGCCAAAGCTTCTTCCAATCTTCGAAACATTTTTTATAGGCGTTGGCCGTGATGGCGTTCAGCTCTCTCGTCACATTCTGTTTTATGGTCGGTATGGAGTCAAAACGGGTTCCCCAGAAGTGGCAATTTTAGTTTTGGAAAGTAGAAAAAAGTCACACGGGGCCAGATCTGGACTGTACGGTGCCTGGTCGATGGTATTTATCGAGCGTTTTGCCTTAAATGCGTTCACAATCGTGCCTCGATGAGATGACGCGTTATCGTCGTGCAAAATTCACGAATTCCGGCCGAATACGATGAACCCGTTGACGCAAACGCCTTAAAACAGTCACATAATACTCCTTATTGACCGTTTGTCCCTCTGGAACGTATTCATGATGTACCACACCGAATCGAATTCCGGAAACACAATATCACAATATATATTCTTAATTGATACTGTTTATAATGTTTGAAGGCATACGAGCTTTAGGACGGAAATTGCAAATTTTCGAATATTTAGAAAGATTTTGAGAAGCAATTGTACCTGTAGATAGCTTTTAAGACAGTAATTATTATTTTTTAGAATACATTGAAAGACTTTAAGAAGAAGAAAGGCTCTTCAAAGAAGCATTCATTTATTTTACGAAGGTTGAGACTGGGATCATTTATTCTTACTTAAGGAAAATAGAAAACGAAAAATGATTTAAGATTCTTGTGTAAAATAACAGAGCCACAAAAAAAAATATTTTTTCGGGTCTGGAGGTCAGACCATGTTTACTAAATGTTTTCGGGGCCGCTGAATCCGAATGCGAGATCCATAAACCCCCGCACGTCAGGGTTCTAACATAACTTCAAAAACTTTATAAAATATTTTTTCCGAATCCGAGGTCAAAAAACTCCGCATACCAGGGCTTCGACATAACCTCAAAAACTTCATAAAATGTTTTATTGAATATATTTTTGTTAAATATACGGCTAAAGTCAAAATTTTGAAGGTTTTGTCAACAACCTGACATGCTATTTTTTTTTGGACGACGGATTCGAATTCAGCGCCCCAAAACCATATGGTAAACATGGTTCTTCCCCCGGACTAAGAAAAAAAGGTTATGCACTTTTTAAGGTTATGTCAGAACCCTGAAGTGCTGGGGTTTTTGGACCTCGGATTCGTATTCAGCGACCCCAAAAACATATCGTAAACTTGGTCTGACCTCCAGATCCGAAATATATATTTTGGCTGTGTAATCCTTTAGCAAATACGAAACTTAAATCGGTTATTCTTTCCGATTGTACATAAACGATATGGATCATATTTTCTCGTTGATTAAATTATTGAACTTTTTTGATGATGATGTTTATGTCTCCATTTTTCTACATTCGAGAGTCACAAAATCTAGTTTTTAGCATATTAGCACTTAATTTAGAGTCGGTTTTTTCCGATTGTTGAGAAAAGACATTTTATGAATCATATTGCCTTATTGAACTTTTATCCAATGCACTTCTGTATGATATCCATTTTGATGACACTATGGATTTTTATTTTAATTTTGTATTTTATTATACCCTGTACCGTATGGTACCAAGGGTATATTAAGTTTGTGCAAGCCGAAAATGTATGTAACATATAGAAGGAGACGTCGGAGACACCCCAAAGTTACCTAAACTATGATCAGGGTGAATAGAGAAGTCGATATACCCATGTCCGTCTGTCCGTCTGTCCGTCCGTGTGAACGCCTAGATCTCAGAGATGGTAAGAGCTAGAGTTACCAAACTTTCACATTAGATCCCATATTATTCCATAGGAGGCAAGTTTATTTTATTTTTTTGATATCGGGGATAAATTATATAGCTCCCATGGGGGTGTTTGAGACGACCTCGACAAAAAAAAGCGTTTTAGATGAATAATTCGTTTGTTTATGAAGATATCGTAACGAAATTTGGTATTCGAAAGTTTTTTATAGTTCCCAATCACTGTACCAAATTTGATCGAAATCGGTTGACTATATCAATTAGCTCCCATAGGACCGATCGACCAAATTACTTTTTTAAAGAAAAATTCGCTATATTTCGTTTTTTAATAAAGATATCGTAACCAGATTTGGCGTTTTTAGACCACTTAAGCAATGTGCCAAATTTGAACAAAATCGGTTGACTATATCATATAGCTCCCATAGGTCCGATCTTCCAAAAAATCGATTTTTTAACAAAATTTGTTGTGTTTCGTTTGTTTGTTAAGATATTGGGACCAAATTTGACATTCGTGAGTATTTTATAGTTTCTAAGCACTGTACTTAATTTAATCCAAATCGTTTGACTAGATCATATAGCTCCCATAGGACCAATCGGTCCAAAAACACGTTTTTTATACAAAATTCGATGTGTTTTGTTTGTTTGTAAAGATATTTGAAATAAATTTGGCATTCATATCTTTTTTAAGGTATTTAAGAACTGTGTCAAATTTTATTGAAATGGGTTGACTATATCATATAGCTCCCATAGGAACGATCGGTCAAAAAAAAATTTTTTGCTTAAAAATTCTTCTGTTTTTGGTTTTTTGTGAAGAAATCGGACTTTATTACAAGCTAGTGGTACAGGGTATCCTAAAGTCGTCCGCGCCCGACTTTACGTCCGCCATTTTTTGAATTTGTTAAAGAAAACCTTTAAAGATTTAATCTTGTAATTTTCAATATTATCGAAAATTATAAAATAATATTTGTATTACTTATTACAATTGGAAATATTAAGTTATTTAATTGTATAAATTAGCAAGTTCTACAGTAAGAGATATCCAAAAGTTAAAAAAGAAACTTTTTTATGGGAACATTCTATTGGGATTTATTTCGAAACCGAATGTTTGGTGCTCCCAATTTCAACAAAACCAAATATTCATGTGGTTTGAAACTGAATGTTTTGCTGCAAGAGGAATTAAAACGAATTGGCAAAATAAAAATAAAAAACCGAAATTTTATGCTGAAATAATTTTTTAAATATCCTTTGATACTCTTATTTAAAGCTCTAGTTCGAGATTTAGTGAGTATTATTTTTTCGGGCCCAGCTTAAAAAGGATTTTTTTTAATTGGGTATGTGCACGTATCATACACGAACACATGATTGAAAGGGCTCCTCAGATGCGCAAAAAAATTATATATATTATAAAAATAGCCAAGTCGTAATCTTGTTTAATTAATTTCAAGAAATTTTGTAACTAACTCTATTTTTGTATAATTTATTTGAAAGACAGAGTAATAAATAACTTCCAATATTATGATGAAAATTTAATTTAAGCCGCTTTGTATCAAGAAAAATAAATTCACCCAGTGAAATTTATCGGAAAATTAAGGGAAATATAAGATTTATTAAAAAAAGTGGAAATATCGACAAAAAATTAGTTTTCTGGAGCACGCAAAAACGTATCCGAATAAAATTGTTCGTTTTGTTAATTTTTTGCATTTTCCGAAGCACGGCTGACTGACTATACATATAATAATATCCCATTGCATTAATAAGTACACACTATCTTGTCTTAAGACAATTGAATTTGAGTTCTTGTACCGAAGCGTTTTGACGGCTGCGTACTGGGCCGACTGAATATAATGACATTGGCATGTATCAAAAGTGACAACTGGTTGCAGAGATCTCCTTTTCGGAAATCCGGAACCTATTAAAAAAAACACTCTTTATGAGTTCCTTTGCTGAAATGCCTTACTGTACTATTTTTAAGGTATTTTTCAAGCTAAAAATTATAGTCTTTATTTTTGTGTGCTTTTGGTTAATACTCTTACCTGGGGCGATATATGGCGTCGTTTGCTGTCCCTATCGGTCTATTTTTGTAGCGTCCCTATTGAAAAACCCGACATATATCATTTATCGAAGTAAGTCTCCAAATTTGTATAACCACTGACCTGTAGTGCAGCGTTCATCATCCAATTTCACTCGTGTCCTAACCCATAATTATTTAAGCCCTAAATGACAATCTTTGCCAAGTTGTTAAGGAACTACAAACGATCAGTCAAATTATATAAATTTTGCACGCAGCAGCTGTACGTCGCATTTCGGGTTCACTTTCAATACAACTAAATGGCAATTAATTATATTTTTTGATATTTTAAAACACTTTATTTTATTTTTTTTTTTAAAGTGATAAATAGACGTAAAGAATTGGTTTTGCTGTTGTTGTTGTTGTATTGTTTTTCACCCTCTATATGAATTGATGTTGTGGCATGGATCGTGCAAACCACTGGCGGAATCTCAGCCTGCAGCATGCAACATGTGAATAACGTCACACACACAGACACACACACGCACACACTTGCACGTACACACAATTTAAGTGTTGAGTGTGTAATTTTATATTTCCGGTGTAGTAAGTTTCATACGACAACGTTGCCTGCCGCTGCCACTGCGCCTGTGACGACAAAGTCTCCACCACACTCTCTCTCTTTCTCTCTCTCGCTCTGTTGCTCTCTTGCTGCTCTTTTACACTTGCGCCTGCTGCCTTTTGCTTTTTCAGCTGCAAAAAAAAAAAAGTATCTTCTGGATGGTTTTTGGCCTGTCTTCGTCTGGCTACTTGTCAGGCCAACAACGCCATCGCCGTCGTCACACAATTCCTGCAATTAGTTTTTTTTTTTTATTGAATACTCCCTATAATACACCTATATCAGGGTGCCAAGCGCCGTCCATATATCTTACATAGATATATATAAATATATCTTTATTTTTATTTGATTTGTGTCTGTGTGTGTGTTTTCTTGTAATTTGGTTGCTTATTTGATTTATATGCTTTCAATTTAATTTTCAGACATCGATTGTGTGTTTTATTTTATACGGAATTATATACATAGTGTTAAGAGGAAAAATTAAATGGACAATTTTCTTAGAAAACATAAGGAAATTATATGCGCAATATAGTTTTTTTTTTTTAACAACGAAGCTTTGTTGCACTGCCAGAAGATTGAAAGCTTTTTCAGATTTGTTGTAATTTTAAGGAACATAAGATTTAAAGCTCTAATGATAAGATGGTTTAATTCGAAGCTGGGAATGGTATGGTATGCTGATTGAATATAATTTCTTTGTATCCAGTATTCATAGGAATCAATATATAAAATCATACCGAAGGCCAAGGTATATAAATTTTTAGATTTATATCTAGCCGAACAAAAAAGAAGCATTTTAACAGTATATGTTTATAAGTAGAGAGTAGATACAATTAAATCCCTTAATATATTGGAGATATTCAAATAAGCTGAGAAGATTGCAAGTATCCCACATCTGCTGTGCGACTGCCCCACACTTTTTCGGAAACTCATCCAATAAGTGGGAAAACACTTGTTTAAAGACCTCAGCTGTTCATCACAAACCAGCCGCTATTTATCGTGTCCCTAAGACGGTTAAGAAGCAGGAAGATTAGGCGGTAGTAAAGGCAAGGTTCTTGGCTCCTCTGGGACTCAAGAATAGCAGAAGAAGAAGAAGCAAGGCGTACGAGGAATCCTTTTGTTGCTTAAAATATATAAAATAAGCAATATTGCTTTTTAATTAGCGTAAATAATTATTATATATTGAGCTTCACCGATCAAAAATTTAAGCATACGCTTGGCGTGATGCTACATAAATAATTTTGTAGATGTTTTTAAGCTTTTCCACATTTTTTGCCATTCATTAATATTTTTAAACTTTGGAATTAATGAAAAAAATAGTTTTTTTGCTAATAATAAATACTATTTCTTTAATTTAAAAATAAAATAAAGAATATTTTTTTTAATTAAAGTAAATTATTATTGCACCTATTAAAAATTTAAACATATGCTTGGCGTGACGTTACATAATGTTTGCCACATTTTCTGTCACTTTCGCGATTTAGTTCAGTGATAGCTTTATTGTTTTTACTTAAATAGCTTCTTAAAAGAGCTGAGCATCGATTCGATTTAAAATCGATATAATCGATTCTTTTTTTCTGACACTATAATAGATACTTGTTCATTAAGCATCGATCTTTCAAGTACATTATGACGGATCGATTTGTAGACGCAGAAAAACGGTTTGGGGCTATCAGCGATTTTAATTCTTTAAGTTATTTGAAACTATGGGTCCAAAATGAGTTCCGAATCGCCATCTTTTTTAAAATAGGTTTTTTTTTTTAATATTCAAAAATCGGCTAAGACCTTAAATTTGCAAGATAAAAAAAACATTATTTTCCCTCTAGCTTAATGGGGGTTTTCTGGGTCGAAGATTCAATTTTGTAATTTAATTCTAATTTTGAAAGCCGCTAGATGGCGCTTTTGCATGTTTTATAATTGTTTCAAATAACTGGTGGCTTCGTTTTACTTTTCTCTTATTAAGTTTTGAATCAAACAAACTATTAATTTTTGGTTTCCTTTTACTAAGCTTTGAATTTTTGTTTTCGTTATTTGTAATTATCTAAATAAATTTAAGAGAATTTGGTATTAGTTTTCTGCGGTCTTAACTTATTAGCGCCTTACATTTTAGTCCGATTAATCGATAAAATCGAATTTTTTTGGGAGAATCGTTCGAAAATATCCATTCTCGAAAATAGGGGATCGAGTCCAGCTCTACTTTTAGTTTGAATTTAATCATTTAAAATAAAAAATGAAATACATTTTTTTTTTTCAATTTTACAGTCAGCTTATGCCTTCTTGTAAAAAAAAAAAAAATTTATCATTTAAAAAAACAAATTTAAATTTGTGTTAAAATTCTCAGCGTTGTGTTTTAAAGTTCATTTTTAATATTAATTAAATTTAAAATACATTTTTTTTTAAATTACTACAAACAAAAATTTGAAATAACTTAAATCTGCTTGTCCATGCAAGGAATGGTTCGATATTAACCGAAAATTGACTCATAACAATTTAATGTTACTCTTAGCCAAAATATACCCAAAAAAAAGTTCACTCCAACTAGCCTGTAAGTCTTAACTAAAGCAATCACAAAAGCTTAAATCGGAAAATCACATAAAAAATTTCAATTTTAAGCCCAACTAGAATTTCTTTTAGAAACTTTTTTTTTATTAACTAAATCTATCTTCTCCTTTAATTGAAGCTGCTATTAACTCTTTGCAAATTCCACATTCTGACCAACTTCGTTGCCAATCACTTTGTAGCTATATTCTGTTATCTGTAATTTATCTAAGCACTCTTTAAACACTCTTAGATAAGCTAATAAACTTCAACAAAGCGTATGCAAATCAGCTGTAGATACTTTTTTTTATTATTGAATTCCCAGAAGTTGTCACTTTGCTGCTTCTGTTCAATTTTATGCAACTTTTTTATATACATATTATCTTTTTTTTACTTAATTTATTGTCTTGGCTTTACGACTTGACCAAGTAAGTAGGTTTAAATGCTGCCACAGCGTTTGTAGCTCCATTTGTCATTGCCTTAAAAATATAATGGCAGAAGAAAAAAAGTATCTACATTTGCAAATGAACCAAATTATTTGCAAATGGATAGACATTTGAACTTGTATGTCTGCAGGCTGCAATTTCTAGAGTTTTAATATCAAAGCGCTTCAGATACACGAGAAAAAGAAAAGAAAAAAAATCCTAACTGGGAGTTGCAGAGATGCCAATTTATGTTGTCAGCTACTCATTAGTTTTAAAGTTCTGCAATTACATTTCAATTGAACTACAAGATACTTTCAGCGAAAGAAGCTTATCAAATGATGACTCAAACTTGTGTCATTGTGGGCGCCTTGGGGGCTGTTAGGCAGCGCAGCTGCTAGAATGAATATCTTATAGATACTATTTGGTTGAGGACAGGGACACAGCATAGAGAAAGAGAGTTTCTCACTCACTCTTCAAACTTTAGCATGTTGGTAATGAAATATCTAACGACCGGAAGTCAATAGCAAATGCTTAATAATGTTGTTGGCTTGTTGGTTTGGTTGGCTTTGCTTGAAGTTGTTGTAGTGTATCTGTATCTATAGCTTTGTGGTTTGGTTTTTTTGTGCCTTTTGGCTGTGTGGCTGCTAATTTTCATGGCTGCAAAATTGCGTGTTGCTCAGCGCGTAGTCATCATCAGGTTGCCAATTAAAGATACTCGGTACAAGAAAATGTTACTCAAATAAATTGATGCACATCAGCAGAGTTGGTAAGACAGAGCCTCAAGTAAGACAACTCAATAGATATTCAATGGATTAAATCGGACATGTGAAAAACAACTAAATTATTGTGTAAATGCGTTTTTTTTGTTTGGCCTAAAACACTTTGAAGTCGTAAGAATGTTGAGTAAAAGATAAAGCCGGGATCGGATTTAAGCGGCTGACGAGGAATTTCTGAGCTTCTTCGTTCTAGAGTATTCTAACTAGTAGAGATACGCTTCTATTTTAGGTGATGTTTCAAGGGTACCAATAATAGCTCGATATACTATATAACATAACTTTCTACACATAATTTCAAGGGGGATTTAAGCAATACTTCGTTCAACTCACAGATATCCTTCGAAATGGCTACAGGTTTGAAACCTGGAGCTTCAACGGTAAGGGTAAGAGTTAGGCACTTCATTCTACGCATAATTCCAGGATTAGCCTTGAGCAGCTGCTGGTTAATTTCCGAATTCCTTTTAATAAAATTTATTTTAGCTGGAATTCAAGGATACCAATTAGTAGAAATGTTTTGCTTAAAAGCTTCGAAAGTAAGACTTTTTCTCAGGGATCGCAAATAAGAGTTATGTGGTTAAAAAAAATCAAAGGGGAAAAAGTATTTGGATAAAAGTGCAAGGCACTATATACCATATTTTCGATGGACTATCCGAAAAAAGGATAAAGTTTTATTCTTAACTTTTATCAAAAAAATCAAGCTTAATTCTTGTTTTTTGACTTAAAAAATAAAAATTATGAAATTATAATTAAAGGTCAATTTATATTTAAAAATGGCGTTCGTAAAGTCGGGCGCGGACGACTAGGATACCCTGTACCACTAGCTTGCAATAAAATCCGGTTTCTTCACAAAAAATCAAAAAAATTCTTTAAGTAAACATTTTTTTTTTTGACCAATCGTTCCTATGGGAGCTTTATGATATAGTCAACCGATTTCAATAAAATTTGACACAGTTCTTAAATACCTTAAAAAAGATCGGAATGCCGAATTAAGTTCAAATATCTTTACAAACAAACGAAACACATCGAATTTTCTATAAAAAACGTGTTTTTGGACCGATCGGTCCTATGGGAGCTATATGATATAGTTAACCGATTTGAATTAATTTTAGTACAGTGCTTAGGAACTATAAAATACTCACAAATGTCAAATTTGGTCCCAATATCTTAGCAAACAAACGAAACACAACAAATTTTGTTAAAAAATCGATTTTTTGGAAGATCGGACCTATGGAGCTATATGATATAGTCAACCGATTTGTTCAAATTTGGCACATTGCTTAAGTGGTCTAAAAATTTCCAAACGCAAATCTGCTACGATATCTTTATTAAAAAACGAATATAGCGAATTTTGATTTAAAAAAGTTATTTTGGCCGATCGGTCCTATGGGAGCTATATGATATAGTCAACCTATTTTGATCAAATTTGGTACAGTGATTGGGAACTATAAAAAACTTTCGAATACCAAATTTAGTTACGATATCTTCATAAACAAACGAATTATTCATCTAAAACTCTTTTTTTGATCGAGGTCGTCTCAAACACCCACATGGGAGTTATATAATTTTTCCCCGATATCAAAAAAATAAAATAAACTTGCCTCCTATGGAATAATATGGGATCTAATGTGAAAGTTTGGTAACTCTAGCTCTTACCATCTCTGAGATCTAGGCGTTCACACGGACGGACGGACAGACGGACATGGGTATATCGACTTCTCTATTCACCCTGATCATATTTTAGTTAACTTTGGGGTGTCTCCGACGTCTCCTTCTATATGTTACAAACATTTTCGGCTTGCACAAACTTAATATACCCTTGGTATCATACGTTACAGGGTATAAAAATATATTTTTTCTAAGCAATAACTATTTTGGGAAAAAATTGTTTATAGTTCACAACTACTTTAAGCAACAGATACAATAAGAAGCAATCTAAATGCTAACATTTTCTTGTAATTTTTTTGTTTTAATTGATTTATATTATATTTACGATATATTTGTGTTAACATTTTTTTACACTTTGAGCTTGGAAACTGCAGCTTTAATTTTTTTTCTTTAATGTGGAAATGGTTCGTTGCTGTGAATCTGTAAAATAAATTGGGAAAGTGTTTCTGTCTAATGTCTAAATATGGCCGCCATACAAAGCGAAAATATTGAAATGCATTTTTACCCTGGGACATGTTAAGCTGGCGTTCCTTCAGCTTTACGATATATTGACTGTTTTACATTTCCCGATCGTCCTCCACTTTTAATAACTTTTTTTTTAACACACGAAAAAACTTGCATTAAGCTTTAAAGTTATTAATGCAATATTACAAGATTGTGGCTGCTTTAATTATTATCGATAACCTATCGAATGATGCGCAGCCAACTTAAATTATGCTGTGTTCACATTGGCCTTCTACGGTCATGGCGGTTTGCACTGTAAAGTACAATATAAAAATACAATTAAAATTACATGTTGGGAATTGAAAATAAATTAAATAAATAAGAAATTAATTAAATTTAGCTGCGATTTATACAATTTATATATACTCTAATTTAACTACAATTTATAATTTGTGACAATGTAATGTGACGAACGTTTGTGTGTTTAGACAAGATGGATGCATTTGGTGTCATTCATCTTATGCCACTCGCCCCGAAGAAACAATATTTTCTTGAGGTTCCTCTCTTGCTCCATATTTTAGCTCGGCATACTTCCAATCACCTCTGAATTGCTACACTTTTTTTTTTCAACCTGCTTTTATCACTGATAACAGCTTGAATCGGAAGGAAATTGTACAGTTTCAATTAGACTGATAATAGTCACAAGTTCAAAAATACAATTGATTGATTAAATACCTATCAGAATCTTGTACCTTATTTTTAGCCCACTCTTATATTACCTTAATATAAATTTAACTACTTTTTGATTCGACTTCCTTTCCGATAAGAAACTTAAGTCGGAAGGAACAAATACTTATAAATTGATATATTGACAACTCCAAATATGGTAAACAAATTGCCAACTTATGATAAGTTAAAATCTTGTTTAAACTGATAAGCAATCTTTTGGCATTTTATAGAAGTGATAGGCTGTATCTAAATTTGAGTCGGTTAAGAGCACTAAAATGGGAACAGAAGTATTTAAACAGGCGCTCTAGGTGCTTGTAGGCAGTACAGTGTCAGTCGTGAAACAACAAGCAGTGCAATTTTAGTACAAGTTTATGAAGCAGTGCATAATGTGTGGTTTCCCTATGAAGTGGTTTGGTATGTGCAAATATATGCTTAATGTACATATTAATAATCGTAATCGTGAATTAAAATACTTTATATTTTGGTAAGAAATACCTTAAGTTTTATAGTGTTTCAAAATAAACTGCCCTGCATTAATAAATTTTAGGTTGCAGCTTTTTGTTATAGTCGGTGAACTCTAACAGTGGAATGTTTTTGATAAGATTTTAATGGCACACTTTGGCATAATTTTTTCCTAGAATCGCATAAGATTGGAAGTGGGAATTTACTAGACGATAAGACTTATTGAAAGCAAAAAAAGTTATCGTAAATTTTTATGATAGAGAGAGAAGATACTATATGTTTGATATATGGACAATTTGTATGGAGCCAAAAAAAAAACAACCGATTTTGATACACTTCTTGGGTTCTCTAAAAAACTTATAAATTCCAAATGGGGTTCCAATCTATTAACAAACAAACGAATCACAACGAATTATTATCAAAAATCGTCTTTTAGGCCGATCGGTCCTATTGGAAATGTATAATATAGTGAAAAATTTATAATATGGCTAAAAATTGTTCATAGAATTATTAACAGTGCTTGAGTATTAGGAAAAGGGTAGTTTCGGTCAATTTTCGCAACATTTCGACAAAAAAAATAAAAAATTTTTTTAAATGCACTAGAACGCTCTCTGGCGGTGCTCAAAATTAAAAATAAATTTGAAAAATGGATTCCTCGACCCCAAAAACCCCTAAATACACACTTGGCTAGAGAAAACATAGCGTTTTTTGTAATGTCTAATTCGATTTTGGAATATTTAAAAAAAGTCCTTTTAAAGCCAATTCGAAATTCATTTTATACCCATAGTTCCTTGGGCAAAGTTGCTTAGAGTGACCCAAAGTATCAAAATCGCTGTGAGCCTTTATACCGAAAAAAAAATTGACCCTTGGATTTATCAGAGTTTTGGCGTCTTTGTGTGGTTGGTAACGTACTTTTATTGCCAACAAGAGACCTATTAGCAAGCTATTTTGCGATCTTTCTGATTTTGTGGAAATCTGGAGGAAATATGTTCAGAATAAATTTTGAAGCACTTTCAAAAAAAAAAATTTGAAGTCATTTTTTCGTAAAACTTTTAGACAAATTGTTTCCAAAAAATTGCATTTCCTAGATTTGCCACATACATCTTAAATTTATAGAATTTCAAATATTATAATTATAGAGTTAAAAATTCATGTTAAGATAATACTTTCCAAATAATTTCTACATGTTGGTTAAGTAATGCCAAAAAAGTTGTTTCCTGCAATGAAAAATCTTTTCATACTTACCATTTTTTAAATACATTGATTTGTTCTTTTTTTTATGCTTGTTCTAGAACCAAAATTCGTATTACGGAAGTTCGATAAGTTTGAGATATGAAAAGAATAGCTGAATAGGAAATGAAGCCTCCAAAGCAGCTATATTAAGATAAACAAGAAGTTCAACTTAATACATACTTAAAGCTTATGGCATAAAAAGAACAGATCTGTAGATCTAATCTCTTAAGCTCCTATATGAAATAGAAGATCTAATCTCAAAATTTTGTATATGCCAAAAGTTAGGAGTTAGAATAAAAGGGAAGGATCAGAAGAGTTAAGTTCTAAAACTCCCATATGAAGCAAAATAAGATCCAATCTCCATCATCATCATCTCATGCCAGAAGTTATGACTAAGTTGTACCCAAAAAAGGGTTTAGGACTCTAGGGTGGGGCTGACATGTGAAGAGCGAAGGGTCCAGATACCCATAGTTTATATACTTATTTGACTATAATTTTTCTAAGTTGTACCTCAAAGTTTTTAAGATAAAAAGAAAAGTTCAGAAGATCTAAAATCGAAAGTTTCAAGATGAAGTAGAAGATAACCTAATTTTTAAACGACTAAGCTGAAGTATTGAATTCTAAGATTTAAGCATTCAAGGAACATATCTCTAAGTCTCTCTGAATTATTATTAACAGTATACCATATGTCTACGAAACCATGATACTTAAGTAATCATAAGGAATGATCCCAATTTGTCTTTTTTCTATTTAGTACTCCTCCAGGGATCTTAGAGCTTCAAAAAGAACTTTCCACCAAACTCTGTTTGGCGCAGTTTGCTTTGTTGTGTCCCAGCTGATGTTGTGTTGGGACAATTCGTTTAGGGTTGTACGACGCCAGGTTGCCTTTGGCCTTCCCAATCGTCTGCTTCCTGGGGGGTTCCATTCCAAAGACATCCCGACGATGCTGCTTCGGTCTTTTCTCAGAGCATGGCCAATCTTATCTGGGCGCAGATAGGAACTTCACTAGTGTAGTGCTATAGTTCCACGTTTGATATCCTGTTGGACCAGAATATCCCGCATATAATTCTAAGGCACTTGTTGACGAATGAGTATACTTTTGAGATCATTCTCTGCGGGGCCACCCCCGTTTCGCTGCCGTACAACAAGATGGATTTGACGCTCGCATTGAAGATCCTCAGCTTTGTTCTTCTTCTTATTTGCTGGTTTCTCCATATGCGGAATAAGCGCGCTTTGCTTAGACGATTCTCTATATCCTCATCCACCCCACCACTGGTGGAAATTGTCGATAGTCGATAGTGTTCCCCCAGATGGTTATACTACCTTGACTGGTGTGGTTGAGACGCATCGCTTTGGTTTTGGATGCGTTTTGGCAACTGCTTGCTAAATATTATTACTATGCAGATCTCTGCAAAAGATATCTTAACTCTTGATGATTTTTTCAAACTATTTAGCATTTATTTTAATTATCATATAAATAATGTATTGTGGCAGCATTTGCTTAAAAACACCTTCTGGGACCTACCTGAAGCACGATCTTCAGCAATAAGCTGCCTTTGATTAGATCTACAAAGGCTGCGTGACCCATTTAGTCTAGTATATGATTATTAACACTTTGGGACTAAGCATGCAACATAAGTTGTTGTAGCACCTAGGAATGGTCAGAGCATTAACACCCAAGTGGTCACCTGTGTGGCCAACAACAACAAATACTTCAGACCTACCTATATACTACATAACTATTTGATATGGAGGAAAAAAATAAAAACAGCAATAAGAAATGTCTGCTCATAATGAATTTTGAACACGCACAGACGTTTTGTAATTTCAACTTGTAGCTACTGCGTTTATTTCATTTTTTCCAAAGATAGTTTTGTATTTCTTCT
Source organism: Chymomyza amoena (assembly GCA_037043745.1). NCBI lineage: Eukaryota > Metazoa > Arthropoda > Insecta > Diptera > Drosophilidae > Chymomyza > Chymomyza amoena. The sequence continues at coordinate 302,491 of JBAMAX010000771.1, forward strand.
TTTTTTTTTTTTTGTTGTTGTAAATAGCTAGAACTACAACATGACAGTGTAATAATATTGCATGCATATGTATGAAATGCACTGAAAGAAATAAAGGAACTTGTTAAGCTGAAAATTTGCTGGAAAACTTTCATGTTAGATGGTAAAAATGCATCTGAAAAGTTGGAAGAGCTTTTGTAAACAGAAGATGAATAGGAGAACTAGATTATATCAGGAACTAGAGGGTGTAGCCTTTACCCTCGTAATGGGACTAACAAGAATCTACTAAGAGCTCTGGTAAATAGAGGGTGTTGAGCGATGAATAGACGTACCAGATTATATCAGGAACTAGAGGGCTTCATCCAAATATAGCAGCCATACCTGACAGCCTTTACCCTCGTGACGGGACTAAGAAGAATCTACTAAGAGCTCTGGTAAATAGAGGGTCTTGAGCTATGAACGTTCCAGATTATATCAGGAACTAGAAGGTTTCTCATCCAAATGTAGAAGCCATACCTGACAGCCTTTACCCTCATGCTGGGACTAAGAAGAATCTACTAGGAGCTCTGGTAAATAGAGGGTGTTGAGCGATGAATAGACGAACCAGATTATATCAGGAACTAGAGGGTTTCATGCAAATATAGCAGCCATACCTGACAGCCTTTATCCTCGTGCCGGGACTAAGAAAAAATCAATAGTGGCTCTGGTAAATAGAGGGTGTTGAGCGATGAATAGACGAACCAGTTTATATCAGGAACTAGAAGGTTTCATCCAAATGTAGAAGCCATACCTGACAGCCTTTACCCTCATGCCGGGACTAAGATGAATCTACTAAGAGCTCTGGTAAATAGACGAACCTGATTATATCAGGAACTAGAGGGTTTCACCTAAGTATGGCAGCCATACCTGACAGCCTTTACCTTCGTACCGGGACTAAGAAGAATTTACTAACTACTTAACTTAAAATTCTCCTCTACAATAAGTTTATCACCTTGAAGAGAACAGAAGAACGGAAAATATTATTCTACATTCAAATCTTATAGTTATAGATGATGATGGGCAGTGCTATGAAAACATCGATGTTTTCCGTTTAAATGTGTCGATGCATCGAAGTTTTTATTAGGATAATATAAGGAATAAATATTCTGTATAGGCCAGAAATTTCGTCTCAGATTTTCTGAAAATGGTGTTGGATAAGATGGTTGAAATAAAAAAGAGGTTGTAACATATCTGGCACGCTAGGCTGACTTTACTATTGTGCCATGTTCCTATAGAGAAGAAACCGAAGGTTCCGAAGAACTTGACACAATAAAGGAAATAGAGTGTAGGCTATGAACAGTCTTCCCGACCTGATAAGAGGTCCAGCACAGTTGAAGAGGACGCAGAATAAGGATTTTTATAGAAGCCATAAAAGTCCAACGTTGTCCATATTCATTATGATCCATTGTTAACCCAGCCAGGGCTACTAAACCCATCTACTACACATATCGTCTATATTTAGTCCTTCTAAGAAAAGTTCTTTGTTTACTACGCAAAGTGTTCTGCCAAGTTGTTCCCTTATTTTATCCGTAAGTTGGATGGTTAATTCGTGATTTTTTTTGCAAAATGCATTATTTTTTGAGATTTAAAATTTAAATCGTGTTAATATGTCAACCAACACTGAAATGAAAGTAAAGGCTTTTAACCCTCCGTTGATAGATATGGGTACTGAAGACCTCTGTCATTTTCAAGGCCGGTTAACTTTTAAGTTGTCATGATATTTCATGAAACTTATTTTTATTTATTAAGGACTTAAAAATGCAAAGGATCTTTAGATATTGTACCGCTTAATTCCATAATTAAAAAAACTTCTTTGCAATAATCTGCATTCGATGGATGGATGATTGAATAAGAACTATAAAAAATCTATTAACAAGTTTACTCAGTGGCTGATAAGACTTCTGTAGTCCTTCTCCTTGTGGAGCATAAGGCCTCTAGTACGACTAATCGTATAGACACATTTTTTTGGAAAACACCCCCTCCCATCCTCCCCCTGCCTGGCCACACTATGGAGCTATTTTTGTCCCTCAACCCAGCTACTAGTCCAATATTCGAGACAAATTTAATTTTATAGGATGGTTCTCGTCAAGTTCATCGACATTCTATAACTGCCTTTATTCTGGAAAAAGTACTCTATGAGTGCGTGTTAAAAGGTTCCTCCTTAGTACACAATATATAGGTGTTAGATTTTTGGATGTCCAAAAGTATCCTTTTCAATCAGCAAGCTAAGGGACTGGGAAGATATGCTTGAAACTTTTTGAATATTCGCAATTTGTACCTCAAAATTTCAAACTCTCGTAATCTTTTTCGCAATCCAAATACTGTACCAAATGTACTAATGACTCATAATTTACATAGTCAACGACTCATAAATTGTTCTGGTAAAGAAGACTGGATTTGGATTGAATTTTCTCACGAAGTATTAATAGTACGTCGAATGTAATGTTCAGTAAAGACCTTAAAGGATTACAAACGACTTGATAATTTGCAGTATGCTTCAACGAATTGATTTCCGGAGTCAACTAATACCTTTAAGATTAGGAACTAGAGACCGAGTACAAAAACTACGAGTGGCGCACATATCCTCAGGCACTTCTAAAAATCAGGCCATACGCGGGAGAAGCTGTTAGACGATTTACGAACCGTGCGAAGAAAATCCTCCACCCGAGCCACTCCAAAAATTGCTCCCACAGCTTCAAACTTTATTTCCCGCTCAATTTGAACATTTTTTTTTCCACTGTGTAACCAAAGTGCAATTTGTAAAACACAAAGATGCATGCTCCCACCTTTAAGATGTTTTAAGTACAAGAAGTATCTTGTAGATACATTCATACATATGTATGCAGGCAATAGTGTTGGTTGGTTATGTATTTTGTTGTGATCAGGGTTTACCCTGCGTTTGTCGCCAATTATGCGGTTTTCTGTGATAATGACCAAATGATCTTTACATTGCGCTGCGTCGCTGCCAGCGTCGCTGTTGTTGTTGCTGTTGTTATTGTTGTCTGCCGTGCACGTAATTTCAATTCATTCATAGGTAGCTGTAGCTTGTATCTTCATTCATAAATTTACCTGGTCGCGTAGTCATAATAGCTTTATCTTATAGCCTTTACTTTACTTTTTTTTTTCTTTCGTTTTCATTCCTTTTATATACAAGTTGCTCTCTCACACAATCTCATATAATTTGTATGTGTGTAACGTCGCTGCCCGTCGCCCGTTGAGCCATCGAGAAATTAGCTTCGGCGCTGTTCGATACGCAACAAAAACAACAACAACAAAGGCATTTGGTGAACGGAAGCAGCGGAAGCAGCAGTCGACGCTGCGCTGCTGCGCTGCTGCTGCGGTTGTTCTTCTTGTTGTTGCTGTTGCGTCGATCATTGTTATTGGCGTGTTGTTGTTGTACATATTTTTGACGTAAAAAAAACAACAACAACAATTGCCTATTGAGAAGCGAGACGCTTGTGAGCTGCCGGCGGCTTCTTGTTGCTGCTGCTGTTGTTGTTATTGTTGTTGGAGTTTTAACTGAAAGTATACATGCACATACGAATGCTCGTGTGAGGCAACATGAGAAATTCATTCATAAATTGTGCCCTTCACTGGCAACAACAACAACAACGGCAACACTAAAAACTGGCCAAGGAACTGCAACATGAGCATGCAATGCATTCTCATATGTGCAGAACGCTGCACTACACTGTTGAACAAAAGTTTTCAAACACTTTTGAGTTATAGGGCAAAATTCGAATCATTAAAATTATTGTAGTGTAGCTATTTTAATAAAATGTATTCTTATATGTGTAGAACACTGAGGTACACTGTAGGACAAAAGTTTTCAAACACTTTTAAATTATAACGCAAAATTCTAATCGTTATAATATAGCTCTCTTTATAAAATACATTCTCACTTATGCAAAACATGTTTGTAAAGTATCTACTTTCAAAAGTACACTGTTGGTCAAAAGTTTTCAAACACTTTTGAATTATTTCTCAATATCAATTATGATTGTTTTAAAATATTATTGTTGGAGAGAACACATTAAAATAATACCAGCAAGGTGCAGAACCAAACTTGGCAAAATGGAGTGGCTGCTTGGTAGAAATAGCAAGCTATCATTGGAAAATAAAAGTATTCTCTATAAGAGTTTAATAATGCCAGCTTGGTATTATGGCATTCAAGTCTGGGGAACAGCTGCCAAGTGAAATATTAAAAAAATTCAAATTTTACATAACAAAACCTTGCGCAAAATTGCCGATGCCCCGTGGTATATCCGAAATAGAAACCTTCACAAGGATCTAGGCATTCCGTATGTGGGTGATGTTTTAAATAAACTTATCGATCGTTACGCTGATCGCTTAAGGAACCATCCAAATTTGCTTTGTATGTGCCCTGGTCGGTCATAGACCAAGAAGACGCCTAAAACGACTTCACCCAAACGATCTCAGAAGGCGTGTCCTATCATAGAAACTACTGGATTTTATTTTAAATATTGTGTATATAGAGTAATCTAAGCCACACCACACAAAAAGTTATATTGAGTGTATAGTGACTTATTTTTTTATTATTATAATTGTTGGATTATACCCTTTAGAATCATGGGTTGATTGCCAATAACTAAATATTCGAGAAAAAAAAAATATTATTGGGCATATGTATATTTTTGATACCATGCATTCTCTCTACACATACAAATATTACTTGTAAAGAATGTACACTGTTGGCGGAAAGTTTTTAGATATTTTCTAATTATACCTCAAAATCATTTATGATTATTTTATAATTGTAATATAATTTTAAAATATTTATTTTTAATACAATTTTTAAAGCATACATTAACAAAAGTACACTGTTGGTCAAATGTTTTCAAACACTTGCTAAATTATTACTCAATAATCGATCAAAATCGTATGAAATTCGAGAAGAAATTTACTTAAACTGCGATAGGTAAAACGTTATTTAAAAACTTCTTAATGTAAAGCATTCATAAAACTACACTGTCGCTCAAAAGATTTCATTCAGTATTTCCTACTAATTTTTATAATCAAACATAATCGTTGAAAACTCTCTAATATTTAAAGATTTATGTGAGGCAAAACCATTATTATAGAATCAAAAGATCATTCTTACAAAAGTACGATACAGTAGAAAAGTTTGCCAACACTTAAATAGTATGCCAAAATCTCTAATAATTATTATAGGTACGAAGTAAAATCGGAAATAATTGCTATTTAAAAATTATTCAATTTTAATATTATAGTAAATCAGTCCAGAATACTTCGTTCATTAGAATCGTCATTGGAAAGCATTCCGAAATGGATTTTAATTGGGCTCAATCTAAATATCTGGCGGTGAAACATCGTTAGAGAATAACATCATAATTCGATTAACGGTTTTTGCAAGTCATTGATAAAAAATATACATCGATTTTTTACAAAGCGAATTTAATACAAAAATATTATTTATATTCTTTCAAATGGAAATAATCGCATTTTCGCGATTTTCAAATAATTAATACTTTAAAATGTGAAATCAACTATTTTTATAAAATCATGGAAGCTTAAAAATTTCATATTTCTCTGGTTAATATCCACGTCAAATAAACTATCCGTTTAATTTGGCATAATTATGTGATATCACTTTTAAAAATTTCATGTCGATACAAATATTTAAAAATGAGTCTTTCTTAGATCTCGCTTTCTTACAAACTGCACATAATACAATAATATAAAACGTATAGCGAAAAAGCTACCAAAAAATATATCTCAATTACCTTGTGAGGATACCACCCCGAAATTTTTCTTAATAACAAGCTAAAACTCGGTGATATACTATTTGTTCAAATGTGAGGTCATATAAATAGAACAGACCACGGTAAAGACTTTGCATAATGATGGAAAGAATTGGAGCGGTGAACTGAGCTGGTTCAGGGTATTTTAGAATCGGATAGACACAACTTTAGAATTCTTGATTCGATGAACCGTGTGGAAATTAAGAAAAATTCAGTTTATATTGAAGTTAGGCTCTCTCCCAGAGGTTCTATTATCATATATGGAGGTTAACGTAAACTAAAGACCGCAGGGGACAGACACCTCTATTTTTGCGATAGTGTTTCTTTCAGAGATGAAGACTTTTCTTTGACAGATAATATAAAAAGTACTATTCGCATTTGTGTTATGCTTATCGCTTTGAACAGTTTTTTTTTTTTTTTTATAAATTTATTTATTTATTTAAGGACATTAAATATTGTAGAAAAAAAAACAGTAAATTTGTTTAGAAAAGAAAAATAGAAGTATAACTAATCCGCGTATCTAGCCCGATGGGTGAACTTTTTAATGATATGCAACTTCTCACATCAAGAACTGGGCAGACACTTGGATTTACAATATAAAAGTTGAAAAAAGGAAGCAAGATAAAAATTAAACATATCAAAAATAAAAACAAAAAATGGCGGACGTAAAGTCGGGCGCGGACGACTTTAGGATACCCTGTACCACTAGCTTGTAATAAAGTCCGATTTCTTTACAAAAAACCAAAAACAGAAGAATTTTTAAGCAAAAATTTTTTTTTGACCGATCGTTCCTATGGGAGCTATATGATATAGTCAACCGATTTCAATAAAATTTGACACAGTGCTTAAATACCTTAAAAAAGATATGAATGCCAAATTTATTTCAAATTTCTTTACAAACAATCAAAACACATCGAATTTTGTATAAAAAACGTGTTTTTGGACCGATTGGTCCTATGGGAGCTATATGATCTAGTCAAACGATTTGGATTAAATTTGGTACAGTGCTTAGGAACTATAAAATACTCACGAATGTAAAATTTGGTCTCAATATCTTAACAAACAAACGAAACACAACAAATTTTGTTAAAAAATCGATTTTTTGGAAGATCGGACCTATGGGAGCTATATGATATAGTCAACCGATTTTGTTCAAATTTGGCACATTGCTTAAGTGCTCTAAAAAATTTCCAAACGCCAAATCTGGTTAGGATATCTTTATTAAAAAACGAAATATAGCGAATTTTTCTTTAAAAAAGTTATTTTGGCCGATCGGTCCTATGGGAGCTATATGATATAGTCAACCGATTTCGATCAAATTTGGTACAGTGATTGGGAACTATAAAAAACTTTCGAATACCAAATTTCGTTACGATATCTTCATAAACAAACGAATTATTCATCTAAAACGCTTTTTTTTTGTCGAGGTCGTCTCAAACACCCCCATGGGAGCTATATAATTTATCCCCGATATCAAAAAAATAAAATAAACTTGCCTCCTATGGAATAATATGGGATCTAATGTGAAAGTTTGGTAACTCCAGCTCTTACCATCTCTGAGATCTAGGCGTTCATACGGACGGACGGACAGACAGACAGACAGACGGACAGACGGACATGGGTATATCGACTTCTCTATTCACCCTGATCATATTTTAGGTAACTTTGGGGTGTCTCCGACGTCTCCTTCTATATGTTACATACATTTTCGGCTTGCACAAACTTAATATACCCTTAGTACCATACGGTACAGGGTATAAAAATAAATAAATAAAAAATATAAGAAAAAATGGCGGACGTAAAGTCGGGCGCGGACGACTTTAGGATACCCTGTACCACTAGCTTGTAATAAAGTCCGATTTCTTCACAAAAAACCAAATACAGAAGAATTTTTAAGCAAACATTTTTTTTTTGACCGATCGTTCCTATGGGAGCTATATGATATAGTCAACCGATTTCAATAAAATTTGACACAGTGCTTAAATACCTTAAAAAAGATATGAATGCCAAATTTATTTCAAATTTCTTTACAAACAATCAAAACACATCGAATTTTGTATAAAAAACGTGTTTTTGGACCGATTGGTCCTATGGGAGCTATATGATCTAGTCAAACGATTTGGATTAAATTTGGTACAGTGCTTAGGAACTATAAAACACTCACGAATGTCAAATTTGGTCCCAATATCTGAACAAACAAACGAAACACAGCAAATTTTGTTAAAAAATCGATTTTTTGGAAGATCGGACCTATGGGAGCTATATGATATAGTCAACCGATTTTGTTCAAATTTGGCACATTGCTTAAATGGTCTAAAAAATTTCCAAACGCCAAATCTGGTTAGGATATCTTTATTAAACAACGAAATATAGCGAATTTTTCTTTAAAAAAGTTATTTTGGCCGATCGGTCCTATGGGAGCTATATGATATAGTCAACCGATTTCGATCAAATTTGGTACAGTGATTGGGAACTATAAAAAACTTTCGAATACCAAATTTCGTTACGATATCTTCATAAACAAATAAATTATTCATCTAAAACGCTTTTTTTTTGTCGAGGTCGTCTCAAACACCCCCATGGGAGCTATATAATTTATCCCCGATATCAAAAAAATAAAATAAACTTGCCTCCTATGGAATAATATGGGATCTAATGTGAAAGTTTGGTAACTCTAGCTCTTACCATCTCTGAGATCTAGGCGTTCACACGGACGGACAGACGGACAGACGGACAGACGGACATGGGTATATCGACTTCTCTATTCACCCTGATCATATATTAGGTAACTTTGGGGTGTCTCCGACGTCTCCTTCTATATGTTACATACATTTTCGGCTTGCACAAACTTAATATACCCTTGGACCATACGGTACAGGGTATAAAAAGTGCCAAGGGATCACCGTTGACCAAAAGAAACATTCATAATATAGGATTGGTCAAGGATGCTCGTAGTGGCAAATCAAGATAAATGAGGATAGAAGAAGTGATAAATTGAATAGACTGTTCGAAAGAGAGGAAATTATAGAAGTTATTATAATTAGAGCATAAGACACGGAAAGGATCGTGTAAAGCATAATTAGATCTACAAAATTGAAAGGCTAAAGGTTGAAAATTACGAGTTACTCTAAAAGGAATGACAAAAGTAACTTTGCTAAGAAGTACATTAGAATCGATAAGACCGAGTAACAGCTTATGCAAGAACAACACGCCATGGCATGTTCTGCGATGATTTAAAGAAGGCAATTTTATAAGGCGAAGTCTATCAGAATATGGCGGCAGTCGGATGTTTGGGTCCCACTTTAAGCCACGAAGTGCAAAAAGCACTAATAAATAATAATAATTAATCTTTCCATTTTTCCAAGATAGGCACTGTGAACTAATTCGAAGATCAATTTTCCCAAAGAAGTTCAAAATTTGGATAAGGAAAAACCAAATAAAATCTCGAACCTTTTCTTTTTTAACACTTTAACTTAAACAAGATGATAAAGGGGAAACACATATTTAATGCTTTTATCATGTTTACTCATTGATGACGTAAACTTTTGTAGGGCAGTGTTTTGTATCTGTGTGCGTGCATTGTTATTTGCTGCACTTGCTTGCGCACAATTTGTTGCAGTTTTTAGTTTCAGTCTTAATAAGTTAATGCGTTTTTAGCACTTGAACTTTGCACACACACTCATACACACACACACGCTTAAGCGAGTTTAAAAACGCTTATTCAAATTTCACATAGATATTCACACACACACGCACACCTGTTACACCCTGTTCCTGTCTCTCACCTGTGTGTGCCACCCAACGCTGTTTGCTTTGGTTTTCATTTCGTACATTTGTTTTTTGCTTGAATATTTTTTGTTGTTTTCTTTTTTTTTGTTTTATTCTCTCAGCTAAACAAACAACGTGTTGTGTTGTTGTTTTACTAGATGTAGTTTGTGTTGTTTTTATTGTTGTAGTGTCGGCGGCAGCACGATGATGGCCGTTTCCGTTCCAGCACACACTTATACACAGATAACGCGCGTTCGCTCTCTCTCGCTGCGGCGCTCTCATGCGTCGCTCTCACAACTTTTGTTGTTTTTTGTGAATGAATTCCAGTTCGTTTCAGCATATTGTAGGCGCGTGAGCATTTCAATTCCACTTGTTGCATGTGCTACGCTCTCAGCAGCGCGCTCTCTTTAGTATCTGTGTGACTCGTTTCGTAGCTTTGTTTAGGATATCAACGATGGCACGATCGTTTCGTTTCAGTTTGGCTTTACAAATCCAGCTAACCAATAGATACACAGAGAACATACTCGTCGTTTAAAAAAAGAAATATAGAATTTTCTTACGTTTTCAACGTAACTAAAAAAAATTGTGTTTTAAATAATTTAAACAATTTCGCCGTGCGTGTGCAGCTGTGTGTGTGTTTGTTTTTGTATCTGTGTGACAGTGTAGTGCAACAAACTGCAATATTAACTAGTTTAATTAATTGCAGCAAAAAAAAGTTAATAGTTTGTTAACTGCCATTTATGGTAGCTGCTGCATAATTAACAGCTAATGTTATTAATTAACATAAGTACTTGATGAAGTGAAGGCAAAGCAACAATTTATGCAAAAACGACAAGAACAAACAACAAAAAAATACTACGTACATAACAACAAAAGCCAAGTGCATAGTACGGCCGTCAATGAGGCAACTACAACAACAACAAACATATGCGCTGTAAAGATACATTTGTATCTGCAGCCCTCAAAGTACTTACATATATTGAAAAAGAGCGCAAACAGCTGAAAGGGTCGCGACTTTCACTGACATTTCGGTTCAAATTTGTTGTGTCTTGTGTTACTTTGATTTTAACGCTAATAAATTAAAATCAATTGAAGTTATAAACGCTTTTGTGAATGACTTGGGTGTCGCTGCTAAATAAGATACAATTGAGTGTTACAAATACAAACAATTGCATTGACTTTTGACCGCAATAAGTCAAACAAGTAATTGAGAACGCAACTTTTTTTAACACAGTTTTGGCTTGTTTTTTATTTGGCCAAACTGCCACAGCCAAATGATGACAAATGAATGGATTGATTGGAATGATAGTCGCATGTTGCCACCTCTGCGCTCTTCCGGCTATAATAATCATCAGACCTTTATAAATAATAATTATCAATGTTTTTCGAGTAAATTAAACTTAAAGGCACACAAATTACAACAATTGTATACCAATAATGGCAAATTAAAAGGTATGTTAGGATAGTACATGACAGGCCTATATATATATATCTTTATAGTTAAACTAAAGTTTAGAAATTTAGTTACTACAACATATGATCTGGTTCTTTTTTTTACAGATGTACCCACCACATTGCCACCTCTAACACCTGGTACCAATCGCAAGGTAAACGAGGTGCTAAAGGCTTCATTTGCCTCTTGGGAAAAGGAAGTGCAGAACTGTAATATTACCAAAGGTAAGTGCGTGATAATAACTAGGAAATTTCTTCTAGCGAATTTTTAAGGAAGTAAAATCAGGAGATCATAAGAGCTATATAGTTGAAATAACAAAATAATATGGATAATTCATTGTAGAGCTGTTCTTTATAAGGAAAGTTCGACTGTATTGAAAAAAATAATAATTTGGATAGTGCTTTGTAGTGTTGTTCTTTATAAGGAAAGCTCGACTGTATTTGTCAAAGATATAATATGCTGATGATACAAGGGGTTACAGATATTGCTTGATTTTTGCTCCGATATTTTAAAAAGTGCTTCCGATTCCCACAAATAACTTAATATATACGGCAAGTTTTAGTTCGGTATTAATACGCTGAGAAATATAGACGTAGAGGAGTAGGGCATATGCTACTAACACTTCTGGTCTTTAAGATGTAGGTGCTCATACAGACACAAATGCTGCTCGTTCGCGAAAGTAAACTTACATTGTGACAAAATGTAAGGAATTTCTAAATAAAACGTAAAATAGTTAATCTTCTTCAATATTTATTTTGTTTTCTTCAAAATATGCCCCTTCCGAAGCAATACACATATGCCAACACTGCTTCCAATCTTCGAAACATTTTTATGGGCTTTGGCCGGGATGGCCTTCAGCTTTCTCGTCTCTTTCTGTTTTATGGTCGGTATGGAGTCAAAACAGGTTCCCCGGAGTGGCAATTTTAGTTTTGGAAAAAGGAAAAAGTCACACGGAGCCAGATCTAGACTATACGGTGCCTGGCCGATGGTATTTATCGAGCGTTTTGCCTTAAATGCGTTCACTGTGATTCGATGAGATGGCGCGTTATCGTCTTGGAAAATCCTCGAATTGTCTGCCCATGATTCCGGCCGAATACGACGGATGCAAACACTTTAAAACAGTCACATAATACTCCTTATTGACCGTTTGTCTCTCTGAAACGTATTCATGATGTACCTCACAACGAATATCGAAGAATATCGAATTCCGGAAATTTTTGTCACAATGTGTATTTAAAAAGAAAGCTTCACTCTATAATTAAGATGCATACTCTCAATTTTATCACTGGAATATACTGGAAAAGAACCTTGAGCAAACGCTAAGAGCGATCTTGATATTAAAAAATGTAACTTTCACAAAATCCAAATTATTTTGATCATCTGAAACAGCTGTCGATATTGTTATCGGCGCAAAATCATCGATAGTAGCAACTATAGAGAGCTATCAGAGTTTTAAAAAAAGTATTCCAGCCGGTTTTAGATTTAAATTTAGTTAAACTTTTCGAAAAATATCTATAGTAGTCGTTGGGAAAAGTATACAAGTATATTTATGCGCGACGATAAATCGATTAGTCGGAATCAAAATCGAAAACCAGATCATGCTTGATAAAGCGCTCTATTCTTTAGGGGAACCCATTTATCCCCGAAAGCACAGACTACTGCATACCGCAGGAACATTTTACAACTAAATTCAGAGCCTATATTCCAACCAGGGAGGAGTGGAATACAGGTGTACCAGGCCCAGCGGCCTCGATAAAGGTATACACGGACGGTTCCAAGCTAGATCGACCGTGTAGGCGGTGGCGTCTACGTTGAGGATTTCAATGTTAGAACTGCTTTTCGACTCCCGGACCACTGCAGTGTTTTTCAAGCAGAGGTCACTGCAGTCCGGGAGGCTGGGTATACCCATGGCTAGCTGTAAACTGAGAATACGAAATTTTTTCGCTCTCTGTGCAAATAAAACGTGGAATCGGACATTGAATACGTGAAGGACCTCGCGGCAAACTTGGGGGACATATTGGAGCAAAAGAACCAAAAATCTTTGCTGTCTGAATAGAGCCCAGTGCTCATCTGTTATCCGTGCCATCACGGGACACACTCACGGGACACTGGCTGGTGGGAAACCACGCATCCAGGTTGAATGCTCCTCACCATGACTTCTGTAGAAGCTGTGGCGTTAAGGAGAAGCTGGAGAGGGTGGAACACTTTTTCTGTCACTGCCCTGGACTGGGCAGTAAGAGATTTAGGTTCCTAAAGTCACACTTTCTTGACGATTTATCTCAGCCCTCTGAACAGAGTCCAAAATGCCTTTCAAGGTTTATTCAGGCAGCCGGATGGCCGGATGGGGAAGAGTGGTGAAATAGCCACTCCTTGGCCTAAGCGAGTTGGGACGTAAATTTTATTTTTTAATCGGAAACTGCGATTTTTAAATGAATATTTTTATATTTTACTAAGTATTTTTCTAAACATTTCTCGTTTCAAGCTCTTTTGAAAAACTGACGATAAAAATCGATATATTGAAACTAAAGTCATTATTAGGGCCACGATTTTAATTCAGCATGTTTCATTTAAAAATAACGTTTTTATTCGCAGTCTTCAATTCATTTTTCATGACGATTTATAAATTTGGAATAGTTTTATTTAGTTTAGAATTGTTATTTAGTTTTTATATTTTTACCGAAAATGTTTTATTTCACGAACGTCGCAATTTAGTCTTGGTTCATAAATAGTTATAGTTTCCTAGTCGTTATTATTATTTTCCTGGAAATTCAACTATTATCGGACTCGAAAGTTTGATTTGGTTTAAGATAAGGCACTTAGTAAACTAATATTAAAGCCATTAAAATTTACAGCATGCTTGAATTTAGCTAGTTCTTAGAAATATTTTCAAACGCTGGGTTGATATTTTTTTGTGACGTAGTATGCGCTCATTTCTACTGCACTTGCCCCAAAGATCTAAACGACTATTGCATTTGATACGCCAATAAATTACTAATTAACAATAATTTACACAAAAAAAAAAAAAACATATGTGCATTAAATACAGTCAACTTTGGGGCCGACTAGACATGATCATAAATGAATATTAATAGGTTCTCACAATAATAACAATAAATTTATTGAATGCGCTCCCACGCCGCCGCAACGAACTCAAAAGATACTTGTCTAAAATAATTAAGTAGTCAAACAAAAATTTGATTATAATTATTTTAATTTTATGATTTAATATAAATTTCTCTTCTATAGATCCCCGTGAATGGACGGAGGAGCACGTCATTTATTGGCTACAATGGGCCAAAAATGAATTCTCGTTGGTCTCAATGAATCTGGAACCGTTTTACAAAATGAAAGGACGTGAAATGGTTGAGCTAGGCAAAGATAAATTTTTGGCCATAACGCCGCCATTTACGGGTGATATACTATGGGAACATTTGGATATTTTACAAAAAGGTAAGCATTATACTCTATGCGTACGTACGTGTTTGTTATATTAATAAGTTTCCCGGAGCTGGCGCCAAGGCGTCATCCATCGCAACAACAAACAAGCCAGTTTAAATAGCTTCACTAACCAGTTGAGTTTTTGTTGCTGTTGTTGTTGTCCAGTTGTCCAGTAAACATGTTTAGCTAATGGTAAACCAATTTACTTGGCCATAAAATAGAACGGAAAAATTGGCGCAAACAGCGGAAGTCTTGGAGCTAACCAAATCACGGCTACCATTTTCATTTATGTGCTGCTCTTCGCTTTTGGGGGTTGTTGCATATACGAGGGATGGCTGGAAAGTTAGTGCTCATTTTTTTTTATGAGCTTTTTCAATCAGCCAAAAATTGAGACTGCAATGCCCATATCAGATTTTAAAGAGGCAAACAGACAAACATTTTCAATAAGAACCTTCCATACCGGAAGTTACCACTCCAGAACTAGTTCACACAAAAGACGGAATGCGCTTGTACCTATATTTGGTAAGGAACAAGGTCGGTACACTCTGTCTCGGTTTCGTAACTGTGCAAAAAATCTGGATATATCACAGCAATATAGAAATTAAGAAACAGTCGGCAACAATCGACTCTGAAGAAGTCCAGGGCAGGTTATAGACCAGATGATGGCAATGAATTTTTGGAATACTTTTAGATACGGAAATAGATTTTGAACCTTTTCAAAAATAATGTACGGCAAAAAATTCTACAAACAAAAACAAGTATTTCTCACCTAGTCTTTTAGGAGTTAGCTCAATTTCTCAGTCCCAAATGTATAATTGACTCTAAAATGAATTCCAACATAATTAATTTGAAGAAATTACCTATAATTCATATTTAGACTCAGTGATTAGGTCGATCTAAACAGAAGGTCGAGAAGTGGAAACGCTTCACTAGACTTCTGTAGGTTATAGTCTGTCATCTGTAATGTAATTCTCACCTAGTCTTCTAGGAGTTGGCTCAATGTTTCAGTCCCAATGTATTATTCGCCTTAAAATTGATTCCAAAAGAATATATTTGAAATAATTACCAAAATTTTAATATTTTTAATTCATCTCTTAAGAGGGGATATGAACTTAGTGTACCTAAAATATTTGAAGATAATTAATGATAATATATTATGTACCTTATTCAATGATAAGGTCGATCTTAATTAAAGCTCGAGCAGTGGAAATCTTTCACTAAACTTCTTTTGAAAAAAAACCTCTTTTATAGAACTTGAAATTACATACTTTTTGGATCATATAAAAAGTTAGTAAAGAATTTGTGCTGAAGACATTTTTTTTTTTAAATATTTAATTCATCTCTTAAGAGTGAGGATTTTAAGGGTTTTTTAATCCACTGGTGGGTAGTATCACAATTCACATGCGTTGATAGAGCACAAAATTCTGCCGTAACTTTCGAATAGCCATAACTTTACTAAAAAAATTATAATTGATCGCTTGAACTCTTGAATTATAGGGTAAGAGTGGTACTAAATGATGTAACTGAAAAGGCAGATATAACCTAAAAAATCTCAAAATCCTGACGTGACATCGTGTTTTTATAAGGAAGTTTATCAATTATTTATTGATGTCAACCACTTACTAGTATATTTTGTTTTATATTTTAAGTTATGCCTTTAAATGTAGGTCGTACGACTTGTCAGATAATGGGCAAAGTTCCCGATGGTTTTGGCTAAATACGTCTAGATAGCAATATCCGACAATTAAATAAATGGTTCGGCAACGAATGCATACATGCAGACTAAACGTACAATATTTTGTAAATATTAGCTTATGATTCACAAGCGGTTTAATCACGCTTTGCCTTAAGTAGTAGCATTTAGATCTTTATTAATATATTTGATTTTGTTTGATTCTTGATTTTATTTGCTATTTTTTAAAATGGAATATATGTATTAGTTAAAGGCTTAACCATCTGAGGGAAAACACTTAAGCAGACTTCTTTAGATTTTAGTCAGTTATCATTGGAAAGAAGACCGTTTTAAGGAGCTTGAAAATTCATGAATTTTTGGGCAGTAAAAAAATTGTCTCGGAAGGACCCTGCGAATTTGGTGAGCCTAAAGAATATTAATTAATGATTTATGGTCACGCACCGAGCTAACATAAGTAGCGTTTGAGATCAAATGCGGTAAATGGAACTAGATCAGCAGAAAGACGTCCAAATAACAACAGCGATTGACAAGCTCACCGGTGGAACCCTCAAGGTTTTAGACGTCCTGCGGCGCCAGCTAAGACATGGAGGCGTACAATTGAAGCAGAAATGCGAAAAGCCAATTATACCCGAAATGACGTCAATATTAATGCTCTATGCTCCGCTTAGGAGTCCAGAATCCGTAGTAGTAGTAGTAGTAAAAAATTGAATAATGACAATTATTTTACATATTGAAAGTAACCAATATTGGGTGTAAATAAGTCGAAGTCCTCAATTTCAAAAGGTTCTCTGAGGTTGACGTGGGAAATAAATCGATACAGCATGGCCTGTCGTGGGGATCTGTTCTTCTGGTATTTCGGAAAGATTATTATTACCTATTATTTGAGCTATAAGCGGTACCACAATATCATAGATTGGCGACGCTTCTGCAGACTTCTAGATTTAGATCCAAGTGGTCCGAGGTAGACGTGGGATATGAATCGATAAAGGATGGGCTGTCGTGGGAGATCTGTTTTTGAACTGATGGTATTTCGGTAAGATCTAAAATTATAACGTGAGGATACTGCAGTTTTTCTTTTTTTTATACCTTGGAATTACTTCATTGGCTTGTAGCTTATCCAGAATATTATTATTTGAGCTATGAGCGGGGACCCAATCTCATAGAGTGGATTCCCTTCTACAGACTTCTATATTTAGACGCAAATTGCAGTACGCAAGACTCTATCTAGACATGAGGTGAAAGATTACCTTGGAGTATAAGGTGGCACGGACTAGCGAGTTTTAAGTATGATTCTGAGAACATAGTAGCATCTACTTTTGCTCCGTAGAAGATTTCCTTGAAGCCTCTTCAGAGATTTAATATTATTTGATTTATAAATGATACCACAAATCTGTATAATAATTCCCTGACTGACCCCTTGGAGATCTCTATTAATAACTATTCGAACAGAACAGGTACCTACTGTTATAGCCGAAATCCAAATTAAAATCTGTATACTGTACAATCTTGAAGCCCTATATAGAGGCATGAGGTTTAAGTATCTCGTGTAAGCCATGTTTGCAATGACCCGCTTACTTTTCCGCCTACCCTCGGTATGATAATGAACGGGTTCAGCCAGCTGACAACAACAACAAGCGCGACAACAACCTGGTCGCGTGTCCAGTAGCTGTGATTTTTTATTTTTTTATTTTTATTTTTTTTTGCGTATCTCCATTTTTGCTTCCTCTACTGCCACACAATTTGATTTTTCTTGCCATTTTGCGTCTGAGGTCAAAACGCAGCGGAAGTCAAATCAGTTGGCAAATTTGTTGTAAAATCTTTGTGTGTGTGTGTGTGTTTATTTTTTATTTTTGTAATTTATTAAATTTAAAAAGCTTTTAGTGGGCTCAAGTTCGTTGATGCTACAAAATTTAATTGGGTTGCTTTTTCTATCGCACTCTTTTTTTAGATTGTGAAAAACCAAATGAGGACATTGTGCATGGCAATTCCTTTGAGTCGTCGACAACAACAACAACCGGCTCGGTCTGTGGATCGGACCATCAAGTAGCAATAGGAAATTATTTAGGAAACAGTACAATAAATAATACAACAGGAGGAACAACAACAACAACGCCTGGAAATAATACTAATAACAACAACAATAGCAACAATAACAATACAAGTCGTTTATCCTTGGACTATGTAGCAACACCAACAAACAGTGATAAGAGCAGTTTTCATTCACCCTCCATGCAACACAGTGGTAAGTCAATCAAAGAATCTTTTATAATAACGAAATTGCTTTAGTGAAGCAGGCAGAGATTTTAAATGTAGAGATTGGAAAAAGAAAATCCAAAAGTTCTGCATAAATACCTTCAATTCTTTTATACAACTTTTATTTTTAAGGAAATTAATTTCCGGTTTGACAGGAATGTTCCCTTTTTACTAAAACATTTATTGTCTAAATTAAAGCAGCTCCCTTTGTGAAATTATGAAAATTACTAAAATGTTCGTTTCTAAGGACTTTATTGAGATTTAAAACTCTTTTAGCTAAGCCGAAATTCTAATATAGAACTGGATTTTCATCCAAATTCCAGACTTAATGACAGTAAAGCAAGTTCTTTATCTTATTAAAGCTAATATAAATCCATTGTTTGTTTAAAGAATGTTTTTATTTTGCCGATTACAATTTAAAAATTCAAGAAAAAAAAGTTCGGATTTAAAAATTAAAATTCAGATTGAAAATTACGTTAGCCAAGCAAGATTATTGATATAGAACCTGATTTTCATTGAATGCCCAGACCTAAAATTAATATAATTATGATCTAAATGAATCTTATATCCAGTAAGAATTGTTTTTTTAAAGATTAAATTTTGCTTATAATAGCGATATTCCGAAGAAAAACCTCTTTGCTGAAACCACAAAATTTATCACGATATTTTAATTTTAAGAATTTATTTTGTTTAAAAATTACTTTAGCCAAGCCCGAATACTGTTAAAGAACTCAATTTTCAGACAAATTCCACGCTTGAAAAAAAGTCAAAGAAGACCTTTTCAAACTCTTGCTTTTCAATTCGCATAAAATAAAGATATCTGTGGAACTTCCTTTTCTAAGTACTTAAAAATACGTCAAGCAACATCTTTATAACATCTTTATTTTTTGGGTTTGGAATTGGAATTTTTTACAAAATGCTTCTGAAAAAATTCCCATTAAAATTGTAATATTCCAAAAAATAAAAAACCTAGTTGCAAAATCTAAAAATTATATTCGAAATTTTCAGTATTTATTCAAATTGAAAATTACTTTATTCAATTTTAAAACAGCACAGAAATAGAAATTTTGTAGGCTATCTCAGAAAGCTGGGCTTTTTGGACATCGGATTCGGATTAAGCCACCAAAAAATATTAAAAAAATATCGCTATACAAATCAGAAAAAAAACTATGTTCAGTTTTGAGATTATATTTTTTGAGTCATTTCAGCCATATTAAAAATATCGATTTTTAAGGTTTGGAAGTCGCATTAGATTTTTTGCTTCGCAGAACCGAATCCGAGCTATAAAATACTCCTGAACTCCAGTATTCTGACCTAACCTTAAAAACGAAGTATTTTAGAGATTATACTGGGGGAATAAATCTCGAGGGCTTTAAGATTCTTGAGGTTCTTGTTTTGATTTCAATGTTTTGGAGCATAAATTAAGGAAGCTTTTAAATAATTTGATATTCGTAAATTATTCAAAGGTCTTGTTTTGATTAGGCTAGAAAATGGTAAAAAGAACTAGACGGCTTTAAAATTTCTCAGACACTGAAATTTCATGAACGACCAATTTAAAGGACTTAAAAATTTTTCAATTTTTTGGGGAATTTCCATATTATATATTGTATATATAATCTAAATAAAGTTTTCTAGATTTCCAAATACAATTTTTCATTTCAGCATTAGAAAGAGTCTTTATAGCATCCAAATGCATTTCGGATTCTTAAATTGATAAAAAATGAATTCAGACTTTTATGAAATACTGATCATTATGCACATACTTGGCTTAATAAAAAAACAGAAATTTTTTTTTGAGAATTATCCACAGTAACATAAAGAATCTTTGTACTCTTTTTTATGTTGATTGCAAACAAGGCCAAACTTGCTTGAAAGTCAGATTAAATATTTAATAACTGCATCTTAACTAACTATCTTTCCATCTTTCTTATTTGTATCTATTAGATATCTCAAACGAAAAAATTAAGAAACAATCTCTTGCTGTCAATTTCAACTTGAATATTTATATTTTATTTGACGTTTTCATTAGGCAACTCTGACCATCATCTGCCAAAGAACATAAATTCAATTAATTATTATAATTTCGGCAGCAGGCCATACCGATGATGGCAGATAACAAGCTACTGACAGACTTAACTTTTATTTCATCTGTCAAGTGGTCTGATAACTGCACACATATGCCTCATATACATATATACTCTATCTACTACTACAAGCACATACAATAAGTAGCTCGAACTGCAGCTTCAATAATAATAAATTAATAACGCATGCTATATCAAGTTAACACTAAAGATACAGATACAGTATCTTTTATGCGTCCTCTCGCCCTCTTTCACTTAAGCGTGTTTAAAGCTGCAAGTTTATGGTGTGTGTGTATAATACACATACAATCCATTCCAAAAACATAAAAGATACAATGCATTAATGATGCGTTGCTCCAATTTGTAAAAACGCATTTAATAAATGTATCTCAAGCTGTGCTGGCGTCGCCATTCGATGAAATGCCTTATATGTAAACAATTTAAATAGATATTTAGATATGCTGTCGGTGGTCTCTCTCAGCCTACGCTGGCGCCACTAGCTCCGCTCCCCCCGGGACTCTCTAGCAAGCT
Source organism: Chymomyza amoena (assembly GCA_037043745.1). Lineage (NCBI taxonomy): Eukaryota > Metazoa > Arthropoda > Insecta > Diptera > Drosophilidae > Chymomyza > Chymomyza amoena. The sequence continues at coordinate 323,512 of JBAMAX010000771.1, forward strand.
ACACTTTTAGACATTTTGCTATTTGTTTTAAAATTTAATTTCCGTTTCAATTTCACATAAATAAATTAGTACTGAAAACAAATAAAAACTAGCTGAAGCTGAATGAATATATGGCCTGCCATTTAAATTATACGCTCCAATCCAAACAAAAGTCACACACACACACACTCGCACACACACATTTCGATACACATTAAACAATTAATAAAGATACGCCCATTATAAAAATAAGTTAGATTTTATCTTTGGCTAAACGTAACATCTCCGAGAGATATTCAAATTCATTTAGCTTTTGACATGCGCCGGATGCACTGCCAAACTCGCTGCCAATCTCCTGGTATAGCACCTACAACAACTTCCCCCAGTTTAGAGGATGTGCCATAAACAAGTTTGATGGCTTTATGGAACTATCTATCTATCTATCTATCTATCTATCTATCTATGTATCTATTAGTGGCATGTGCTAATTTGGCAGCTTGGGCAATTTGTTTGAGCAATGGCAAACATAATTTTAATTTCATTGAAAGGTGTATCTACTAAATTGTATTTCAACAATGATTTGTATTAAAAATTCCTAAATGAAGAATGATTCAATCTTAATTTCACATTAATTAAGTTATACCGAAACTTTGTTTGATTTAAAGAACATTTTTTGAACATTAATGCATACATAACTTTTAAAGTGTACAGTCATACCCAAAATTAACAAAAAAGATTCCAAAAGCATTGCTCAACATCTAGATAATTTTAGATAATCTTTAGGCTAGAATTGGGCTTTAATTCCTGAATTCCTGAACAAGAATTTTGTAGTCTTACAAAACCATATTAAATAATATCCTTGGTTATTAATTCTTCCTTCATAATGGACAAAAACATATATCTATCTAATGTTTTAAGAAAATTAAACACAATAAGCTTCAATAAAAGTTTTCCATACTATTTCAACTAATTTAATCTTGTGTGTATTACAAGAAAACTTATTCTTTATTCTAGCGAAATTATCTCATAGAGTTACGAAAACAAAGAGATTTTTGAGGAGCTCAAAACGATTAAAAAATTTTTTTCTTAATATTGAAATCGAAATAAGAGAACTAAGCATTCAGTTAGTTATATTGAGAAGAATTGAATATTTCGAAAATGGGTAATTTTTTAAGAACCACAAATATGCAGAATTGCTGAAGATAATTTTGATTTCTTAATTTTTCAAAATTTTTTTTGTCTACTATTCTATTGTATGAAATTCGATACATTTTAAAATCTTAAAGAATTTCCCAAAAAGAGGCAATTCCCTTCCTTATTTTGCTCAAATAGCTTTTAAAACCAAAAATTGCACAAGCCCAATTCTGTTCATAAATATAATTTAAAATTGGGGACTCCGCACCTGTAAACTTCGCAAGCTAATCCGGTTGGCACGATTTCAGTTGGGATAGACAATAATATATTATTACTTCTTTACAAATCGGTGCAAAGTCTGAGTTTTGAAATATATTTTGAATGAGTTTACGTACGAATTTTGGTGCCTTTATTCATAATACCAATATAATGTACTTTTCTTAATTTCTTATTTACAAAAAGTTTTATATTGAAAAAACTAATTATTATAGCAAAATTCTGAATTTTTACAGCGTTATCGATAACTTTAAATATAGATTTTTATTTTTATACTTTTTTTTTGACAAGCCATATCTTCTAAGCAAACTAATTTTTATACCCTGTACCGTATGGTACAAAGGGTATATTAAGTTTGTGCAAGCCGGAAATGTATGTAACATATACAAGGAATACCTTTTTTAAGGTACCAAAGCACTGTGTCAAATTTGATCAAAATCGGTTGATTATATCATAAAGCTACCATAGGAACTATCGGTTAAAAAAAAATTGTTGCACACAAATTCTTCTGCAAGCTAGTGGTGCAGGGTATCCCAAAGTCCGCGCCCGACTTTACGTACGCCATTTTTTTTAATGTATTAAATATCTCTATGCGTTTGGAAGATATGTAAAACAAACATCTAAAAACAAAACCACAATATTCAGGAATATGTAGCTATAAAGTCCTAAGCATAAGCTAGCCAGAAAATGATAAAACCAACCGAATAATTCATACATTCAGAGATAACGTCAATAGATTTAAAAGGACATCCACAATAAAGAAATTTTTTAAGAAATTGAAAGCTCTTCTGACATGGTTAACAGTCTTTCATGGCATCCAATTTTGTGAAAACATTTAATTAAAATCGGTTGGAATTTTCAAAAGGTGAAAAACCTCCATAATATATGGAAAAATCGTAAACTTTGCAGTCGATACTATGTAGGTATATCGATATTTTCTTATTGAGCTGTAAACAAAAAGAAAAGCATCTACCGACTGTTATTATCTCATCTTTATTTTTCTTTTTGTTTGCTTACGTCACAAAAGTGGAACAAGATATTAACTAGGCTTAGGTAAAGCTGCTTGAGGACGAACTTAGTGACAGTTGTTAGCTTCTAAAGCTCAAGAATTTTTCAAGCAATACGAAAAATACCAGAATCAGTAGAATAAGGGATTTGAAGAAACACAATTGTTTGCAAAACCTTTGAAACAATTATGATACCAAAAACAACACAAAATTAAGTAGAGCAAGTATAAAAGTTCTTTCAAAAAAACCGGGTGTGGAAGTGAGGCATAGTCTGAGAAATTCTAGAGCTGTTAATAAAACCACATAGATGTCGAGCTTAGCTTCTGGAAGAATTAAAAAAAAAACAAAACGAATAATAAAGTAGTGGATTTGAAGAAATACAATTTTTTGAAAAACATCTGTAAAATTAATGATCTTAAAATCAACACAAAAGTAGGGAGAGCTCTTTCCAAATGTCTGGGTGTCGAAAATTTCAAGTGATGCATAATCTAAAAACTTGTTGAACTACTTCAATTAAATACCATATAGAGTCCAAGCTTTGCTTTTAAATGTAACGATTTTTTCAGAGAAAATACAGGGAATAGTTTACAGTCTATCGATAGAACTAGCTAGACTAGATGAACATTCAAATAGAGAAACATATCAAATACATGTAACATATCGAAAAAAATAATATCTTTGGTTTGGCTTTTAAATATAAGTTTTCTATATATAGTAAATTAAATGTTCATAATAATTAATTTAATAATATTTTTAACTCTTTGCTGACTTATTTATATTTAAGCTCACAAAATTCGACCCGAATATCTTTGACTGCTTGAATCCAGAGCTTTTTGCTTTCCCCTTCACTGCTTTAAGTAAATATAAATCAAATCAACCTTCAAAAATTCCAATAGAAAACATTTTTCAATTAATTTTGCGTCAAGAAAAAAACGTAAATTTTTACTACTGGTTGGAAATTATAAGATTGTATTTTTTTCTTTTCAATTTAATTCAATTTTTTCTAAGGCAGGCAATATAGTCGTTGTCATCGTTGTGACCGCTGTGAGTAAAGTCTAGACTCTCAGAGGTTCAGAGGCGATGAGTACTAGACGTGGATTGGTTTTGGACTACCCGCATATAAATTATCCAACTGGTAGCCCCGCTAGTTTTGTTTTTTGTAACTGGCGTTGGATTTGCTCCCTCCTGCTGGGTATTGTAGGTTGTTTCTTAATTCGTTTCGATTGTCTTTTTGTCAGTCATTAATTTGCTGAATTTACATATTATTGACTTTACTGTGGTTCAAAAAACATTTGCATATAAGTGAGAGACTGAGAGAGTGAGTGAGTGAGTGAGAGAGTGAGCGAGTGAGTGAGCGAGTGAACCGAATGAATGTGTGAATAAACGAATGAGTATATTCATTGTCGTAAGTTCGTAAGTTAGGACAGCAGAAGTCATGAAGTAGCTTGACTTGTTTGACACTTCGATTAAAAGCAACTTTTTTTACTTACAGCTGAGATCCTTAATGGAATTATGTAAATTTAGCTGATTATCCAGGTGTGCATTGGTGTAGGGTTGCCAAAGCAATTTTCTTGACATACTCTAAAAAATTTCAACTCAAAACTAAAACAAATTATAACTAATTATAGTCATTAAAATTAAGTTTATGGCTTACAAAATTTGAAAAGCTTTAACAGACAGTCCAAATGGAAAAACCCAAGAAACAGTGTCATGAACACACACGCTTTATAAGACTTTTATACGATATATAGCTTTTCATTGTTTGTTTTTCTTTTTAGCCTCTCTTTTTTTTTTTGTTTTTTGTGTTGTTTTTGTATTAAACTCTGTTTTAATTTGAGCTCCCTCCCTCGCCTCTAATAAAAAAAAATGCAACAAACTAACAACAACAAAAACTACAACACCTAAAATCAACGAAGCGCAAAAAAGCTGAAAATGTGAGTTTCGTCATCATCATCAACAGCAGCAGCAGAAAAAATCTAGCCGAACTGCGAGGGTTGGCCAAAGAGTAAGGCAATCTAGCTGAACAATAGTTTTATTCCATAGCTTTCAAAAACTACATAACGAAGCTAGAAGTTTAAAAGAAATACCCATAATCGGGTTACTATTGTACTTAGGATTTAGATATGCGTAGATGAACTCCTTACATACTTCCGAGGGTTGTCAAGTTTCTCAAAGTAGGAATTCGTATCGCAAAGATAATTATTATTTTTTTTTAAATTATATTTATTAAAATCTATTCGTTAGATCATAGTAAGATAGTTTTCCGAAGTTTTAAGAGAATAATTTCCAAATTTTTCAACACACATTAATTCTATTTCAGAATAAATGTTCATATCAAATATTCAATCCTATTAGTAGTTTCGGCTCTTCGATGAGCAAACATTCTGAGCAGTCGGAATCGAGACTGTGACAGTCATCCCAAGTTATAAGAAAATTCTTTCCAAATTTTTCAACACACACATTAATCCTTTTTCAGAGCATACTAATACTAATAATCAAACCTATTATGAATTTCGGCTCTTCCGATTTTACAATACAGTGGGATGAACAAACACCAGAAACAAGCTTGTTTAAAATTCTAGACTAATTGTCTGGATTTCCATAATTTGGTGTAATATCATTCAGTATCCTTAAAGTAGGAATTCGTATCGCAGAGAAATTTTGAGAAATATCTTGAAAAATTTTATTATTTGGCATATGCGTTATATTAAGTTTTAAATAAGCATTTAAGTCGTCGGATAATATTTATCGGAATCCATTTGGCAAACAACTGTCTTATATACAAATATTGGGTAACACAAGTTGGCGAGGATTTTCGTTTTGGCGCCTTAGTAATATCATGCACCTTTACTCAGAGATCTCATAAATTTTGACCACCAGTTCTAGTGCGTTGACTTTACTTTACTTAGGCAAACTTTATATGAAAAAAACTTTCCAAGAGTTAGTATGCAGCAGCCCGAAGCGCTACCGAACGTAAAATGCAATCTAATTGCTTTAGGAATGAACTTTGTGCCCCTATTAAATCAATTTTTTGAGGTTTGATTTTAATTTTATTAGGTTTTAAAGAAGCATTTAAGTAAGCGGATTATATTTTTTACGATATCTATTTGGCAAACATATGCTTCAGGTTCCACACTTTTGGCTTGAAAATCCTGATTTATCGGCAATATCATGCTCCTTTGCTCATATATCTTATAAATTTTCTCCACTAGCTCTACTGCTTTGGCTTTACTTAGGCAAACTAGATAAAAAAAAAATTCCCAAGAGCCAGTACGCAGCAGCCCGAAACGCTACCAAACGAAAAATTCAATCTAATTGCTTCAGGAATGAACTGGGTATCCTTAATAAAGCAAATTTTTTGAGGTATCTTCATCTATTCCATTAACTCCTTGAGGAGCATAGTGCCGCTATAAAATATCTAAATCGTATCCGGTTTTGTGACAATTGCTTAAGGAGGGAGGCCCAGAACAACATGGAGCCGAAGTGTTTTAAAAGAAGCTAAAGAAGCAGGACGTTCCTGGAGCGAAGTTAAGCAATTGGTAAAAAACAGGGTTTGATGTATATGCCAATTTATTATCTCTCAACTAGACAAGATCACAATAAAATCAGCTGTTTTAATTTCCAAAACACGATCTATAATTCGCCAAACTTTATTCATGTGACGTCAGCAAATTTGAAGAGTAAGAGATCGTATGAATTTTGTCCACTAGGACGCGGCTACGCTTTAGATGGGCCAAGCGCAAGGTCCAATTTTGGCACACTCTCTTCAACATATTGACCGGTATTTCACGAATAAATGCTTCAATATTGGCATGTGCCACCATATTGTGGAAGCCACATGTCAGGTATGTCCAATTCTTCCATTTTGGACAAAAAAAAAATCGTCAATCATCCGACGGTAGCGCTCGCCATTCACAGTAACGTTCCGGCCATTGTCGTCTTTGAAGAAGTACGGCCCGATGATGCCACCAGCCTTTAATTCACACCAACCAGTGACTTTTTCGGGATGCATTGGTAGCTCTTGCAATGCTTATGGCTGGTTTAATGTCCAATAATGTAAACTGGGTTCGAAATTTAGTCACAAGCTTTCAAATAGCTCCCTCAATAGGCCGACCAAACTGCCCATAAATTGGAAGAAGTGCGAGATGCACTTTCTTAACCGAGCATGAATTTTGATAGCAAAATTCAATAATTTCCTAGCGTTGTTCGTTCGTAAGTCGATTCATAGTTAAATTATAGACCAAACTGAGCAAGTTTGACAATGACACAAGACACGATTCACGCGTGATCTGTCAAAAACATTGTTGCCAAAAAGGATACCAGCAAAAAAATCACCCTTTAGTTAGATTGAATTGTGTAGGGTACCTTAAAGGCTCACAAAAATATTTCACAACGGGCCGAAATTCTACGCCATTTTTTTTAGGAATATTTTAACGCTCTTGTTCAGAAGCGTTTTGGGCTGCTGCGTACTGAATTTTAAATGGGTCTCACACAAATCCTGGACATATCTTCTAAGATGACTTCTCACCCTGCCATTTTCATGACGTCTTGACTAAGTCGACTAGTTGAGTACTTTTCAACCCACCCACGTATAGTGCTATCTAGCTACAATTTTCCAAATACATAAATTTTAGAGTAGAAAACAAACTACCAGATTGCTTAAAGTATCTTTGAGCGCATTGTGTGTGTGTATCTATGTGTGTTACTTTAAAGCATTTGGCGCTGACCCAAGCAAAGCTGGGTCAACTGCGCACGATTGATTTACGATCTGGCAACTCTTTGAGATCTAACCAAGCTGCGTGAACGCCCTTAAAAGCATTTTTCTTTTTTTGCTGCTAATATATGCCAGTTCATATTGAATTTATTAAGTTTGGCGCATTTACTCATCAGCTTGGTGAACAAAAGATATAATAATTCATAGATTGCATATGATTGAAACGGCTTGGGTCTTGGCTTGGGCCTAAACTCTATGTATGGCCATATAACCAGGGTCGGTCTTTGTAGGTTTTGCTTGAGCGCATAACTAGGCTAGTGTATCTTAGATATTTGCACGCAAAATTGTTTTTATTAGCGCTGTTTTTTTTTGTATAGATACATAGTTACAGATACAGATACATTTGGCTTGAGTTATGGCCAGTCTCATTTGTTTTATGATTTACTTGTTGGCTACTACGGCCAAAGGCCATTTACCTTTCAGCAAGTAAGTATAGACCAAAATGTATCATCACAGGCCTTTGTTTAACTGCTTTTATTTATAACTATGTGTTTTTTTTTTTTGCACAAAAAATTAGTTCGTATTTTGTGTATATATTTTTTTTTATGCCTTGATTTAGTTTTTCATTTTCATTCGTTGCGCTCAGTCATCATTCATGGGCTATTATTCTTTTTGGCCTGTGCTAGTCTGTTTATTTTTTTTTAATTTTTTAAGTCACTGTTTTTTAGCATATATAAATTTTTTTTATTTCTACATAATAAAATGCCTGATGCGTGAAATGTTTGTCCAAGCTTGAAGAGTTGCCATTGTTTTGCCGGCTGTTGATTCATGTTCATCATCATCATGATGATGTCGGCATATGCAGCGCTCCCAACCAACCACTAACCAATCGACCAAGCGTGCGTCCAACAGTCCGTCCAAGTCGAAAGCCTTAACTTAAGATCCAAGTTCCACTCGCTTTTCATATCGCTTGGCCGTGTCGCCGTCATCACGTCCATTTGTTGGGCCTTCAGAGCTGAGCTCGTGCCGCGCTTAGATTGTTGCCTCACAAAATGACACATTTAATGCACATTTGACTTGTAGATACATTTGACTGCACTCAGAGACACCCCCGCTTGCTCCACGTAACGCTTCAGTTCTTAGTCAGAACCAACACCAATGCCAGACAGTTGATTGTCACATGGCGTAGTAGATACAAATACATTTATGACAATCTTTGCATCTCTGTCGCTTACGTAGCATGCTGTCTCATTTTGCACATGTCTTGAGTGAACTCTATTTATTATGTATATACTTTAGTATGTAGGTATGTACATATGTAAGTACCCACCGTGTGCTTACATTTAGTGCCAATTCTGAGTCAACTGTGGGTGTATCTGTGTATCTGTGTGTGCATCTTTGATTGTATGTCAAGCTTTTCAGTTTAGTTACAGTTTGTTGATTCTGAAAACGACAATGGAATTCTTTGCTTATATGAACATGTCTATAACACTTAAAGGTCATTTCACTTTTCAATCTTGAGGTTACTTAGTTGTAACTCTGGTACTAAGATCTGTATTTGATTACCTTTTTTTCTTGTAGATATCTTTGATTTAATTAGCCTTCAATGTGACTACATACTTAAAATCTCAATTAGTCGAGTTTAAAATAAAAAAAACCATGAATAAGAAATCGACGAAGAGCTTCTGGAACACATCATAATTATTTAGCGCTAAATGAGATCTAGAAAGTAGGAGACTTCAAGGTATCAAGAAAATTCAATATCTTATTTGGATTTTAGTCATATTTTTAGAAGTTAGCACCATGGATCGCGGATTCGTGCTCAACGAATCATTTTTTAATTTTTTTTTTTTCCAAAAGATTCTCTTTAAAAAACTAGCTTCCCAAATTACCCTAAGGGATTAGGGAGTAGTACTTTTAAGCTTTTTTAAATTTGTCTTTTATTTTTTTATTCTAAAAGATTCTCCTTAAAAGTTATCTTCCCAAAAAACCTTAAGGGTTTAGGGAGTAGGACATTCAAGCACTGGAGAACCAGGAAAATTCAAAAGCTTATTGGCGGACTTTTAAATAAATTTTATTTATTCTAAAGTATTCTACCTAAAAAGTTAGCTCCCCAAATAATATAGAACATGCCACGGTGTGCTATTTTATATACAAATTTTCATAGGCAGCCCTAGCCCTACAGCCCTATAGAAATACTAAAATTTCGATGCTCCTAAATCTCTTTTTTCTCCGAAAACCGTCACTTACCCAGCTTTACGAACTGATGTAGGAATCAGAAGTTTTTTGTAGTAAAGTGGAACTAGTTCTTGCTATAAGATACAGTATCTTTAACGTCTTAAAATGCTAATCCAAGCTGCAAGCTATTGTCAATTTTAATTAGTATCGGCTGTAAATCCTATCTAGAAGACAATTTATACAACATAATTAATACTAAAATTTATAATTTTTACTAAAAATATTTAAAAATTGTGGGAGTTCTTAATTTGCTTCGTCAGTTTTTAAATTCAAATAATTTTCAAAACGATGACAATTTTTTTTGGCAAAATATGTTTTATTCAGTTATAACAATTCATCATCATCATCGTTTGGCGCTACAGATCTTTGTGAGCTTTGGCCTGCTGAACATAATGCCTCCAGGTTGCACGATAATTTGCTGATTCTTTCCAGTTTTTTATCATAATCTTATCCATATCCTCCTTTAGTTTTTCCATCCATCGCGATCTTGGACTGCCACTTGTTCTGGTGTTGTATGATTTTGCATCTAAGATTTTCTTTTGGGCTCTAGAAGGTTCCATTCGTGACACGTGGCCTAACCACCTTAGTCTTTGTGCTTTAATGAAATGTACAATGTTTTCTCCTCTAATAAGCTGATCTAGTTCGTCCTTCCATCTAATTCGCCACTCTCCATTGTCATTATAACAATTAGTTTTATTAAATTTTTAATGAAGCATCTTTTTTTTAATAAATAGAAGATACATAAATATGGATAAAATAAATTTGTTTTCAATTTTTACATGATTTTTAAAAATACATTCTAAAGAATAACAAGTTTCTCTGGTTATACCGCGCTTTAACTTTTTTTATATTTATACTTTGGAATAATAATTAAAACTTTTGAAATTGATTTTTTTGATTTATTAATAAAAAAGAAGGTCAAGGCAAAAATAAAAAAAATCAATTTAAAAAAATGTATTTTATTTATTCAATATTCCAAAGTATTATAAGCTAAAACCTGCTTATAATAATAAACTTATAATTAATTTCTACTTTGCAATAATAAATTTAAAAAATAAAAAATAATATATACATATAAATCAGGGGCTCACTTTAAAAATTGATCTTTTCGATTTATTTATAAAAAAAAAGTTCAAATAATAAATCGTAAAATTTCTTTTAGTTTCAAATTGTATTTTTCGTAAAAAATACTTAAGACTATTCCAACCAAGATTTATCTTTCATTTTCGAACACATTATTTTCTAAGTTTAATAATCTTTCGAAAAAAAAAATTGATTTTACGAATAATTACTATAATTTTTTTTTTAATTATTGGGTAAACTAAAATTTAATGTTAAGTTAAAATATGAAAGGTGTGCTCTAAAAAAAACTGTTAAATATCTTTATTCGTTTACGAGATATAATTTCGTGAGAAAAAAAAGACTACATAAAAATTAAACTTATCGATAGGTCGATAAATAATGCTGTATTTAAGAAAACATAAACTTAGGCTATGAATATTAGCAACGTGCCAATATTACATGTGCAAAACTATTTTCAGAGCTATAATTGCTATCCATGGAGATTTTCCTTGCCATACTTTTCTTTAAATATTAAATATTGCAGTTAAACTCCATTCATATTTCATTTGCAATCTGTCTGTTATTCGAGAAAAAGTACAATAAATTTACTAAATAATAATAAAACAAAATATAAATATAATAGCAAGTTTTTATTGAAACTCCAATATAATTTTGTTAATATATTATTTTCATTTCGTAGCTTTAAAGTTACAATATCTTGGACTGTGACTATTTAAAGCTGAACCAATATTTGTAATGTATTATTACAAATTGTTATTGCTAAATTATTTAAATCGAGTAGATCAATTTAAAACAATAAATACGCTGCCTCATTTGCGATCCATAGGTATTTTTGTCATTTCTCTAAAATGCTGTTGTTATATCCTTAAAAATGCATATAAATTAAAAAAAATTAAAACAGCGGAGATTTAATTTTTTTTATGAATAAATAATTTAAAGCAGCTAAGAAAACTTTCTTTTATAATAGACTTGTGGCATTTTCCACTGCTATCCAACAGGGAAGAAATAAATAATTTGTATAGATCACGTAAAGTTGTCAAAAATGTACGCAAGAGGGCGCTAGTTAAAATACGCAACAAAATTGTTGGCAAGAGGCCGAAAGAAATAAAATCATTTAATAACTAATTGTCAGTTGTTCAAAAATTTCGAAGAATTCGTTTATGCATAGTAATGCCCATTAGAAATACATTGAAAGACCCATAAAATGAAAATTTTTTAATTACGCTAAATTCTGCCATTAACGCCCAGACACTTTTGAACCACCCGCAAATTATGCGGCAACAGAGCAGAACCAAACCAAACGGTCAAAGATTAGCTATCTTACTAATAAAAGATACTACCCGACAAAGTAACCAACTAATCGAATGCGTATACTCGGAGCACCCTAGATCTTATAGACTCCAAGTCATAACAACTAAAATTATGTTGATTGCAAATTTGTTAAGGTCATAAAGTATAATTTTATTTTTAATTTTAACGCCATTGTCTTGCAATGGCTACTTACTAAGTTCGGGCCCACTCCAACTAACTAACTAAGTAACTATCTAGAAACAAAACTCCTCCAAGCAACACTTGGATGCGGCTTGCTGAGCCTACAGCTTATTATTATAGCATTTAGCGGAATTTAATGCGTCCACTTCCAGCAACTTACTTTGGTTGGGGGCGGGGTAGTAGGGGGCGCAGCATATTAATCATTTGTACCAGAGAGTTAGACCCACTAACAATGGGTTTCTCGCTAGAAACAAGAATTCCGAAAAAAGACGAATGATGGCAGCTTACGACTAACAGCCAACAGCTGCAGCCTTCAAGTCTGAAATCACATTGGTAATACTAATTAACATATAGAGTTGGAGAGTTGGAGTTGTACATATTATATAGTAGAGAAGAGTTGGATTGGAATGGACCTGGTTTTTGGTTTGGTTTGCGTTGGAGCGGCATTTGCAGCGCTTGCTCGGTTGGTTGGTCAACGTTAACGTCAACGACGGACCAAACTGATGATCTTCTGCTTGATTGTGATGGTGTTCGGTGTGGTGTGGTGGGTGCCCAGGTGGGTTTCCTAGGTGCTAGAGCGCGCAGAGCTGTGAAAAGTCAACTCAACGTTTCAGTTTTATGGTATTTTTAGTTTTTAGCACGGTTCAAAAGACGCACAACCTAGAATTTTGCTGCAATGTGGTTTTGCCCCCTTTTTTTCGATACCCTTTAATGAAGGTATAAGAAGTTTAGTCCAATGTATGCATCCTATAAATTCAGACAAGTGGATGAAAGTCCAAATTTGGCATGTTTCCCAACATCTATTAACTACACGAATACATACCATGCAAAATTTTTGAATTATTTGAAATTTTTCTGAAGGTACGTTACCAGAAAATTTTCAGAAGCATTAGCTAGGTACGTACGATTCTAAGGTGATAATTTTAAAACCGGCGTCGATACTGAAAATACGAGTTATCGTAGTACTCGATAGCAGTATTGTAAGTATCAGAAAAAGTATATATTTCAATGCAAATTTTGATTTTCGATACATCGTCAATTTAACCACAATCTTTTTAGTATCGGTATGGAGCTAAGAAGAAAAGCTTATTTGATGCCAATGCGATATTTTCCAAATTGTTGTCGATATTGTAATTTCGTCGACTTTTGTACAAAAAATATCTATTATTTGTGTAGAGCCAACATAAAATAGCAATGCGATGTTTAAAAAATCGGTGACGATAGTGAATTCTCGTTATGAATACTTTCATTCTGAAGCTATTTTTGATTTTTTGCCTATAAAGTATCGCTATTGACCTAACAAGTTAGAACAGTAAAATATTTCAAAAATTATTGTGGATGACGAAGCTCGATGTAAAAATTTTGATTTACGATGTATCGTCAATTTCTGGGGTCGGTTAATAAGTTAAAAAGTGTCTATTATAAGCTTATTTAACACCAAAACGATATTATTAAAATCGTTGTCGATATTTTAATTCGTAAATTTTTTGCGAATAAATAAATTTACAAAATAATAATACCCTGACGGACCCCTGGGAGGGTCATGGATGTATGATATCAATGCGATATTTGAAAAATGGGGGTCGGTGCTGGATTCCAATGCGATACTATAAAAATCGTATTCGATACTGAATATTCGAAGTATATTTTGAGTCGTCGATGTTTTGCCAATAAATCTAGTATAGTAGTAGTATAGAGTATCTTAAAATTCGGCGTCGATTCTGCTTGTTTGAGTTCGAAACTTTGTACTCTGAAACAAAAAGAGAACCGATTTGATTTTAAAAATTTGTGATAGCTCCAGAATCAAAATTTCAACACCGACAACCAATATCGATATCTATTTTAAAAATATCGAATTGGTTGGACAACCAATATCGATCTCTGTTTTAAAAATATCAAATTTGTTGTCGGTATTGAAATTTTGATTCTGGAGCTATTGCCGATTTTGTGCCAATCTTGCTAGTATCGGTATGGAGCTAACAAGAAAAGTATTGTATGATGCCAATGGTATTTTTGAAGAAATCACAGTCGATACTAAATATTCCATGTCGATAGTTTGATTCAAGATCATATTTTTTGTCAATCTTTCTCCTACGGGTATGGATTTGTGTTATCATAGCGATATTTTAAACATCAGTGTCGATAGTTTAATTTTCGTCGATTTTTTGCAAATAAATTCATTTACTCGTATACAGATAACAAGAAAGTACCAAAGCGATATTTAAAAAATCGGTATCGATACCGCATGTTCGCATTTTAAATTTATATTCTCAAACAAGAAGAGTACAGGCTTTATTTTAAGGAATGTGTGATACCAATGCGATATTTTAAAAATCGGAGCCGATATTTGTTGTCAGGGTTAATAGTTTGATTCTAGAGCTATGGTCGATTTTGTGCCAATCTTTTTAGTATCGGTGAGGAGCTAATGAGAAAAGTATAATATTATTTTAAAGATGGGATCAATACTATATTTGAAAAATCACAGTCGATACTTAATATTCTGTATCGATAGGTTAATTCTAAGACAATTGTCAATTTTTTGTCAATCTTTCTTGTATGGGAATAGAATTGTATTACTAATGCGATATTTTCAAAATAGCTGTCAATACCGAATGTACGAGCTCAAAATTTTTGTTTCTCGATATCTATATCGTTACTCAGAGAATTCAATGTCATTCTTTAGAATATCGATATCGGGCTAAAAAGAAAAGTACAGTGTCTATTAAAGTCGGTTTGTACCTCTGGTAATCATCCCACTAGTTACTTGTTGTTGTTGTGGTCGAAATGTTGCAGCTTGCGCAACAACACCAACAACTTGTATATTATCTATCTAGCTGTAGTCTGTGGCACATTGTATTTTTTTTAGTATTTCTTTTTTTTTTTTTGGTGCACTTTGTTGATTTCATTTAATTTATTACCATATTCAGCTGAATCTGACGCGCGCCAAAGGCTACAGCAACAGCAACAAGTCAAGCCAAGTTCTGATAGATACTCTGCATATGGAGAGTTAACTCTTAAAAACAACACCCCAACAACGTTTGTTATATTTAAATACCTTTGTATATACATAAGCTTTGCTCTCTTCGATGCATTGAGTCAGAAGGTTTGGTTCGGGGTTTAATTTTATAATTTTTTATTTTTATTTTTTTTTATTTTATTTCGTTACGTACATAGTAGATGTAAATTTAACGCCATAGAAAAGCGTTACGGTCGAGTTAATTTAAAACAAAGAACATTCAAAAGAACAACATCAACGGCAAATGTGAGTGAGTTGGGGGTATATAACAGCTACAACAACGACAACAACAAAAACCAACAAAAAAAATACGAAATAAATGAAAAAATAAAAAAATGTTTAAACGTAAAATAGTATAATGCGAAACCCACTAATGGCAGCCAAATGAAAGAGCTACAAACAAATGAGCTCTATACATAAACTATCACATATACATAAAGAGACACAAACACACACATAGATACAGAGACACAGATACTCATATGCATAATGTAACACCTTGATTATCAGAGATTGTTCTGTCTGCAATTAAATATGGCCAAATAAATTGACTTTGGGCTTCATTTTTGATAAAAACGTAGACAAAGGTGTTCGTAACTTCTATTTAAAGCAATTTGTTTTAAAGACGTGCGTTAATCGAAAAGAGATGATGAGAAATGTAGAGATTTAGATTAGCTAAAAGAAGTGTCAATTCCATATCATTTGACTTTGGGTTTCATTTTGAAGAAACTAGCAAAAGAGTTCCAAATCTATTTAAAGCACTTTGTTCTAAAGAAATGCACTAATCGAAAGGATATGAAATGCAGAAGATTTAGATTATCTATAAGAAGTTTCAACTTTTATAAAAGCGTGGTCTTTTTTTGCTGTTTTTCAGAACATAAAATTTTTTGGTGTGTAGCACAATTCAAAGGTAAAAATATTTCTCAGATTACAACATTTTTTAAGGTTTTAGCATTTATTTAAAAGACTTGTGCCAATCTTATAGAGATGATGAGAAATTCAGAAGATTTAGATTATCTAAAAAGAAGTTTCAATTCTATATTAACAGCGTAGTTGGTATTTTTTAGGTTTTCAAATATTTAGGTGTTTAGCCCAATTTTATCTTCTTTAGGGTAACAATATTTTTTGCTACCATAATTTTCAGGGTTTTATCTTTTGTTTCAAAGACTTGCACTAATCTAAAAGAGATGATGAGAAGACTTAACAAAATCTATTAAGAAGTTTCAATTCTATAATATATCAACAACATAGTCTTTTTGTTTGTTATTTTTCAGATTAAAAAATTCTTCAGTGCACAATGCTAGCTTCCCTTAGTTAAGAATATTTTCAGATTATCACATTTCTTAGAGTCTTTGTCAAATCATATTTTCATTTCTATTGGATTTTTATATAAAATAACTTATTAAACATTAAGAGATACTTTTGCTTATTGTGTGTCATAACATTAATCGTTCTGGCATAAGTCATATATTTATCAGATCATCAATACAATTTATAGCCTATTTAAAGCTATTAGCTATTTAAAGCTCTTTGCTTTAAAGATATACATTAATCTTATAGAGATGATGAGATATACATGAGATTTAAAGCTAATAGCAATTTAAAGTTTTTTGTTTTAAAGATATATATTAATCTTATACAGATGATGAGAAATACAGAAGATTTGGAATTAGAAAGAAACCGATGCGACTTCGTCTAAAACGTCTCATATTAAGTAGATTTCTAAATCTTTCCCATGAAATTTAAAATTTGAAGAGGTATAAAAATGAGATTTCTGGTGACACATCATTTTTCTTCGTGCCTAATTTATTTGCTTTTGACGGTCTTATTTTTGTTCTTGTAAAGTTTTCGAGCTATGCGTGGTTCTCCCGGCTCTCCTGTTTTCCCTAGTTGACTTATTGGTAACTTTTTTTTTTAATTCCTTGATAAAATTTGCTAAATAATATTTATTGCAAGTTGTATCGCTCCTAGCTGAAGCACTGGGCGCAGTTTTTGTAACTTTATGTGCTCTTTTTGGTAAAAAGCTTACTGAGCTACCTCAAAAAGAAAATTATCTGAGATGAAAAACTAAATATGTTAAAGGAAGAGCAGAAACTTTATTTTTTTAAAAAAGGAAACGCGAAAGGAATAGAAAACCTAGATGAAATGAGAAGTAAGATATGTGAAATCCTGGAAGCAGTGAAACTCGAGAATACTGTTAGGGATTTGAAACTCTAAATATTAGGAGCACTCACGATAAACAATCGAAGTCCAAATGACTGCATTTATTTCTATTTATGTACAGTAACACTCTCGACTCAGAATTACACTAAAAAAAAAAAACATTTCTTTAAGAAGGTTAATTTTTCGTGTAAACTAGTAATTGATCTTTTTAGGTATTTTTTTAAGTGTATTCATTGTTAAGTTTGTGTATTGGGGACCGTGCCTGTACTACGCAAATACAAATTTTTATATGTTTTTAGTCCCGTACAGCGCCTTAGGTGGTCAATAAAAAGCTATGTTCTTTATCTGTTCCTATAGTAAAATCAGGAATGGGCGTGTGGGCTCTGGGTTTCGTACCCAACAAAATTAATTGTACTTTAAAGTTTCTTAAACAGTTGAAGTAAATATTAGGACTGTAAGACTTTTAACTTTGCTACAATATTTAAATTTTCAAGATCTAAGCCGACTTGGAAGAAGTCTCCCGTACAGCCCCTTAGGTGGTCAATAAAAAGCTATGTTCTTCATCAGTTCCTATAGTAACAAAGGGCGGTTCAGGAATGGACGTGTGGGTTCTGGTTTTCGTACCCAAAAAAATTAATAGTACTTTAAAGTTTCTCAAACAGTTGAAGCAAATATTAAGGTTTTTAACTTTGCTATAATATTTAAATCTTCAAGATATAAGCTGACTTGGAAGAAGTCTCCTTTTTTGCACAAACCTAAAATTCAGCTTACCTTAACATGTAAGGTGAAATTAAAAAAAAATTCGAATATCTGTAAAAACTTTAGAACTTTAACAAAAATCGCTCTCTTAGTGGACAACGAGACGTACGGCCAAAAATAAGGCCCAGTCTCAAGTAAAATTCTCAAAGTTCCGGTCAAAACGGCTGATGTATAATCACATTATCTATTAAGCACCCTTTTCCGTAGCCGCAAGCATTTAAATCTTAACCGAGTTACCAGAGTTATAATTAATTTTTAAAATTAATAGGTAGCTGCTTCGCTTACTGAAGTCACACAACCGCAGAAGAACTTTCAACATTTAGAAGCACATAAACAAACTAAGTGGATTCAACTTACTGAGTATCTACTGTGCCTATATGGTAAAATTTATGAATACCAAGGCGGAGAAATAAAAAAATAAAATAAAATTCTTAATAATTAAAGCAAAATTTCATCACAGTTATTATTATCGCGCTTTATAATTACATTTATAAAATACGCATTAATAATATTATTATTATGTACACACACACACAGATACATGAGCTTTGGCAAAGGAGCACACATACACATTTAGCTATATACATACATACATATGTAGAAAAAAAAGCGCAGCCTCACATCCGGTCAACATTTTGTCGTACTTACATACACATATACATATGTACATATGTACATATATGTTGTCGTCTCTGACTCTCTTTCATGTGAACTCTTTCAAAACGGCAACAACAATAAAAAATCAAACCAAATTACATGAAGCTCTTGCACAAAAACTCAAATACTCACACACACTTACACACGCTTATATACATACACTCATACACTCATATACAGTATGTCAAGAAAGTGTTTTTACAAGAGGAAAAAACATCAAATTTTATGTTTGGGCGCAAAAATATATATTTTTAGATAATTTTTAAGTAAAACAAAGTATGCAGTATGGTTAGTAACTTAATTCTAAACAATATAATAAAAAAAATTTTTGCATTCAATGCATAAAAAGGATAAAAAAGGACTAAAAACTAAAATCACACATTTTTAGGAGTGTCAAGAAAGTGTTTTTACACTTCTTGTTTAACTAAAATTACCAACTAATACTAAGTAAATTAAAAGATTTTAATATTTTGTGTGCCTACCATTGGCAACACAAACTGCTTCCAGTCGACGTTTCATCGAATCAATTAGGTTTTCCATGTCATATGACTCTGGAATCTTCTGCCACTCTTCCTGTATAGCGGTTTTGAGCTCAACTAGACTTTTGGGGCTCCGTTTGGCAACTTTTTTCTTTAAAAAGGACCACAAATTTTCAATTGGGTTGATGTCTGGACTCTGAGGTGGAGTATCTATCACTTTTTTACAGTTGAAGAGGAGCCACATCTTCACCTTATGCTTTGGGTCGTTGTCTTGATAAATTTTAAAAGTAGGCCTGTTGTCGCAATAAAATCCAAATTTTCGGGCACTACTTGGCAAATATGATTTCAAAATGGTCAAATATTGTGGAGCATCCATTGTGTTGTCAATAAATGCCAATTCTCCAACCCCTTGGCGGGATATGCATGCCCACACCATCACCGACAGTTTTCCAAATTTTACGGTTGGGATTAAGTTTTTATTTTCCAGCGCTGCTAGGTGCTTCCGCCAGACTCTGGATGGTCCATCGTTATCATAATTTTTGTTTCATCACAAAATATAACATCATCCCAATATGTGGAGCTCTTCTCCAAATGCTCCTTTGCGAATAACAGCCGCTTTTCTATGTTTACACTAGAAAGCAAAGGCTTCTTACGAGCTACTCTTGACGTGTACTCATTGCGATTAAGCAATTGTCGCACGGTTTCGTGGGAAATATCAACGCCATGCTCGTCCTTAAGCTCGGTAGCAATAGCTCTAGTGGAAATTCGAGGATTTGCTCCCACTTTCCTCACTATTTTTCGCTCCTCCCTGTCTGTAATTTTTCAGGGCCGTCCACATGCCACCTTTGCTTCCAGCCTATGCTCCTTGTTGGCCCTATTTAAAATGTTGTAAATGGTTTGCCTTGTTAGGCAAAACATTTCTGATAATTGTGGGACGGTTTTTCCAATCTGGTGATTGTAATATACTAGTTGGGCGACATCAAATGTAACTCTTTTTCCAGGCATAGTTTTCTTGCAAAAACACACTGATCGCAGGTAGAACTCATTAGCAAATGGATAGCAAAATTGTTAACACAATAGCAAACAGTTCGTAGAAACAAGGAATGCAAAAAAACAGTAAAAAAAAGGAACGGGATCGACCACAAGGAATTCCAAAGAGTTGTAAAAACACTTTCTTGACACGCTTGAAAATGTGTATTTTTAGTTTTTAGTCTTTTTTTGTTAGGTTAGTACGTTGAATGCTACTTTTTTTTGTATTATGTTGCTTAAAGTTAAGTTACTAACCATACTGCATACTTTGTTTTACTAAAAATAAATCAAAAAATATATATTTTTGCGCACAAACATAAAATTTGATGTTTTTTCCCCTTGTAAAAACACTTTCTTGACAAACTGTATATGCATATAGCCATGTGAAGAAATGTTACCAAAGCTTAGCTAAGCGCAAAATCTAAAACAAGTTACAGTTCATTCATTTCTATCCATTCATTCAATCGAACACTCGAAATGAGCCTGGGCCAACGAACCGGCTTTTGGAGCTCCATTCATTGCTGCACTGAATCTCTCGTCTGTGTGTGCGTGTGCGTGTGTGAACGGATGTTGGCGTAGTTCTTTGGGGGCTTTGCTAGCCCCATCTAGCCATCCATCCAGCCACAAGCTCCATCCAAGACGTTGTACATAAGTATATCTATCTATAGTATTTTTTTTTACTTCTCTCTTCATTTTCACAATTTGATTTTATTTATTCGTTTGTTGTTGGCAGAGTTAATAATTATAAATTGGCGTTTGTTGGGCAACGGTCTCTCTGTCTAACTATCTGGGGTAACTGTTTTACATGTGTGTGTGCGTATCTGTATCTGTGTGTGCGTGTGTATCTGTATCTTTAACTGTATCTGTATGTATCTATGCTTATTTCTCCATTTTGTCGTTTGTTTTTGCCTAATTCTTAATGATGCATAAAGTGCTTTGGTTTGCTGCTGTTGCCGTTGTTGTTGTTGTTGGTAATCAAAGTTTTGAAAGTTGATTGCAAATTAATTGCCAACCTGACTCGACTCTTGATGCTGTCACATGCAAAGATAACAAACATGAAAACCACACACACACACACACACATAGAAACGAAAAAATATCTTAAGATTTAAAGATTTGATTTATTTCTATTTCTGTTAAACAACTTTTTAAGTTCAAATCGTGCGAAACCTAATAGATCACTTTAATTCACTTTAAAATTCATGAGATTCCATTGATTCTGTTAGATTGCTAAAAGGCTTTTCGAAATCGTAATAAAAGTTTGAATGTATTAAAAACAGCAAATGAAACATTTACTTTAAAATAAATGCGTCTTCTACACTTTTGAATGAATTTTTGGTGTACAGCTCACTTGGTGTACAGTGAATGAAAACGAGATTGAAAGAGTTTTTGAAAATCTTCTAACAGCGCGAAATTCTTAAATGAGTTAGATTAAAAAAATACCATAGAAAATGAAGTCATCATGAGTAAGATACTTAATTAATGTCCTTGCCAAATGTCTTATTGAGAAAATGTCTGTGAGCGCTCTTAAAAGCTGGAATTTGAAAATACAATATGTCTTAGTTTTAAAGCTTAAATACGAGAGCACCATCAGGGAAATTATGGATAATGCTCTTCAAATTACCCTTAACTGGTGTCTAAGTGCAAGGCTTAGCATCAACAATCAAATTTAGATATCTCCTCCCTAGTCGGGAGACTTGAGATGATGGCAGCCCCTGTGGAAACCCCCGATGGCAACAATGGTTCACGGATGGGTCCAAAACTGAGCAGAGTGTAGGTGTTGGAATCATTGGACCCAACACCAGAATCTCTACCGCAATGGGCATCTGGCCCAGCGTCTTTCAAGCGGAGATTCACGCCATAGAGATCTGCGTCCTTAATATCCTTCTCAAGGGAACTAGTGGCGCAAACATATGCATTTTTTCAGATAGCCAAGCTGCCATTAGGGCATTGTCTTCCTGGAGCATCTCCTTCCGGATAGTTAAAGAATGCTATAACTACCTCCAAACCCTATCCGCCCGGAACGAAGTCGTGCTATGTTGGGTGACTGGACACCCCCGAAGCGGATGGTAGCACGATCGCTGACGATCTAGCACGACAAGGTGCCTCCACTCTGACTACATCTCCTGCGCCGTTTTGTGGTATTGGTTGGTCTACAATTAAAACCTTTATAAACAAATGGGCTGCAGGAGAACATAGGTGAAACTGGTTCTTCCTTCCGGGGCTTCGTCAAGCAAAAGTGCTTGTCAAACCTCTGGATGCAATCAAGACAAAAGGTCTTAACAGAGCGGACTTAAAGCTCCTGGTAGCATACCTATCTCTGTTAGATACCATCTACAGAGAATTGGCCTATTGGACTCTTCAGAGTGCAGGCTCTGTCTAGAAGACGATGAAAACACCAGACATATTCTCTGTGACTGCCCAGCGCTGGTATGGGACAGAGCCTGTCACGTCCCTTCCATCTCAGGTCAACACCAACAAAAGACCTAATGCTATTAATGAGGAAAGCGGAAAGTCTTTTGTTTTAACCTTAGGGTATGGTACTTTTTTTTTTTTTTATGGTACAAAAGACCTTTTGGTCGCAGTGCCCCACATCTCTGTGAGGTACCCTTTTCGGAAAAAAAAAAAAAAAAAATGGTCTTAAAGCTTAGTCTGCTTGCCAAAAACTTCTTATTCAAAACGACTTCTGAGACTTCTCAGAAAACCAGAAATCATGAGTGCGATAAGCTTATATCTATGCCAATCTAAAGTTATTAAATAAATCAGCTCAATTTATTCTACTAAACCACTTCTCTCATTTTATTTTCACTCTTTTCATTATATTATATTATATGTGATATTTACTCTCTCTTCCTTTGGCTTGTATGGACATACTGTAAAAACTTTCTGAGTACAGTAAATTTGTTCCTCAAAAATAAAAAGAGTAATATCGGCAAAAAAAAAAGTTCGATTTTCAGAGCACGCAAAAACGAATTCGATTAAAATTGTTTGGTTTCAATTTTTTGGAGCACGGCTTTGGAAGTACAATGCAAATCCCATGTAGATTTTTAGAACATATTCTACTCGTGCATACGTGTATACTTGTAGAGTATTCTTCTCAAATTCAAGATTTTTTTCGCGAATAAACTTATAACATCATGACTAACGCCTTATTTTTAAAAATAACTATAACAATGTAGCTTTTGTGTGAAGTACCCAATATTTTCCTACAAAAGTGAGTAATATCTTTATGTAAATATTTCAGTCTCTTAGCAGCAAAATATTCTCGCTAAATACGATAAATAAATATTCTTACTTAAATAAGCGAAAATCTAATTTTTTTAAGCTTTCGATAACTGACTTATCGCTGTAACTCTACTGTATAATTATATGCCCCAAGTTCAAGGGCTTTTCAGTCTTCTTTTTATCTCTCACTTATTTTAAAAATAACCATACCGATGTAACTTTTATGGGAAGTACCCAATAATTTTCTACAAAAGTGAGTAATATCTTTACGTAAATATTTCAATCTGTTAGCAGTACTGACTGCAAAATATTGCCGATAAATAAATATTCTGATGAAAAGCTTATGTTTTTAAGCCGCTAACTGACTTATCGCTGTGACTCTACTGTATAATTAAATTCCCCAAGTTCAAGGGCTGTTCAGTCTTCTCCATTTCTCTCTCTTCTCTCTCTCTCTCTCTCTCTGTTTCTCTAACTTGTTTTGCTTTTTCCTTTTGCAATCAGCTTTCTTCCATTCAATTTGTAAGCCGCAATTTCCGTTTGCGACACTTTTGTGGCTCCCCCAAAAACAAGTCATGCTCTGACGCGTTGCAAATATCCGGAGAGAAAGAGATAGGCGTTACTCCTGGCGACCCTTGACTCCATATATGATGATGGGTGATGGCCAAAGCTCTTCCTCATCTGCTGCTAAGGTCGTCCCGCCCGCCTGTCAGCAGCTTTTCAATTTCCTTATAGATTTCCGCTGGTGCACTTTTCACCAGGCTGGGCCCCATCATAAAGTATCTAAGTATCTACATATCTGCTAACCATGCTGACTTGTTTATTTGCATTTTGTAAAACGCTGAGCAATTTGCAATTATCGAATCGTGTTAATTGAATTGTGTGATTTTTGGTTTTTCACTTTTCTTTCGATGGTTTTTTTTATTTGATGCAATTATGAAAACGCGAGTGTCTGAAGTTTGTGGCGGCTTTTATCTATGCAAATTAAGTGGAAAATAAAATAAGCCGCGAGAGAGGGAGGGTAAGGTACGAGGGCGGCTTGAAAAGTCTCAAATTGGATCTTTGAAGGGGAGATGTTTTTTCGGACAAAAAGCATTCTACACAGCAGAGGGTCCTTTTCGGAGATATAATTTTATTATAATTTATTTTTTTTAATTTATTATTATATTGATTGGAGATCTTAAGGGGTTAGGCCACCATCACGACCAGAAATCAATGAATATATTAGGAGATTTTTTTAAATGAAAACTGAAAAATGTTGAGCAAATTCATAACACTAGCTCGAATCCTATCGAATTTTTTAATGGGAAAATAACGTCAGTATAGTCATTTGAATGAAGCCTCTGTAATAGGTTAAGTACAACTGGTCTTTTGGGCTCAATTCTCGTCTGTTTGCAATAAACAAAAATTTTTTTATTATAATTAGGCAATTAGCTATAGCCTGACGTAGGATTTTGTGGAAATTCTGAATTGTCTCAAAACTGCGAAGGATTCGGAAAAAAATCATGTTTTCATCTATATTTCTGATTTTCCTAATTGTTATTAAAAAAAAAATATTCCTTCTAACGTGAAAATCCTACGTTAGGTACAAGCTGATAGATTTACGAAAATTTTGGGGTAAAAAACATTCAAATCGGTGAAGTATTGTTAGAGTAGACGTTTTAAAAAACGTCGTTTCGAGAAAAATCGGTTCAAAGCTTTCGAGCACGACTCCAAGCGTTCTAAATTAATATGCTTCGTTTATTCTTAAGACTATAAGGTTGCTACCTTCGAGAAAAAAAAAATGAATTTCCAAAAGTTCAAAGGTGGCGTAACCCCTTAATATTTAATTTTGGGAGAAAATTTTAGAAAAAAAAACATTGAGTTATTTATCTTAAAACTATGGTATGCCTTACTAAGATAAGATATTGTGATATGATTGATATGAGCGTATGTTGAATGAATACATCTATTTCTAAAATTATTGTGTAAACGGGCAATTCTTTCATGAATAAACTCATTTCGGAGATAATTTTCTGAAAATATTTGTTTTATCCAATCGTGAAAAATTGTATCTTGGATGATATAGATGATATGGATGATATAGATGATAAAGATGATATAGATGATATAGATGATATAGATGATATAGATGATATAGATGATATAGATGATAAAGATGATATAGATGATATAGATGATATAGATGATATAGATGATATAGAGGATATAGATGATATAGATGATATAGATGATATAGATGATATAGATGATATAGATGATATAGATGATATAGATGATATAGATGATATAGATGATATAGATGATATAGATGATATAGATGATATAGATGATATAGATGATATAGATGATATAGATGATATAGATGATATAGATGATATAGATGATATAGATGATATAGATGAAATAGATGATATAGATGATATAGATGATATAGATGATATAGATGATATAGATGATATAGATGATATAGATGATATAGATGATATAGATGATATAGATGATATAGATGATATAGATGATATAGATGATATAGATGATATAGATGATATAGATGATATAGATGATATAGATGATATAGATGATATAGATGATATAGATGATATAGATGATATAGATGATATAGATGATATAGATGATATAGATGATATAGATGATATAGATGATATAGATGATATAGATGATATAGATGATATAATTGATATAGATGATATAGATGATATAATTGATATAATTGATATAGATGATATAGATGATATAGATGATATAGATGATATAGATGATATAGATGATATAGATGATATAAATGATATAAATGATATAAATGATATAGATGATGTAGATTATACGTGATGCGCTCCATACAATTTGTGAACCCCTCCTCTCTCTCGGTAACCAGCCGAAGTATCTTTGAACTTCTTGTAGAACCAATAAGTAAAAAATAAATTAAAAAAATAATACAATTTTAAAAAAATAATAAATTTTCCTTTCGTATCAGCCAGCGTGTTCGCAATGGTCGAATTCGGTTATGAGGGATCTGACCTCTAATACGCGAATATCCTTATTTGTTTTTTTTTTTTAGATTGTAGTAGATTTTAAACAGATCCTGAAAAATATAATGGTGCAGTTCTCCTGCTATTTCTCAGGCAGACTCCACATTTAACTTTTCTTTCATCATCATCATCTATTTCTTTAACTCCTTGAGGAGCATAGGGCCTCAACTTTTCTTACATGAGGACCCAAATGTTGACTGACTTGTCAAACTGCCCTCGTGTTAAGTGCAAATAAATAGTGTTTGGTCTGGACACACTCAAGTAATTACCCACGCCGATGGTAAACAATAAAAATAAAAACAAAAACAACAACTAAAACAAAAACTGACAAGTAAACAGCAAATGAACAATAAGAAAACAAAAGCAACAAAAACAAATCAGCTGCGCAAGCGCACAGATCAAAAGACAAAAGCCGACAAAAAACCAAAAAAAACTCAAAAAACCAGGCCGACCTTTTAAAATTGCAAAGGAGAGAGAGCTGAGCTCGAGAGAGACCCAAACCCCGAGCCTAGGCCAAGACAAAATTAAACTTAAAACGAAAAAAAAACGAGCTGAAAATTCAAATTTATTTACACTTTGACGCATTTAAAACCGACTCCGAAAACACGTCCCAAGGCAGCTCAACAAATAAATGACACAAAGAACAAACTAAACTATAACGATGTGAAAATTAAATGAAAATGAAAAAAATTAAATGGGATAATAGAAATAAAACTAAAATACTAAAAAACCATAAAACTAGAGAACTGAAAACTGATAAAAATCAAGAGCAAAGCAAAAAAAAAATAAAAATAGAGCAACTTCTGCGCAGAAATTTACGAGCACTGCCCAAATTGCATTAGCGCAAAAAAATACTTATATACCAAATGGAGAACTTTCGAACTGAGAATTTTCCCACGTTCATAAGTAGAACTACAGATACAACAACTACAACTGCTGTGCTCAGGTGTTGGTTGGTCCAACACACACAGATACTCAGAGGGAACTCAAACAAATTACATTATTTTTAAATACTCATACAAATTGTCTGGATCGCTGACGCAATTTGCAGTTTTATGCTGGACAGGACCCGCAGGTCCTTCAGCTGGTGGTTGTTTTTAGTTTGTTTTCCTGATACTTTACCTAACGATAGCCATCAAGCGCTCCCGCAACCCTCTGCTTCATGCTGCACTTGCTGCAATACATTTTGCATTGGAATTTTTTTTTGTTGCCAAGGGTGCAGAACACCCTCAGCAGCAGACAGAGACCAAAGTGTATGTACACTGAAAGAAATCAAATGTGAGCAATTAAAAAATGTATATTGATAAAAATACTGCAAGTCCTCAAATGCAAAATGTACGCCGATTTTTTCAAACGGAATTTTAGCGAAAAATTTGATATCTTGTTTCTAATCTTAAAAAAATCGTTGAGAACAAAGTGTTTGTACACTGAAAGAAATCAAATGTGCTCAATTGAAAAATGTATATTGTTAAAAATATGGCAAGTCCTCATATGCAAAATGTACGCCGATTTCTTCAAATGGAATTTTAGCGTAAAATTTGATATCTTGATTCTAATCTTAAAAAAATCGTTGAAATTCTTTAAAAATTAGTTAGATCAGTTAATATTAAAAAAAATTCCTTAAAATTCTTTAAAAATTAGTTAGATCAGTTAATATTAAAAAAAATTCCTTAAAATTCTTTAAAAATTAGTTAAAAATATATTTTATAGAGGTACCTTTATGAGATTTAACAAAAAAATTTAATTACTTCGAATAGATTTTTTGTGGATCGTGGATCAGAATAGTGTACTGATTTTTTCGTTTATATTTTTACGAATGCAGTGGGTGCAAACCACACAAAACAGTGTGTACACACACCAAAATGGAAAAACTAGTTGCATTTGTTCTATCAATCAAGTATTGTTTTGGGGAAAAAGAGTTTTTTTTTTTTTGGGTATCAAACTATAAATCTGAAAAAGTAAAAATGTATTTTATTATACCTTTATCAGTTATTTAATTTATTCTCAAAAACTTAAATTTTGAAAATTGTACATAATTGTGTGTATACATTTAATTAAAAGATAAAATAGCTACAAACTATTTATATTTTGAATTTATTTATACTTTTTAATCATATAATGAAGATAGTGTTTAGGTTTTTAGTCGTTTTTCCTGATTTTGGGTAATTTTAAATTAAAGTAAATGTTGATATTATACAAAGTCCTGTGCTTTGCCAATACATGAACGAGACTTATTTTTATGAAAATTTTCTAAGCCATAGTTCTGTACAGCCGCTTGTTAGTTGTTAGTATCCAATTACTTAATTAATTAATCCAAAACATGATTTTACATTTAAAATTACAAAACTATTAAAAGTAATATTGCCTAAACAGATTAGCGATGGGACTTATCTAAACCCATTAATGACTTAAAAGTAGTCCCTTTAAAAGTAAAGGACGAAAAAGGAAAACCTATAGACTTATTTTTCCGCCTTACCACAGCCGAAGTGGCCTTGATCCTTGAACATAATACAGAACTCTTCAGATTTTCGTAGCCATCTTATTCTAATTTCTGCCTTTGGGGTTACAAAAAAAAGACTTTAAAAAGTATTATTATCTATACTTAAAACTATAAAAATAAGGGAAAATATCACATTTGATAGTATTGATAAATAACTTCAGTAAACTTAAGTTTCCAAAATTTATTGAAGAACAATTTTTTTAATGGCTTAAGCAAAAATTTACCTATATAATTTTTTTAAATCTTTTCACATCGAATTTATATAATACCTTCTCAAATATTTTATCCACCCATGAGTTTTTATTGTTTTTCAAAACTAAAGCTACAAGTTAAATTTCATCAACATTTTTTAAAGCTTTTTATATAAATTTTAGTACATTTTTTTTATGAATTAGAATAAATCTTTTTTGGTCTGTACAACCGACACAATTTTAGTGAAATAGACTTCTGTGCAACTTCTAAAAATTAGAATATAGGGTACTTAATTCAGGTGCCATTGTTGCTGTTATTGTGTTATATATTTTAATTAATAAAATAAAATTATAATTTATTTAGGAGTAGTCATCGAGAAGAAAAGTTATATCCGACAAACGTTGGATTAGCTTATAGATATATTCCAATAGGGTAGGGACTTTTCAATGTTATGTACCTTATAAATATATTTATATTTTTTAATATTAGATATGTAGATATGCTTCACTGTGACTTAAAGCAAATAGTCATTTTTCCTGATATATAGTATGAGGTTTTTTTAATAATAAATAGTAGAGGGTTTAATTTTATATTTTTTTCTTTATTTGAGATTATAATTATTTATTAATTTTTTTTATTAAGATAGTTGGGTCGCATGCGGCGGCGTTATTGGGCCGAAATGTGGGGCCGCGTCATCGAAAATGGGGTCCAACGAATCGACCGCTGCAAACGTGCCCGCCGTGGCCATATGCACGAAGTCGAGTTCCATTCGTAAATGTTTTGATTGTACTTCAAGCCGTTACTTAAGTTTTTGAAATATCTCAAATGGTTATTTAAAAAAAAAACAGTTTTCAAGTCCTTAATGGAAAACCGTATAGATGATGTTTTTTTAATAATAAATAGTAGCTGGTTCAATTTAGTATTTTTAGCTTTTTTTAAGATTAAAAGCCCATTTAAAAATGCAGAGTTATCAAAGACCATGTATCTAAATTCTCTAATACTAAAGCAAAACAAAAAAATTTAAACTCCAGAAAAAATTTCATTAAAATAATTATTATTATTATTAATTCCATACTCCTTTAGGATTTTAAGGATGCAACAAATATCTTCCAGTTATTTTAATTTTGCGCGATTTGTGTCAACTCGTTAAACGATTTGCACGTTTCGCTTTGTACGGTTCTCCTCCATGTCATTGCAGGTCTTCCCCTTCTCCTGATTAACTGCGGGTTCCAAGTTAGCGCAGCATGCGGGACGTCATCATAGGGTTTACGTAGCGTATGGCCTATCCATCCATAACATATTTACGTTTTCTTATTTCCTCATTTAAGGCAATTTGATTAGTCTTCCTCCACAGCTATTCATTCGATATTGGTCTCTGCCTTATATAATAAAACAGATTTCACGCGTGCGTTAAAAATTTTAACTTTTGATTTTAAATGTAATATAAAATAATAGTTAAGAGAAATATAATGCATTATGGATTGCTTTAAAGGTTTAAGTGCCTAATTTTGCTCAGTGTATTGGCCCGCTTAATGTTTGCAAGTTTTGCTTGATATACTTCCCTATTTTATTTGTTGCATTTCCCATATCCTGATTGCATTTCTATATAATTTTGTTATTTATCTGTCAAATAACAAGATAGTAAGTAAGTCTAGTAAAGGTAGTTCTTTATCTAGAGTAAGTTCCCAGCAGTTAGTTACTGTTGGTGGTTGTTCTGGCATTTTGATTTGTGCGCGAGAGTTTTGGAATTTAAAACTGTTTGTACTCCAGCAAGTAACCCTCATGAAACCAAAAAGTTTTTCACTTGTTTTAAAGCCCGCTCAAGCGTTCCTGCGGGGTCCTGGGCTAGTTTTTGATTCTCCCACGCGTTGAAGGTCCTGGAGCGCAATGAGCTGGAACGACAAGTACGTTGTGTAGTATGTTTATGTATCTCTAATTTATCAAAAAATTATGTTTACTAGTAACTTATGTTTTTTTTCGGGTAGCCCGCGTGGGAATGTTTTATAATTTTAATAGACTTGGCTATTAAAAAGTCATTGCGTAGCTCATTAAGTATATTTATATATAAGGTTATATGCATATTGACTGGCCCAAAAAGGTTTAGGGTTTCCAACAGCGCACACAGACACACCTTTTTGCCGGGGCTGTAAAATGAGCAAGGCTGCTGAGATTTTTGCTCATGATTTGGCTTATGCACAAAAAGCCGCAGGATACTAACCTGGTTGGTTGTAGTATCTTTGCCCAAATTCAATGTAAATCAAAAGAACAACAAGCAAAATGGGCAAACAAGAAAACAAGCAAACAACATCCGGTAATTTACTTCCTTTAGTTCCGTGTATAGACTGCACCTTGAAAACCAAAAACAAAATACAAATACAAATCTTGAATGAACAGTTCAGTGCACTGGCTTGCAGTGTCCTTTTGTTAAGCCGCAAGTGGTAGAGATTTCAGTCTTATGAATGAACTACTTGGGTTACTTGGGTATGGCTGCCAAGGACAAAGACGTCTGCGTCGGCGCACAAGCATATTAGGCAAATCCAAAAAAAAGGAACTCACAACAGAGTTACCCCAAAATTGGCCTGGCAGGTAGCGCAGCTAGTTTTACAATCTAATATAGCATTTGTATCTCAACGAGCTGATACTGAAAGTATCTGATAGATACTTTGCCTGCCGTCTGTTGAGCAAGTGCGCCTGCAGTTTCTCACAGCGTTGTTGTAGTTGTTGTTGTTGCGTGTGACTCGGAAACAGCACTCGGATATGTTTGTGTGTGTGTGTGTGCATCTGTATCTGTGTATGTATCTATGTGGGTGTGTACCGCACAATCTGGCATACGAATTACACCAAAAAAAAAAGCGCAAACTCAGCCGCACAACTGTTGTGCCGCCGCACTCTCCCTTACCGAAACATTCTCACTCTCTCCCTGCGTCTCTGCGATCTACAGGCGCACATATGTTGTTCAAAAACTGTCGACGCATACAGTTTGGTTGTTGTTGCTGTTGTTGTATCTTGTATCTGTATCTGTAGTCATGGTAATACTCGGCGGACAGGTGCACAATTTGACGTTCGCCAGCCGCTTGAGTTGCGTTTGCTTTGCCCTTTTGCCAGGGTCTCTGGTCTGGGTCTCTGCTTCTCTTCTGGCTCATACCTCATACATTGGTTGTTGTTGTTTTTATTTCTTTTTTTTTTGGTTTTGTTTTTGTAAACCACATGTACCGTATAGTGCGCCACCTTCTGTGCCGCGGCACAGTGGGAAACGGCTGTAAATGAGCCATTTAGCGAGTCAACTTGACCAACTGTTGGCAAGATCAGTTTAATTTTAGTCAGGACTAAGGCCAAGATCAAAAGCCTAGAGCCACTACAACAACTACACAGACCGACTTTAACCCTCGTAAGGGCAACAAAGTCTACGTTTAGCTATAAAGTTGCGATTTTAGGACTTGTTTTATTATAACAATTAAATGTAATAATAATAAATTATTGTTTACTGCTAGTAAAATTTAAAAAAAATTCGTGCGTCATATTCTAAATTTTTCTTTATTTCAATTTATTTACATTTACAAAGCAAAAACTTTATTTCAAATGTTAGGATAAAAATTAACATTTTTTTGATACCAGATTTTTGTTTATGTATTTTAATTTGGAATATGCCATAGAAAATCTCTATTTATTAAAAACATCGCCGTTCAAATTTGGCTCTAAACTGTAGGTCCCTGTTACTATGTTCAAACAGTTATTAATAGAGATCCTCATACCCCTCCAAGGGGTTAAACAGGAAATTATTATTTATTTGGAATATGTCATATGAGTCAATCAGCTAATTTTGTAGATAAAATAGTAATGGCAAGATTGATTGTCAATCCCATCAATAGTAAGCAATACTTTTTGCTAAAAGTTGATATTATACAAATCGATCTGGATACCCAAAATGTAAGATATGATACAAGAAACGCGAAATACATTTTGCGATTATTTTTGAAGCCATATTTTGACTAAAATCCTGTATTTCACTTTTATTTAGTTATTTTTTTTAACTGAATATATTTAATCTTTGAAAAATTTTCGTATACCAAGCAAATAATATGTACTTCAACTAAATTGGAAATTGTAGTACTGAGAAGAACGAATTTTTAGAATTTTTTTTTTGATTAATGCAAAATTATTTTCCTTGACGATTTTTTTTCCAATCATTTGATACTTAAACTAGATTGGAATTTTCAGTACTAAGAATAACGTGCAGAACGTATTTTTAGAACTCAAGAATTAATTTTAATTAATCCATAATTATTTTTCTTGACGTTTTTTTGTAATTATTTTTTATTTTACCACAACATAAAATTATTTATTTATTTCTAACTTTTCTACTGTGTGGTTTTTCTTAAAAATTCTCAAATAAAAAACAAACAAATTAAATAAATATTTGAAAAACAAATCTTATTAAAAATTTTGCCACAATAAAAAAATTGTATATTTAATTCAAGCTACTTACTGTTTGGTTATTTAAAAAAAATAGCAAATATAAATAAAATAAAAATTTGAGGAACAAATTTTAAATGCTCTAAAAAACATAATTTTATATTTCCTATAAGGCGGAATAATAAGCTTTACAAAGTCAGTGTGAAATTGAGTAGTGAAATATATATTTTCAATACTAAAAAATATTTGCAATACTAAAAAATATTTTTTTTTCAAATTTTTTATTCCTTTGAGTTTTAAAATTAGATAAAGCACTGTCTTAAAATTTATTATGGGCTTTAAAATTTGATATCTTACTTTAATAACATAAAATTACTTTCAACCAGGAGACCAAAAAAAAAATTTTCGCTAACAATTTCTTTTTTTAAACATAACTTAATTTCAAAATCTGTTTCGGCTCTTATTTTTAAAATTTTTTGAAAACAAACAAACAACCCATAAATATATCTGAAAAATATTAGAAGATTAATCTTACTCTGATCAGGAATTAAAATAAATATATTAATATATTTAAAAAATTTTATTTTATCAAGTCGATTTTTTCGGATAACCTGTTTTCTTATAAAAAATTAAAATATTCAAAAAGTCATTAAGTTTTTTATCTATTTCGAAAATTTCTTTAAAATAACAATTTAAGCTTAAATTTTCTACCAAAAATAAATTTCGAAATATAATTTAACAAGATCATCTGAAATATATTAAAAGCTTACCAATTGAAATTACTTCAAAAAAAT
Organism: Chymomyza amoena; assembly: GCA_037043745.1. Classification (NCBI taxonomy): domain Eukaryota; kingdom Metazoa; phylum Arthropoda; class Insecta; order Diptera; family Drosophilidae; genus Chymomyza; species Chymomyza amoena. Next base: position 357,711 of record JBAMAX010000771.1, read on the forward strand.
TAATTTTAAAAATAAAATTTTGTATTAATCTTACAATGCAAATATAATTTCCTTAATTAAAGTTAAAAAAACTAACAAAAAATATTATTTCATTTACATTTTAAATTTTTTAACAACTCAAAAACAATCCTTCCTTGGTTTTGAAATTACAAACGAAAAATTTAAAAAAATTAAAGAATATAACAATTATTCAATTTAAGTGGTTGATTTATTTATTTTTTTGCGTTCTTTATCTCTTTGTGGAGCATAGGGCTTCAAATTGTTTTATATAAAACTAAAATATATTGTTAATTTTTTTTTAAATTGTAGTAGTAAGAGTTGAGTTAAATCAATATAGCTGAAACAATTAAATTGCATAAAAATTTTTAATAAAAAATATATAAAATAATAAACTTTTTAAAATACTTACACCCAAAATGTTTCCCTTTCAACTGTCAGTGCCAAAACTTGTTTAATAAAGAAAAATTCAAAAAATTTTAAAAAGTCAAAAAGTTTTTATAAATAGTGCTGCTAGGCAATATAAATATGATTAATTAATCTTAATAATTTTTTAGAATAATTTTAACCCATTAAATTGAAAAAATTGTTATTGTTATTGGTTTTTCATTTTTTTAATCCAATTTTCTAATTAGATATTTAAAGAATTAAAAAATTAAACTGGCCAAGAAATTTTATGAAGCTGCTCTGCTAGGGAATTAAGAAATGATCAATATTATTTAATAAAATAAAAAATTTTCAACGTATTAAATTGCCAACATTTTCGAATATACCATACATTTTATTTTTTCCACAACATTACAACTAATTTTCTAATTATATGTAAAAAAAACTTCCAAATATTTTGAAAGTCAAGAAGTTTTTTCGAAACAACGATGCTAGGGAATATTAAAATGATTAATTTCATTTAAATAAATTTTCAACTTATAAAATAGACATAATTTTTAAAATAATTTGGAACTTATTAAATTAAAAATATTTTGATACATACATATATTTTAAAAATTGTTTTCAAACCCAATTTTCTAATTAGACGTTTAAAGAATTAACAACATTTTAAAAAGTCAAGCAATTTTTTGAAGTATAGAGATTTGGAAAACAATTAAAATTATTAAATAAAATGTTAAATTTCAACTTAATTTCGAATACCATACATTTCATTTTTTTCTACAACATTGCAAAACCAATTTTCTAATTAGTTTAAAAACTCCAAAAATTTTAAAAGTCAAGAAGTTTTTTTTTTATATGCTGCTAGGGATTAATAATAATATTCCTTAAAATGATTAATTTCATTTAAATAAATTTTCAACTTTCAATTTTTAAAATAATTTATAAATATTTACAAATTGTTTTTCTATTTATTTATAACATACCGAATTTTCTAATTTAACGTTAAAAGAATTCAAAAAATTAAAAAGAGTCAAGAAATTTTTTAAAGCGCCTCTACTAGGGAATTCGAAAATAATTAATATTATTTTTTAAAATGTTAAAATTTAAAATTTTTTAATTTCCAAAATTTTTGAATATACCATACATTTTATTTTTTCAACAAAATTCTAAATCCAATTTATCAATGAGATAAATTTTTATGCTGCTAATATTATTACGTATAGTATACTATGATAATATATAAAAATTATATATAACTTAGAAAAAAACTAGCCAAAATTTTTAAAAATAATGTTTTTTTAACTAATGGATCTCTATATGCTCCTTATTTTGTTATGCTACTGCATCATAAAGTGCTACCTAATGCCACCTTAGTACTTTGGCTATACTTGGGTTAAAGAGATTCCCAAACGTACTCACTCGTACACATAGCTGCAGCTACAAGTACAACAGCTATCAAAGTATCTGGTTTCATTTCCGCTCTACATATACACACACACACACACACACACAAGCAGTTCAAGGAGCTGTGAAGATAAAAACAACACATAAGGCGGCCTCACTGTCTTCAGACTGTTCCAGACTTACTACCAATCTGCGTGTCACAGGCTCAGTCCCAGCCTCCTCAGCTGCCAAACTGCCCCTATATCAAGTCAGATATATGCATATGTGCATGTGTGCGTGTGTGTTTGTGTTTGTGTTTGTTATTGTCTTATAGCGCATAAACGTCGTCTCTTGGTCTAACAATCAAAGCATTTATATCTTTCGAGCTCTTGTACATACTCGTAGTATCTGTGTTTATTTGTTGTCAAAATGTTGGGAAAAATTGCAGTTTAGGAGCACAAACTCGACATTTCAAGTTCAGTTTACATAGAAAATTGATATTTTTCTTTGGCGGAAGTGGCCAACAGGTGTGTGTGTGTGAGAGTGTGTGTGTGTATCTAGAGTGGGGTGAGGTGCAATTATGTTAGTATGCGTGTTAACAAAACAACAACAATAACAACAACAACAACAACAGCCACTGGCATTTGCTGTTTACGATTTCCTTCCGTTTTGCAGAGTAACAGTTTATATTTATTAAGCTTTGCTTCTAACAGGTTCTTTACACGCTTCTGTTCTTTGCTTGCTTTTTTTTTTTTGCTTTTTTTGTGGAACAATCCACAACTTTTTTTTAATTTATATGCGTCACGCGCAACAACGCTGCATTGACATCCGATTTACATTAGTTGCACGATCAGACAGAGAGAGAGAGAGAGCGATGGAGCGAGCGGGAGTCTCAGGGGGGGCCATACAAACGCTGCAACACGTGGCTACGTCACACACACACACAGATACACACCGGAAGTACTTACAACTAGACAGAAGACAAAGGGAAATTGTGATGATAGTAAATATATACCAAATAGGTTATATATAGCGCATAACTACAGCTTCTGTGGCTGCAGTTTGCACGTGCAGACAACTTTAAGGTCTTATTTACCTTTGCTCCTCATCGACATCTTTAAGGATTCCAAACAGCTCAAGTGTCAGCGAGTGCCGTCTGTCATTGCACGCCCTCTACCTACAAACAAAAAACGATCTCAAAAAAAAAAGTATCTCAAACACAGCTGTTGAGCAATCCTGCAATCCTTTATATGTCTGTAGGCGCTTCCTGTAACTCCCCTCTCTGCGCAATTGCCATGGAACGCGCTTTATTGCATTAAATTGTAATCCTTTTTAGCACTACACGTTCTCCGGGTGCTCTTTGTTCGCTCCTGTGAACAAGTTCTTAATTGAAATTCTATATAAATTGGTTTAGGCCGCTCTAGCCTAGCTCTAGCCTCTCATATAGGTAACGCCCCTACGCACCCCTTTCATATGGCACACACCATTCATTTGATATTCAAAACTGGCTTGTCTACCTCTCGCTCTAGACGACGTGTATCCATAAGATAATTATTATGGACGAACCTAACCTGGGCACAAAAAGTGTCGCCAGATTTGTGTATTGGTTCTGCCAGGGTAGCCACCACTTCAGTTTTTGGCAGCCAACTCCGAAACTCGCTCCGCTCTTTAATGCGCACGTGCTTCAACCGGAAATGATCGTCAGCAAGGCGCTTCTTTTATCCCGCTCTAGCACAGGGCAGCTGTCATTACCTTGTTTAAAATTTTAGTTGTTTTTTTTCGGTTTTTTTTTTGTTGTATTTCCGTTTTTAAACATTTCTATTGTGCGGCTTACACTTTACGCAGCAAATCAAAAATTTATCTCATAGATACATACATATATACTGCGCGTGTGCTGGCGGAATTTTTAAGTAGCCGAAAAAAACCGAAAAAAAAAACCTGCGCCATCCTTTTTTGGTAAAGTTCATTAAGACCAAAATGGTCAACAGCTGTTAATGTTAATTTTTTGTGCTTATTTTTATTTTTGTATCTTTTGGTTACTTGCTGTTTGCCAAGTTCACAAATTTTCGACCAAAAACATGCTTTTATGCTTTATCAGCTTTATATACATATATATCTTATAGGTACATAATGTGCTTATATGTTTTTCTGTTTTTTTTGCTCAAGTACACATTGAAGTTTTTCCTGGAATTACTTGAGCTGTCTCAGCTGCACAGCGCAAACTAAGTATAAATTGTTGCTGTTGTTATCACTCAATAATGTCAAACAAATCAATAAAAAATAAAATATAAAAAAAAAAAACGCATATTACAAAGAAATTTAACTGATAACAAACAAACAAAAAAAAAAATGCATTGCAATTGCTTGCTAAAGCTACAATATATCTTTGTCAGTCCTATATAGTAATAATATGGTTATAACCATAAAAAAATAAATTGCGACTGGTTTTCCTTCACAGCAGAGTATTTATCTACAGATATGCTGTTCTTTGTGCTAAAATCGAAAATATTTTTTGAAATTATTAGTAAAAATAAATAATAACAAACTTTTCTGTTCCCAGGGATTTTCCATACCTTTTTTTATCAGTTTAAGTGAGCGATGGTAGCTGCCAATCAGAGACACAGATTTAGCTTATAGAATTGAAGTTTTAAGTTCGTAAAATAGGATTGAAAAATAATGATTATAAACAAAAATACTTGCACATAGTTAAAAAATAATCAAACCTGACTAAAAATATGGGTTAAATTATGATATCTAATATTTCGTTCATATATTTTTTCAAAAAATCCTGTTTTATAATCAAAAGTCTATGCTAAGTTGTACTTTTGGAATACGTTCAAAAATTGATTAAAAAAATTCATGTTCTGATGAGTTCCTTTCGTTACGTGACGATTTTTCCATGTGTTTTTTCTATAAATTTTAAAATTTTAAATTATAAATCTCCCAGCTTATTTTTGCTGCTAGAAACAGTTCAATTATAATGAATATATCCTAAGAAGGTAGAATCCACTCGGTAAGGAGAACCAAATACTGCAAAATCGAATCCTTGAGAGTTCACAAATAACGCAGTACTACAAAATAAAAAAAAATAAAAACACTTTTAAAATGAACTAGTGTACGTTGTAGGTCTTGACGAGTAAATCACGATAATGTGTTCCAAATTGTCTAACACCCCGAAATTCTCAAGTTATTGCTTAAAACCCGTTTTTCGTGTACTGCGATTACTCCAACAATCATAACGTCGTCACTTTTCAACCGATTTTCGATTGCTTTGCGGCTTTGGAAAGAAAAAGATTCAAGCTTTCAGATGATACATTTGTTGATACTTCATACACGAGATTTTTTAAAAGTTATCTAAAATTTACCCTTTTTTTCCCTTTTTTCACACTTTGACGTCTTTTTTATATAACATTTTGGTAAAAAAACCTTTATTTTTTTAAATTTGATCTTAAAGAAATATTAATGTCGAGTAAGAAAAGTCATGGTTTATCAAAATCGGACGATAAAACAAGAATATTAAACTTGCATTGACAAAAAAAAATGCGTTTGTTCATGAAGATCTTTTAATTTTAGAATGAAAACATCTACTGATTTTTTCAAATTAAAATTTTTCTAGTGAGAATAAGTTCTACAATATTATCTTTGAAAGCACTGGAAAAAGACCCTAAACTTGTAATGTATTTTAGTTTAAAACAAGGGCTTCGTAAAATAAAGAAAATCCTTACTTTTAATTAGCAAATTTTATTTTGAGCAGACTAAAAAAACTTGAGAATTTCTTGGGAATTTTTATAAGCCACACTTTAATTAAAATTTAAACAAATAGATCTTTAAAAAAATCCACAAAACTTAAGACACTAATTATATATAAATGAAAAAATATTTACGATATCTTTACACGATTCCTTTGAATCTTTCCTCAGCTCATTATTTCGATATCAAATTATTTAATTATTACGCAAAACAATTAGGTTAAAAAATATGACTTCCTTATAAAAACTCAATTCGAAATTTTTAGTCGAATTCGCAGAATGGACAATTTCGAAGTTGGCAAAGAGGTTTTTTTACTCAAAGAAATGCTGAATATTGACTAAATAACTTTTGTAAAAAATAATTTAATTTATCTCGCAGATTGGACCCATAAGTTTTAGAGGTTAAATATTGTCATTGACAAAAAAGGTCTTATGGAAAAAAGTAAAAAAAATGTCCAAAATTAGAAACGATGTACAAAAAAATTTTTTTTTATTAAAAGCTGTTCCGAACTTTCCAACACCTTAAACTAAGACTTAGCACAGCAATTAATTATAAAAATAATTCTTTTGAGTCAGCTCAAATCTTTTCAACTTTTCTTTTTATATATGTAGATATTCCGAGTAGGCTTTAAAAAATGAGAAGTTGAATTGTAATAATATTTTATCTTGGAAATGCTTCAAAAAAAACTTTTCTAAATTTTGCAACCAAAGTTTGGAAGTGAAATGTAATTTTTCTCCTTGAAGAAAAACTACCTTTTGGCTAAACAAAATTTCTTTGAAAAACGCGAAAAGTTTTCAAAATTATGCCGAAGAATTTTAGGAATAGATTTTTTTACTAAAAGAAAACCCGTCTTTTGGCTAAATCAATTTCTATGAAAACCTCGTAAAGTTTTTAAAATGTTGCGGACGGTTTTTGGGAATGGATTTCAAGTTGGAAATGTTATTTTAATATTTTTCTACTTGAAGAAAATCTGATTTTTGGCTAAATAAATTTTTATGGAAGACTCGAAAAGTTTTCAAAATTTTGCGGCCAGACTTAGGAAATGGAATTTTTCTTTTCGAAGAAAAACTTCCTTTTGACTAAATCATTTTTTATGAAAAACTCGAAAAATTATCAAAATTTTGCGGACGGATTTTGGAAATGGATTTCAAGTTGGAAATATTATTTTATTATTTTTCTACATTAAGAAGTTCTGACTTTTGGCTAAATAAATTTTTATGGAAGACTCGACAAGTTTTCCAAATTTGTGGAGTCGAAATGTGAAAGTCAGGAATGTTATTTTTCTACTTAAAAACAATTTGACTCTTGCCTAAATAAATTTTGAGGAAAAGAAAGTTATTTTCCCCTTGAAAAGAAGCTGAATTTTCAACAAAATAATTTTATATTTTATTCAGAAGGCAGACTATGAATATACTATACTTTTATAATATTATTATGCTTTGTATATCTTTAAATTCTTTAAATTCGACGAAATAAAGAAGCTTTCAAATTTGGCAAAGAAAAATACAAAAGTTTTGTAAATCCATTTAAGATTTTGGACATATGAGATAAAAAGACGTTAATCCAAATTATTAAGAATAAAAGAGGTGCCTAATGGACAAAGAAAATTTTAGTATAAAATTTTAATTTAAAATTTTAATATAAATTTAAGAATCATTTAAAAAAAGGTAATTAGCATTGTTTTTTTGGAAAAAATAATAACTTAATAATTATTCTTTAACATGCTTTTTATAATTAACATTATTTTTTGGAATCAAATTTTTATTGTAATTAACCAAAATATTTATAATTACGCAAAAATCTAGCTTCTTAACTGCTTAAAGAAATTTAACTTATTTTCAAGAAAGAATGTCGTGCTTTCACACGAATTTGGAGTTTTTGCATTTATCTAACGTTTTGGAGTTTCAAATATTTTCATCTATTTTTTTATTATTATTTTCTTATTTTCCATAATGTTGACATCATAATTACGTGTGTCTAAAACTCACCAAAGTCTTTGTTTATTTCACGTACTTTAAAAAACTTTAACTGAAATAAAATGCGGTATTGTCATTGGCTGTTTGTTCAAATCGGCTTATAACACGTTTAAGAGTGCATGATGGCCACCATTTTGAAAAAAAAAATGAACAAAGAGTTATATAAAATAATATTTGGCATTTTTTTATAGAAAAAAATGTCATCTAGCTTTATATGTCTTTTGAGTGTAAAACAACTCTTGGTTATTTTTTTATTTTTTTTTTCCATAAATCGACAAGAAATTATGGCAGCAACAAAAACACGTACGCTACAACTAATTTTCTATACATATGTACAATATACATATATACATATATGTATTGTTGTTATTTTTTTGTTGTTTTTTTTTTTATGTGCTGCTGAAGACTCGTCAGACAAATGAAACGACTTTTATCGCTGTGGGTTGTCGGCCTTTTGCATGAGATCATATGCCGACAGCTAACCAATCCCACTTTGTCTAATTATGTTTGAGTGTGTGTGTGGTGAGGCTGGTGTATCTATGAGATATGGTTTCTTTTTTTTACACTCTATATAGTATATTATGTGCCATGGTCATCAACAACAACATCAATTCGTTGGCGTTGGGCTGATGAGCTGCTGCCCACATGAGATGATGGCCAGTGGGAAGCAAGTTGATGACTTGGTCAAAACGCGCACTCTATGAGGTCTTTGATACTTTCAAGTTTTTGGCCATTTTGTAGCGTCGCGACGAGAGGCAACCATAATGTGTTGACGTTGGCGTTTGTATTTTATTTTTTTTTTTGGTTTTTGTGTTTTTGTTAATTGTTTTAAACAAACAAAAGACTAATAGCGACTAATTTTATGGCACAACTGTACCTGCCCCTAAATGATGTGTTATAATTTACGTGGGTTGATTTTTAAGTTATGGGAAGTGGGTGGGAAAATGTGTGAATTTTTTTCAAAATTTGATGGAGCACTTTTTTCATTATGAATTACAATTTTTTTATCCTGGGCCGCTCCTTATTTTCATGCTGATTTATTTGTAAGTTAATAACTAATTGCATTTATACTATTGAAAATGTTGCTTTTCTGCAAGCGAAAGTACAAGATTTCTGACTTAGAACTTTCAGTTCTCAAAATGCGGCTTAAAAATTTGGAAAACTATTTTCTGTGGTATGGCTGTAATATAGAGTTTTCCAATAGAGACTTGACAACTATATTAGGCAATATATTATATTCAAGGAGAAACTTTCGTAAATTGCTTTTAATGAATAGGACGAAAAAAATCACATCCATGGATTACCCATCAAATACTTTGTGCGGCGATTTGGGGCTGCACCTAATCTGCTGGTAATTCTGCAATCCTGGTGATTCAACTTCTTTTTTTTTAATACATTGAACATGTAAACTATTAAGATTTGAAAGCCTCTTAAATCAAAGCCACGATATAGTTTGTATATAATAAAATATAATACATATTTAATATATTATATGTACACTAAAGTTAAGCTTGACTTCTTCTTCTACTTCTTCTTCTTCTTGGTATCCTCTTCTCCCAGTCTCTGTTGTTAGAATTTAGAAAATTTTTCTTTGTAGCCTAGAAGCTACAAATTTTTTTAGTGAAGCTTATTCAGATATCTTTGATGTACCTGAAACTTTTATCTATATAAATCATTTTTATATTTTTTAAATAATTACAAATTAATAATAACATAGTGTAACTACCATACATGGAAATATTTTGACCTAAAGCTAATGCATAGAGTATTCTTCATGCAGGGCCGTAGAGAGAATATCCCAAGGCCCCGGGGGAAAGTCATCGGATCCGGTAGTTCCCCTACATCCGAAATTTTTCTTAATTCATGAAAATACGTTTAATTTTTGAAAAGTGTGAGATCAAAAAAGTATAGAGAGGATGTTCTGAGAGAATTGATCGATTTGATAAAATCATAAAAATTCGGATGTTGTCATAAAACTACAATGCAGATCTACAAAACAAACACGCAACTCAAAGAATTTTTATCTTTTTATTAACTAAATTAGCATTAGATATGTTTCACAATAACCGTCAAGGTGATTATAATTTTGACTTTTGTGCTTTAGCATGAGGCGAATGCTTTTATAATATCATTAAAGTTGAGTTTTCCTGCTAACTCAGATTCCAAATACAAAGTTGCCAATCTTAAAGACTCGATTCTGAGTTGAACAAGAACGATGATTTTTTTAAGCAAAAAATTAACCGAATGACTCTCGAGCCCATCCGAGAGCTACGGGCCCGGGAAAAAAGTCCCCGATTAATATACTATATGCATACTTAAGTTAGCTTGACTTCTTCTTGGTATCCCCTTCTTACAGTGGGCCTCCTAGCTTGATTTAGCTGTTAAAAATATAAGATTTTTCTATTAACCCTAGAAGACACAATTTTTGTGTGAAGCTTATTTTTTTATTCAGATGTCTATTGATGTTACTAAAAAGTATCTTGTTATACCAATTCAAAAAAAAATATCCATTTTAAATCATTAACAATGGGAAATAATTTATGTTTTACACGTTTATTTGGCATTACAAAATATAAAGAATAGATATTCTTCAAAGCTAAAGCTAAATAATAGATAATCTTCATAGCTAGATTTTTCTTTGCAAATTTGTTAACTTTATCCCTTATTGGTAACAAATATTACCATTATATAGTCAAAAAATAATATAACATAAAAAAAATTAAATGGAATTGATACGGCTTAACTCCTATAATAAAAAAGATACCTTTCGTTTTACCAAATGTTATGCAACAAAATTTAAGAGCATATAGAGTATAGCATAGTGTGCTGCCTATATGATCGAAGATTAACGAACTAATATGCTAAAAAAGATGCTTAAAATAGAGCTGGGCATCGATTTGATTAAAAATCGATTTAATCGATTCTTTTTTCTGATAATAAAATCGATTCTTGTTTATTGAGCATCGATCTTTTATGTACATTATGGCGGGTCAATTTGTATGAGGCAGGAAATTGGCTTAGGGCTCTCAACGATTTTATTTCTTTGAGCCATTTCAAGCATTTTAAAATATGGGTCCAAAATAAATATCGAGTCATCCATTTTTTTAAATAGTTTTTTTCAAAACATTCAAAAATCTACTTAAAACTTCACTTTCCTCTAACCAAAGTTTTTTGCCGTCGAGAAAACCATTTTTCCCACTTATTTTTAATTTTGAATGCCGCCAGAGGGCCCTTTGATGGATTTTTTAATTTTTGTTTTTGAAAATTGAAAAACATCTCAAAAAAATTAATTAAATTTTTTGACTTAATTTTTATGTTTCCTCTTATTAAGTTTTGAATTTGAATCAAACGAACTATCAATTTTTTTTTGCTTCCATCAAGTTTGGAATTTTAGTTGTCGTTTTTTAAATTATGGAAATAAATTTAAGTGAATTTTGTATAAATATTATTCTTTGTACGAGGTGTGTTCAAAAAGTAAGGTGACTTTGTATTTTTAAGAAAAATATTTATTTATTCATCAATATTTGATGTTGTCCCCTTCAAAGTTATCCCACTCAGATACAATACACTTATGCCAACGGTTTTTCCAATCCTCAAAGCATTTCTCATAAGCACTTTTCGGTATAGACTTGAGCTCTTCCAGCGATGCAGTCCTTATCTCTTCAATCGTTGCAAATCTCCGTCCTTTCATACGGTCTCTTTAGTTTTGGGAACAAGAAAAGTCACATGGGGCCAAAGTCCGGTGAATATGGTGGCTGAGGCATGAATTGTGGTATGTTTTTGGCCAAACAGAGTCTCACAAGCAAAGATGAGTGAGCAGGGGTATTATCGTGATGCAAAAGCCATGAATGGTGTTTTCCACAATTCTGCAAGTTTTCTGTATTGCTTCTCGCAAACGGCGCATAACTTCCAGATAATACTGTTTATTGACCGTACGACCATATGGTAAGAACTCCTGATGCACCACAGCCTTGGTAAACGAAGGAAACAGTGAGTAAAACTTTGACATTTGATCGAACTTGACGTGCTTTTTTAGGTCTTGGTGTCTTTTGGACAAAATTTGAGCAAAAAACGATTCCTTCAAACTATAACAAATAAGGTCAGCTAACTCTAACAATGCTTAAAAGGTATCTACAATAAAAATTCATTTATTCTATCATTCAAAACAAATAAAAAAAAATATTTAAAATTCAAAAACTGCTATAAGCTAAAAAAGATGCTTAAAATACAAATTGTACACTGAATAATACAAAAATCTCTATTGACACTCTTGTTTTAGTGGCATAAAAATCTAAACGTTACGCACAAAAGCCTTGGTTTTTTCTCTCAGTGTAGAAGCCAGTATATCTGACAAACTCTATTGCAAAGTAGAGGATCAATGGCAAAAATAGTTTCTTACTAGCTAAAGGCCTTGGACAACTCCATCATGGTCAGTTCTGCATATAATTTAAACAGCCCTCGTAAAAATTAAAAAAAGAATATAGGTATATTTGCACATAATTGAACTAAATACAACCCCCAACCCCAACCGTGGCTAATAAGTATATAAAAAATGTATCTACAAGTGCTGAGTATGAGTAAGCTCTCTAGTCAGTCAGTCAATCGTCGTCTGCTGCCATTCTGCCTTTCTGCCATTCAGTCTCAGTACTATTAGCTATTCCCGATTATTATTATTGCCAGTAAGTTTATACATATGAATGTATCTATGTGTGCACAAGTATGTGCGTGTGTGCATCGACATCGTGTGGCCAGCCGAGCGCCGCACGAAGAGCGCATAGGCTACACGAACGCGCACGAGCTGCTCACTCACACACGCACAGCTTCGCCATAGGCGCACACACAGAAACTCACGACAGCCAACAACACAGCGCACAACTTCAGCGCAACTTCAGTTCTTGAACACATGCCGAAGGTAGAAGAAGTGCCGCACGCTCGCTCATTTGGCTCATATATGTATATAAAAACAAAGCAAAGCAAAATACAAAAACAACAAAGTAACGATCGGATCGCTGCTGCTCTTAAGACGAGGCATTGTACCCCAACCAGAGTGAAAGAAATGTCGTAGTCGCATTCAAGTCCAATTTAAGATATAAAACTGTGCGCCGCGTATTAAGATAAAGCGCGTATCACAATTAAATGTAATACATATATACTCGCGACACATATATATAAATATATTTAAAACAAATTAAACACTTGCGCCATAATCAAAACAAGCATACAAAATAAAAATAAAAACAAACCGTTGACATTGAAACTAAAACAAAAGGCAACAAATTGCTTATACAACTAACTAAAAACAAAAAAAAAAAAAAAAATGGCAAATAAAACATAAGAAATAAAATAAAATTATATGCGCATTAATTTATCACAAGATTTTATATAGTGTGTGTTTTGTATCTGTGTGTATATGAGGATACACGTGTGTGTGTGCAAAGAGAATCGGATTTATTTTTGAAATATTTTAATGTGAATTGCTTTAAATTGTTGCCATTAAAACGCGCGAAATGCCAAGCAAGTGCTAACTTTTAATTTACAAGCTTTAACTAAAAATGCGACGGTAATTTTGCAAAGTGAAGAATTGACTGCATTAATTAGAAGCGTAATTTATAAATTAAAAAAGAATTATAGCAGTGCTAAATGTTTTAATCAACGCTGCTGAACTGCAACCAAAAGTTATAAGAAATATAAATTGTGCTAAAAGTTATTAAAAGCTTAAAGACTACAAAATGTGCTTAATTGAAAGCTACAACTTAAATAAATTAATAAATTAAGGGCTTTAATCAAGCAAAATAAATATACAAGTTAATTTTGAAACAACGAAAAATAAAAACATTTTATAAAAATACAAAATTTTTAAGCCAAAACTAACTTTAAAGAAATATAAAATTAAAACAACGCAGATTTAAAAGAAAATTCACTTAAGACTTAATTCACTTAAAACTAACTTTAAAGAAAAGAAATATAAAATTAAATCAACGCAGATTTTTAATATAAAAGTTAAAAAAATAAAACTAATGAGTTTTAAAAGCTATAAATATTAAAAACACTAAAAACAAAAATAGTCTCAAAAACCGAATTAAAAAAGCTTAATATAAAAGTTAAAAAAAAAAAATAATGAGCTATAAATATTAAAAATATTAAATCCAAATGTAGTCTACAAAAAACGAATTAAAAAAGTCCTCAATTTGAACAAAAATTTTAATTTAAAAAATTCTTAATGCAAAAATTTATGAAAAATACGGACATAAGAAAAGTGTAATTAAAAAATTAAACAATATTTGTTTAATAAAAAATACAGAAATATATAAAAAAAAATAAAATTTGCCAAATAAAAAATATTAAAAACAATACTAAAATATGCAAAATAATAAAATATACAAAGTACTGAGATTTTTAAAATATAAATAGAAACGAAATTAACTTAAAAAACATTTCGAAAATTAAAAAAATTTACTCATATAAAATGAAATTTCTTAATGCAAAAATTTATGAAAAATACAGACATATATAAGAAAAGTGAAATTAAAAACTTAACAAATAAAACGCTTAATGCAAAATTTATAAAAAATAAAGAAATATATATAAAAACAAGTATAACTTAAAACAAATATTAAAAACACTGGAAAAAATATATAAAAATTATAAAATATAATATAATATAAAACGCTTAAAATATAAAAAAACGAATTTAATTTAAAAAAACATTTCGAAAATTAAAAAAGTTTACTCACATAAAATTAAATTTCTTGATGCAAAAATTTATGAAAAATACAGACATATATAAGAAAAGTGAAATTAAAAAATTAACAAATATTTAATTAATAAAACGCTTAATGCAAAATTTATAAAAAATAAAGAAATATATATAAAAACAAGTAGAATTTAAAACAAATATTAAAAACACTGAAAAAATATAAATAAAAATTAAAAAATATAATATAAAGAAGTACTGAGATTTTTTAAATATAAAAAAACGAAATTAATTTTAAAAAAACATTTCAAAAATTAAAAGAAATTACTCGTATAAAAATACTTTTAAAACTTCAGCAATATAAAATAATAAATGCAAAAAACAGTATTAAACTGTTTTATAAATAAATAGTTATTTAAATTTAACAAAAATTAAAGTTAAAGAACTGAAAACGTTATTATCAAAAGTGCAAGAAAGTTAAATACAATTTAAAGAAATAAAAAACTGATGACAAATTGAAAAAAGAAATTATAAAAAATATTAATATAATTTATAATATAAAAATACTTTTAAAAGTTCAGCAACATAAAATAATAAATGCCAAAAACAATATTTATAAAGAAAAAGTAATTTAAATTTAACAAAAATTAAAGTTAAAGAACTGAAAACATTATTATCAAAAGTGCAAGAAAATTAAATACAATTGAAAGAAGTAAAAAACTGCTTAAAAATTTAAAAAAGAAATAATAAAAAATATTAATATAATTTTTAATATAAAAATACTTTTAAAAGTTCAGCAACATAAAATAATAAAAGCAAAAAACAATATTCAACTGTTTTATAAATAAAAGTAATTTTAATTTAACAAAAATTAAAGTTAAAAAACTGAAAATATTAACAAAAGTGCAGGAAAATTAAATACAATTGAAAGAAATAAAAAACTGTTTAAAAATTTAAAAATTAAATTATAAAAAATATTTACTATATCTAAAACAATCACAAATTCAGTGATAATAAAATAAAATAAAATAAAAAAAAAATAAAATTAAATAAAAAACGTTGAACGTTTTAAAAATAAAAAATAAATAATATTATTTCTAAATAATAATAATTTCTCAACCCATTAAAAACAGAAATTAAATGAATGTAAGTTTAATAAATGAGATAAATAGAAGCCAAAAAAAAAATTAAAATTAAAGATAAAACTGAAAAATTAATATAGTAATTTAATGCTAATAAGTGACTTCCAAAATACTTAAAGAAATTATTTAAAACAAAATACAGCAAATCTCTGTAAAGACTGCAAATAAAGCGAATAAATAATCCTAAAAAGTTCTTAATAAAAATACTAAAAAAATAATATTTATAAAACCAACTTTGAAAAAAATTAAAAATCTCAAACTTTTTGATACTTCAAAAGTATCTACAACATAATTGGCTGCTTGAAAAACCCAACTAAATACAAATACTACGCAAAATACTTCAAGTCATCATTCAATTATAAATCGACTTGGACTGCATTTCCAGCTGGCATACAAATATACCTAAATAGAGCTCAATTGATTAGAGCCCGCATGTGCATCCCACTAAATTAACTGAGATATGTGTATCTGTGTGCAAAAATTAAAAATCCCACAAAAACCAAAATCAAATTTAATACAACAACTTGCAAGTACCACCAGCATATAACAACCAAATATTTTTGGGGCATGACAATTGAAATACAAAAAGAACCTCCCGCAGAATTGACAAATCTACACATAAAAATATATATATACGAGTATATACATACATATATAGTCAGCATTTAAATAAATAAGATAAGCCTAAAAAGTCAATGACGTGGGCTTTAGCCATTCAGTTTTTGACAGTTGCACAATTTGAAAACGCGAAGAAATGCCGCCCTCTGAGTTCCTAGTTAATGCCACCATAATCAGCGCAACAACAGCGGACAGACACAGGGAAGCTACACACACAGGCACAACAACAACAACAACAGCAACAAACTTAAACGAATCTAAAGCAATCATAGCCACAAACATTGAGCCTAGGCCTGTAAATCAATTGAAAAATTTGCAACAACACCAACAACAACACTTTAATCTTAACAACAATTGCCAAGCGGCGCCAAACTATAATTACGCATCTGCATCTCCTGGCAGCAGTCCCAACAAGTGCTCAAATATGGTGCTCCAAAGTTATGACAACTATCACAGCTATCATTTGACGTCAGCGCATCAATTGTCGCAACAGCAGCCAACAAATGCCAGCCTGCAACATGCACAGCAGCCACAACAAACGCAGCATCAACAGCAGCCGCAACATCATCATCATCTGCAGCATCAACAGCAGCATCATCCCCAGACGCAGCATCATGCACATTATGGTTCACCTACGCAAACGCATCATCGTTTATCCGGCGGCAGCACTGGCAGCAATACAGCATCCAGCTCTTCCGGCTCCAGTTCTAGTTCATCTAGCGCCTCCACGCCTGCCGCTGCAGCAGCCGCTTTTGTCAGCAGCAGCAGCGGCGCCAGCGGCAACAACACCGGCAATCTTATTGGCGCTCTGGGCAGCAGCACAGCCGCCTCGCTGGGTCTGGGCTACTTTAATGATATAACCACCTTTGTGGGTGACTACTCGCCCACGCAGCATGCAAGCAATACCAATGCCTACTACACCGAATCCGATGTGAATTTCTTTAGTCCAGGTAAAGCTCTAGCTAGAGTCAACAACAAACTACAAAGTACGCCGTATCTACGGCTCAGCAAATATTTGAACAATTTTCTCATAAAACCGACGCTGACATCAAATGCGACCACAAAAATTTTTAATTACAATGCCGCAGCAAGGCGTCAGGGCGTTAATAAGCTTGCAACAGGGTGTGAATTGTAACTTAAAGATACGTTTTGCACCCGCAGCCGCGCGCCGCGCTCCCACGCACTAGCTTGTTATAATTAAATTGTAATTCATTTTTAAGTGTTTGAGGCGTAATCACAACACACAGCAACAAAAGACGACGACAACACGCAACAAGTATCTGTCAGATACTTTTGGTCAGCCACATTGGGGGTTGTTTGCCACAACTTAGCTAGCACAATTAAATGCCTTGTTTGAACATTAGCAAGAGGGGTTATGCACAACAACATTTCTAATCTGTCAGATACAATTTAGCTGATGCTGTAGCATTGTCATTTTTTTTTTTTTTTTTGTAGAAGACTCCTCCTATCAAACGCTGTAAACTCTTGCTTCGGCGCGCTTCGTTTTGTCTCAGCCAACGGCTATCGGCATGCACGCGATTTGTATCTCAGCATTGTATATTGTTGTATATGGTTTTTGTATCTGCGCAATACCGGCACGTTTGGGGCGCATACAACGAATGAGACAAGCGCAAAGCTTAGCGCGCTACACGAGTGAATGAGTGAGCGAGATTGCGCTAGCTGGCCAAGGCATGAGCGAGCGCGTATCTGTGTGGGCTTGTGTGAATCTGTATTGGTATTTTTCAACAGGTTTTTGCCTTGGTGTATCTCACAGATACTACAACTTTTTTTTGCAATTTAGTAGCGTGAGCTTACAGCCCATTAGACAAAAAAAAACTAACTCTCTCACTCTTTCGCTCTCTGGTGTGTGTGCGTGTGTGTGTTTGGGCATGCGTGTTTGTATGTGTGCTTATCTATTGCGCTGCTTATTGGTATTAGTGGCAGCTTTGATTTTGATTGGTTATCGAAAACTTGTCAGAGTAAATGTATAAGATCTGTATTTAAGAGACGCCCCATTTTGGGCGCTACACGTGTGGATTTAATTAAAGATGCTTTTTCGGATGGCTTAGTTTATGCCGGAGATTTTCGCAATTAGCAAGCTTTTTATTTTTTTTTTTACTTTTGTGCTTTTGAATTGGCTTAATTTTGATTTAATTATTATATGAAAGCTTTGTTAAGCATGGAAGATGCTATTTGGTTGCTATTTTGGGCACTTTGAGTTGGATTAATTAAGGATGCTTTCCGAATAGTTAGTTTATAAGAAACGCATGATACCAATTTTATTATATGAGTATTATCACTAATTTTGATGCTAGCTGAAAATATAAATTAGTCAAATTTTGGTAAATGAATTTAATGAAATCCTCTAAAGCGATTTCATGTAAATGAATGAAGTAAATAAAGCTTTTAAAAAAGCTCTGCTCCATGAAGACGCACGGGGACCCATTTTTCAAAAGTAATTAGTATTTTAAAAGCCATCAGACGAATATTGTTAAGACCAGTGGCGGATTTGTCCCACAGGTAACATAGGCTGAAGTCTATGGCGGCAGAATTAAGGGGCGGCAAGTTGTGGATTGCGTAGGGGCGGCAAATATTTAGCACTACTTAAGACTTTTTTTTTTTTTTTTTTTTGATTAATCTTATTTATTTGATGCAGCTTTTTGTCTTATGACTCTATAGCGCATTTATAACTTAGAACCTTAACAATGAGTTGGCGAACTGCCCTTGTAACTATAAGTATCAAACATATCGATAACTTCAAATTTATGACTATTTAAAATACAATTTACAGTTTTTAAAGGATTAAATCATTTCGAGAATCTAAAGGGTGCCGTCTTTTGAGCCTTCGCCTATTTGTATTTGTGGCTAGGCATGTTGCAAGTTGGTTTGGATGATTAGTAAGCCTATCCCTGTATCTTGAGCTGTGTCGTCCGATTAGTTCAGCTATGGTAGGGATGTTGAGGTCATTATGCAAGACTTCGTTTCTAACAAACCATTCTGCTCCAGTCCATCTTCTCAGGGCCTTGTTTTGCATCGTTTGCAGTCGTTTTATATGGGTCCTCGCAGCAGTTCCCCAGAGCGTTATTGCGTATGTGAAGACTGGTGCTACAATAATACAATATATGCTATATAATATGTATAATATTTTAACAATTATTTTTTTGAATAGGAGCATAAAATTTAATTTGAAAACATTTGTAATTGTTCTTAGCAATTTGATATGAATTTTAGACTAAAAAATGGAAATTATTGTGGCTGTGATTTGGTTTAGATTGTATATCTATAATTTCAATTTTTTTTGTCCTTTTAGTCTCCAACTTAATTTATTTCCATTATAATAAGAACTACAAAATAACTGACTGATTATTTATTAAAATTTATTTTTGAAGGTTATTTTGAACCCTTTCTGAAAAAGATAATAGAAATATAAGATTTATTGACCAATTTTAAGTAAACTTTGGCTATAATTTGATATCTCAAAAATTATCTCGTTTCACAATGTTAGTTACCATACTCCTCCGAAACAGCTGGACCGATTCTCATGATATTTTCTGTGCCTAATGGGTAGGTCTGAGAACCGGCCAACATCTATTTTTTATACCCAAAGTTGGCACCCCTACATTTTTTTTTTACATTTTTACCGAAATCCTCCGAAACGGCTGGACCGATTAAATTTTGTGTGCCTATTGGGTAGGTCTGATAATAATATATATCTAATAAGGAGAGAAAAATATTTTAAAAAAATGTCTCAAAAGTTGTGCGCTTCAAATGCGCCCCTATTTGGGCGCTAAAGGCCATAATAGTCACAAAAGCTTGTTGGTTATAAATATGATTCAATATTACAAAAACTATAATGCATAATATCTATGAAAGGTCTAAGCAATGGCAGCATTTTGGACGACTAAGGATTTGGCTGACTGATCTAATTAACTAACTCAAAAATTGATAAGAAAAGACACCTGGGCGCTTTTGAATTTGGCTTAGACTGTAGCAGGTGCCATTTTTCGTTTACTATGACTTCCATTTAATATCTTAAAAAGTATCTATAAAAGCTCTACACTTCAGCTTAGCCCTAAATTGGGCGCTAAAGAAATTAAGAAGATGTTTACCTATTTGGACGACTAAGGGTGGGCTTAGATTGATCTAATTTACTATCTTGAAATTTGGTAAGAAAAAGCATATGGCCGCTTTTGAATTTGGCTTAGACTGTAGCAGGCGCCATTATTCGTTTACTTTGAATTCCATTTAATATCTTAAAAAGTATCTATAAAAGCTCTACGCTTTAACTTAGCCCCATATTGGGCGCTTAAGAAATTACGTAGATGTTTATCCCTCGATCTTAGCTGGAATTAAGTCTCTTAAACTAACTTCTTAATTCACATCTCCTCACTTAACTGATCAATATCTTTTTATTCCATATAATTACAGGCTACAGCAACAATGCACATGATCGCACTAATACCAGCCCGCCCCCGCAGCAAACCCAAAATGTCAATGGCAGCAGTGGCAGCAGCAACAACAACAACAGCTCCATGCTGCCGCCTGCCGTGCAACAGCAACAAAACTCTGCCAGCAACAACAACAACAATAACAGCAGCAGCGGCAACAACAACGCCAATGCGGGCAGCAACAACAATAATAACAACAACAATAACATCAACTACATGCAAATGGCAGCCGCTAACTACATTCATCATCAAATGAAAGAGGAACCGGGCACACAAAATACCAATAGTGGGGGCAGCGGTGGCGGTGGCAATAGTTCTGCCTACGCACAGAATGCTCAAAACGATCCAACAGATCTCTCAAACTATGGCCTGCCCGCACATTTCGCCGCTGCAGCAGCGGCTGCGGCAGCCGCTGGTCACTATAGTGGCGGTGGTGGTGGTGGTAGCAGTGGTTCTGGCGCTGCAGCTGGCGGCGATGATAGTGACTATCATAGTTCCATCTCGGCGCAGGAACATCAAAGTCAAGGCTCGAGTGGTGCTGGCAATGGTAGTGGCAGTGCCAATAGCAATGGTTATATTGATAGCAGTCCCGATTTCTATACCAATTCCTATGGACGTGCGCGCTTACATGATACGTATCCATTGGAGTTTACGCCTTATGATGCTCAGCAATTTCAAAGCATGAACGGTCAGCCGAGTATGGAATGGAGCGCACATGCACATCAACATCCGGCGGCATATATGAGCCAATTGGGTTTGGATAAATCGCTGCTGGGTGGCTATACGGCGCAGGGTGGTGTACCCTGCTTTACGGGCTCGGGTCCCATACAATTGTGGCAGTTTTTGTTGGAATTGTTGCTTGATAAGACGTGTCAGAGCTTTATTTCGTGGACTGGCGATGGCTGGGAATTTAAGCTGACCGATCCTGATGAGGTATGTATTATGGGAGGTATATTGGGAATCAAGTGAAAAGGGTAATCGCTTGAGGCGAAGAAGAAAAATAATTTAATTTTTTTTTTAAGTCACTGGCAATGCCTTTTTGGAAGGCTTCCTAGAAACTTTATGAAATAATGTGATATTTTAAAGATTCAAATAGGTGCTTGTCTTGTATGTAGTCCATAATTCGTAAAAAATTTTAATATTTCTCTAAGAGGAGCTAAGAACTGTAACGACAAACCCATTTCTTCTTACAAAAGTAAAATCGCATCATAAAAGCTCTTATGATAATATTTCAAAAAAAATTGTATAGAACTGTGATCAAGAATGAGTTCTTCCGATATATATATTACCTAGAGGTGGAACGTAGGGATCCTTCAAGATATGAAAACTATCATTCTTAGTCAATAACATTACCCCAGAGAACGCCACTTTATTTTTATGCGGTTGAGTCATATTTTTTCTTATTCGAAGTGCTAAGTTCAAATCCTTATCCTTAACCTTAAAAAACATCACTTAACCCATTTCTTCTTACAGAAGTAAAATCACATCATAAAAGCTCTTATGATAATATTTCCAAAAAATTCCATAGAACGATGATCAATAAGGAGTTCTTACGATAAATATACTATCTAAAAGTGGAACATAAGAGTCCTTCAAGATTTGAAAACTAGCATTCTTAGTCAATAACATAACCGCATAAAAATAAAGTGTCGTCATCTGGTGTCGAGTCATATTTTTTCTTATTCGAAGTGCTGAGTTCAAATCCTTATCCTCATCAAGATAAGGATAAACAGGGCATGGTTTATTACTAACTTTAAAAAACATCACTTAACTAGGCATTTATAATGTGATCTTTTTGAAGAAATATAGATTACAGAGGCGAAAAATCACATTTTAACATTTATCCATACATCCATTGAAGGAAAAAGACCATTTACAGATATCTGTATATTCTCTGATAGGGAAGCTGTTATCAAAAGCATTTCTTCAAAAAATTTCTTAAAACAGAATTTCTAAAACAGATTTAAATCTTTTTTTAGAACTTGCGAGTATTGCTAAGACGATAGGTTATAAAAAAAATTCTCTAAATTTGTATCCGAAGTCAAAAAAAACCGCAGCAACTCAGAGTTTTGCAATCCCATACAATTTTTGTAGACTCCGGGTATCCAATGATTTGTTAAACATTTTTAGGATTGCCAAACCCAAATCCGTGGACCGCAAAAAACAGCAAAATGTAAAGGTTATGAGTGATACTCCAAAATATAAAACTTATAGAAGTTTATGAGATTATTTCTGAGACTTGGACTTGGAGGACTCCGATTCAGCGACAGCAAAAATTGATGGTAAACAAAGTTTTACCTACGAATTAAAAAAAAGATTTTTTTTTCTGTAGAAGTATTAATAAATGAATATTGTCATTAGTCATTATTTATGAAAAATAATTTCGGTCAAATGACCACCACAGCTGGCTTGGAATAATTATGCTACTCGATCGGTCCAATTTTTGAGCACATTTTGGATTGTTTCGGGCCTTATCCTGGGAATAAAGGCTCCAATCTCGCCCTTTAGCTCATTACTTGTTTGCGGATTGTTGGCATAACATTCATCTTTCACCGCAACCCAAAGAAAATAGTCCAAAGGTGTCAAATCGCAGCTTCTTGGTGGCCAGTTCACATCGCCATTTCTGCTGATTAAGCGATTTCTGAAGATTGTGCACAGAAAATCGATTGTGGCGTTCGCTGTGTGGCACGGGGCGCCGTCTTGTTGAAACCAAATATCGTCCAAGGCTTCATTTTCAATTTGTTCGAAGAACTAGTCGGTCAACATTGCGCGGTAGCGCACGCCATTGATGGTTTCGGCGGCTCCTTCTTCATTTTTGAAGAAAAATGGGCCGATGACGTCGCCAGACCAAATTCCACACCAAACAGTCACTCGTTGTGGGTGCATTGCCTTCTCCTGAGCCCCAGATGCGACAATTTTGCTTATTAACATAACCACCGAGGTGGAAATAAGCTTCGTCCGAGAAGATGATTTTTCGATAAAATACGCCATCTTCGGCCAAACGATCTTCCGCCCAAAATGCGAACCGTAGCCGCTTCGGAAGGTCAAGCGGCTTCCCATTTCGTAAATGTCAATGTTTTTACTAAATATTTACCAATGTATGAATGATATTTGACGTTTTAAAAGACAAATAATCGGTAGTTCAAATTCCAAACACTAGATGGACCACCCTGTATATTCAGAAGATAAACATTTTAAGGCAACCGTTTTTATAAATCTTTTTATAAAACTTCAAACTCATAAAAAGTCTAGGGATGAAAATAAAAGCAACAGCCTATATAACCGTTAAAAGTGTTTCCGTATTTTATATTCTTAAACTCCTTTTTAACGCACATTTTTTTGTTTTCTCCAATAGGTGGCGCGTCGCTGGGGCATACGCAAGAACAAGCCCAAGATGAACTACGAAAAACTGAGCCGGGGTCTGCGCTATTACTATGACAAAAACATCATACACAAGACGGCGGGCAAGCGCTATGTCTATCGTTTTGTCTGCGATTTACAGAACCTTGTGGGGTAAGTGATCTCTATATGGCCAACTATTCCACATAACTAACAATTTTGGAACTTTCTAGGCATACGCCCGAGGAATTGGTTGCCAAATACGATTTAAAAATTGAAAAGAAGGATGTAGACTAGCAGCAAGGCAGCACAGAAGCTGCCTAGATGAAAGTGTTGGTCAACTTGGCAACATTTCAATACAACAACAACAAAAACACACTCACATAGACAGCAGTACATATGTAACACTGTTATTATATAGAAGAAAAGAGCGTGATGTTATATATAGTACATATATAAAGCAGCAAAACCTGCGATCTACGTCGAGATTAAAGAGTTGGGCGCATATATTGTTTGTAATTATATTGTAATATGTAAAAAATTTGGCTTTTAAATTAATTTGAAATTAATTTAAAAAATAGGCCCACATTAGTGCTAAGCTTAGCTTTAAGCTTTAGTTTTTATAAGACTTAGAACTTAGCCATGAAATCAATGCGTTTAACAAGCAAACCAGTTTAAATTCTAAAAAAAATCCAAACCAGAAATTAAATTTTGTGCAATTTGTTTGTTGTCTTACTGAAATTAGAAAAACTTTTAGCATATTCGTAAAAGAGGCCATAAAAAGAATTATAAAAAAAGAAATAATGTGCATGTCCCCAAAAGTGATATTAAAAGCTACATTTCGTTAAAATTTTGTTTATATTTTGTTTAAACATTTTGCAAACTGGGGTGCGCATATCTAACCCACCCATTTCACTACAACAAGTTCGTCTGTATATAGAAAAACTTACATATATGTAATAATAATAATTAGGCTTAAGTTTAAAAAGTTTTATATATTATTATTTATGTCTAACTGTGCTAATTGGTAAAACTATATAAGCTCTTGATCTGCCTGTTATCAGCTTAAACATATTTTGTGCGCTTCCGTGCGAGTAAGCAAAAGTTTTAAACGTAAAACGGCACACAACAACAATTAAATGCTACTTATGAGATAAACTAACTTTATATATGCATGCCTATATGCATCTTTTACTTATATATCTAGCTATATATTTAGTCTTTTATTATATTGGCTTTCTGTTAGTTGTGTTAGCTTTAGTGCTTAAGAATTGACCATTTAAAAAACACTCGTTTACCATTTGTGTATAGCTATAAATTATTTAAGCATAGCTCGTAGCTTGTAGCCACGTATTATGTAGAGCAATTTTAAAATATTGTATTTATATACATACATAATAAAACAATACAAAATTATAAACAATAACTCGAGTTATCTTTCAGTTTTCTTTCACTTACCGAGCGACTTTTATATACAAATTGTAACATCATGTTGCGAAATATAAATAAATTTATGTGCGAAATAAAATGTTTGCTGTTGCTGCGACGCTTTGAGCATAAAATGCCTGAGCACTTGAAGGATATAGAAACGGCTAAGGATCCTGAATTTTCATCCATGGTTTTATACTATTATCACAAGGCGGCACAGACCATGGAAAAGGAGCTAATCAAAGATATGGATAAGTATTCACACATGAAGGAAGAGGAGAAAAAGTCGCGTGTTACGGCCATTTTGAATCTAATTGGCAGCGTCAGCGCTTGCTTGGAAGTTAGTTTTCCCATCATACGCACCAATGGCACTTATGATATAATTACGGGCTATCGTGCTCATCATATACGGCATCGTCTGCCTCTAAAGGGCGGTAAGTAGCTACAGTATTACCAAAAGAACCACTAACTAAATCTTGTCTGCTTTCAGGCATCAGATACGCTACAGATGTGGACGAGAACGAGGTCAAGGCTTTGGCCTCTATAATGACCTTTAAGTGTGCGTGTGTAAACATACCCTATGGTGGCTCCAAGGGCGGCATACGCATAGATCCCAAACAATACACGGTCAATGAGCTGCAGACCATTACACGTCGTTATACTATGGAACTGCTAAAGCGTAACATGATTGGACCAGGCATAGATGTGCCCGCACCAGACGTCAACACTAGCGCACGTGAGATGAGCTGGATGGTGGATCAATATATTAAGACTTTTGGCTACAAGGATATTAATGCAACTGCCATTGTTACGGGCAAGCCCGTAGATATAGGTGGCATTAATGGTCGCGTTTCGGCCACAGGACGTG
Source organism: Chymomyza amoena (assembly GCA_037043745.1). Lineage (NCBI taxonomy): Eukaryota > Metazoa > Arthropoda > Insecta > Diptera > Drosophilidae > Chymomyza > Chymomyza amoena. The sequence continues at coordinate 383,744 of JBAMAX010000771.1, forward strand.
GTGTCTGGAAGGCGGGTGATTTGTTTTTGCAAGACAAGGAATGGATGGATTTACTCAACTGGCAGACTGGCTGGCAAGACAAAAAGGTCATAATACAGGGTTTTGGCAATGTGGGCTCATATGCAGCCAAATTTGTGCAGGAAGCTGGCGCCAAGGTAATTGGCATAAAGGAGTATGATGTGTCCCTAGTCAACGAAGAGGGCATCGATTGTGATGTAAGTTAACCAATAAAAACTAACACACTTTGGCACTAACACTTGTATCGCTACAGGATCTTTTTGAATACCAAAATCAGCACAAATCGATTAAGGGCTATACCAAGGCTAAGGAAACTACGGAGGATTTGTTGGTCGCAGAATGCGACATACTAATGCCTTGTGCCACACAAAAAGTCATAACCAGCGAAAATGCAACGAATATTAAGGCTAAATTAATACTGGAAGGTGCAAATGGACCAACCACACCAGCTGGCGAAAAAATCTTGTTAGATAAAGGTGTGCTTATAGTGCCTGATCTTTATTGCAATGCGGGCGGTGTGACAGTATCCTATTTTGAATATTTGAAGAACATCAATCATGTATCCTATGGCAAATTAACTTCCAAAGCTACCAACCAGCTTATACATGAAATTTTGAATTCGATGAATGAATCCCTCTGCACAAATCCCAGTGCTGGATTTGTAAGTACAATATGTTAAATAATAATTGCTTAATATAAAAATTGTTTATTTTATAGCCGAAGATTGTGCCCAACGACCGTTTGATAATGATACGCGACTGTACTAAAGAAGCTGAAATAGTGGATTCTGCTCTACAAACTGTTATGGAAGCTGCCGCAGATGGCATTAAGTACACGGCCAATCGTTTTGAACTATGCAACGATTTACGTACAGCCGCCTATGTGTGGTCCGTGGCCAAAATCTTCCGCGCCACAGAAGTATCGGGAATATCGCAACAATAAGGCGATTAAAAATTAAAAATATATTTTTTAGCAGTACTTTTAAAATAAATTAACATAGAGGAGCAGACTCCAGATTCTGCATAGACCTGCATAGAGTTTTTAAATTTAAAAAAAAAATTAAAATGCTTCTATTTGAGTCTGAGTTCGGTATTCCTGCAAAGCTGATTCGTCTTTGCAGAATGACATTGAGCGACACCATCAGCTTTGTCAATGTAGGAACGGACCCCTCCGAACATTTCAATACTGTTCGAGGTTTCAGACAAGGCGACCCTCTATTATACGACCTCTTCAATTTCGTGATGGAAGGGGTACTGCGGAAGGCCGGTGTACATCGCAATGGCACTATTTCTTTACAAGAGTGTCCAGCTACTTGCATACGCTGATGATATCGATATCATCGGGCGTTGTAAGGGAGATGTTACTGCTGCATTTTTCGCAATCGAAAAGGAGTCAGCGAAAGTGGGTCTAGCGGTAAACGAGGGCAAGGCGAAGTATAGGCTGTCTACGAACAGGGATGATCGGCGCCTGGGTTCCCATGTTGTAGCGGACCGCTATACTTTTGAAGTGGTCAAGGAATTCACGTATCTTGGTACCGCCGTTAACACCGAAAATGGCATCAGCCTGGAGATAAAGCGAAGAATCACACTTGCCAATAGGTGTTAGTATGGTCTCAGTCAGCAGATGTGTACCAGAGACTTCTCTCGACTAACAAAAGTAACACTCTACAAGACGTTCATCTTGCCCGTGCTCTTATACGGCGCAGAAGCATGGGTTGTGTCACGGACAGATGCAGCTGCTCTTGGGGTGTTTAAGAGGAAAATTCTTCGCAAAATCTTCGGTCCCGTACGTTTTGAGGACGACTATCGCATACGGATGAACCACGAGCTGTACGAGCTCTACGACGACATGGATGTTGTCCAGCGCATCGCAATACAACGTCTGCACTGGCTCGGCCATGTCGTATGTATGGATAACGATGCTCCAGCGAAAAAGGTATTCCAAGCGAAAGCCGACGAAGGAAGACGAAGAAGACTACCACGACTCCAATGGAAAGATCAAGTGGAAGAGAACCTATCCTCCCTTGGTATTTCTAATTGGAGAAGGCGCGCGCAAAGCAGAGGCGCCTGGCTGCTGAAGTCGGCCGTAACCCGAAAACATTCCATTGGAATCATTGTTTCCATCGCTGCAGTTAATCCTTAGCTTAAACGTTTGGAAATACTTTTACACACAGCTCCTGCTACTATGCATCCCAGTCTACTCACTGTGCTCCTTTTTACTAGTCAATGTGTTTTCACAAGGATCCCTTGAGTATGTACATCACAAAACTTGTAAGTTAAATTTTTGCTACTTTATTTGCTATACTTTGGTCAGGTAAAGATTCATTGTGGCTAAATTAATTATGAGAAATGCATAGGATTAAATACTATATGTCATGAGGGCGCACATTATCTTAGGCTATTCAAAACTGGAAACCCTTTTTGCTGTTTACTCGATCTCCATTAACCAGTTAAGCCGCTAATAAGTCCACCCAGAAAACTGTCAACAATGGGATTACCGCTGCCCATGCCTGCATTACCTCCAGCAGGTGGAGCTGAGGGCAATTGTGGCAAACCACCAGCAGAGCCACATTCATACATCTTATTTAGCTTCTCAATGTCAGAATCGGAGAAGCCATCACGTTGACCCATTTTAGAGCTGCCACCAGCGCGCTGAAGTATAAAAAAAAAAAAGATTAAATACAGACAATTCTTGATAGAGAGCACCACTTACCATAGCCACTATGGTAGGCTGTCCATTGGTGGAAAAGGCATTGGCGGAGTAGTGCATGACACTGCCATAGTCATAGGGCACACCAAAGGCCTCAGTGCGTGCAGCCTTATCGAAATTACTCTTGGCGGAGGATTGTATATTACCATATTGTATAGCCACATAACCATCACGTTCCATGCGATTCTGTTCGTGCAGAAAGCCCAAAGCATGCATGAGCTCATGCATGGCTGTGCCTGGTCTGGAAAGACAACCTGGCGACTGCAAATTGACCTCTTGCTTGCCACCTACACGTCCAACCGAAGACCAACAGCCCGAATTGCCGCCTACAATGGAAATGTAATCACGTTCGCTGCTGCGGGGCACAAAACGTATGCAGGTTCGTTTGTGGTACTGCTGTATGGCACCTTCGATGACGGACATGTCGCGGGAATTAAAATTGCCGCGTATCTCATAAGGCACCACAGCTTTGGGCCAACGTGAGCTTTGCGTAGTCAAGCCATTTTTGGTTATGATAGCCCCATTAGTGGGCACGAGTATGTCACCTTCCAGATAGCTACCCAACTCCTCGGGATTCACTTTGCTGTCCGTAGTACTATAGTTGCCCACCAAAGCGGCAGTAAGCTTCTGATCAGGTTCACCAAACATAGCTTTACCATAGAAACTTAAATCAATTATGTCCTTGCTGGGTTTGGGTGCTTCTTCGACGCCATTGTCGAATGCGGCTTCCACAACGACAGTGTCGTCCAGGTCATCATAGGAAACTAGTGGCACCGCCTGGGCCAGAGCTAGTGTTACGGTTAGTACCAGATATAAGCGATACATTTTTCTAATATTCTAGTTGTTGCTGCTTGAATTGGTGCTGTTGGAGTGTGCTCAAACCTTGGCTAGTAGGGATTTATATACACCATGGTTGCAGGCCATAACATAGTATTCTTGGTTTCTACGCACGTTTGTTATCAGACAGCGGTGTTTATGTTTATAAACATATTTTTTGCCGGCAGACCTTCATCGGGGACAACGTCTTGTTCTGGTCTTCGTCATCGGTTTGTTTTTTTGTTCTATAGTTACCCAGTCGCAAAGAGGCAGTCACACGCTTTATGGCTAGTCAAATATTTAACTATCATTAAGCAGTCATTCATATACAGCAAAAGTTTTTGGAATACACTTACGGTGGGCTTATCTTTACGTATCATATGTTGGTTACGCGCACATTTCGGCGTGGCCCTAAAACGGGCTAAATTTTGGAACTATTTGAATTATTTATTTTATTCGTTTCTTAGTGTTAAAATTCGATTACTTTAACAAGTTTTCGACTAATTTAGTAACGAGAAAACTGGGAACAATGAACAATTACACTTACTGTGGGCTTATCTTTACGTATCATACGTTGGTAACGCTCACAACGTGGCCCTAAAACGGGCTAAGGTTTGGAACTATTTGACTTATTGTTTCTTTCAGATATTCATTAACTAAATATAAAAGCTTCACGTGTCTATCTTTCGAAGTTTAGGTTGCTTCTCTCTATGACGAAGAAATGCTCTAATGAAGGTATTTTTTTTATAGTTAGTTCCATAAAAGCTCGTTGAAGGACTTAGAGGGCGTCTCCCAATACAGATGCATACAATGGGTAAGAATCGATCGAACGACTAGAAATCAAACAAATTAAGCAAGAATAATAAACTATACTAAAAAAAGCCCAATGGGGAATGTTCAGGAAAAATCATAACTGGAATCATTCATTAGATATTTTAGCCAGACCTCCTTAAGAAGTTTTCGTATGGCCATTATTTTGTAGAATTAAAAGATTTATAAGTCTGAGCTAAATTATATGCTTTTTACTCTGTTTATATATTTTCCATTTACAAACATCTATACATTATTTACTAAGATTAAAACTAAAATGGAGCTTTGAAGATTTGTGCAGTACTTAGATATATTATATTTTCTTAATTAATGATTTTCTTCTTGATTTTAAATTGGAGCTCTAAAGCTCTCGGCAAGTTTCAATTGTTTATCGAACTCTTAAGTTATTTATGTAGATATTTTGAAAAAGATTCGTTTCTTATATTTATCGACATTCTTGAAAAAAACCGCGTAATTCGTTTAAAAGTTATATCGATTTAAAACAAAAATTACATATACTTTATCATATTGCATAGAAGTATTTAAACTTAAGAATATAAATTTAAAATAATAGTTGTAAAAGTACATATATTAGCGTTACTGTTGCTGATCTTTAAAATTGTTGATGATCTAAAAATGAACCTACTAAGCTTAAAAATTAATACAGTTACATATAGTTTACATAATACAATTAGAATTACAAGTATTCTTTCGCCAAAATGTGACGTTTTTAAGAGTATACACACTTCGCCTTGCTTAAGCCAATATGTAGCCAATTAATGTAGCTCTGCTTTTTATTGTAGCAGTTAGTTCCATAAAGTGTTTCAGTAGTTTGTTTACATATTCAAAGTTTAATGATGTGCTTAAATACTATTTTATGCAGTTTTTTGGCGACAACAATAACCGATAAGCGTTATCCGTTTGACCTTTTCACTTTATGAATTTATTTGAAGCATAAAAGTGCTGTGATTTAGACTGGAAATATCTCTCTGTTATACAACTATACAAACTACAAAATTATATTAACATAAAGTCACATAATTTACCAACGGCAAACTTCAAAAGCGCGGAAAAAACTTCCTCCAAAAACTTCTGTTTCAAACACAGCTGTTTAGAATATATGCCGAATTGAGTTCAAGTGCACGCAACAGCAGCTTTGGCCTAGCAGGTTTTTTTTTACCTATAGTACAATTTAATTTAACAAATAAACACAAATTTAAATCAAATTGTCTTACAGTTTAATCGTAAACCTGACTAAAGCAGTAAATGTGTGCGTAACTAGGTATCGAAACTCATTTCCACAACCATATTCGAATCCGTATTACTTAGCTCTTCTTCCTCTTCGAATATTAACTTCATGCCATTAAATTTTTCCGAGTTTAGCACTCGTTTGCAGCTTGCGGATAATGACTCTGTTACCTGTGACAAGGCTTTACTGCAAATCTCATCAATTGTAGCATCATCATCCATTAAATCTTCTATGCAACCTTTTAGTATGGTAGAGGTTATAATGCAATCACGATTTACAGCCAAACTTTTATGAAAGTACTCAATTGCTTCGTCCAAATTGCCCATTAAGGCGTGTATAAAACCAATCGATGTATATGTGGTTGCAGTTTGTGGCTTCAGCAACAGCGCCTGTTAAATTAATTTAAAACATTATAGTACTTTTAAGCAAGCATTATTTTTTGATACTTACATATTGAAAATGTTCCAGCGCTTCCTCATACTTTTTAATTTTGCGGCAAGCATGTCCTAGATTTACAAAAAGCGGCTCCCAACGCGAAGAAATTTGTTCATTATTGGTTTGTGCACGTTTCTTTACAATATCGACAGTGCAATTGAATATGTTTGCTGCGCTTTCATAGTATTCATACTCATATTTAATCACACCCAGCTCGTGCAGCACATAAACATCTAAGGGTGCTATGGTCATGGCTTGTAAAAAGTACTTTTCAGCTAAATCTAGATTTTTAGTTAATCCACATTCCACACCTATGTACAACAAAGGCAAATGACAACCGCGCATTAATTGGGTGGCTTTAAAGTAAGCTGCCATGGCCTGCTCATGCTCATTTTCGGTGGCAAAGGAATGACCATAGGCCAGCCAGGCGGGTCCATATAGACGATCCAAGGAAGTTGCCTTTGATAGATAGCGACGCGCTGGATCACTTTTGCCAATCATGTCGTAGTAACAACCAACGGCATACCAAGATATGGCCTTGTCGGGATAACGATCCACTAGTTTGTGTGCTACATAAAATAGTCTATTAAAGTCACCATTTTCAACAAGACAGGCAATTTGTATGGTCAATGCATTGTTGTGGAAGGGATCCGTTTTAAGCAGGCTTTAAGTATTAAATGAGAATTAATTGGTTCGGAATATAAATAAAATCTACAATTTAAGCTTACTCATTTAGTATCTTCAAACAGAGCTTATAGTCGCCGTCATAGAAACACTGCTCGGCTCCGGCTGCCATTATATCCGTGCTGTGTTGCACACGTATTAAACAATCGTTTAAGGGCATTAAAGTCACATTATCGTTGTCCCGTGAGCGCCTACGATTAGTTGATTCCAAGTAGGAGCGTTGCGAGGAATCAATCATGGAGCTGGCCCGTGACAGACTGGTTTGTAATGAAAAGCTGGTCGCTTTCAAGTCCTCAAGTACTCTTTAAATTAAAAACTTTAGTTTATAAAGATTTACTAAACATGTTTATAACACTTACTTTAGTGCTGGCGACATAATATGGCCACCTGTCACTGGTGTTTTAAGCGCACTCGGTTTGGCTGCTTGAGTAGTATCTGTTGTGCTTGTTTGTCGGCCTCGCGCGGTAAAATCTTTGATGAACTTTAATATATCCGGATTAACAATAGGCGCAATGTCTTCTGCATTGCGCTGTGTTATGAGCTCATAATGTTTTTTCAGTCTGGATTCGTATAGTTTTAGTATAAATTTGGCATCAGTCTCGCTGGATTGTTGCGCCAGCGGCAAATTGTGCATGAGTTCAAACTCTATAGAATCAATGTACATTAGTTATTGTAGTATGCACATGGCTATGCTACATACCTTCCCAAGCCATGAGCATTTCATGTTGCACCAAAGCCTCTAGAGCTTCAAAGCAAAATATTGATTTATGCAAGGCCTGCACATAAAAATCCATGGCCAAACCACGATTGTCCATTGCTTCATAAACCTTGCCTTTGAGCAGATAGATGGAGGCCAGCAATTCCTGTAGTTAAATAAAGCGTTAACAAATAGAGTTAGGTTAGAGTTTGCTATTCCTACATTGCGATTGTTTTCTTCGCCGCCAAACACACTATTGCTCTCTAAGTAGTAGCCGCTGCCCGCATCCATAGGCTGGTTTACCAATGAAGTGGTCATGACTTCTATTTCCACGGTTTGTATTATATTGGCTGCTTCGTTAAACTCCTTGGCAGCAAATAGGCTCTCCAACAATAGATTAAAACAGGGCAGAGAGTTCTTTTCTAACTTATGATGCTGTAAGGTGTGTGCTGCGCGATGGTACTCGCCCAGCAGGAACATGGACTGCGCCTGGTAATAAACATCGCGTGCTTCATGACCGCTTAGCACAGCAACTTTTTCAGCCCAAAAAAGCGCAGTTGAATAGCGCCGCTGCAATTCATATAAATAATGAAATAAATGCAAGCTATTATATATATTTTTCGTGCGCTTACCATGTCAATAAACTGCTTGACCAACTTGCGGTACAACGCCAAGTCAATATGTTCATTTGTCGAATCTGAGCTGCTATTATCATTATCGCCCGCCATATTTGCGGCTTTAAATTTTAATTATTTTAAAAGTTGAACTAATTGTATGTAATTTTTACAACTTTTGCTAGCCGGCAATTGCTTTTTATAAAATGGAGATCTGGCAAGCGTGAAAAAAGTAAGCTGTATGGCAACGCTGCGCAACAGCTGTGCGGCAAGCATTCACAATAGCAAGCGCGCTGATAAAATTTACACATACACTGTAAACAATTGTGCGCTAGCAGAATTCAAATTGGAAACTTGGCGCCAGTTTTATTAAATAAAAGTATATTTTAATTGTTTACTCAAAATATTCATAATTAGTTACTTTATTTCAATTGTCAATTTAAACTTGCGCGCTTCAATCAAATCCTTGCAACATGTTTGCTTATGTTTGCCGCTGCTCCGCTCACGAGTCGACGAGATGATTTCACTTGCGCGCTCTCAGCATCTGTCGCCACTGTATTTCAATTGCTCGTTTGGTAAGGTGGTGCCGCATTCAAGGCTCGGACATAAAACTTTTAACCAAAATTCAGTCAGCGGCAGCATAAAATTAAACACACACAGCTCTTCGTATATAATTAAATAAAATACATAAAAATATATGCCAACAACAAGCTTATCAACATTACAATATTTTTGCAAGTGTAGTGCGTATAAGAAAATTTATACATATTCGTAGTAAAATAGCGAATAGGCGTGCGAAGCAAAGATAAGAAGGTAACGGTTCCTAGCTGCTGCTCCGACCGGAAAGTAAAATGTGTAAAAATGTGCTTCGCACGCATGAAGGAGGAGGCAACTAGTAACTACAACTGATTCACAAGAAGTGCAAAATTAAAATTAAATTCAATAATTTATTAGTTAAGCGCGTGCAACAAATATACAAATTGGGTATGTATTGGTTTGAATACGTTTCGTACTGGCAGCCGGGTTTTTATGTGTGAGTGCCTGCAGTGCATAGTAGTAGTAGTTTTTTTTTTTTTTGTATTTGTAAAGCGCTCAAAATCGTATGCCAGTTAAAAGTAATAAATAAATAGACAAACAATATTTAATATTTAGTAGAGTGCAGTGTAAAAATAAAATTAAAAAAAAATACTACAAAACGGGAGGAGTCCCAGTCGGGTCTCGCTCTTATTGTGTGTTGCGGCTGGCTTCATTGCCCTTTCATAGTGTGTGCGTATAGTTGTTGTTGTTGTTGCCTACGGTCTTTTTACTATTTTCCGTTATTCCTTTCATGAACGTTTTACGTCTCGTACGCAACGCAACTGAACGCAACGCCACTCACGTCATCGTCATCTTTCAGCTTGAGCAGCAGCAGCATCAGTGACGTAGTTAGCCTTACCCTTTATGGGGGCGGCAAATGATAGTTAGAAATTCTTTAGAAACTTCTTTGCATTTTCTCACGACTTTATTTCGAAAATAAAAAAAAAGAAATAACAATTAGAGCTATAATGCTATAGTTTTAAAGTTATTCCAAATATGTGAATAAAAAATAATTATGCTTAAAAGATATTTTTTAAGTAACCACTATTTTATACAGACGTAAAAACTTACGTTAAAACCTGAGTGCCTTTGTGGCTTTATGCAATTTGATATGACATCGTTTTTAATAATAAAAAAGATGGCGTAAGTTAAGGTCGGGCGCGGAGGACTTTGGGATACTCTTTACCGCCACATTGTACTTAAATAAGGATTTCAAGGGAATTTTTTTCACGGGTTAGTTATAATATAAAAAAATAAAAAAAGTTCAGTTAGTCAAAAGTGGATTGTGATTACAATCGTTTAATTATAATTATTTACATTAATGTCTAAATTTACATTTTAAATTAACATTTTTTAAGATTTTTATACTAAATAAGGTAACCCATTTTTACATTTTCTTAGATAAAGTTTTAACTAATTCGAATTTGTGGTGGGTTTTCTAAATTAGTCTGTCTGAGAAGAGATTGAAAGTAGAGCAATTAGCTGAAAAGTGCGGCATTCAAAGAGAAATTACTCACATATCATTCGCATTCAGAAAAAAATTGAAGTACAGGTAACCCTCCTACAACGCGGGGATTAGGTTCCCAAAAAATGCCGCGTTGTAAGAAATCGTGTTGTCGAGGGTATGAACTCCATACAAAAATCGGAGTTTGGTTCCAAACTAAAAAATTTTTTAATAAAAAATTGGATAATAATAAAATTCGATTGATAGGACTTCTTTTATTTAAACAAAAACAAAATAAAGTTTTAATTCTACGTTACATATTCAAGTTGAAATTACAATACTTAAATTAATAAATTAAAGTAAAAATCGAACCATAACTTCCTATTCCTCTTCATATGATTTGTCTAGAACGTTCTGTTCGTACTAGTTCAAAATCTGAGCTTGATCCACTATCAGATTCGGGCATTCTTTCATCGATTTTTGGTTTGAAAAAATCTTCTAATTAAGTTTGTTTGCCCTTATTTCGTAAATCTTTATAAATTTCTTGATAGGGAGTTAGGCTGTTTTGAAGATTTTGTTTAAATATTTCTGTTCTATCCCTTAAAGGATCGTTCTCCAATATAAATTCTTCCAACTGCCTTGCCATATTTAAAACTTTCTCGATACTTTTTAGTGAAAAGTTTTTATTTTCTACATCGGAATGACTAGACTTACTAGCTACAAATTGATAGTTGTCTTCATCGTTTGACGATTGTTCTATTTCCTTTAAATAATTACATATTTTTAGTGCTTTATGCTTAATTACATTCCCATCTAAAGGCAATCGTTTTTTCGTCATATGTTCTATCCACACCGTAAGCGATTGTTCAATTTTCTCCATTATCTTTGGTTTTCGCGATTGCGGAGGATCCAGATGCTGCCGAACTTCTAATTTTTCCTTTGTTTTTTTAATAGTTCTTATTGTTGACTTAATTAAGTTAAATATCTAGCAATATCAATTATCCTCTCTTGATTTGAAGTCGGTCCAAAATTTGTATTTTTAAATTAATGGCATCAAAAATTCATTGTTCGTAAAAACCGCGTTGTGAGAGTGGCGTTTTACGAAAATTTCCGCATTTTGGGAACCGTGTTGTAGGAGGGTTACCTGTATTACCATATATTCAGTTAGGCGAAATGACGTGCTGATTGACCAAGCCTTGCTACGTTTCTTAAAAAATTAGTGTACTCGATCCTTTTTTTATCTCCTGGTATGTAATCTTGTTAGGTTAGCCTAGATGACAACTATATGCATATATTTCAAAATAAGGTACTAGAGACACTCACTAAAATTTTCAAAAATCCGTAAAAAATTACGCTTGTTTACTTATGAATTATATTTATTTAACATACCCTACGGAAACTGAAATTGTGATTTTTCGATTTTTTAAGAGCTCAAAGTATGTAAATAGGTTTGGTCCGTCCGAGAGTACCTTTAATGGTATCTTTTGCATTAACGAAAATTAAGTTTTGTGTTAAACGGTTCTGCTCACGATTTCCATTTTGTTAGTTGTATAAATGTATTTTCTTTACTGGGTTTCCCTTGAGTTCTCTCCGAAAATCTTTAAATGGACATGGAAATTCACAATCAAAGCCTAGTTTTGATGGCTTCTGATCATGCATCTAACATGAAACCTATTTTCGTAGATTAGAAAGGTAACAAGACATTTCAGGTTTTCCAAAAAAAAAAAATCGTCAAAATAAAAAGATAAAATATTCCTTCTTAAAGAAAATGGTTTTTCTTTTGTCAAAGAACTAATTATTAGCAACTTTTTAAAAATGCAGAACGGGTATATATGTTCTCCTTAAATAGCCTCATCGATCTTTTCTACGCCACTGTACAGTACATACTACTATCACAGCATACTACTATTGCTACTACTATTGTCTGACTACTTTTTTACCATACATTTACTGCTTATATTACTACTACTACTACTACTACTCCACGACTACTCCTTAACTGCATCTTCCAAACACAAAACGAATACATACGCACGAAGAGTAGCAGCAGCAACAGAGTTCGCTCCTTTGACTGCGGCGTTCTGCTCATTTCATGCTGATTTATGGTTCTAATAATAGGTTCGCTCAACACACAACTTCCTGTTCCTGAAAAGGATTACACTCGTTTGCACGCACGCCAAAGCTAACAAACACACACACACACACACAAACATGCATGTGTATCAACATTAACACCCACTGTCTGGCTCTGGCTACTTGGGTTGTGTTTTGGGCAAGGGCTTAGGTTTCGACTACTACTATTACTACCACTGCCACTACCATGTACTAGGTCCAACTCTTGGTTGCTCAGATTTGGCTTTGTGTTATTGAGCTAAATAAAAAATTAAAATAATTACAGTAAACGACAAAATTATGTAGAGTTCAGTCAGCTGTACCGGCTAAGCACTTTCAAAGGGTTTTACTTCAGGAAATTGGTTAATTAAGGATATGCGTTCCATGGGCTACGCCTTGAACGATTTACAGCGTTTAACGCTTAGTTGAACTTATTTAAAATATGCTCAAGGATTTCAACGAGAAGCTGTGTTTGGATGTGTTTCTTATAGGGAAGACTTAAACAGTTGCATCAAAGGTAGACGGCCTGGGTGAATATCGTGAATGCGTGAATTCTGATATTCAAAAGGCTTAAAAATAGTCCAGACATTGATTTATGTATTTACAAAATACTAGAAAGAAAATTATTTTAAGGATTAAGATACACATGCATCTAAGACCTACGTGCTTAGTCTATGTGCATTCAATTTAATCACTGAAAGTTAATTAATTTTAAATTACATAGTTCAATAATTTTTAGGTTTATTTTTGGGACTTTCATTTGGGTTAAGGTTAAAAGCATAAATAATTTTAAAATTTGGTTTTGGGGGTCTACAAAGATTTTGATAGCAGAAGCTGGTTATAGCATCTTAATGTCCAAAAACTCTTTTATCGGGGAAAGAGGCTCCCATATCTATGAGTCCACAAAGTTGCATGGACAGTGCTCATTTTTGCAAAATGGGGTCACACTATCTTCTAGAAATATGCTTTCAGACGGGCAGACAAAATAGTTTTATTTGTTAGTCTTGGCCATATTATGCCAGTATTTTCTCAATTATAAATTGAGTTTTTTTTTTCCTGCTTTTAGCGACTTAATATGAAAAAACTACTCTAGATTACGAATACTTATTGGGATATATTTATCTTAAATCTTTTGTTTAAAATACGGCTTTTATTATGTTCAAAATAGTTTTCAAACCCTTTTTCTATATATTATTAGGGACTCATCTCCTGGCTTAATGATTTGTAAAATTTTCTCCAAAATGTGGTTTTATCTTTTGATCAAAATACGGCTTTTATCATGGTCAAAATAGTTTTCAAATTCTTTTTCTATATAATATTTGGGACTGTTTTCCAGGTTAGCTTTCACGCAAAGAAATTGAATTTCATGATTTGTGAAATTTTGTCCAGTGTTGTAACACGTAACATTTGACATTGATTTTTAAATTTTAAGGTAATAGAAATAATTTCACCATATTTTATAGGTCTTTCATTAAAGAGGTACCAATAAGAACTATCTTATTTAGACTATCTATCTAGTCCCCTAGGCGTCAACCGCTACAACCAAAGTAAGGGGTATATTTTTTTTCTCTTAAAGTACTCTCATGAAAAAAAGTTTAGACACTCAAAAAATTAAATATAAGAAGCTCCAATTCCTCATATAGTATCGGAATGTTTCAAATTGGTAAAAAGTGGTCTCTAAATATAAATGGTAAAAAGTGTTCTCTAAATATAAATAAAAGAGCAATTTTTCCAAGCTGTAAGTCGATTTGATAAAAAATATTCTCCACAAAAATCTTCAAGAGGAACCGAAAATTGAATTCCTTTGGACTCAAATAGCGAATCATTTTCTGAATAAGAATTTCCCCATCTATGACATTTTACTGAGGATCGTTACGCGAAACACGCGTTTTTAGATTTTATGGTTCTCTTTCACAATAATTTATCGATTACTCAGTTAATTTTTATTTTATGGTTAGAAATCATATTTGGCAACACTTTGTTTTACTATATTTTTGCTCTAGGCAAGTTTCTCTTTGTTCCTTCATTTATCCGATAGAGTTTCCAATAAATTAAAGATTAAAAATTCAACGAATCAACGAACTTAAAAATTGATCTAGTCAATCCTAAGTTGACGCCATTTTTTGAGGCAATAAAATTTATTTAAAACAAAATAGGTATATAGAAACACAGTAGATCCCAAGGATGGCAGTGTAACTTTCCCCAACAATATTATCTAATATTTTATACCATCTATAACTCGAGAACAACTGGACCAATTTTTAAAATCATTGTTTTGTTTAATTAGTCTTCGCCCCGAGTATGAAAATATTGTTTTAAAAGACTAAAAAAAATTATATTCTTGGGAAGAATGTCTGACTTGATTATTTTATAAAAAAATATACATGTGATTGGAATTTTTATCGAAAGTCAATGCTTAATTTATAATTTAAATGTATATAAATTTGTACAACCTCTTAATAGACTTATCTTAGAACGCAATTCTCAACTTCTGGAGCTTTTAACTTAATTTGTGTATTTTGTGTATTCTCCTCCATAGTTCCTTAAATGCTAAACTTTGTTAATAATTCTCAACTCAGTAAATTATCCATTTAATAGTTGCATTGGCTCTACCTATTTATAGGCTCATTTTAGTCAACCTTTTGCCTTTCCTCCTCAACTCACGTAGTTACCCATTGTTAGCTCCATAAATATTGTAATCCTTATTCAGTGCACGCACACATAAAAGCATAGATAGCTGGCTGGCAGTATCAGCAGCCTTAAGTTTACATAGGATATTTACATCTTAGAGATTATGTAAAATCATTTTGTCTACTCCCAAACAGAGGGCATCACGAAATTTGCATTATTGACATGAAATAATGAATCGATGACTATTTGCTGCTGCTGACACGGCTTCTCGTCTGTCTGCCATCCTTCGAGTGGTGCCAAAATCGAACAACAACATCAACAATATCAAACAACAACACACACAAGGACGACGTCGTCGCAAGCAGCTGAGAAACTATACAGACGGTTTCGAGCTTGAGCATTACCAAAAAGCTAGAACCAACATGTTGGCCAAAACCGTAAACTTTGTAGGAACCGCCGCATAAACGAGTGAAACGAACCATCAAACCAAACTTGGGAGCGCCAAGTTGTGCGCAGGACACAGTCGAACCAAAAAGAGAGTGTATTAGAGCCGGAGAGAGTGTAAACGTAAACGTGTGTAGTAGCAAACTTCTTGGAGCAGGAGCAACAAATAGGAAGCATTGCCGACAGAACGCTGTCAGCAGCTTGTGGCTTTCAGTGTTGGCCAGAATACAGATTGTATTGTTGTTGGTGTTTGTTGCCTGCCGCCGCCTGCTGCATACGGAAGTAGTGACATCTGGTTTACCGCTTTGCCTGCTGCTTATCCTGTTGAGGCGGCTGCCGATGCCATAGCCGAGAGCAAGCACGACGACAAGGACTACGGCTACGAAAAGTACGGCAGACATTGCCAGCCAGCAACAAGGATAACGACAACGTGAAATACAAGTGTGGAAATTGGAATTTTTATTCAAAACAATGCCGTTGCTGCAACAGGTATGTAAATAATAATAAAACCCATTCGCACGCCCAGCAGCAGCTCACCAAGTTGGTAGTAATTGAAATGGTGCTCACTCACGTACTACGTCAGAGAAGAGAGCGAGCACATTGTAGTTAGCCATATCAGCTGGCAGCCTCACCTCAAACGAATCCTACTACATATGTAGCTTATATATGTACATATATATAGGTATAATACATATGTATATAGGCATTATTATATGTGGCCTGAGGCATTGCCGCAACTTTTCTTCATTGACAGCGCCCAACACAGCTGAGTTGGGCTGAGCCTAAGCTGAGCTGCTGCTGCTGCTGCCGCCTGTTGGCTGATCCTAATAAGATTAGTACTTAACTTTATGCGGCTCACTTGCAACTCAACTGAGCCCAACTTGCTACAATCTCCGCCTGCGCCACTGCCACGTTGCCGCTGCTCCTCCTTGTTGTCTGTTGCACATTATGAGTAGTTAAATTTGATTAAACTTGTGGCATTTGTTGGCTGCTTGTCGTTTGAGACACATCTATGGTACCCGTCTCCATATCCTCATCCTCCGCTAACGTATTCTAGCCACAACAAGTGCAATGCACAGCTTTGTCCTTTTCGCGTACATCCTTCGCGTGTATCGTGTTTTAATTTTACTCTTTGTCGCGCAAAATAGTTGCGTGATTTAATTTCTTATGCTTCCTTTATATATTTTTAAATTAACTTATAGATTGTGATTTGATTAGAACGACACAAGGAGTAATCTGATTATGGTCATTTACTTTATTCACATATGGTTTTAATGAAAGCTGCAACTTGTGTTTTTATCAGGATACATTATATATTTAATGAATCAAATATGTCAAAGAGCCTTGTACAACATTTTTTCAACGTTATTCGTTTCTGTATGTGTGAAGGTTGCAGTTTTCTTGTTTTGAGATCGAGAATTCTGCATTAAATGATTTAAAAAAAAACGAATAAGAATTTGGTGTTTTTCAGAGAATATTAATAAGCTTGAAATTGAGGGAAGATTATAAAAACGGGACCAATTTAAAAATTTCGTCGGTGAAAATAGGATTATACAGAAGTCGTCAGTTTAATAAGCAATTTAATTTTTTCACATAAGGCTTTAATGAAAACTGCTAATGATTATAATTATGATATTATTTATTTGCCGTGGTAGATAGATAGAATAGTAGATTCTATTAAAATTTGGGAGTGATGTTTTTCAAATATAGTTAGGCCTGGTTTTATGCTTAATATAGCACATCGGCTGATAAGCCCGTAAGATAACTTATAAAAAGATATATTTATTTTGCAAAATTTTACTTTATTCATCAGCAAGTTTCCTTCGAGAGTGATATTACCTGGATTTTGGTAGATTTAACTTTACGGTTAACTTTCAAGGGCTTTTAAAGCTTAAATGATTTAACCGGAGTTTTTCTCATCAAAAAGCAATGGCAAATCCACAAGCGAACTGGCTCTTAATCCATTTTTTTATGTCTAACATGCGGGCTGAAAAGTTTATAGGCTAACATATAAAAAAACATTTTTTTGGCAAAATTCGATTTTTATACCCTGTACCGTATGGTACCAAGGGTATATTAAGTTTGTGCAAGCCGAAAATGTATGTAACATATAGAAGGAGACGTCGGAGACACCCCAAAGTTACCTAAAATATGATCAGGGTGAATAGAGAAGTCGATATACCCATGTCCGTCTGTCCGTCTGTTGTGTTTCGTTTGTTTGTTAAGATATTGGGACCAAATTTGACATTCGTGAGTATTTTATAGTTCCTAAGCACTGTACTAAATTTAATCCAAATCGTTTGACTAGATCATATAGCTCCCATAGGACCAATCGGTCCAAAAACACGTTTTTTATACAAAATTCGATGTGTTTTGTTTGTTTGTAAAGATATTTGAAATAAATTTGGCATTCATATCTTTTTTAAGGTATTTAAGCACTGTGTCAAATTTTATTGAAATCGGTTGACTATATCGTATAGCTCCCATAGGAACGATCGGTCAAAAAAAAATTTTTGCTTAAAAATTCTTCTGTTTTTGGTTTTTTCTGAAGAAATCGGACTTTATTACAAGCTAGTGGTACAGGGTATCCTAAAGTCGTCCGCGCCCGACTTTACGTCCGCCATTTTTTTATTCAACGTAGTTGCCTTTGAGGGAGATACACCGATTATAGCGATCTTCCAACTTTTCGATACCATTGTTATAATACGATTTCTCACTAGTCTCAAAATGGGCCTTCATTTCGGCGATCACCTCTTCATTGGAGCTAAATCTCTTTCCAGCGATCATTTTTTTGAGGTCTGAGAATAGGAAAAAGTCGCTGGGGGTCGGATCTGGAGAATATGGTGGACGCGGAAGAAATTCGAAGCCAAATTCATTCAATTATGATATCTTTTCATTGATTTGAGACATTGTCTTGATGAAACAGCACTTTTTTCTTCTTTAAATGGGGTCGTTTTATAGCGATTTCGTCCGTCAAACGCTCCAATAACGCTATATGTATAATAGTAACTGTTTATGGTCTGACCCTTTTCGAGGTAATCGATGAAAATTATACCGAGTGCATCCCAAAATACCGATGCCATGACCTTGCCAGCAGACTTTCCAAGCTTTGGTGTCGGTTCATCGCGTGCATTCCACTCGGCTGACTCTAGCTTGAACTCTGAGTGTACTAATGGAGCCATGTTTCATCCAATGTGATATATCGACGGCAAACTCGTCGTTATTACGGTTGAAAATCGCTAAACATTGCTCCGAATCATCAACTCGTTGTTTCTTTTGATCGACTGTGAGCTCGCGCGGCACCCATTTTGCACAAAGCTTTCACATGTCCAAATATTCATGCATGATGTGTCCAAGACGTTTATTTGACATCTTTGGAGTCTCAGCTATCTCGAACAACTTCACTTTACTATCACCCAAAATTATTTTGTGGACTTTTTCGATGTTTTCGTCCGTAACAGCTACTTTCGTTCGTCCACTGCGTGTCTTCGGTCCTCATTTCTATACGCTTAAATTTGGGAAGAGTCCGAATAATGTTTATCAAGCGAAACCTTGGCTTCAACAGTATTTTTTTCCCCAAAAAAGCGAATGTTTAATCAACACAAACATTTTTTTTTTCCTTGTTTGTCACAATAACAAAAGTAGCTTCACTTAGAATGGTATATCTCACGAACCCATAGTCCGACAGTTGTCAAATTTCTTCACGAATCTTTTGAAAGATTGTACTAACTGAAACTCATATGGATTTAATTCTAGTAACAACGTATATGGGTCAGCTATTTTATTATTTGTATTTCATCTATCATAAATTCGAAGACTGGTTGGATTTCTCAGTTGCTTGCATTAAATGAACTATCTGCATAGATTATGGATAGACATTTTCTCGCCACCGTTTACCATTTCCTTGCCTTGGCTTTTTTGGAAATAATAGAGCATGCCTACTAAGATTTTTCCGTTTTTTTTCCGACGTTTTGCTCCGCTCCTTTTCTAGAATATCTGAAATGCTTGGTACTATGTAGTGGGTTAACCATCATTAATGTTTCTAAAGCTTTAGGCGACCCAACTGCTGCAATATTTCGGGCCGTTTGTGTAGGGATGACTTTTAAATGTGATTTTTGACTTAGGAGTGTAATAGCAGGCAAATCCTTTGCTTGATACATGTATTTTTCAAGTATAATCTAGATACGCAAACATGGTTCAATTTTGTGTGATATCTGACTAAGTAAAAGAAAAAGCATACAGACGACCCGTCCTTAGATTCTTTCACAGTGCAGCACTCGCCCATTATCTAATACTTTGTTTCCGCAGAATCTTGTTGTTAAAAGGTAGAGAATCCGACTTATTTAGAATAGTTTTTGTGATTTTTGACTAAGAAGTATAAGAGCATGCATGTGTCTAGGAAAGGAAACAGGATAAACACTTTGTGTGATATCTGACTAAGAAGAAGAATAAACATGCAATCGACACAATCAACCCATGCTTAGATTCCTTAGCTCACAGTGCAGGAATCGCCGGTAACATAAAGGACGTGAGTTCGCCTTGTTTGGAATAGATTTCGTGGAACCGCCATTTTAACCCATAAAGGTCCACGCAGAATGCTCCTTCACTACATAACATACTGTACATATGTGATCTGTCATTTTCACTTGCTTATAAAAATACATGTTAGTGAACCCCTCAAGCTTGGCTGGATGGATGGATGGATGGGAGGTAGGAGGAGTAGCATACATTTGACACGACCAATTGCCACTAAGCCACTGTCACTTGGTTCAGTCGAAATGCCTGTGGCGGCTCACAGCTGTGTGCTTAGTTGAGTGATATGCTTTATCTGCCAGATACAATCATTAAAAGCAGGTCTAGAGCTTAGCCAACTCCTCCGCTGCATGATGAGTATGATTGGGAGGGATCTTAAGCGATGTCAGTTTGTGTGTCAATATATGTGACAGTTTTTTAAGACGCCCTCTGACTCCTCTTTTGTGCCCTTTTGGGAATGCTTCATCCATTTGCATTGTCATTGTTGCATGCGTAAGCGGCAAGTAGAATGCGCCACAGTTGGTAAATAAATAGAAAGCAGGAAAAAAATAAGGAAAAAAATAAAAATAAAATACAGACAAGCTAAAAAGTTGTTCATTGTTGACGACGGTGATGTGATGGTGCCCATCTATTGCTCATCATTCAGGCATTTGACGACTACGGACTACACCAGGACGACGACTACGTCAATGAAAAGTGCGTGGGTGGGTTGGAGCATGTACTATATAAGAAGCTGCTGGCGGTGGAGAAATCAGCTTGACAATGGAGCTTCGGTTGCGCATTTGTTACAATGTTTACACAAATATTTAAGGATAATCCAGCGATTTCAAAGGGTTTATTATGCAATTTTTCTTCTCATTTTATTGTGGCTGCAAAAAAAATAAACACATATAAAAAGTACGAAAAAAAAATAAAGTAAATAAGTAGTAAATGGTAAATGCAAAATGTCAATTTCGTCGTGTAAGCAGCACAATCTACTACAATCAGCCTAACTACGACTATATCTAGGTATATATAGGATATACTTGTAGTATATAATGTAGTAAGCCTAGTAGGCAGCGACAAAAGCAGCATTTTGCATTGTTTTCTATATACAAAATTTGTGCATAGACTAGTTTTACATTATATAAGTATTGTGATGCACTTTTAAGGGTGGCAAATTAACGTTTATAGTAGGTGTGGTTATATAGAAAGTAACTATCGGAGATCTTTTGATGATCAATGAAAAATCAGCATAAATTCTCGGAATGGGAAGATAGTATGAATATTATAAAAACGTCCAAAATATTTTTGAATAAATAAATAAAAATTAATTTCAATTGAAAAATATTTACCATTAACTTGTAATTTCAATTTTTATAAACAAAAAGCATAAATTATTTCGCGATTATTGTGTATAACCAGCTCGCGGATGATATCTTCACAATCGATAAATAGAAACAAATCTGACTCGTTCGTTTTCGCCCAATGAAAGTCTGAGATAGTTTTCCACGCGTTTTAAAACAGAAAACGATCTTTCTGCGATACAATTCGGAATAGGAATTGAAACAAACATCTGCAACGCAATTTCAACATTAGGGTAAGAGATCTGCAGATAATCCTGTCTCAGCATTTTCAACAGTTCCAGCCGAGAATAATTTAAAATGTTCTTTTCGAAGCAATGTGCCTTGAAAAAGACCATTTCATTTCCCAAATTTTCCTCAAGATCTTGCATGTAGAGTAGTTGCTCAATATGGTAGATTTCTCATGTAATTCGTCGTTGCTCAGATGTTTCATATCAGTGATGAGTAAAAATTAATATTTTACAGACATAAATACAATTTCAAGTGCAGCTGAATCCAAATAAATTGTTTTTTTTTTTAAATTCAGGTGACTCAAATTTTGCAGCTTCAGCCTATAACTATTATATTATTTCATATACGAACCGCTTTTTTGGTTTAATTTTTCTCAACCCCATAACTTTTATATGCGATCCCTGCAATGTTTCCTTAGCTTTATTATTTTTATTTGTGATTGTATAAAAAAATAATTAAGTTTTAATAATATTTATTATAATATATATCGGTGAAAATAAGCCACTTTTTCCCGGAACCTTCTCCGATTTAGATGATTTTTACATATTTGGTAAGCTACTAGCTACTAGTAGCCAAGTCAAATTTTATTGCAACATTCCGATAATATTGTCGATAACTGAAAATTATGTTTTTACTTTTTAGAATTTTCTTTGACAAGCCACGTTTCCTTAACGAATGAGGTTTTTTTCCCCCGCATTGAGTTCCTCCAGGGAGCTTAGGGCTTCAACTAGAACTATCCAACGGACTCTCTTTGGCGCAGTTTGCTTTGCTGTGTCCCAGCTGATGTTGTGTAGGGACAATTTGTTTAGTACTGTACGACGCCAGGTTGCCTTTGGCCTTCCCACTCGAGTGCTTCCTTGGGGGTTCCATTCCAAAGACATCCTGACGATGCTGCTTCGGTCAATCCAATGCCACTTGCGTGTTATCTGGTGCAGACAGGAACTTCACTAGTGTAGTGCCATAGTTCCGCGTTTGATATCCTGTTTGGCCAGAATATCCCGCATATAATTCTAAGGCACTTGTTGCCGAATGGTTGTACTTTTGATATCATTCTCTGCGGGGCCAGCCACGTTTCGTTGCAGTACAACAAGATGGATTTGACGCTCGCATTGAAGATCCTCAGCTTTGTTCTTCTGCTTATTTGCTGGTTTCTCCATTGCGGAAAAGCGTCCAAACGCTGATCGCGCTTTGCTTAGACGATTCTCTATACCCTCATCCAACCCACCACTGGTGGAAATTGTGGTGTCGGTAGTGTTCCGGAAAAGGTTATGCTACCTTGGCTGGTGTGATTGAGGTGCATCGCTTCGGTTTTGGATGCGTTTATCGAGAGTCCAACTTTGCTGGCCAGGATCTCGAGATGATTCACTTTGGCTTGGATATCACTTAGTTTATGAGAGTTGAGAAAAATGTCGTCCGCGTAATTCAGGTCTTCCTCATTACCTCGTCAACTACTATATTGAATAGTGGTGATAGGGGGCATCCTTGCCTAACACCGGTGCTTGTTTGAAAAGGTGTATTGATTTTCCCGTTGCGTTGTACCGCCAAGTCCGCATCATCGTACATCGCTTTTACTATCGATACGATGTTGACTGGCACTCCTTTCCTCGCTCGAATCGAAGGCCTTCTTGAAGTCGATGAACAGGAGGTACAGTGGTTTGCGCCACTCCACAGCTTGTTCGGTCATTATTCGTAGTGTTCATCGCGAATTTTTGGTTCTATTTTTCCTTAAAGCCGATCGTTCAGTAAAGTTGCTAATATTTTATTACTAATGTTTAGCAGAGTTATTGCTCTCCAGTTGTTGCAGTCAGTAAGGTCCCCTTTCTTTGGTAGCTTGACGATTATTCCTGTTTTCCAAGATGAGGGCACACACTCAGTCTCCCATATACGAGTGAAATGTGGGTGCAATGTATCGGCAACAAGCTGCGTCTCCAACTGTAGCAGTTCGGCAGGTGTGCCGCCAATACCAGCTGCTTTGTTGCGTCTTAGTTTCCGAATTGCGTTACCAATTTCTCTCATTGTCGGGGTTGTGGGGATACCAAGGTTGTTGGTGGGTACGACGGCTCTGTAATCTTCATGGTTTCTGCTTCCTGGTTCATTTCAGCTTATCTCCATGAAGTGTTGTCGCCATCTTTGGATTTTTGCATCCTCATTCGTTAGGAGGTTATCTTTAGAATCCCTGATCGGTTGGGTTTGCCTGGTATCTGGTATAGCTAGCGCATGTTATTTTCACCGGCTGCGCTTTTTGCGTTTGCTGCAAGGCTGTTCAGTAAAGCTCTCTTGTCGCGTCTGGCGGATTTTTTTACCTGTCTGCAAAGAACAGGGTATTCATTGCGGACTTGTAAATATATAAATAAGTGAAGTGGGCCACTTTTTCCCCGAACCTTTTCCGATTTAGACTGAATTTTACAAAACAAATGAGAAATAAAATTCATAGTCATTAAAAGGTTTCAAAATTGATTATAATTTTAGCGTCTTTCGGCAAAAACAATTGGTTAGTAACAGAAACATTTGTGTTTTCAGTTGAAGACAGTTTTTATTATTTGATCCATGTGAAATTTTCGTGGATGTATTTTTCCATTGCAATTAACATATCTTTTTTTGATGGACCCTTTGATTTTCTTCTGGTTAAATTTAACAACGGCGATTACTAATTAGAGATGCTCGCATCAAAATCATGTAACCATATTCTGAAAAACTTTATAAATTAACCCCAAAAGATATACTGTAGATATTTTGCAATAAGTGTACCTAAATCGATAAACTACATTGTAAAATCGTCAGAGTCGCAGTCGAATGGAAAATGTCAGGACATCTGAAGTCAGTCTCATTGCGACAAATTAAGCTTTTTGCTAACATTTTATGTAGTTTGCATTCTTTGCTTACATGACAATGATGCTATATATTTTATGCTATTATTTTTGTATTTTTATTATTATTATTTTTTAATTTTATGCCCCCAGAGTTTTATTTATTACATATTTTATTTCAACATGGCTTGCATGCTGTTCAAAGTGCCTATAAATAATGTAAACTGGCTTGGCGCAAATAGTTCTTTTATGTACATTTACATACAAGCTTGTAATTCTATATACATATGTATATACTCTATATATATATATTATTTATGCCAAAAAAAAAAAGATGAAAGACTTAACTGCGTTAACAGCTCTGCCCTGCATTTGTTTTATGCTGCCCGCTGTGTACGACAATATAATTTGATATATTTACTTGTAATCCTTAGACAGGATTTAAGTTTAAAAATCATTTTCCACGCTTATTAGTTTGATTTCTCGCTAAGGGAAATCATTGAAAATTGTCTCAATTTGTTACAAAAGGAAAATCGTTGCGGTTTCTTGACCATAATATATATATATAAATGTAAATACTTTAGGCGCAAAATAATAATAGCAAATATATAGAAAAAAATGGGGGAGTGGAAAAAAAATGGAATACATTGGAACATTTTGCATAAAAGCAGCAAAACTTATGAAGGCTGCGCCTTGGCACTGAATGGCGCTTGGAGCGTGTTAAAATATGCTTACTTATATAGGGGGGTGTTACTAGGCGGGGCTTGGGGGGGTTGGTGCATCTACAATGGGAACAGCGGCTTAAACGCCCAGAGCCACATCATTAAAATGTCGATACCAAGCAAATCACACGCCAGCCGCCAGAAGGATAAAAATGCGACGCGTTTTGTGGTGCGCTCTAAGGATAGTGTAGTAAGTAGTAGTAGGTGGGTAGGGTTTGGGTTTGGGTTCATTGAGTGAGTCTATGGCGTCTCCTGCAATATGAGCCGCTGGCATTAAAAACTGCACAAAATTCAATTGGATTTACTTTGCGCCAGACGCTCCTGCCACAACTAGCATTTAATGTATTGGTATTGACATGTGTGGGTGTGGTTAGGTGCGGTATGCGTTGTGTGTGTGTCTGTGTGTGTGTGTGTGTGGAAGGAGCAGAGCCTGTGGTAGGTGCAGAGGTGCAGCCAACGGCAATGCCAACAATGCAAGTCTACGTATTTACAACTACGTTGCGTTATCATTAAAAACGAAATGTGCAAAAGAAAATAGGCAGCAAAAAATAAAATACTAAAAAGTACAAAAATAAAGCAAGTAAAATTTTTGTGGTCGAGACATGATGACGGTTGGATACACTACAATGGGGTTTAAGGGGAAATAAAGGATTTTTGGCACAAACAAAAAATGCATGTTAAGATTAGTTTTTGGGGTTTAAGCTAATTTAAATAGCAGTTTTAAAAACTGTGATATAACTAATGCTTTAAGAATTCCAAAGCTAATCTCTGCAAAAGCATAATAGCAAAAGGGCAGAGTTTTCGAAGAGCGTCTTCACATTGTAAATACCCGATTGTTATTGCCTCGTTTTTAAGATTGCTTCCTTACAATTTTGTGGAATTAATGGCCAATAACATAAAGAATACAGTAGAGCTGGGCATCGATTCAATTTAATCGATTCTTTCTTCGGACAATAAAATGGATTCTTGTTTATTGATCATCGATCTTTTATGTACATTATGGCGGATCAATTTAATGGGGCAGAAAATCGGTTTGGGGCTCTCAGCGATTTTGATTCATTCTTTTAAGTATTTTAAACTATGGTTCCAAAATAAATTTTGAGTCTCCCACTTTTATAAAATTAGTTTTCATTTTCAAAATATTCAAAAATCGACTTAGAATGGAAGTTCTACAAGGCAAAAAAACTTTATTTTCCCTCTCGCCAAATGTGTCGAAGAATCAATTTTTTCCATATATATAATTCCACCAGAGGACGCTTTTAAGTATTCTATATTTTTTTTTTATGAATTGATAAAAGATTTAAAAAAAAAAATAAATAGTGACCAAATTTTTCGTTTTCTCGTATTAAGTTTTGAAGTTTTTACTTTGAAACAAACGAATTATTAATTTCGGTTTCTTTTATCAAGCTATGAATTTTGGTTTTTGTTACTTTAAATTATGAAAAAAACTTTAGGTGAATTTTGTATAAATATTCTTCTTTTTATATACATTTCCTTTCCTGTAATTTTCTACGGTTTTAACTTGTTAGCGCCTACCGTTTTATTCCAATTAATCGATTAAATCGATTTTTTTTGTGAAAATCGGTCGAAAATATCGATACTTGTTTACTGAAGATCGAGCAGCTCTAGAATACAGATGTGAAAATTCTATAAAATGTGATAATTCCTTGCAGTTTAAAAGATACGTTAATTGTAAACTAAATTCATTCAATATAGTTCCACAATCTGCAAATGAACAATTTAAACAAAAAAATTTGACTCCGAAATTCAGACGGTCTAACTAACATGACTATGTCGACTGGACTACATCGAATAGAACTTACAGTCTGCTAAGCCTATTTTTAAGGAGGGTATCGCTGGGAGCTTTAATTCCACTTGCTTTTATGCTATTAAAATTACTATAGGACATCTATTAGTTTCTTCTTCTTGCTCAATGTTCGAAGGCTTGTATTGTTAGATGTCTAGGATTTTGTGTCGCAGTCATATTCTGTAGAGAAATCTGGACCTTTTCTTTTACTTATTGGTTTCAAAAAAGGGAAAAATATTTTTGTACGGAAATGTGAAGCTAGTTATTTTTACTTATTGAATAGTTCATAGCTCTGGGCATATACCACGGTAGTTAAATAGTGAAAAAATTAACCCTTACTCTGTTATTCTAATAAATCGTAGAAATTGTACCTATACTATGACTACTGTGCAGGGATCTGGATGCAATCCATTGTGCCTGCTTAGAACTGGATCCGAATTTCAAGTTGATATAACGCACAGAAACATATTTTTTGTAACGAGATCCGGAATTGCATGATGACTATTTTCTTAAAACGAATTTTTATGAATAATGTTTCCAAATTCCATTAGTAGAAATATGCAGAAGTTTCATTACGTGACGCAAATGCGGCCTAATCCTTATTCCTATGGTCTCAAGCATGCAAGGCTATGATGAGCGCATTGGCATTAGCTAATTTTGATTCAAATGATTCAAAATGATTTTCTATAAAGTACTAAAACTGAACTTGGTAAAGAGAAAGATTATAGTTGAAGCTTCAAGGTCCTGGCTTCATTAGATATAAAGAAATGCATAGAATTTTATTCTTTTTGTTTGAGGAACTTTTTACTAGGAACTGTCTACTTTTTTGATTCAAAAATAATACCATTGAGCTAATGGTTTTTTTTTTTAAATTACCATCTATATCAATAAACAACCAATTTTTCAAAAGTGTCGTTACGTTTATAGCTTGAGTTCTAGTTCTTGAAAGTTATAAATTTTGATATAACGTGATAGGGGACCTTGCCAGCCATAAGTGAAGTATGCCGAGTGGCCCAAAGTTGTCAAAACGGATTAACAGTTTTTTTTAAAGCTATGATACTTCGAAGTGAAGAATCCCCTGCAACTGAGGAAGTAGAGTAACAATATAGACCATATTTTTGAAACAGTATAAAAATAATAACACAGCCACACAAAAAAAAGAATATTTTTCGGATCTGGAGGTCGCTGAATCCGAATTCGAAAAAAACCCCAGCACGTCAGGGTTCTGACATAACCTCAAAAACCTATGCAACATTTTATTCGAGTCTGGGGGTCAGACCATGTCTATTATATTATATATTATATATTTTTTTTTGGTCGCTGAATCCGAATCTGAAGAATTTTAATTAAATAATTAAAATAATTTTCGGAAAGCATACTCTACAGCAGCTTGCTTCAACATTTTTCTATTAAACTCAAGACAAAAGTTACAATAGATTCGATCGATTGCACTGACTGATCATCAGCAGTTGTTGCCTTTTTAATGAATTCTAGACGTAATCCATTATTATTTTATAGATGGGAGAACTTGGAAGTTCCACAGATCACATTTGATATGCGTTACCACGTTATTATGGAGATTTTTTTAATTAAAAAAGTAGCCAAGATTCCTATTTATTTTAAAGAAACTTGAGATTTTAAGTTGAAGATGATATCCACGTCTTTAATATCTGATGCCCTGACAATCGCCATGACAGGTAATCCTGTGGGTTAAAAGATTTGTTATTTGTCGTTTAAAAAGTTAAACTGGAAAATACTTTCAAAGACTTGGTGTGACGATGGAACCAATAAAATTTCGTTAAAGTTTTTCACCGCCAGTAAATCAACTTATGTGCAGAAATTTTACAGAGATTATTCTTTAGGGCTGGAGACTTCAACCGTATAATTATAATAGCCTGTTGCCTACACTTTTAAAAATTACTCATTGCCCTTTTGTGTCATTTTGGTTATAGTGTATAATAACGCAAAGTTGCGTTGGCTTGGACAACTACAACAAGTACAACAAGTACAACAACAGCAACAACAATAAAAACAACAAAAGAATAAATTCTATACAAAAAACAGCAGCAACCACAAAAGCTGCTGCGGCCAGCATCAAGCCAAGCGCAAGTACATAAGTGTATGTGTATGTGTTTGTGTATCTGCATCTGTATTTGTATCTGTGTGTGAATATGCGTATGTGTTTGTGCTTTATTTTAAATAGGCATGCAAAAGTTTTGCTTGCTTGCGCCTAAAAAAAAATATATACATCATACGCCCTGTACGGCCAGATAATACAGTGCGGAAAAGCGCGTGTTTTATTTCCACTTAGCACAACACTAACGCACACAATGAAAACGCTCACACACACCCATACAGAGATACAAATGCATGTGTATGTATGTATATTGAATGCCTGTTGACGGCTGTTTAAAAACTGGGCGTTTTGCGTGCGTTAAGGGGGCGTAACTGCAGCGGGGCGTTTTGGAAGGAAATGCATGTAAACTCTGTTGTAACAATAACAACGGCAGGGAGCTGCTTCTCTGCTCTGCCCACCATATACAGGAGCAGCAGCAGCGGTAGCAGCAACAAAAGCGCACATCATCGGAAATGTTGCCGTTGAAACTGTAAATGTCGCTCTCTTTGCCATTTGTTTTCTCTAACAGGAGCGTCGTCAAATGGTTGGGGTACAACGTCAGCATCAGCGTCAGCGTCTACGCCCATGTAAACGTCGTGCGCGCTTCTTCTGGCAGTGACTTGCTTGAATTACGATATTGTTATTATTAAATGGATGCATGGGCAGGAAGAGAGACATGTGTATGAGTGTGCGAGTGTGTTCGTATGTGTGCGTGTGTGTGTGAGAGAGAGCTGCCGGCATGTGTTTGATATTTGTAGGAAAAATGCATTTAATGCCTTGTTTTTTATTATTGAGCGTCGACACTGACGCACATACTCACGCACGCACCGACACAAACAAACTCACGCGGTTCAGTACGTTGCACTAGTCTTTGATACGCGTATCTTTAGTACCTTTTTTATACAGGGCTGGTAACTGGTTTCTAACCACAGACAAAGTTTTTATATCACTGACTTATTTTATTTGTATAAAGATAGCTTATATTTAAAAGATATAAACCAACAATGAAAAAATAGTAAGCCATGGGTCCTTAGATAAATAGTTCTAAAAATGTAAAGTGTAAAGTTGAATTGTAATTAATTTTCTTGTTCTGAATTAAGTGCCAAAACTAAAATATTTTATTCAAGTCTTATATTAGTTTTAAGTTGTTTGGGCTTAGAAATGCGATTGGACTGGGATAAGTCTAGTTTATGGCAGGGCAGTTTGTTATTTATGCGTTGATGTCTATATAGTGAGTCATTAGCTAATGAGTGCAATGACCAAGCCAGCATCCGGTTTCCAGTTATTTTTACCTAGTCAAGTTTTGAAAGATTATTAAAATAAATGGGTTAAGGGCTAATGCTGTTGTTTAATGGCCTATGCTAGTTCAAAGTTTTTTGGAGTAGAGTTTGGCGAATATTACTGCAATATGTTTTAGATATGAAGAAATAACGTTATAAGAAAGTTTGGAAGTATAAGAAAAAAAAAAGTACCAGACTTTCTTGATCTGTCAGCTAACAAATTCGACTATAAAGCCAGATTGGATTGATACGGCGCGGGTTGTTCACTAAGTAATTTCATTTTTTTAGTGCAATTCAAACACGATTTTTTTATTTTGTAAAACATTTTATGAAATTATATATTCACCATTTTGATCCAATACCTTTTGCCATCTTTCGGGCAAGAGATTAATTCCGCGCTCATAAAATTTTTGATTCTTGTAGGCAAAAAACTGTTCCAAGTGGTTTTTGATGGCCTGATTTAAGGTGAAGGTTCTTCTTTTCTAAAAATTTTGCAGAGAGCGGAATAAGTAATAGTCCGAAGATGCTAAGTCTAGAGAATATAGTGGGTGAGGTAGCACATCCCATTCAAGCTGCAAAAGCTTTTGGCGAGTCATCAAACTTGTATGAGGTATCGCATTATCCTGGTGGAACACTTCACCTTTTCTGTTGATCAATTCTGGCCTCTTCTGTTTGAGTTCATAACTCAATTTGTCCAGCTGATCATAATACACTTTAGAATTAATCGTGGTATTGTCGGGCAAAAACTCAAATTAAACGATCCCTTTAAAATCCCACTAAACAGACAACATAACCTTTTGTGACTGTGACTATCGACTTCGAAGTGGGTTGAGCTGGTTAATCCTTTTTAGGCCATGATCTCTTGTGCTTTACATTCTTGTAAACAACCCACTTTTCGTCGCCAGTAACAATGCACTTCAAAAATGGATCACTTCTTTCGTTTGATAATCCAATCACAGTACTTAATGCAACGAAGCAAATTTCGTTCTGTAAGAACATGAGGAACCCATATGTCAAGCTTCCAAATTAATCCTAGATTTTTCATGTGCTTGTGAACGGTCGCGTTAGACAAATTTAATGTTTCAGCAATCTCTCGAGTTGTAATTCGATGATTTGAATCGACCAAAGACTTTATATTATGCACATCGGCTTCAAGAGGCCTTCCAGGACGTGGTGCAACCTCTAGATCGAAATCGCCGGAACGAAATTTTGTAAACCAATTGGCGTTCGGTCAATACATCTTCTCCGTACACATCACATAATTTTCACATTGCATGAACTGCATTTTTACCGTTCCATCTTCGATAGGGCACCAATCCAAAACTATTCCAAAAAATTTAACTACATTTTTTACAAAAAAGGCTTACTATATCAGCTGTTCAAATATATAAAAGTAAAGCGGTTAAGTGTGAAGTTAGCTGCGAAAAAATAATTAGATCAGCTGTTGTTATGAAACGAAATTACTTAGTGAACGACCCAATAAAAGTAGCTTTGAGTGATGAGAGTAAGTCAGATCAGGCGGTAAAATTGACGACGTTTGTGAGAAACTCTTACGGGGACAATTGACACCGATGCACTACATATGCAACACTCGTTCTACAATCTCATTGTAGATATTAAGGATGAAATCTGGAAAGAAAATTTCGTCCAGTGTCTGATGCACAGTACTTTCGTTTTCCGATTTATTAAAATTGTCCGTAAGCTTCAACCCGAGCTTTTGCGTGTTATATTAGCTTAAGGATAAAATACCCTCTCTCTCCTCTCCTCCAGTACTTACAAAGATATCAATTGTTACTACACGCAAAGATTTAATTACCATTTGCAGATATCGTAACAATTTTTATTAAGATTTGTATAGCCTAAAAGCGACTACGGTTGAGGATCGCACAAGTTTTAACATTTTTTTAATGAATAATATCGATTTGGAAACAGTGCTAAAAATTATTACTATAACACAGCTTTACAAAAAGAAATCGAAGTAAGACTTTCTGCTGCCAAAGCATCCAAGTTCCCTTCCCGTCAGTTCTTTGAAATAACCTAAAAATATAAAAAAATAAATATTTATTAAATTACCAAAAGCACAACTTTCTTAGCCACTTCGGCTTGCTGTAGATTTTTAAAAACTTTTCACAAAGGATACTAAACACATGCCTTGTCAATTGGTCCAGACCGTCGCCATTTAATTCTTTCTTTTACAAACTAGTGCCTGACTGTAGAAAATGTGCTGCAGCGGTGGCAGTTCTCCCCACTGCATCGATGTAAAATAACAGAAATGGTGCAATTGAAACCCATAACGAAAAAAAAGACTATCCACTTGGGAACAATACACCACATATTGCGTACAGAAGGGACGCATGCTATCCACTCATACATTCATGTAAAACAAACAACCAAGAATGGAATACATGCAATTGAGTTTGTTGTTGGATGGCATACGAGGGGGGATAGGGGCGTGGCAGGCAGGAAACACTTCTTGTCAATGCACAAATCAAGTGTTGCCTTTAGTATGTACTTGATGAAATGACATTTAAAATGCAACTCAATTTAATTTGCTTGGCATTTAATGAAAATGTGAACAACAGGACCAGGACGTCAAGCAAATGGCATTGGGCATGTTGCATACTTCTAGGCGCAGAAAATTCCATATCATTGCATTTGAAACAAACTGACTGGCTGACTGATTTGTTGTTGTTGTTGTCTTCCTTTGTATGTGGATGTGTTTTGCTGGAGGCCTTGCCAAGCGAGCTGCTCATGTTACCCAAGGCATTTGCATTTTGCATATTGAACTTTATAATATCATAAAAAAGGCAAAATAAACCATTTAAAAATTAATAATTAAATTGGTTGTACTGTATACATCGTACAAGGACATTTCAACATGAGATGATGCTTAAATTGCGAGTGTGACAAAGAGCACGTGTAGTACCTCAACAAGCTTTATATCAAAAAGAAATCGATTTAACTGTCTTTCGAAGACCAAAATATCATGTGTCATATTTTAGTTCTTTGTTCTAGTTGTGCATTTTGGGAGTTTTTTGATAATTTTCCTCCAAGCCCAAAAATATATATACACGTCACCGTAGATAGTTTTTATCGATTAGACAAGGCATAGCCAAATATGTATTATACATTTTTAATCTCTTTTTCCTTCAAGTCGGACCAAACATATATTTTTCGAGCTTTATGCTTTTTATAAGTATTTAAAGTCAATGACGACTTGGACTGGAAGGATTTGGGCGTAAAAATTGAAAAGCTGTTATAGAAGATTGCGGATAGCTACACCCGAAATAAAATTTTCAAAAATTAAAAAAAATTTTGTATAAAAATCGATGCATCTTTTGTTGCCCACTTCTAGGCGCTACTTTTTTCAATCATTCTGGCAGCAACCGGACAGGACGTCAAAGAGAAATCTCCTTATTTTGAAGTGTACAATTGATCGATCCAATTTTTGGCATCCTCATGTGATGTAAAAGTCTACTCCGAAAGACGATGTGCTACCGATTGGAAACGATAATCAGAAAAGGCTATCTCTGTTCAATTCACTGCGGGCTTCACTTTTTTTGTTTTTTATTTTATTCTGTAAAATGATCAAAAATACATATATTTTTATGCATTGCCGGTTTCTTATTATATGGTCGCCAATCCAGCTTGTTTAGCGAGAGATGTCTTAGAAGCTGTCCTGTCAATCAGAGGCCATCATTTGGTCCGTCGGTCTTTTTTCGTTTTCTTTTAGTTCAGCGCTTGTTGGGGCAGATTTTTGAAACTTCTTTTGTTAAGCCTTTTTATTGGATCTTCGTTGAAGAGTCCTTTTGCCAGCCTATTTTGGGGTCTTTTTAGCCTTTCATAATAGCGGCTTATGTTCTTATTTATCTGGAGATCGACGGTCTCCAATCTGAGGTCGTGGTGCATGGTGGTATTCCTTACATACCATTCACACCCAGTAATAAGGCGTAAGACCCGTGTGTTGAATACGTGAGCGATTCGAGCGAGCCGCCATACCCCAGATTTGGATAGCGTATATCCAGGTTGGAAACACTATCATTTTATATAATGTTCTTTTGCATCGGAGTGAAAGACGGCTTCGATTATTCATGATCCAGTTCATTTTAGCCATTTTTAGCGTGCAGTTTTTGACTGTGCTTTCTATATTTGCTTTAAAAGTCAGTCTGTTATCAATGGTAACACCTAGTTATTTAGCTTGTTTTTGTAATTTCAGTGGTTGATTGTCTAACCAGACAGCAGGTGATAGTTTTTTTCTAAGAGTAGATAGCACTGCCTGGCACTTAGTTGGATTCATGGCGATGTTCCACCTGTAAGCCCATCTCTCAAGTAGCTATAGGTACTATTGAATTCCATCTGCTGCTTCGTACTCACAGGAGGCAGAGTGAAAAATAGCCAAGTCGTCTGCGCTATCATTAGTTCTGGGATTGATTCCGAATCTGCTGTTAGACATCGATCCAAGGGGTTTTCGTTCCATCCTAACCTCAAAATACATCGAAAGCTGTTATTTATTGATTGTTGTTACAAGTTTCAGGATCTGATGATGTGGAATCAGAATTGTAGAAACGGGTCTTGAGTCTAAGCTAAGCTAAAAAAAACCGGAAAAATCACAAACTAAATGTGACTTATTTGTAAATTCATTAAATAATAATGTCTTTTAAGCTAAACCGTATAATAATAACCTTGGTAAACCTAACTTTATCCAACTCCTTCTTGCTCATATTGCAAATACCTGATTCTAATTAGACACTTACTTCATGTCTTAATAGCAGTCGCAGGAAAAATGTGTTTTTCGACGCAAGAACTACAGTGCCGGTGTCTGGCCGGTGTAGGAATGGGTCGTCATCAAGCAATACCAGCTCTTCACAGTTTTCGTATTTTTTTGAGATTAGGGTAGAACCAAGACCAGTTTGACCATTGGTGATGGAAGGTTTGCATATTAAAGTTTGGCCTGCTACTCCTCGTGACCTTCATAGTGAATCATTTTTCATCAATAGTGCCTTTTTTGTTTAGCAAGCGCTCACGGAGATTTATTCTCAACGATTTTTGTAAAATTGCTTAATGAGTCACTTTTATTGGAAGTTCTAATTTTCAGAATGAGTCTTTTTTCAATAATATTTTTAGACGCGTGACGACCTTCGGCTGACTTCA
This sequence comes from Chymomyza amoena, assembly GCA_037043745.1. NCBI lineage: Eukaryota > Metazoa > Arthropoda > Insecta > Diptera > Drosophilidae > Chymomyza > Chymomyza amoena. The sequence continues at coordinate 418,973 of JBAMAX010000771.1, forward strand.
ATATTGCAAAACCAAACATTGAATTTTTTAACAAACCTTACATTTATTATATTCTCTAGCACCTTATTCCCCTCGACAAAATGCCAGAGACCGTCTTCTAGAGCTTCACTGTAGTCGCTGCCCTTCATTCTCGATTATATTAATTACAAGTCAAGTTTGCTCTTCGAAGCAGTCGGTTCCGCTTATATTGCGCTTGATAAAGTACTAAGGTTCTTTTCGAAAATCTTTCTAGTAGTAACGGAGTCCATCCAGATTCCTCTTTTTCTGGAAACAGAAGTAGTTTCAGTAAAATTTTTACTTTTTGTTGTTAATTAAAGACGTACTTGCTTAAACAGACTTAGGCAGTTGCCCAGACCAGATGAATACTTTGAAATATATTGGGATCAAGATAGGAAATTACAAAATATCTTTTACCGCAAAAAAAATTCAATATTCTCAACCTCATCAAAGCCAATTTAAAAAAAAAGTATTGGGTGTACAAATAGAAAACCGCTATTTTTTCTCATGATTTGAGACTTTACTGTAAAAAACTCGTTACATACTCATTCTTCAAAATAGTTTCCATTGCTAGCCACAACTTTTTCCTATCTTTTTGGCAGCTTCTGAATTCCTCGTCGGAAAAATTGTTCTTCTTTTGACGCGATCCACGAATCTATCCAATTTTTGGCTTCTTCGAAAGAACGAAAGTGGCTGTTAGGCCAGGTCATGCGTCGTCAATCGGAATAAGTAAAAATCAGAAGGGGCGATGTCAGGAGAGTACGGCGGGTGGGGTAGGATGTCCCATTTCAAAGTTTCCAGGTGTGTTTTCACTACCTTGGAAACATGTGACCGAGCGTTGTCGTATAAAAGTATGACCTTATCGTGTCTTTCCGAGTATAGCGGGAGTTTTTCCTTCAACATTCGACTCAGGCGTATTAGTTGCGTCCGATACAGGGCTTCTGCAATGGTTTCGCCTGGATGCATGAGTTCATAGTACACTTCGCCGAGATGGTCCTACCAAATACAGAGCATCAGCTTCGAGCCATGAATGTTCGGTTTCGCTGTTGAAGTTGTTGCATGGCCGGGAAGCCCCCACGATTTTTTCCGCTACGGGTTGTCATAGTGTATCCAATTTTCATCGCCGGTTAGGATTCGATGCAAAAAACTCTTTCTGTTTTGCCGTTGGAGGAGTTGCTCGAAGGTGCAAAGGCACCCGATGTCCCTCGATCGATGTCCCTCGATCGATGTCCCTCGGCTTCAACTCGTACGGAACCCAATGTCCCAGTTTCTGAATCATTTCTAAGCTTATTAGGCGATGAGGAACGGCTTGCTGGGTCACGCCCAATAGATTTGCGAGTTACTGTTGACGTTCTACAACCATCTTTATCCAGTGAAGTTTCTAATTCTGTATCTTTGAACTTTTTCACGGGTCCGGGACGATCCTTTCGCGCATGAACAATACAAAGTACAGTAAAAATAGACAAGCGAGCTTCTGTGGAGTTGTTGACCGATGCCACATGCTGGCAATGTATCGATTCTGTTCGTACTTATCGACCGATTTGCAATGCTGGCGCCACCTTTGGGAAAACGGCGGTTTTCTATTTGTACATCCAATACATCAAAGCGGTGCGACAGTGCAATAACCTGTACCTTATATCCCGAAACAAATTTGTATTGCTGCTTTTTTCTTTTAGGAATTATATCGATTACTTGTAAGCCGCATTAGAGCTATATGAATCAGCTTACCAAAATTTGTGATTCTAGGTGAGCTGTTACCATAATTACGTAAAGTCAAATATTGACCCAGTTATAGGGAAGGCTAGGCGAATCATTTTGGTATAGAGGACGTGGGGTCTGCCACGCCTCCTTCTGTCTAGTATACTCGTTGTACCTACCGCACAGGGTAGAAAATGTCTTCATTTTGTTTGGAAATAGTGTGTAAGGATTATTTCATTATGGAACTGATTAAAATTTTTGAAACAAAAGTAAGCTATGATTTTTAAATAAACATCGACTTTCAAGTTTTTTCTACATAATTATTCAAACACATAAACACACTCCACTTGATAACAACAATATACTCATATAAAAAAAAATAAAAAAATATTTAAAAAAAAACAACAAATTTAACACACAAAGTTTCGGAAAAAAAAGTTACTTTATTATTTTACTTTATGACTTTTATTGTTAAATGATGGATACTCGTTTGGACAAGACAACAACATCAACATTCCTTACGGGCTATTATTATAAGCATCTTGAGCTGACTAGGCGTCAGTATCAATATAAGAAGGCACTGGCCAGAAATGTAAAGTCGCGCAAACATAACTTATTCAAAGCAAATTCCGCACAAGACACTCAAAAGCTACAGGAGGAAAAGGATGAGCTGCGCGCTCAAATCTGGATAGCCAGCTGTAAGACTCGTACTAAGCAAAACGAACGCTATTTGAAACTAATCAAATGCCACGTGGACTGCCAGGAGAGTCTGGCCGATGAAATAAAGACACTCAAGGCTGACATTGCTAATATGGAAAGTGAAATAAGTCGTGTGGGCAAGAGCATATATAAACTAAATAGATGCGTTGTACCGGATCGTCAGCATCAGACGTTTGTGGAGAAGACGCACAAGAAGATGTTGATTTTGGAAAACGCCTTGGAGGTGAGCGTTCGTCACGAGAGCAGCTATGAGACTCGGAATGCCGCGCTGCGGCAGGAAATTATACGTTTGCTTAAAAGTCGTAATTGCTTCAATAACTCTTACGTTAAAATGGTGCAACAACTAAATAGAGATAAAAGGTACTTGCTCGATATGATCGCTTATGTGGCCAATACTTTTGAGAGCTCCATCGATTTGTACGAACGGGAAATCGTCCTGAATAAGCGGCAGACCAAGGATCGTGAGCAGCGCAAGACCGAAATGCAGCTTATGAAGCAAAAAGTGAACGCTGATGAATTTAGCTCTATATTTAAAGCATGCAAAGGGAAGCTACGAATTTTGGAGGATCTACAGCCGAAGGAGTACAAACGACGCGAAGAAAAGCGGCGCCAGTATAACGAAGAGTTAAATATGTACAAAGTAGTTTTGGAAAAGATTTTAAGTTACACTCAATCAAGCAATGTGAAGGAGGTGATAAAAAAGTACCAGGAACAGGAGAATATGTACTACTCTTTCATTAATTTTCGCAATGAAATGAGTTATCACATAACGATTCTCAATAATTCTGTGAATCGTTTATTCGCCGATATCAATGCGATTAGGGATAACACTATAACTACGATTCAGAAGCAGCTGGAAAGTATAGCAACGATGGAAGATCAGCTGCAGCAAAGGGAAAATACCTCCCAAATGTTACTGCAGACGCAGCGAAGTAACGATGAACACCTGCAGCAATTGCTACAAGACTTCGAAGAGCTGTGCGAAATTGCCAAAATTGATTCAGCACCTTTGTCCGCTTTGTTAGGCGATCATGCTCAAGTTAATATTGTAAATGTAAAGCGTTTCCTTAAAATACTCGAAAAACGCGTACTTGAAGTACTTGCGTGTGTTTACGTTACTGAGCGCTACGACGAAGAAAAATTGAATTACACCGTTCAAAAAGTTGAGAAATTTTGCCAGAGGCCCACCGATATTGATGATATTGTTTTGACCCAACAGTGTCCCGAGTGTGCCGAGGGTGATGCCTTCACTATGGATGATGGTAGTTATGATGTTCCCATATACACAATTCGTGAGATCAAGAACAAGCTCTATGATAAGATTGTACAACCGGAAATGCAGTATCGTCTGCATAATCTTAGCCAGTGTCGCTTACCAAGATCTCGCAAGCTTATGGCCCAGCGTCAGCTGTAATAAAAATTTGCGACGATGAAGAAAATATTACTTACATTGTTCAAAAAGTCGAGAAATTTTGCGAGAAGCCGACCGTTATTAATGATATTGTTTTGACCCAACAGAGTTCCGAGTGTGCTGAGGGTGATGATGGTAGTCATGTCGTTTATGAGATCAAGAACAAGCTCTATGAAAAGATTATACAACCTAATAATCTTAGGCAGTGTCGCTTAACAGGATCTCGCAAGCTTATGGCCAAGCGTCAGTTGTAATAAAAATTTCTCATTTGCGTATAATTTGCATAAACGTGATATGAGCATGACAATTAAAATCTTTTTATTCGATTCTTTGTATCCTGAAGGGTATACTACTTTTGAAAAAATCGGGTCCCGAGGGAAAATGTATTGGCCCCTCTATTACACCATTAGCTTGAAGTATGACAGTAACTAAACTGGGACCGGAGGGAATCTGCCTTACCCACCTCCTCTTGTCAAGCCTAGTAACAGGCTATAGTCAACATACTGCGAGACTAAAATATATAGATTCTTTGTACTCTTTGAGGATATCAGCACTAGGCAATTGCCTTCTTACTGTAAAGATGAGAAGGTGGGCGAAGTGAGCAGGATTTTAAGTTCTTTTAGTTTGAATTTAAATGGAATTATAAGGGCACCTAAAGCCAGTGAAAGTAAAAAGTAAAGTCCATTTCTTTAACTATCCAAAGAAAACCTTTAAAATGTAGAGATAAGTTTTATAAATTAAACCAGAGATTAATTTTTTATGATTTCTTTTAAAGTCATAAGCAGCATTGAACTAAAATGCTTTGAAATTTTGTAGATAGGGCGCTTACTTTAATCCTAAAACTTTTACTTTTTTTAGCTAAATGCAAAGTAAACGGAATGTTTGCTGGATCTTATGATCCGTAGAACGTTATTAATGAACCAAATGTAAATTTTTATGCAGTTTGTTCAACATTAACAGGGTGATACAATCTTTCCAGGGAGCCCTTTTTATACCCTGGTATACGGTATCCCTATGGTACAAAGGGTATATTAAGTTTGTGCAAGCCGAAAAAGGAAACAAGTTTATTTTACCTTTTTGATGTGGACGTTTTTTATTTTTTTCCTGAAAGGGTTCCTCACAGAGCGGTGGGGCACTGCGACCAATAGGTGTTTTCCGCTTTCCGCATGAATTGCAGTAGGTCTTTTGTTGGTATTGACCTGAGATGGAAGGGACTAATCCGTTCCTTTCCCATGTGACAGGATCTGCCCCATAACAGCGCTGGGCAGTCACAGAGAATATGTCTGGTGGTCTTATCGTCTTCTAGACAGAGCGTGCACTCTGAAAAGTCCGATAGGCCAATTTTCTGTAGATGGTATCTAACAGTGTGGTGGCCAGATAGGTATGCTACCAGGAGCTTTAAGTCTGCTCTGTCAAGACCTTTTGTCTTGATCGCATCCGGAGGTTTGACAAGCACTTTTGCTTAACGAAGCCCCTGAAGGGACATCCAGTATATTCTCCTGTAGCCCATTTGTTTATCATGGTTTTGATTGTGGGCCAACCAATACCACAAATCGGCGCAGGAGATGTAGGTCAGGGTGGAGGCACCCTGTCGTGATAGAGTTTAGAGTTCCCAAGCACCTTATATTGTTTTGAAGTAATTGTGAACAATTCGCAATAGGATAATGCGTAGGGGACAAAGTAATTTCCGAAAAAGTTGGTACTCCTTTGCCTTTGCTAAAAGAAATTACAATTTTATTTAAAAAAAAAATGGTTTGGTTTAAACTATTTAGCAAAAAATATTGCAAAAAATACATACGCACTTGTAACTTTTTAGCAAATAGTTTTGAACAGAGCGCCGTACTTGTCGTGTAGTTCCTTGACCGTGATGAGCAGAAATGCAGAATTTTTTTTGGTTTGGATTACACTGTCCTACAAAATTGAAAAAAATCAAAGAACTTTTTAAGTGACCTAGTGTACGTTGTAGGTCTTGACGAGTAGATCACGATAGTGTTGACTATATCATATAGCTCCCATAGTAATTGTCTTCCAAAAAATCGATTTTTTAACAAAATTTGTTGTATTTCGTTTGTTTTTTAAAATATTGCGACCAAATTTGGCACTTGTAAGTTTTTTATTGTTCTTAAGCATTATTCCAAATTTGGTTACGATATCTTCATGAACAAACGAATTATCCATCTAAAACATTTTTTTTTGTCGATGGAAATTTAATTTTCTTGTTTACAATAAGCGTTGTAACTTAAAAATTTATCGACCGATTTTAATAAACCATGACTTTTCTTACTCGGCGTTGATATTTCTTTTAGGTTAAATGTAAAAAAGTAAAGGTGTTTTAACAAAATGTTATATAAAAATGACTTCAAAGTTTGAAAATCGAATAAAAAAAGTGTAAATCTTAGATAACTTTTAAAAAATCTCGTAGTTGCTTTGTATAAAGTATAAACAAGTGTATATCATCATTGAATCTTCTTCTTTCCAAAGCCGTAAAGCAATCGAAAATCGGTTGAAAAATGGCGACGTTGTGATTGTGGGAGTGATCGCAGTACCCGAAAAACGGTTTTTAAGCGATAACTTCCGATTTTGGGGGTGTTAGACAATTTTGAAACACACTATCGTGATCTACTCGTCAAGACCTACAACATACACTAGGTCGCTTGAAAAGTTATAAATCACTGTTGGACAGTGTTATTTTTGGACGTTTCTGCATAACTAACCGAAAAAGTGAAAAACTGGAATAATGAAAATGTTTAAATTTTTTAAGTGTGAAAGTTAAAAGCCAAAACAAACTTAGTATGGGAATATAACTTAGCTGCACTCAACATTAACAACTTACCAACTAGCATAAAAACTATGAAACACTTTCAAATTGGTACTAAAAAATACTGCACTCCATAAAATACTCACTTGCTTAAGCAAATTCAAGAACATACCGAAAATAACTTGCATCCTTTATGGCTTAAACCCCCCCCCCAACATGGTACTATATGTAATCGGCCATAAAAAATTACAACTGTGCATTAACCTTTTGCACTTTGGTCAGTCAAGAGGAGGGACGGAGGGACTGAGAGCGGGGCCAAAATCGAATCGAACGACAACGACGACATCGTCATAGAACGCTTATCACAACATGCCATCAAATTTTAATGTGAAAGGAACCCTTTGGCAGGACATCTACGCGAGAGGAGTGCAGTCTGGTGTAGCTACTGCTTCGGTACAGTAGCAGCAACATCTAATAAGTGTTGTAAACGATGCAAACATAATAATTTGTAAGACTTTTGAAAGCAGAAACTTGTAATTTTCTCAAACAGCGACAAGAGACCAAAACTGTAGAAATTTACCAACACAGGCACACACACACACACACACTGAGAGCGAAGAGAGCCAGAGAATTGGTTTATGTATCTGTGTGAAGCATGTGTGCTTAAATGCAGGCCGGAATCATGACATTCTGGCCTCCACTTCATTGCACTTCACCCCCCGCCTGCAGTCGTCCCGTCCGGTTCTATCAACACATAAAAGCGTTTGCCAAAAAAAAAATAAAAATAATGCTAAAATCGAAGAAAGCCAACAAGAAAATGCAGCCAACAACAAAAACTAAATCTAGAGAGGATGTAGCTTTGTGGAGTGGGTAACAAGCAAGTCAGTTCAAATGGACATTGGATAAATAACTACTGAGTTACTGAGTTATGTGCGTTGTCTGACTATTCGGATACTTTGGCGTTTTCTTCGTCGAACGCTAAAAGATTTCAAATATCTTCATGTAGCAGCACAGCCAACAACAACAGCAGCTCCAGCTTCAGCTTCACTCACAAAAGGATGACACTGGCAGCAGAGTAACCACAACAACAACAGCAACCAGAATGATTCAAATTTGAAAATCCTTGATGACAAAGTCAGTAGCAGGAGCAAGAGGAGGAGGAGGTGATGCGGTTGTCTGTATAGCATTACGAGAGTCCTGAGAATGCTATGCAGCCAGTGGTTAAGATTTTTTGTCGTATTCAATTTAGTTTTTTATGCGCTTTATTTTCAAATGCAAGGGCATTTTAATTTTGGGGGTTTTACATAATATTGTGTGTGTGTGTGTGTAATGTGACAGGAGTATGTTTCCGACTCGGTTTTTTTACACTATATTTTGGGTACAAGGCTATATTAGGGGAGCATCTAAAAGAAACCAAGATGGCAGAACAAAGCTCCCATATTTTTGAAGCTAGTTATGCCAACGCTACATAGATTTTTACCCTATTTTTAAAAATGTTTTAATATGGGTAGAACTACATATATGGAAATATAGACACCCCAAGAAAATCTCTTTAACTCAAGACACCGCCGTTCGGATTCGGCTATAAACTGCTAGTAATAAAGAATCCCCATGCTTCGCCCAGAGACAACTGAGAAAATAGTTCAGGGAAATTATTATTATTATAGAGTATACCAACAGCGGCATGTCCTGATTGCAACCATCTCACTGGTTTATTTTGTTTTAAAATCTTCATTTTGGTATACAAATTATTTAGTGCGAAATGTTCTCTTACATTGAGTTAGTGCGTAACATGTGGGGAGATTTTGTATAATCTTTTTTAATGTAAATAGCATTATATAGTAAAGTAAAACAATGAAAACTATTTCAAGTTTTTGCATACGTTGGGCGTAGACGCCTTTAATATACCCTGTAGCATTACATTAAATCCATTACGTCATTACGTTATATTGCCTAAGTACTCTAAAAATACTTTTGATTGCTAAAAGTAAAACTATAATAAAGCCAACCAACTTGTAGACAATTTATATACAAAAGATGGCGTACGTTAAAGTCGGGCGCGGATGACTTTGGGATACCCTGTACCACTAGCTTGCAGTAAAATCCGGTATTTTGCTCAAGAGCACCAAAATACATTTGATTGCTAAATAAGCTTACGATACCACTATAAACAACCAGAAACAAACGAATTTTTAACCAAAAATGTTTATTTTGACCTATGGGAGCTATTTTAACTGATTTTGATCAAATTTGGCACGTTGCTTGGGTACTCTTAAAAAGGTTTGAATGCCAAATTTAGTTCAAATATAATCAAAAACAAACAAAACAAAACGAATTTTGTATAAAAAACGTTTTTTTGACCGATTGGTCCTATGGGAGCTATATAATATAGTCAACCGATTTTGATCAAATTTGATACAGTGCTTGAGACCAGTGGCGAATTTTAATATTTGCCGCCCCTAGGCAATCCATAGCTTGCCGCGATTGTGATTGTTATCAGTGCTTTATTATAATATTGATGTAGTAGGTAGTAGTAGTAGGTGACTCAAATTTACCCGCCCCTTAATTCTGCTGCCCTAGGCTTCTGGCTATATTGCCTGTTCCTTAAATCCGCCACTGCTTGAGACATATAAAAAGACCTATTTACCAAATTTGTTTACGATATCTTCATAAAAAAACGAATCATACCGAATTTTGTACAATAATAAATTTTTGGGCCTATCCGACCTATGGGAGCTATATGATATAGTCAACCGATATTGACAAAATTTAATACAGTGCTTTGCAATTTTACAAACCTCCGATTGCCAAATTATCCATCTAAAACCACTATGGGAGCTATATAATGTAACCCCGATATCAAAAAAGTAAAATAAACTTGTCTCCTATGGAATAATAAGGGATCTTATGTAAAAGTTTGGTTACTCTAGCTCTTACCATTTCTAAGATCTGGACAGATGTACGGACGAACATGGATACGTCGACCTCTCTAGGCACCCTGATTGATCATATGTTAGGTAACTTTGGGGGGTCTTCAACAAACAAATTGTACAAAATTAATATACCCTTTGTACCATACGGTACAGGGTATAAAAACAGCTATTTTATATCTTTGACGCCCTTTATCGTCCAAAATAAGAATTCTAACAAAACCTTCCAATACAAAAAAAATAGACATTGGCTGTACTATAAGGCTTCTAATCTGAAAGTTTCCCTGCTCTATCTTTTTTCATATATGTGACATTAAGGGGGCATGGTATAAAATCATATACATTTCGAAATCACAAAGACCTCACAACAAAAGAAATCAATGTGGTTCCTTCATCCCCGTTACGTGCTTTTTAAAGATAAAAAATTCTAGAATTACAATTTTACCTCAAGATGCGTATTATGGTTAATTCCTTCACTTATACTTAGTTCTTGATGTTGGCACCTCTTTCTCCCAACAGAATATTGGGATTCACTTTTAAGCGATAAGGGACAGAGAGATATTTTGTTTTATTGCATTTGATATATTCCTAATTTTAGCGGTCCATGGCACTAAAAATTTTTAATTGAAATTTAAGAACGGCTTAAAGCCATAATAATTTAACAATAAAAATCCCAAATGCGTTTATAGAACGGATCAGTTGTTTCGGGATTTTACCGGCAAGCCAACGTCCGGGCAGAAATACGTCAGTCGGGTCAACTAGTTGGCTATAACACAAAGACAAGCAATTATGAAAGCCAGACTAAATAATTCTATTAGGGTTCTAATTAGGCTTCTACTTAGAACAAAGAGCCACAAGACAAGGAAGGTTAGGTAAGGTTAGGGCGGCATGGGACTGACGTACAACTCACTTAGGCAAATGATAGGCCCATTGCGATACCGCTTCAGGGAGCTATTTCACCACTCTTCCCCTATAATAAGAGACGAAGCCATCCGGCTGCCTGAATAAACCTTAAAAGGCATTTTGTAGTCTGTTCAGAGAGCTGAGATAAATAGTCTAGAAAGTGTGACTGTAGGAACCCAAATCATGTACTGGATGCGTGGTTTCCTACCAACCAGTGTCCCGTGATGGCACGGATAACAGATGAGCACTGGGCTCTATTCAGCCAGTAAAGTTTTTTGGTTCATTTACACGTGTTCGATATCCGATTCCACGTTTTATTTGCACAGAGAGCGAAAAAATTTCGTATTCTCAGTTTACAGCTGGCCATGGGTATACCCAGGCACTCCTTGTCTTTATGGAGGACTTCATACACGAAATCATCGCAACTAGGAACTTAATAGCCGCTTGGCTGTCCGAATAGATACAGAGGTTCTTATTTTGAACTTGTAGGTTTCTTATAGTTATTAAAGCCGCCCGGATTGCAGCGACCTCTGCCTGAAAAACAATGCAGTGGTCCGGGAGTCGAAAAACAGTTCTAATGTTGAAATCCTCAACGTAGATGCCTCCTCCTACATTGTCGTCTAGCTACTTTTCAACAATTTCTTATATCTTTTGCATTTATTTTATCATTTTTTTCGGCTTTTTTATGTTTTTTAGTTGAGGTATTCACGCTTTGTTTTGACTTGACTAGATTTTGAGTTGAAAAAGTCAACAGGTAAACCTCTAATAAGTTGACTTGTTGACATTAGCTTCTTCTTTTCTGTTTGTTTGCTAAAATACATTTTTTTAAGAAAACTAAAATTTTGTCGCGTCACACAACATTTTGAAGTTCTAGAGTCTTGAGGACGTGACTGCAATGTTACTTTCGCGGTGTCCAGAACGTGCTCAGTTTTTTGGACGAAACCCGATTTGTTCAAGTGCTGAGAGTATCTTCACAACAGTTCCAGAATATATTAAGGACATTAGGACATTTGTTTTAAATTTGGTTACTCTATGTCTTTCATATTTTGAAAAAGCTAAAAATATACAAATTGCGTATAATGCAACACTTTCTCAAAAAGCAGCGACAGCGGAAAAGTTGACTAGGGTCTGTGTTGTGGAAAAGTTTAGTTGCGAGTTGAAACACAGGGCTGTTGTCATGCACTTTGTTTTTTCAAGAGTCCTTAACATAAAGCGTGAATACCTCAATTGTAATTATATTTTTTCGGTGCGTAGCCAAAGGCATTTTTTTTTTGTATGCTGCTTTATACTTCTTGTTTGGCTTTCCTAAGCTATCTTTTATTTACTCTTATTCAAAGTGACAACTTATCCTTTGGCAGGACATGCATACTTCCGCTAGTTGAAATTAGCTGCTTTTTAGGTACAATTTTTCGCTCCAACCTTTTTCTTTGGCAGCACAGCTTTTTGTAAATCACACGCAACGACCCTCGTAGTATTTGAACACTCCGTCTATTTGTAATTTGCATTCATTGATGCTGTTTTTTTTTATCATCATCTTGCTATCGTCATCTTGGTGTCCTTTGACTGAATCAAGTGTGAAATCGACGTGCCTATATATGGTATATATGTCAGCAGGCTAAAATGCCAGTTCTGCTACATCAGTGGGTAGAACTGAATCCTACATATACATGAGTCACTAAAGGATATATGTGCGTCAGTGTGGGTGTGGATGTGGGTATTGTGTGTGTGTGGGTAGCTTGTATACTTGTTCGTGCCATTTCCGACTTTTCACGTACCTTCATCAAGTTGTCATTCAATTTTTAAATCCATAGCAAGTTTTGTACTTAACATAGTTGTGACAAGATGACAAAAAGCAAAGGAAGCGCTCGCTGGGTTCCATTGAAACTTGGCTACACGTTGAACCGTCACGATGTTGACTTTAAATAGTATAGACCACAAATGCAGGGAACGGAATTCAATAAAGAATTGAAGCACAAAATACTTTTATAAGCATTTATAAAGTGCTTATGTATTTGGTCAATCTTCATTGTAGGAACCCAATCAGTTCAGTCAGTGGGCTAAACAGGGTTGCATAGTTGCTGAACTATGTTTAAAGTTTTCTATTGCAGCTCACTGACGAACTGGTTCAACGCTTGATTTGATCAAACTTTTAGCTTTAAAACTTTGGTACATTTTTTTATGACTCTTATGAATCTGTTTTGGCATGTCCTTTTTAAACTAGAAAGTACAACTTAGTCATCTCTCTCGCTGTGAGAGATATGCTGTGTATTGTTAAAGAAAGACAAAATAATATAAAAATTTCGTGCTTAAAAAGGATTTTTCTTATATTGAGAATAACTCTTTAAATTCATGACTTTTTTTATAGTGAAGATATCTTCCGACTTTTTTTCTGAATGTAGGCAGCTGAAAAAATATCGACTAAAACCTTCCTTTTTCGATTATTTATGCCGAAAAAAGTGGATATAACCATATCCTCTCTCGAAGAAATGTATCACCGATCATTCAAAAAATGTGCTTAGGGCATTATTTGGTAGTTTCTGAAGATATCGAAACCAATTCTGCATTCTGAAGTTTTTTAGAGTTCTCAATCAGTGTACCAATTTTTTGAACTGTATTATGTAGCTGCCACTGAGCCGATCGGTTAAAAAAAAGTTGTTGGTTCAATATCCTTTTTTTTGTTGTCTTAACTTAAATTAATATACAGGATTTAATTGCAATAAGTTAGTAAGGGTATTTCAAAGTACAGTATTTTAACGTACATCATCTTTTTATTCTGGATTTGAGAAGTGTGGAAATATAAGAATCTGCATAGCTCACCAAATTAGTGGAGTAATTGCGGGCTTATGATATTCACTTTTTGTGTCTTAATGGAAGAAGTCCCATCCTAAAATTGGTTTAGCGTCAATGAAATAATGAAAACTGATTCTTAATCTCACATGAGTCTACATTCTCTTGATTTATAAATCAAACTTGTTTATAAATGGAAATGAGAAAATTATGGAGTCTATCGGTGAAGTACTTCCTCTTTTGAAGTTTTCATCTAATCTTGATATAATAAAAAATGTGCGAAGTTCTAATTAGCTTAGCTCTGTGAGGTTAAATAGTTCATACAGATGGAAAGGAACAAATCGTTATATAAAAAACTAGTGAGCCCGGGTCACCGAATTCTTTCAAGTTCATTGCGATCTTCACGTTCCTGGGCTGTACGATTAAATTGATAATTAATTTGATTCGTTGCATTTTTTCTAATTGAAAAACCATGCATTGATCGATTAGAAGACGGCATTCCCATTAGCCATCGCCAAGCATAGATCTTCAATATGAATTCAAGCTTCATTGTAAACTTCCGGCGTAAATTCCATCACTGGCTTACGTTTTGCTTGAAGTACTCGAAACAATATATCTTCTGATAAATAATCTTGATATTTTATCCACAATTCAGGTGAATTTCATGGAAAACATGTTGCCAAAATAATTGCAAATAGAAAACGAATTTGATATGGATGAGCAGTAATAGCAGCATCTACTGAATTTTGATCTCAGTGCAAATCATTTTCCAATTCCAATTTTTGACATGCCTCTCGATACGTTGCACACAATACGCCATTCACTGCTCTCAATGATTGAAACGATGTTGGACCTCGAACATTGATTAAACACAATACCAGTTTTTGTATATTTGGCAATATACACAAAAACCAATATTCACAAAAATTCGTATATATCACGAACCAAAACACATCGAAATAGGCTAAACCTCCGTATTGACAACCTCTAATACACGCAAAAATCAGATTTAAAATTCATAGACGCGTTCATGAGAACATCCGTAACATGTAAAACATAAGTTTCTTTTATATATATTATTAAAAAATATGATTGGTACATCCGAAACACTACGCTTCCAACGATCATGCGCGGATCCAAGTATATCGAAATACCCATCAGATGCTTAAAAAGGATGCACTTTGATAATATACTAATCGATATCCCCAGCGATTCTAAAAGAAGCAAAAAAAATAGCCATTACGAAACGCTTTCAACTTCACTTACAATAATTCATCGTCCAAGTGAACTGAAAAAAGTTCCAATCCAAAGTTCCATTCTCTCGCACTACTTTCGTTTTGCAGCCTTGGTACTTAATAAATCACTTTCATTCATTTGCACCATTAATAGTTACCATTGCTCGGTATAGTCTTGTGCTTTCTTGTGCATCCTTCCCGTACTGTTGCATTAATCCCACCATAATGAGTTGTACGCCATTTTGAGCTAAATTGTTTGGTGAGTGCCTGATAACAATATTTGCACTAATTTGGCATTTTTAAGTGTGCTCCACTGACACTTGATGCGCTTTTAATTGCGCCAAACGCTCGAGTGGTGTGCACTTGCCAGGCATGTCTACTTCTGAGACCCACCCTTCCTGCCATCCAACCCTGGTAGCACCAGCACAGTACCAGCTGTGTGGGTGTTTAGCACTGGTCTCCACTCTACTGTTGCTTTTGATGTTGACTTGTGGTACTCGTGTGGTTGCTTGCCAGCTGTCTGGCAACATTTCGTGCTCGAACTCGTCGGAAAAAACGGCAACGGGAGTGAAGGAAGGGAAGCGAGAGCAACAGTGGCATCGGCATCGGCATGTGGCAAGAAAACGTAAAAGATAAACGATTCATTAGTTGTTGCAATCACTTTTGGGGGGGTGTCTTTAATGGGCTATGTCTGTGTGTGTGTGCATCCTTAACCAAGCCCAGGAACATCAAAGACAATAAAGTTGGCTGTGATTGTTTTTTGGTCTGTATGGCGTCATATGTGCAGATGAATTGCATTTTAACTAGTCTGCTAACTGGTAGCGAGGGTTGCCTTTTATGTTACCAGCCCAATAGTAAGAGAACCATAATTTAGCGTTGAATTTTTCCTTAACGTTGTTTCTTGTAGATTTTGAGGCGGTCTTACTTCTGAAAAAAAGATTTAGAGATTTTAACGGTCGCTTTTGACACTGCTAAAATATGGAAATTGGAATGTTTTACTTGATACTCTCGGATAGCTAAGAAATTCTGTTGTTGGTATGGTGGGAAC
This sequence comes from Chymomyza amoena, assembly GCA_037043745.1. Lineage (NCBI taxonomy): Eukaryota > Metazoa > Arthropoda > Insecta > Diptera > Drosophilidae > Chymomyza > Chymomyza amoena. The sequence continues at coordinate 434,460 of JBAMAX010000771.1, forward strand.
TCTTAACAAATTCCTTAAGTCAACAATTCATTCAAGTCCTTCAACCCCGGGCATAGGGCGGCGACAAACTTCCTCCATCCTTCCCGATCTGCGGCCAGATACTTCAGCTGTGGCCACGTTTTACGCTGTGTTGCTGCTTCGACCAATACTGTTGTAACTGCATAGTCTCCCGAAGGCTCGTTAGCAATCGACTGAATAGGTATTTTATAATGAACTTATGGTCTGCTCCGCTTTCTTCTGACCTTAGGCATATAAATACAATGTCTCACAATAAAAGTTTATAGAGGGGTTTTCAATTAGAGCGCTACAAAAGTTTTTTTTAATAAAACAAAAACAGTTTTGGATATCAATGAAATTCTTTATTCCTGTGAAAGTGCATTTGATGCCATTATGTATGGAATTCGACTTCTTTTGCATGGCCACCACGGGCACGCTTGCAGAAGTCCAGACGCTGAACCCAATTTTCGACAGTTTTCAAGCATAAATCGGCCGATGCTGCTGCAATTTCACGTTCGATATTCGTACGAAGTTCATCAATCGGCGCTGGCTTATTGGCATAGACCATAGACTTGACGTAGCACCACAGGAAATAGTCTAACGGCGTCAAGTCGCACGACCGAGGCTGCCAATTGACTTGGCCATTTCGTGAGATAACACATTTACCAAACTTGGTTTTCAACGGCTTGTGGCGCCGTTCTGTTGAAACCATATATTGTCCAAGTCCATATCATCCAATTCGGTCCAAAAATATCGGTTATCATTGAGCGGTAGCGATTCCCATTTACAGTAACGAGCCGGTCTTGATCATCACGGAAGAAGTACAGCCCAATGACGCCGCCGGCCCATAAGCCGCACCAAACCATAATTTTTTCGGGATACAATGGTTGCTTATTGACGAAGTCATTCAGCCAGAAATGAGCCTCATCGCTGAAGATGATTTTTTGATGGAAATCCGGATCATTTTCAAGTTGTTGCTCAGCCCAATTCACGAACATACGACGCTTCTGGTGGTCAAGCGGCTTCAGTTCTTTCCCCATAGGAAATACTCTAACGTCGTCAAATCGCACGACCGAGGCGGCCAATTGAGTGGGCCACGTTCACCAAACCTGGTTTTCAATAAATCGATCGTGACATTCGCTGTGTGGCTTGCTGCGCCGTCCTGTTGAAACCACATATTGTCCAAGTCCATATCATCCAATTCGGGCCAAAAATATTCGGTTATCATTGAGCGGTAGCGATTCCCATTCACAGTAACGTGCCGGTCTTGATCATCTCGGAAGAAGTACGGCCGCCGGCCCATAAACTGCACCAAACCGTAATTTTTTCGGGATGCAATGGTGACTCATGGAGTACGTGTGGATTGCTGCCTGACCAATAACGCATATTTTGCTTATTGACGAAGCCATTCAGCCAGAAATGAGCCTCATCGCTGAAGATGATTTTTCGATGAAAATCCGGATCATTTTCAAGTAGTTGCTTAGCTCAATTCACGAACATACGTCGCGACGCACAGTGGCTCGGCAGCCGCAAAAGCGTTGCAAAAATCAAAATTTTGATGTAATCATTTTATTAAACCAATACATGTATCTGATTTAGAATTTTCCAAGGATCACGAATATATAAATTTTATTCAATTTGGCAGAATAGTTTAGTTCCTACAGCCGCTCAAAGTTGAGTAAATTTTCAACTATAAAAAATATTTTAACTTTTGGAATAAAAGTTAATGTTTAAAGTTGCTTTGTAAAAAAACTATGAGGCCAATTGCTTTTTTTTTGTTTCTATAAAAAGGTATATAAAATTTAAACATAAACAAAAAAAAAACAGCTTCAATCTTTTCTAGTTTTTTCATTATTTCCGTTTGCCTAAACCACTATATTTTGGCCACTTTTTCAACTTTGGAAGAAAATAAAAAAAAAAACAATTTTCTGTATTTTTTGTTTTTAACGTAAATATGTTTGTTATTAATCTATTTACCTACTCTAAAAAGATTATTTGCGTGCATTTGCGTGTTTGGCTGTAAGACCAGTAAAAGCCTGGAAACCCAACTACAAAATATACTGCCGCAGGTATAAGAAGAAGAATATGCACTAGATGCAGGCACTAAATTGAGAGTTGTTTGCTTATATTATATTTCGACTTTACAAAAAAATGGCCTACCTGTTACATTTGAAAAAAAGGGTTAATCAATCCTTTTTTTGTGTTTCCAGGTAGTTGTAAAAGATATAATATAATTTAATTTGTACCTGTTACTTTTTCCTGGATAAAGGCTTAATATTTGTATATATTTGCCTGAATATATAGAATTTAAACTTTAAAAGAACACACATTGCAGTAAAAAGTATTTTTAAATATAATTCGCAAGCAGTGATTTTATAAGTATAACGATGTCTTTGGAAAACATAAAATTATTTGAGTTGTTCAGAAACTCCATAACTCCGAAGGAGTTCGTTTCGGCAATCGTGAAAGAACTTAACGTTGAGGAAGCAAATATAGATAAGTTTGATGATTTAAAAGCTAAACTTTCTCTTATTTACGCCCAAATAAAAGTAAATTGGCAAAACTGTAGTCGCTGCAAAGAAAACTTTGTTAGGAGACACGAAAACTGGCTAAAAGGACTTACCCATATTGACATTTTGCCAGAAGAACCTCAAACGTCTACGCACCGAAAGAGAGGAAGACCTGCCAAATGTTTGGAACACTAAATCAACTTTGACATGTGCTTTTTGTAAAAAAACACAAAAGGATTTTCAAAATTTGGATAATTCTATTATTGAAGAGGAAAATCTGGAATTTGGTATTTCTCCATTGCACGCCAGAGCTAGATGCATGGATTCATTTAAGGACAACACTCCAGATAAAGAAAAACAAAGTTTCTGGAAAATAAAATACAAGAAGATTTTAATAAGAAACTTGGACTGAAAGTCGATTGCCCCAAATATGGATATGGTAATACAACTGATGGAAACTCATCCCGCAAGTTCTTTGAAGAACACAAAACTACGTCAGAAATAACTGGAGTGGATGAAGATATTATTAAAAGATTGGGTACTATTTTAAATATTCTGAATTGTAAGAAAAAATTTAACGGCAGTAAATTTGGTGAATATGCGACTAAAACTGCAGAGCTGCTACTGGAAAAATATCCGGGAAAGAAACTAACTCCCACACTTCACAAAATTTTGGCACATGGCCAATCTATAATAGAATATCATTGCCAATACAGAATGTTAAGTCTTTTAGATATCCCCTCAAATGTAAATGTAGATGATTATTTTACAAAATACTGCTGATATGTGAACAAATATAGCATTAAAATTTTCTTCATAAATATGGCGAATATTGCACAGGCAACAAAATCCAACTTCAACAACATATTGCGCAGCTCTTAGACATCGTATCATCACATATGAGTACTTATTTTAAAGCCTGAACATATTCCTTATAACTACAATTTATTTTATTAAAATATCTTAATTGGTTTAGAAAATATGCAAAAAATATGTACATATTGTTCAAGAGCGAATATTGCACAGGCCACAAAATCCAACTTCAACAACAAATTGCGCAACTCGTAGATATCGTATCACCATGTGAGAATACTTATTTTAAAGCCTAAAGATTTTTCTTTCAATTGCAATTTAATTCATAAAAATATCTCAATTTGTTTAGAAGATATGATTTTTGCAAAGGATTTTCAGCTTTTGAGCCACTGTGGCGACGCTTCTGGTGGTCAAGCGGCTTCAGTTCTTGCGCCAATTTGATATTGTAGGGATGTAGGCCAAGATCTTTTCGCAAAATTCGCCACAACGACGTCACAGAGGTGCCCAACGCTTGAGAACGACGTGTGAGAGACTGATTTGGGTCTTCCTCAAATAAAAATATGGCGTCGTTTGCTGTTCCTATCGGTCTACTTTTGTAGCCTATTAAAAAAAAAACCCGATATATGTTTATTAAACATTTATTTAGATATAACTCATAAAAATATATTTGTATTACAAATGACGTTTGGCCGCAAGCATGCGAGATCTTGGTAGACGACACCGACTAAGACTATGCAAACGATACTGCATTTCCGGCTGTAAAATCTTTTTGAAGAGCTTCTTCTTCGTCTGCTGAGCTGTGTATAAATCAATAACATCGCCTCGATCATCTGTATTGAAGGCTTCACCCTCGGCACACTCCGGACACTGTTGGGTCAAAACAATATCCTCAATATCGGTCAGCGGTTCACAAATCTTCTCGATTCTTCTAACTATATATTCAGTAAGGTCGTCAGATCGGCGCTCCGTAATGTAAACGCTTGAAAGTATTTCATACATGCGTTGCTCAAGCATTTTAAGGAAACGCTTTACATTTACAATATTAACATGAGTATGATCGCCCAAAAGTTTGGACAAAGGTTCTGTATTTACTGTGGCCATCTCGCATAGAGTTTGGATACCATTTAACAAATTTTGTAGCGTTTCATCATTCTTATCGCGCACCTTTTTTAACAACGCATTAGATTCTTGCTTTTCGCTTAACTCCTCTTCAAGTGTTTCTATAGTTTTTAGTTGCTCCTCATACTTATTAGCATTTCCTTCCTTAAGCGCAGCTATATCGTCGAATAGCCGATCCACAGAGTTGTTGAGTAGAGTTATATGATAGCTCTTTTCATTTGCATAATTAAAAAAGGCATAGTAAAGGCACTCTTGATGCTGAAACTTATGAATCACCTCACCCACACTGGCAGAGTGTGTGTAGTGCAGAATCTTCAGCAGCACAGCATTGTACAGATCTATCTTCTGGGTCCGCGAATTGGCGGATCTACAACCAAAGGAGTATAAGCGGCGCGAAAAATTACGTCGTTATCTTTAACGACATAATTTTTCGCGGCGCTTATACTCCTTTGGTGGTAGATCCTCCAATTCGCGCGTCTTAATCTTACAGCCCAGAAAGGCTTTGTTCTCGGCATCAGCAGCCATTTTACGAGTAATACCCTGCATTTCGATCTTGCGCAGCTCACGATCCTTTGCGCCATGTTCGTTCATATTGCCGGTCTTCTCATATATTTCGATACAGCCCTCGAAAGTACTTATGACGAACTCTATCGTATCGATTAAATACTTTTTATCATCACTCAGCTGGTGCACCATTTTCAAGTAAGATTCATTGAAGTAACTGCGATGTTTGAGTAAACCTTCGATTCTCTTCCGTAGCTCACCATTTTGCGCTGTAAAGGCACACTCCTGATGCACACTCACTTCCAAAGCGTTTTCCAATAACATCAGCTTCTTGTCTAACTTGGCCACATGCGCCTGATGCTGTTGATCCGGTATAATACGGCGATTTAAATCATATGTATGCTTGCTCACACGACTTATTTCACGATCCATATTAACTATGTCAGCCTTGAGTGCGTTTATTTTCTCGGCCAGTTTCTCGTGACAGTCCACGTGGCATTTGATTTGTTTTAAATAACGTTCGTTTTGCTTAACATGAGTCTTACCGCTGGCTACCGAGATTTGAGCGCGCAGCTCATCCTTTTCATCCTCTAGCTTTTTGATGGTATTCTCACGGCTTGTTTCGAGTATGGTTTCTTTGCGCGAATTTAGTTTGCCAGTGAGTGCCTTTTTGTACTCACGCTGACGCTTGCCGAGCTCACGATGATTCTTCTGATAGCTTTCCAGAAAGGCAGCTTTATCCGGTTATTGAGCCGCCATGTTTTATTAAAAAAAAATTTAAATTTTTTTTACTGAATTTCCTATTTGGTCGTTTGTGTTTTGTGAAGGCAAATCTATACTGCCTGAGTTTTTATTGAAAAGTCATAGCTTACTTTTGTTATAGAAAGTAAATGTGATACGTGGCGATGGGAAAAGATTTGCACTTAGCAGGTTGAAGTCCGGTTCTTCTTCTTAAGTCCTTCAACCACGGGTGGGGCATAGGGCGGCGACAAACTTCCTCCATCTTTCCCGATCTGTGGCCAGATACTTCAGCTGTGGCCACGTTTTACGCAGTGTTGCTGCTTCGGCCAATACTTTTGATTTCCAAGTAGTTCTTGGTCTACCAACTCCCCGTGTACCTTGAGGATTCCATTCGAAGGACTGCTTCACGATAATGTCGTTTCGTCTCCTCAACGTGTGGCCAATTCGGCGCCACTTCCGCTGTCCAATTTCAACATTCGAAAGCTTTTGACTCGTTTTGCGCCACAATTCTTGATTCGATATAATTTGCTGCCATCGGATCTTAAGAATGTATCGAAGATAGCGGTTTACAAATGCCCGTAATATTCTCGTGATGGAGGTTGAGACTTTCCAGGTTTCACAGGCATACAGCAGTACAGATTTGACATTGGATTCGAAGAACCTTAACTTGGTGCGTAGGGAAATTTGACTAGAGTTCCATACTGAAGACAACATTCCAAAGGCGCTGCGGGCTTTACTTATTCTGCTGTTAACATCCAGATCCGTTCCTTCGTCTGACGATACAAAACTTCCTAAATAGTTAAACTGTTTGACCTCCTCAATGGGCGACTGTCTCAGAATAATGGGCTGATGTGCTGAGCGGCCAGTATGCATTATTTTGGTTTTGTTGCAATTGATCCTAAGACCAGCCATCTCTCCATTCACTTACAGTGATTGACACATCTCGTTCATCCCACTGTTGGTACTTGCCAGGAAACAGATATCGTCAGCATAATCCAAGTGGCTTAGCCTCTCAAAAGGGTTCCATTGGATACCACGTCTCTCAGTTGTACCTACGGTGGCAGTCAGTACATCGTCTATCGCCAGTAAAAACAGGATTGGCGACAGAATATCCCCTTGCCTCCCTCCCTGTCGCGCTTTAAAAGAGTCAGAAAGCTGTCCATTGTGAAGAATGAAGCATCTTGCGGCATGATAGGACTCCTTTATAACAGCAACAATCTTCAGGGGAATCCCTCTCATATCTAAGGATTTCCAGATCCATTCGCGGTTGACTCGGTCAAAGGCCTTCTCAAAGTCTACGAACATAAAGTAGAGCAGTGACGTAAACTCAGTTGACTGTTCGACTATTATAGAGAGCACTAAAAACTTGACCATATCTGCTTGAACGTGTTAGTAATAGTACAAGTTTGAAAACCTACAAGTTCTGGGGTACCTCTACCAAGTAAGAAATGGTTTGGTTAAATTTTTTCTAGTTTCTTAAAAACTTTTTGCTTAGATCGTACCTTTTTGTTTGATATTTGACAGCTTGATTTGGCAACATGTGTTTGAGATCCAGGACACGACATATTTTACGTTGTTGATGTACCATAGTTTTCAGAAAATCTGCACTGCGCCCCTAAGAATCTTTGGTGCTCCTTACTAGACCGAGAGCTCTTTAGTCTTATTTACTTTACTAGTCAGGTGACATCGTGCATCGAGATTTTATGTTCGCTTAGGCCGTGACCTCTTTAAGTATGTGTTGTGAGGTGCCCTATCCAATTTCGGAGGACCTACATGTATTTGAATTCATGATGCCCACGTAACTCTGGTAAGGAACCCAGTTAATATCTTAAGCGGATTCTTTTCGAATTGAACGAATTTCTTGAACCCATCCGACCTTTAAGATCGAGCAGCTGCTTGGTCCGCCTTAGTTCAACCGTGTTGATCCTGTTTATGTTCCTCACCTGGTATTCATTTAATCTACATTCAATCTCTGAGAGAACTCGGGGAAATGGGAAGTTTGTTTTAAATAAGTACCAATGCCGAAAGATTAGAAGCAACCCTCGTACTGCTTTGTATAAATGCACGTACATTGTAGTATAAAAGTAGAGTAACTGCGTTTGTAATTTAGTTTATGCCATGGGTTTTTATTGCCATTCAAATTTCTTTTTTCCTTTTTTTTTTTTTTTTGTTTCAGTACGACGCACCAGATTGCTCGGTTAGTGGAGATGGGTCTGGAAACGCTGGAGTAGGCATGCGTGCCTTGAGTGGCGCCAGCAATGATTTTCTACAAAAGCATTCGATTAATTCCTTTTCGGAGCAAAATCAACAGGATATGCTGGCTGAGGGACTCATATCCTTTATAAATGGTAAGTATCACTGGGAGTATTTATAAATAATATATTTTTAGCTGAGTAAAGCCAAGAAGAGTCTTTATTGTCACATATTAGTTATTTCACTCTGACTCTGAACAACGTATGGTATGTTAAAGCTAAACATACACAAAGTTTTTGTAGAAGTAGACTAAAAGGTTAGGTGCGTCTGTACGTGTTTACAAAAACAGCAGCAAATGGAAGAGGCTTTGAGGACCTACAATATGCACATTTCCGATCCTATTATATCAAACCCCATTCATTGGCACCGAGCAAATATGGGACCGTACAAATTACATGAGCCGTTTAGAGGGAGGGGGTTGTTGAAAATACCAGGCAAAATAATAGTTGCTCACTCCACAGGGGGGGTGGGGTGAGCAACCAGGAGCTGGTTCCTTTACCGGCGAGTACCATACATTCACGTAATATATGCGAAGAAGTTTCTTTCTTTATGCTACAGAAGCGGCACAGTCCACTATCCACTATGCCAATTTTATTTAGGTGGCTGCGGAGCCTACAATGTCCCGTCAGAAGGCCCATCATGATTCTTACGGTGTTCTTCCCGTGCGTTATCATGACTTGGAGCCTCTTACGGTTGTAGTTGGAGAGGAGGGTTTTTGACTGTTTAAGCCCTAGTTTCTGCGCCCAGTGAAGCAGTAGTTTTTTATTCTCCTTTATTCTTAGTGGATCCCGTACCACTTGGTTACCAATCCCACAGTGTGGTTCATGACGATTAACTGTTTTACCGGTTCTTACGAGTTTGTCTGCTAGTTCGTTTCCAGGAATATTGTTGTGTCCTGGAACCCATCTAATCGTGAGCTTATTCCTGGATCCTAAATTATCCAGTGATGTTCTCACTTCTCCAGCCTTGATGTAATCTTGTTTTTACTTAATGCTTTTATTGCTGCTTGACTATCAGACAGGATGGTAATATTATTTTCTTGGTAGTTCTTTTGCAATCTTTATGAATTCTGCACATCTTCCAATAGCACAAACCTTAGCTTGGAAAATGTTGGTATCTCTGCCTAGGGGTTCAGAATATTTGGTCCAGGGTCCTACTACCCCCAGGCCACTTCCTTGATCAGTCAGTCAGTGTACCACTTTATTGTATGTGGTTTCATAGGGTGAACTGCCGAAAGAGGTCCAAGCCTCTTTTGTGCTGAGTTTGGTATCAAAATATTGATTGAACTTGTACTCAGCAAGCATCTCATTCCTTGGCTGCAGAAGCATAGGCATATCCTTTGCTAGAGCTGCAGCATTTTTCTTGGTGAGGCTAAAGTTGTCCCCTACCCTCCCAATTCTTGTTAATGTGGCTTTCAGCTGCATATCGACAACGATATGTAGCGGTGTGATCAAGTCAAGTTCTTGACTTAGTGAACCCATGCGCTATAAAACATAACTCCAGTCAGTCATTCTGTTTGGGTTAAATTGTTTTATTAATAGATACAGAGATTGTTTCCACTTTTCTCAATGTTGCCTCAATAAAAAAATCACTAATCTTTCTCTTATCAGTTCTTCAACAATGACAATTTTTTTTTCGTCACAATCAGGAATTTAATGACTCCCATTCTCAAAATCATTGTTCCAGTTTTTTACAGAAGTGAAGGCAAACTAGAGTTCGCTACTCTAGATTCAATGGAAATTTGGGGGGTCTGTCAAAATCGTGCATCTTTTTTTATCTATATTATAAAAACTATATAGTCGTTATATTGGGTGGGCCATCTGTTTGTTAAAGACTCATAATTCGGAACATATTCGTCCAAATTGGATGCTATGCTACATATTTCAAGTTCAAAGCTTCTTAATTTTTAGTCATGGATCGTTTAACAACTGAACAACCCGATAAAGTGGTACAGGCGTTCTATGAAAATGCCCGATCCTTTCATGCATTTCATGATCTATCGCTTATTCAGTCAATGGATGGTAAAAAATGCAGATGATTTTTCGTCATAGAGAAAGTCATCGAAAATAACGCTGTTCGCACACAAGTCTGTAGAGCCAATCGCGGCGGTCATTTGGGCGATAATATTTTTTATACATACACGTGGACCCGACAGACGTCGTCCTGCCCAAACTTTTTGAATAATCTTAAAGTGTATAAACGTCGTAAGATTCTCTAGTTAGTTTATTTAATCAATCATAAGATTTTTGGATTAGTTGACTTTCATGACTCTCTAAAAATCCGTATGAACGAACTTAAGTATTCTTAAGAGAGCTCGCATCTCTAATAAATTCATTCCCCACAGGAACTACATTTCAACCCCTTTGCGACTACGCTTCTGTCTGCACTTAATGCCCCATACCCGGTGTTGAAGAATTTTCTACTATATATTATATATACTATATTCACGATATTCACAAAAATGCGTACATCTCACGAACCAATACACATAATTACATCGCAATAGGCTTAAAACCTCCGTATTGACAACTTCTAACACACGCAACAATCATTTTTGAAATGCGTTCATGAAAATACCCGTAACACGTAAAACATTAACATTAGTTAATCTGACAATGTACACAATGCCACACAAAAAAATGTTAGGGGTGACAACCCTGGGTATAAAAAATAGATGTTGGCCGATTCTCAGACCTACCTAATAGGCACACATAATTTCTTGAGAATCGGTCCTGCCGTTTCGGAGGAGTATGGGCACTAACATTGTGACACGGGAATTTTATATATATAATGATGAGTAGTTCCAAACTTGCATTTGGTATAAACATTTGACAAATTTTGTTTCAGAAAATAAGCATAAAAATGCATAGATGACCCACCCTAATATAATAGCAGTTATCTCTTTTTCCAACATATGATGCATAGATACACTTCGAACTGAAAGACTCACCCTAAGACTTATCCTTAATCCGCGACTGTAGCAAATTATATCAAAATTAGTTGGCTATATCATGTGACCCCTCCTTTAACTCTTATGGGTAACTCGTCCAGTCGGTTGGTAATCTATGTTCCAATCCTCTACGGCAAATAGTGTCGGAAAATAGGAATGGAAAAACAGGCAGATGAATTTTCGTCATAAAAGAAAGGTCGCGAAAATTATTATGTTCGCATACGGGTACAGACTATATGTATTTTGGGTTTTACCAACAGCCACCACGATACTCCCACAAGGGGGACGACCTCAATGAGTACGCTTGGAGATGTACTCAACCCGTGGTACCGAAATTAAGGGCTCTGTTTGCCCTCCCCTTTCAGTCCCGACAGACTCGGATTTGGGTAACCCCACCAGCTTTGGCATCAAATCCCCGGGACTGTTCACCCATCTGCCATCTGTCCATACGACTTCCTGTCAGCATCCACTCTCCAGTCGAATGTGGTCAACATTGACGTTCTCTTCGACGGCTAATCTCAAGCTGCTCCCTTTAACGCCACGCACCCATTTCCTGACGATCCCCATTTAGTCGCCTCTTACGACAAGCAGGGGAACACTGAGGTGGACATTCTAATTGCGCCACCCCATGGAAAGACTATAAGTACAGTCAGACTGGTTTCCAAAAGTCTTAAGAGTCATACGAAAAGACAGATATCGTTATCGAATCGATGACAATCTTTATCGGTTATCAAGTAAAACTAGTGAAATTTGAAAAATGAAACAAATACTATCCAAGTATGTTATAATAAACAAGTAATTTGTGCCGGACAGTAACCCATTTTCTACATGTCATATTAGACTTCATTTAGTTTTAGTTTTTGAGCTCGGCACGTGGTGAAATTATTTAACATATTTATGTTTATCATTTAATGGTTCTTGAATAAAAATTTTTAGAGAGTGTATTTGAAAGTTTTGCCAACTCTTCGCTTCGGTTGAACCAAATTCAAAGATAAAAACTGCGAAAAACGAAAATTTAAAAGTATTTGTTAAAACACACCTATATATACCTAGAAGATACGAGCATTTTTATAATAAAAACAAAATTTCGTGGTTTACTGTAAGTACACGAAAGAACCAAGAAAAAACTAACAAAAAAAAAAGAGCATCAAGAGTCCAAGCTCACTTGCCAAAGATGGCGCCTACGCTATTCAAAAAGGACAAGGCACTGCAGGAGACATTTGAATTTGGCATGGCTGATGAAAACAAGAGCAACGACAAAGTCCTTGGCATGGCAGCTAAAGAGAAGGATGCAACTGCCACAGCCACAAACGCTGTCACTGAGGCTGCTGCTGCTTCTTACCAGGATGATAATGACGATATTGTTGATGATGATGTTTGTTTGGTTGATAATATGCGGAACAGTGGTGGCGGCGCTGGCGTTGGTGATGGCAACGACAGTAAGTTGTGCTTTTGGCCAATGCCAAACGGAGGACCAACAACATATTTACGCTTAATTTATTAGTCAATTTTGTGTATAGTTTTGAATATTTGCAAAATGCTTGAAAGCCAAAAACGAAAAGCTACTCTACTGTCCTGTCCTGTCCCCTTGGGGCAATAGTTTTGATTTATTGATGGCAGGCCAACAACACACACACATTTCATACATATACCATATATATATATTATGTACTTATGCCCAAGTAATTGTTGCCATCCATTGCAGATCCAATCACGCTGAACGATCTACTTGGCCTGTGCGGCGGAACAGCCATACAAGCTGCAGCAGCATCACAACAAACAACGGCAGCAAATGCAGCAGGAGCAACTGCAGCAACGCCAGCAGCTGGAGTAACGAATGTTTTGGCAGGAGTCAACAACGATGGCATAACCATGGACAACATTATTGGTGGTAGCAGCAGCAGCATTAACAAATCGTTGCTAAATAGTAGTTCCATTGGTAGTGTTACTGCTGGGGCCACCAATAGCAACTCCAACAGTTTGGTCACCTATACGTATACACCACTAACGCCTAGCTCGACGCAATCTTCAGCTTCGCCAGGCCAGCTGTCCGGCAAATCGAATTTTGATTTCTTTCAGGTAGGTTCCATTTTGTAGAGTCTGTTTTTTGTTCTTTTCTTTTGTAAGATTTCCTTTTTGTACTCTGAACGCACCTATATTGCACCAATATTTCTAACTTTTGCTTGTCTTTGTGTCTCTGTTACTTTCTCGTTCCTAAACTCTTTGAACTAAAAACAAAACTGATATGTATTTAACCTCCTACGCTCGTGTGTGTCTTAATTTTATAAAACTTATAATTTATCTTTTCTTTTTTTTCATTTTTTGTATCGAAAAAAACAAAATTGGTCTTGGTCTATTTGAATTTAGTTTGAAAATGTTGCACAAACTACACCACTTAAGGCTTTCCAAAGAACAAACATCAGCTTCGATTGCTCTGCACCTTTATCGCCAAGTACGCCTACATCTATTTACAATCGATCCTTTCACAGTTCACCTTTAGTCAGGTAAAAACCGTATAGTATATAAGTATATTAAACAAATAATTATGTTTATGTCTTTGGCTCAAAGCTGTTATGGTGGTCACGCCATTTTGTTAATCGATAACGGATAACTGCCTTAAGCCATAGGCATAATATTATATTAGACTGCTGCTTAACTGACTTGCTTAAACCTTTTTTATGCACTACTTGCAGTGACAATAGCAACTCGTCCAGCACCAATGGCATTTCCTTGGACTCTATTAACGCGCTCTACCAACAGAACAACTACAACAATTTGAATAGTTCTAGCAATACGAATTTGGGTGTCAACTTGCAGAATGCCTCGACTCGTTCCAATTCACCGGAGAGTCAAAACAGTAATCAATCGATGAATGAGCCTAATTTGTTGGATATGATTGTAAGTCAATGACATCTGTCAATGAATCTCTTAAATTCAAAACTTTTATATCTTTTTTTTTTAGAACTTGTTATCTGTAAACAGTTCTAAGCTGGCTTCAATGAAGCAACAACATCAACAGCAGCAGCAACAGCAACAAGCTCAGCTGCAGCAAGCGCAACAGCAACAACAAGCTCAGGAACAACAATTACAACAACAAATTAATCGACAACGACAACAACAATTACAACAGCAGCAGCAGCAACAACAGCAGCAGCAGCAACAGCAGCTTTCCCAACAACATACCGTGTTCTCCGGCTATAATCATCAGCAGAATTATGATCTGCATTCGTCTGCCTCAAACCACACATTGCCGCCGCAGTCCCAAACGTATGGCAACAACTCACATTTTGACAACAACGCCACCATGCAAAGTCTAAGTTCCAGCAGCTTGGATAACTTTAACGCTGTGGACATGGAGCTGGCCAAATTACAGAATTTACAGCGTATTAATACGCTAAAATTGCTGCAGGCACAAGCTCAGCAAATGCCGCTGCTTACACAGCTGCTCCAGACTTATGGTGGTAACTTACCAAATGCAACTGCCAGCAACAATAGCCTGAATCTCAACTTGTCAGCTACAAATGGTTTAAATGGTCTTGTAGGCGGCTCGCAAACTGGCTTGAATACTAGTGCAGCAACAAGCGGACTTGGTGGCGCCGGCGGTGGTGATGCTAATCTGGATATGGTGGCCAAGTTTCATCGCAGTTCGGCTGCTTTGTGTGATGCCACTTGCACTTGGAGCGGAAAACTGCCGCCGCGTTCGCATCGCATGTTGAATTATTCACCAAAAGTGTTTCTGGGCGGCATACCGTGGGACATAAGCGAGCAATCGCTTATACAGGTGTTTAAGCCTTTTGGACCCATTAAGTAAGTTAAAAAAGTAGCACCTTTATTTGGCGAATTAATTGTATAAGCTAATCTTTCAACAGGGTTGAATGGCCGGGTAAGGAACAGCAAGCTGATAAGCCCAAAGGATTTGCATATATTATCTTTGAGTCTGATAAGCAAGTTAAGGCCTTGTTATCCGCTTGTGTTGCGGAAATTGATTCCAAAAATGGCAACAATTATTTCTTCAAAATATCTTCACGTCGCATTAAGTCAAAGAATGTAAGTACCAAGTTTATGTTTTTGGAGGAAATGTTAAGGCTAGGGTAATTGGCCGTCCTGCAAAGAGATCGCAAGGTGCGTCAGTGGCTTAGTTTAAGCAACTGCTAAAAAGACTCGTTGAAAACTATACTAAAAATATATATGCTTCTTGGCCCTATATTGCCCTAGACAAACCATCACCTAATGAATAACTCTTGTTCTAAGCGCCCTCATATAATTGTTGCCTAAATAGGGATTATGTTAAGCTATTCCCACCTATCCAGTTTGAGGATAAGCGTTCTAGACTACCTTATTTAACCATTTGATATCTAAATCGTTTTCATTTGGGGTAACGCACTTTTTAGCCCCTGTGGTAACCTCCGATGGGAACAATGGTTCACGGATGGGCCCAAAACTGAGCAGGGTGTATGTGTTGGAATCGTTGGACCCAGCACCACAATCTCTACAAATCTCTCTCTCTGGCCCAGCGTCTTTCAAGCGGAGATTCATGCCATAGAGATCTGCGCCCTTAATATTCTTCTCAAGGGAACTAGGGGAGCAAACATATGCCTTTTTTTATGTAGCCAAGCTTGTATTAGGACATTGTCATCCTGGAGCATCTAATCCAGGTGGTTTTAATAATGCCAAACCCTGTCCGCCCGAAACAGTCGTATTATGTTGGGTGCCTGGACACTCGGGAGTAGATGGTGACACGATCGCTGACGATCTAGCACGACAGGGTGCCTCCACCCTGACCACATCTCCTGCGCCGTTTTGTGGTATTGGTTGGTCCACAATCAAAACCATGATAAACAAATGGGCTGCAGGAGAACATAGGAGATACTGGATCTTCCTTCCGGGGCTTCGTCAAGCTTAAGTGCTTGTCAAACCTCTGGATGCGATCAAGACAAAAGGTTTTGGCAGAGCGGTCCTAAAGCTCATGGTAGCTTACCTATCTGGCCGCTACACTGTTAGATACCATCTACAGAAAATTAGCCTATCGGACTCTTCAGAGTGCAGGCTCTGTCTAGAAGATGATGGAACCACCAGACATATTCTCTGTGAGTGCCCACCGCTGGTATGGGACAGATCCTGTCACATGGGAAAGATACGGATTAGTACTTATTCAAAGATTGTCTTGTGTAGGCAAAGAGCATCTCCTTACCATTGGGTTGATCTCAATTATTTTGAACTTTAAACTTACACAGTTCCTACTTAAGAAAAACCAATTTTTAGTTATTTTTAAGCTTCTTTCTTCGTGGCGTTCTTATTTAATTTAGAACGTAAATTGTTTCAGCTCCATCCTATTATCTTAAAGCTTGAAAAGCTTGTTATTTTAAATATAAACAATTTAAAACCATTTTAGAAATTAATAAGGAAGACTTCTTTTGTGTTTCGTTTACAAATTCGGTTTTTGCTAAACCTAACATGTTACCCAATTTTTTAATCAACACCAGGTTGAAGTCAAACCCTGGATTATAGCCGATTCAAATTTTGTGCGTTCAAGCTCTCAAAAGTTGGATCCGACAAAAACTGTGTTCGTAGGCGCCTTGCATGGCAAGCTGACAGCCGAGGGTTTGTTTAAAATAATGGATGATCTGTTTGATGGCGTGTTGTACGCTGGTATTGATACGGACAAGTACAAGTATCCAATTGGATCTGGTCGCGTTACGTTCAGCAATTTTCGTTCGTATATGAAGGCAGTTTCGGCTGCTTTCATAGAAATACGCACCGACAAGTTTAACAAGAAAGTGCAAGTGGATCCGTACTTGGAGGATGCCTTATGTTCCATTTGTGGCGTGCAGCATGGACCGTACTATTGTCGCGAGCTGTCATGTTTTCGGTAAGCATATGTCTTAGATAATATTATTATCTTGTAATAAAATGTTAAATCTCTTTTAGCTACTTTTGTCGCACCTGCTGGGAGTGGCAGCATAGCTGCGAGATTGTTAAGGATCATGTGCCTTTGAGTCGCAACTCCAAGTCGCAGACTTTGGTGGGCATTGGACCAGGCACTTCATCGAGCTTTTCTTTGGTTTCGCCAGCAAGCAGCATGAACTCTATTCAGGCCAATCACAAGCCGCAGTCTCATCAACTGCATCAATTGCAGCAGCAGCAGCATTCGCATCATAAACAGCAGAACAATCTGCAGCATGGCGGCAGCAACTTGAGCTTGTTATCCACGCCTGGTGGAGGACACACTCCGACCGCAGCTGCGCTCTTTAAATACCAGCAACAGCATCAGCAATATCCTTTGCAGTTTGATTAACTGCGCGTTTGCTTTTATTGTGCCGTTTTACTTTGAAATTTGCGTCAGTGGATGATATTGTGGATTTTAAGCTATGCTTTATAAAAACAACTAGTTTGTTGTTGTACCTCTCTATTCGATCGATTGAAACCTAGAAATTTTGAACATTGTAAATCATTAATTTTATTATATTCGGGTAAACAGACCTTTGTTATTACGGTACGATACATAAGTAAAACTTTTCTTTAAGGCTTAATAGCATATACATAGGTATATTAACATATGTATGTATATGTTTATGTACATTTCTCATAATATTTTTCGATAATCATGCTTACATATCAGCATTTGAAGCTGGCATTCGAATGCTAAATGAAAAACAAAAGGTAAAACTATCTATCTAATCAAATGAAAGGAGAATATTTGTTTTAAGCTCATTTTGGCTAAGAAAGCATTATGCATTTAATGCAATATTTATGTTTTTGTTAACAAGTTTACTTTTTAAGCACAACACTCAACACTATGAAAGATTTTCAAATATTATTTTTCTTTATTATTATGTTTTTTGTAATATTTTTGTATTGCGCTATTAATAAGGAAATTTTATGTTTTCCTTTTAATTAGCCACAGATTTGAATTGTCCTTGAAGCGTATTGAAAAAATTGCATTTTTTAAGTATAACTTTTAAAAATTGTAATAATTTTTTCTTAGTTTATTCCTTTATATAGTTTGTTTATAATCAATTTTTTTGTATAGACACCCATATATTATGAGTTATTAATTTTTTTGTTATATATATATATATATATTATTTTTTGTATACACTGAGATTTATCAAACATTATGTTAAACATGCTTTATGGCTTGATTGTTAATTTCGTTTTAAGCTGATTTATTTTGCCTTTTGCTTGTTAAAAAAGTTTTATCTTGAAACTTTAAGCTTATAATTTATGTATTACGCTTATTTACATGTACATAATATATAGTATATAGTGAGCAAGTAACTCAATGCTGCATATGTAAAAACAAAAGTTTACATATTTAAAGCGCTCTCTAATTAAGAAATTTGTTATATTTTGTACATTACTTGAAAACGCTTAATGAAAAAAAAGCTACATATTTTTTCAACAAATACATTACTCTTATTGCTTTCAATTATATTTTTTAAAAATGCTGTTTTATATCTATCAACTTTATAACTAAAACCCTTATCGCTTTTATAATACCCATTTTAACACCCAATAATCTTTATGCTTTTATGTTTTTAAACTAATGTAAGTTTTAAATTGGTAGGAATTTAAGCATATGGTTTGATTTTAGCATGCATATTTAAAAAAAAAAAGAATCAGATTCCAAAATGTATAGTCTAGTCTAGTAATATAAACACTATACAACCGAAATTTTATATTTTTGAGGTATCACCGTGTACGTTTGAGTTCGTTTTTATTAGCCTAGTGAAATCAATATATTTACGCCTAATTTTAAAATTACTTATATTTCACGTTACTATTATCTAAACTTTTTAGTGAATTTTAGGGATAAAAAAAAAGAGTGCGCAGAGTTTTTCTAAGATGTGAAACATATGAAGAGCACTCATAAACAACTAAGTCACTCTTGTTTCGTGATATCTCGGTAGTAGCAATCCACCTCATCCGATAATGTAATGTCGTTAAGCTTGGTCTGAAGTTGAGCAGCTGTCTATAAATACTTGTGTTAGAGAAGATGTTCGATTTTGTAGTTTCAGACAATAGGCTTATTTTGTAAAATTTACTCAACAAATAACAGCATATGTGGTGTAATAATTTTATGATAATAATTCTACAATATCGCACAATTCAGCAAAAGAAAAATTGTGACGTATTGAGTTCGTAGCCAGTATTAAAGTTTAATCTGGCAAATACATTTTTTTTAAGACTTTTGAGATCAGAATGTCATTAGGGCTATTTCCCAGCTTAAATTTTAGTTAATAATATACATATAATTTCAATCAGGGCCGTAGCCAGGATCGTTACTCAGGGGGCGCTCAGAAGTTTTGCAGTGGCGCTCGATATTTTGAAGAAATTGTCAGACATCATTTGTATCATAGGTTTATTTTAGCTTCTATATAGTATTTCATACATATATAGGTATATACATATACTTATATATGTTTATATTTATTACAATCTTGCAATGAGAAACATTTAGTAGAGTTGAATTCTTCGTTCTTTTTTACTGAACTCACGAATGATATCATCTAAATAAATTGAATCTAATCTGAGACGTTCATTAGACATTGACATACGTTTCACAACATGTATACGTGGGAACGCAGAATGCTTTCAAATGTAAAAATGCAATTTTGTATGGTAACTGAATTTTCAAAAAACTGCAGTCTATGTTTTCCGGTTTGTCTTTTTCATTTTCTAACAATTTTAATACAACATTAGACTCAGCATTAAATGGTAATGTCAAACCAATTTTTTCGAGGGGTTTCATGATATCTCGATCAAACGTTAATGTTTTGATGTCCTCTAAAGCTGAGAGTGAAGTCAAAATCTCGCTATTCACATTAAAGCGGTCCTTCAATTTATTTAAAACATCTATGATCTAAGATCTCCAAATACGTACTCTTCAATGACGTTGCTTGTGATCCTTCCCCTTTAGTTTCCATGACGATCGAATCGTTCAAACACCGTTTGGCAGATGTTGCTTGATGTCCGAAAGACTTCATTCTCTCCTCAGTTGACTTGTTGAATTTACTGAATTGTTCATCTGTTCTTAATTGGTCGATCGAGGTTGATGCAGCTTCGATGACGCCCATTGCACATTTTAATCCAACATTCCGGTTTTGAAGAATTTGATTCGCTGGTTTCAATAGTTCATGTAGAAAATGGATCAAGAAAATTAAATCCTTTTCCATAACCGAATTGGCGAGTCCAGTTGCCAGTGCCATGTCTTCTGCATTGAAACTCTTGCGTTCACCTGATTTTAAAAGTGTTGCGAGCAATTCGTGATAGTTTTTACGAATAAATTGAATCGCTTGAAAATGACCAGACCATCGAGTTTCAATCAAATGTGAAATATTTGTTCTCGATTACTCCTTGCGCACTTTGAATCGAACAACAAAATTATGCAGTAGCTTTATCTGGCCGATAAAAAGGCGATAAGCATTATTTTGTGAGATATAACAACTAAACGAAGTCGATGTTTGAAAAATTAACGTAGGGTATCTGTCGCTTGTAATGGTTCTGGATCAATTTCTGGGCTCCTCCTTGACAGCCGCTCATCACAGGTGCACCATCATATCACTGACTTACGATCTTAGTATGGTCTATTCCATATGTTTTAAGTCGATCAACAAGTAAATTCGAGATTCCTAGAGTCAATATGTCTTCTGCTTTTTCAATCGACAATAGGTTTTACATCCTTTGATCTATCAGTGGTACCGTCAGCAATTAATGTGAGGAATGATGATTCGTTCATCTCAGATACGATGGCTTTTTGTAAAGTGTCAGTAATAATTTGTATTATTTTTTTATGTATTTGCGGAGAAGTATAGAGACCATTTGCAGGGATAATTCCTTGACATTGACGCTAGGAATTGTCTTTTTCCAAAGTGTACTTAAAAAGATTTTGAAACAGACCGAGCTCAACATAATCTTCGACATCATAATTGCCGCGAAACGGAAGTTCATTCCGCACCAAAAAACGAACTGTTTCCACAATAGCTTTAAAGTAATATCTTCTTTTCTCGAGAATGTTTTCATTCAGCATAGTCGATACTTCTTTATTGTTGTTAATCCTTGCTTTGCTTTCCTCCCACGATCCCGAAGAAACAAGTTTTTGTATATGAAGTTTTGTTTTGTTTTCGTGTCTGCATCTAGGCCTTAAGCCTACAAATCTTGAAAACCAATGACTTTCTAGCATGTAGTCTTGCACGAAAAATATACTACTAACTAAAGTCATTATTTGTGTAAAGACTTATGGTTATTAAAGTGCTTGAATGGGAGTTAAAACTTTTCGAATCGTGTAAACTTCAGGACAGTGAGAGGCGTTAAAGATTGAAAAACAAACTTTGTAGGCGCCCTGCTCAGCTGAGGGGGGCCTACCTGGCTACGGCCCTGATTCCAATATATCTTTATACGATGTACCAAAGGTAGAGAGTATACCAGATTTTTCACAAACATGTTAGAAAGAAAACTAAACATCGTTAGGTGTCAAAATTTATCTGCAATATGATCATTTAGTTTAGCCGTCATTCAATTGACCTTCGCTGGGTGACTGGTCCCTCTGGCATACCCGACAGACGATTGCAGTAACAAATCAACGAAAAAAAAAAACAGTAAGAATCAAGCAAGACAATGACAATGGGACATTGTATCCAGTTATTATATATCTCCAGTTTTTGGCTAAGCTGTCATCCAAACCGAAATGGAGATAGAAAGCTTCCAACACCTGTTATCCAAGTACCTTTATAGATAGTGAACCCTGCATCTGCGAAAAACCCCTTTTTGTACGACTCTATGGATCCTGTCTCCTTTTATTGATTCTTCAAAATGGTTCAGCAAGAAGAATGATAAAGCAACAGTTAGGGCCAAAACTCAAATTGCGACGCCTAGAGACCAAGGCTCGATTTCAAGTCATTTATTGTAAATAAAAAATAAAAGCAATCAAAAGATTTTATTTTTTTGTAATTTTTCGCTCGCCAGCATCCAAGACAATTTCCTTGTTTATCTTACCTCATACCGACTTTATTATACCCTGTAGTTTGCTTAAATTCCACAGTAATAACGAAACTTATTCTCTTTTACTCCACTTTTTATTTGTTTTAAATATTGAACTCAAGCTCAAACGTAAAAAAAATTTATGTTGTGCAACGTTAGTTACAATTTTAAATGACGCGGGTGGATTGAATAGTTTTTGAAGCAATAATTGTTTTTAGTTGTGTTTTTTATAATTTGGAATATTTTAAGGATGAAACAAACATACGCATAGAGAACCTACAGGGATTTTATGGTAGTATTTGAAAAACAAAAAAGAAATCTATAAACAAACGTTAATATTATGCAAATGTATGTAAATATAAATTATAAAAAAAAAATATACTACGCACAAGTGCAGCTGGCAGATCTAACTAGTTGAATTTGTTTAGTTTAGTTATTAAATTAAAACAAAAAATAATTCTAATAACAACAAAAGAAATAAAAGCGGGTCTAGGGTAAATAGAACTTACTTAAAAAAAAAAAGAAAATGCCTCTTAGTGCAACGGTTTCTGTTGTAGTGCATAGTGCTTAGTTTCCTTTAACTTGATGAGTTGTTACGGTGCTACGAATGAATCGAATACATTCAAAGCGACAAATGAGACATTCATTCAAGGTACTCGTTGGCTGGGTACTCGGTATTTGCTGTACTCGCTTGTTTGTTACGAATGCAGGCTGCTAGTATATGTACTTTATATATTATTATTAACTAAATGCCAGTGTATGAACAGCAATTTGTCAAAAAAGTTATAAAAATTAAATTTAATACAAAAAAATGCTAGACAATTATTATGCATAATTATATAGAAAGCTAACAATGTTTAAATTATTGAAACTTATATACATAATAAAGGCCTTGATTAAAAAAAGCAAAGCAAATCACCCACTTAAAAAAAATACTCGCTTTATCAAAACCACAAATCAAAAAGCTTAATAATACCTTAAATATATTAAAATATAATATAATTATAATAATGCGAATATATATTTTAAAAACGGTTTATTCAACTGCATAAAAAGGGAATGAAACATATAGAAACATATATCTAAAATTAGTTAAAAAAACAAATTAAAAAAACTAGTAAGCAAAAGAATTGTATATATTTACACTTACATAAAATGGTGCTTTAGCTGAATTATAATAATTTTAAGTCTAATATACAAGTACATAATAAAACAAAAAACTAAACTATAATACTATTAACTAAAAAAAATACGAACGAGTATTAAATATTTTATTTTGAAATTAAATTTTAGCGCAAAAACAACACCAACAGTAAAAACAATCAGCAAAGTTTTTATTCAAAAAAATAATGCTTAAATTTTAAAATATTGGCTGCAAAGTGATTTTACATAACAACTTAAAAAATAATTCGATTATGCTACACACACACACACATACACAAATATACTAACACTAGCACAAAAATATACAAAAATAATTAAAAAATTAAAAACTAAAATTTGTGCAAATTTTAAATATATAAAATTTATATATACTTTTACAACAACTTACAACTCTTAAAACTTACAACAAAACAACAAATTTTTAAAGCAAAATTTTAATGCTATTATAGGGTATTACTTTCTACCCAGTCACAAAAAAAAACAAAAAAAAATTGGCGCTCCAACTATTGTGTGTGCACTTGATTTTTAATTTAAAGTTTTTAACGCTTTTAGAATTGACTACTAAACAACAAAAGTGTTTTTTAATTACTAAACTAACACAATTATTGCATATAAATAAAAAAAAAAATAACGAAACCGAAATATTTTTAAACTTTTTCTATTCATGAAAAGAAAAGGCATAAAGCTTTTCAGCTTGTTTGAAAGCATTTTTTAAACAAACAAAAACTCAACAGCTAAATTTTATATATACAACAATAATAATTAAAACTAATAATAATATCAATGAAAAAAAAGTAAACGAAATGTAAAGGAACCAAAATCGAACGCTTCCCACGCAAAAAAAGATAATATTAAATTTTAGCCAACTTAAAAAAAAAATTAAAATAAAAGGTTTTACACAACACAATATATACTCTACATATATACAATACATACACTTATTACATATACTTATATACTATACAACACAATATATAAAAACAAAAGCTTCTACATACTAACTTTAGGACAAGTATTTAAAAAATTAAAATAAAAACTCTCAGCTAAGGTGAAACAGTCATAAAAACAAACATTAGAGCAAAAAAAATATATACTAAAAAATGTAATCACAACAAAAAAAATACCACATATACCAAAAGCATACCTATACACTGCGCAACATAATATCTTTACCAAAATAACTAACTCTAAATACACTTACCTACTACTAACTAACTCTACTACACTTAAAAAACAAACACCACACAGCTAAACTTAAAAAATAAATAAAATATTTTTAAATATAAAAAATAAAACACAAGCAACATGTGAGACACATTTTGGGGGAACATTAGCAACACAAATTGCAAATTGAATTTTAAACTAACAAAAAAACAATTGCACGGCAAAATGTTAAAAAAATAATGCAATAAGAACGGTTTTTAAAAAGACTATTATACGTATATACAAACAAATACTAAGATTAATATTAAAATTATTTATATTAATGCATAAACGTATTAAGCTTTTAATGCAATAATCAAATGTATGAACCACAAATACTCTATTTTAATAGTGAATAACATTAAAAAGACAACTAGAATACGAGATATATTAAAACATGAAACAGTCTTAAATTTGAAGAAACACAAAGTAACATATATTTTTCTTAATATTAATTTATTTAAATCCGATTATTAACGCCTAAATCAAATGATTAGTAATATACAACACTTAGCTTTAAGCACAGACCAAATGAATAGTGAAATAGTGTGACCTTACTTTTTAATTTTATTTTGTTCTTTCACACTGGTGTCCAAAAAAACGCAACAAATTTGCTAAATAATTGCAAATTTTTTTTAAATTTCAATAAAACGGGCATCATCTTGAAAATAACTGCTAGGTCTTAAAAATAAAGTTGAAATTAAAATAATTATTGCATACCTACAAGGGCAGCATAGTAAATTTAAACCATATGATGACGACACTTTAGATTTAGACTTAATTCGAGTCCGATGTGCAAAAAAATCTAAAAGACCTGAGGTAGATTTTAAAAACCACACAGACCAAATAAAGAGTAAAATAGTGTGACCTTACCTTTTAATTTTATTTTGACCTTCCACACTGGTGTCCAAAAAAGCGCAACAGCTCTCCTTAATATTTGCAAATTCTTTTTAAATTTCAAAAAAAATTGGCATCATCTCTAAAATAACGGCCAGGTCTTAAAAATAAAGTTAAAATTAAAATAATTGTTTCATACCTGCAGGAGCCGCATAGTAAATTTAAACCATATGATGATGACACTTTAGATTTAGACTTAATTCGAGTACGATGTGCAAAAAAATCTAAAAGACCTGAGGTAGATTTTAAAAACCACAAGTTTTTTTTGTCGATTAATGATTTTCGACAATATTATATTTATGTTTTTGAGCGTATTCTGAATCATTTTTATTTTGTTCTTTCACACTGGTGTCCAAAAAAGCGAAACAAATATCCTTAATATAAGCCAATTTTTTTTTAAATTTCCAAAAAATTGGCATTTCGAAAATAACTGCTAGTTCAAATTAAAATAATTGTTGCATACCTACAGGGGCCGCATAGTAAATTTAAACCATATGATGATGACACTTTAGATTTAGACTTAATTCAAGTCCGATGTGCAAAAAAATCTAAAGGATCTGAGTTAGATTTTAAAAACCACATACATTTTTTTGTCGATTTACGATTTTGGATAATATTATATTTATGTTTTTGGGATATTCTGAATCATAATCAAAAAAAAAAAACCCCTAGTGACAGTTCTGATATAAAATATATATAAAAAATACATTTTTTTTCGTCCAAGACTGCAACAGTCCAGTCCTCAATTAAAAAAAAAACCCTAGTGAGACTCCTGATACAAAAATCTCCTGTTTTTTTTCGTCTAAGAATTTTACAATGCTACAGTCCTGTCCGCACGAAATAAAAAAAAATCCCTCGTCGGAGTCCTAAAATAATATCGCATGTTTTTTTTCGTCTAAGAATTTTACGATGCTACAGTCCCGTCCGCCCGAAATAAAAAAAAACCCTAGTAAGAGTCCTGATGTGAAATCACCTGTTTTTTTATAATGTAACAAATCTACAGTCCCGTCCGACCGAAATAAAAAAAACACTCGTCGCAGCTCTAAAATAATATCCCATGTTTTTTTTCGTCTAAAAATTTTACAATGTTACAATCCCGTACGTTAAAAAAAAAACTTAGTAAGAGTCTTAATATAATATCCCCTGTTTTTTTTTTCGTCTAAGAATTTTACAATGCTACAGTCCCGAACGCCCGAATTAAAAAAATCCTAGTAAGAGTCCTAATATAATATACATTTTTTTTTCGTCTAAAAATTTTACAATGGTACAGTCCTTTCCGCACGAAATAAAAAAACCCTAGTAAGAGTCCTGATGTGCAATCCCCTTTTTTTTATAATTTTACAAATCTACAGTCCCGTCCGCTCGAAATAAAAAAAAACCCTCGTCGGAGTTCTAAAATAATATCCCATGTTTTTTTTTCGTCTAAAAATTTTACAATGTTACAGTCCCGCACGTTAAAAAAACCTAGTAAGAGTCCTAATATAATATCCCCTGGTTTTTTTATTGCGTCTAAGAATTTTACAATGCTACAGTCCCGTACGTCCGAAATAAAAAAAAACCCTAGTAAGAGCTCTGATATAATATCCCTTTTTTTTCGTCTATGGATTTTATAATGCTAGAGTCCCGAACGCCCGAATTAAAAAAAAAAACCTAGTAAGAGTCCTAATATAATATCCCTTGATTTTTTTTCGTCTAAGAATTTTACAATGCTACAGTCCTGTCCGCACGAAATAAAAAAACCCCTAGTCATAGTTCTGATATAATATCCCATATTTTTTTTCTTCATTATCTAAGA
Source organism: Chymomyza amoena (assembly GCA_037043745.1). Lineage (NCBI taxonomy): Eukaryota > Metazoa > Arthropoda > Insecta > Diptera > Drosophilidae > Chymomyza > Chymomyza amoena. The sequence goes on from JBAMAX010000771.1 coordinate 461,386, forward strand.
ATTTTACAATGCTACAGTCCTGTCCCTACGAAATAAAAAAACGCCTTGTCATAGTTCAGTTATAATATCCCATTTTTTTTTTTCATTATCTAAAAATTTTTCAATGCTACAGTACTGTCCGCCGACTCCTAAATTCCCTGTAATATCGTAGTTCAAGCAGTTTTTAAATAATCTTTTGGACATAAGAAAGGTTTTGACATAATTTATTGGTAAAACTCGCAAAGTCGTCCCAATAGGTTTTTTTTTTAATAAAATTTACATTCACGGATGGGTCCTAAATAAAGAAAGGTATGTGGCGAGTATGAACTGGAAGTTTTAAGTTAAGAGAAATTGAACGGGAAAAGTGAAAATTTTGAGCTTGAGGAAATGGGATTTTGAATTGTAAATTTTTTAAAAGATTTTCTAAAATTTCGTCAATTTGGAATTCTATTTGAATACCGCTAAAGCGATTTAAAAAGGACACCTGCGATAAATAGGGTCATTACTTTGATTAATTTCATTACCATAAAATTTGTGAAAATGTGAATAATTTAATTTCATCAATCCCTTATCTTTCAATTACACAACTACAGCGAAAAATAAATTTTTTCGGGTCTGGAGGTCACACCATGTTTACTAAACGTTTTCGGGGTCGCTGAATCCGAATCCGAGGTCCAAAAAGCCCCGGCACGTCAGGGTTCTGACATAACCTCAAAAAACCTCATACAAAATTGTATTCGAGTCCGGGGGTCAAACCATGTTTCTTATATGTTTTTGTGGTCGCTGAATCCGAATCCGACATCCAAAAAAAACAATAGCATGTCAGGTTTTTGACATAACCTTCAAAATATTCCGCTATCTAAGCTATTTAAAACTTCAACGTTTTGACTTTAGCTGTATATTGAACAAAAATCAGTTAAATTTTATGAAGTTTTTGAGGTTATGTCGAAACACTAACATGCTGCGGTTTTCGGACCTCGGATTTGGATTCAGCGACAAAAAAAACATATAACAAACATGGTCTGACCCCCGGAATCGAATAAAACTTTGTATGACGTTTTTTGAGGTTATGTCAGAGCCCTGTCGTGTTGGGTTTTTTTTGGACCTCGGATTCAGCGACCCCGAAAACATATAGAAAACATGGTCTGACATCCAAACCCGAAAAAATGTTTTTTTTTTGTGTGGCTGTGTTATCGTTTCTTGGATCCCCCAAATTTAAGGAAGGCTACATTTGGACTACTTGTTTTTTTAAAACAAAAAATTACAATTTATTATTTATATGTAATCTCAACTTTTAGTTATTTAAGGATTTGTGACACTTTAGACTTTGAGTTAATGTTTTTAAGCGTACAAAAAAATATGTGCACCTATTTTGTGTTTCTTCAAGTTTAAGTTGTGAATAAAATATAAGCATTAAAAAAATATTGTTAAAAAAATATTAAATAAATCTAGAGTAAGTAAAAAAAAACAAAGAAAATATTCTAATTGATTTTCCCACCTTATATAGGAATAATAAACAAAAAAAAAAACAAAAACTGCAGTGCCATTTTAAATAGCTTCCGATAAGTAAATATATATATATACAAAAACATATATTAAAAAATTATATATATTATATATAAATGCAAGACAAATATGCAAGCATACGCATACGTAAATTACCTAGTATATACCTTATATACATATGCATACATATACATACATATTTATGTATTTATTATATTGTTATGAACAAAAGTTCAAATGCATTAAGAGTTATATAAACAAAAAGCAAATGGAACAAAGTTGAACATATTTTGAATGCACACATTTTTAAAAACTTTTTGATGCTTTTTTATACAGCATTTTCAAAGTGCTACATACATACATAAGTATATGCTATGTAAGTACATATGTAATAAAACAGCTTAATACATAGCTGTTACAAAAAAAAAATATTCAAAATTCGGTTGGACCGATATTTGTATGTGTTTCGAGCTTCAGACACATGCCGGATAATGATTAAATTGAATTGAAACAAAAAAAAACATAGCAACAAAATACATAACATATACATAATATACGAGTATACAAGCATATACCAATGTAATCCAAAAACAAACAAAATTGTAGTTAGGTCTATTAAATAATTAACTAAAATTTAACAAGCTAATCACTGTATCTATTTATATCAACTGAACAAATTTTAAATTAACATAAAACTTGAAAAAATAAATATACATAGATAACAAGGTAAAAAACTACAAGCTATAAAAAATATGACTGTGTAGTACAGTAGGCACTCACAAGTTGGAACCTTCTAAAAACATTTGGGTTTCATATATGCTTAGTAATTTTTACTTTTTTCTGTTTCTAAAAGATTTTTCAAAAGAGCTTAACTTGTAGATTTTAAACAAATTTTTGTTACAATTTAATTTATATAAAGCACTTAGTAGCTAGAAACTCATTACTTAATTAATTTAATTTTTCAGGCGTTAAGTGTTTAAGTTCAAAAACTGCATAGTTTTCGGACTTACTAATATGTTAATATGTACTATTTTCAATGAAATTTAAATAAATATAAAAGATATAAGGTCTTTATAGCTGGGCCAAGCCGAGGGTCGCAGTTAAACTTTAAAAATGACTAAATTGTTGTTTAAAGCAAACTCGAAATTTACTTAAATTAGACAACAATTTTAATAATTTTTAAAGTTTAACTGGGCCCCTCTGTTTGGCCCAACTATAACGATCTTATCTCTTTTATATTTATTTAAATTTAGAATCAATATAATAATCTTTATTCTAATAATTATAATCTTATATTTTTACTGTTTATTGTTCAAGAAGTTTCAATTTTTGAGTGCCTACTGTACCAAACACTTGAACTTATTTCAGTTAATATAAACATACAACAAACACACTTGCTACATACAATATAAAAGCTTACATAAAGCGTCAAAAAATCAACTTAAACAAACGAAATTAAATTTACAATTGTTAATAAATATTTACAAGCAAATAATAGACAAAATGTTATTTTAAAATGCAAAAAAATAAAAAATGTACAATAAAATCAAACGCAGTTTTTAATTAAACAAGAAAAAAGGGTCAACAAAATGTGTAATTCTTGTAAACTTTCTTAGCTTTAATACCAAAAGCTTAAGTGATTTTTTAAGTTTACAAGAACCATACATTTAGTATATAAAAAGCACAAAAGCAATGTAATGTAACGTATATCCGAAAAACTACGAATAATATGTATTATCATAAAATAGGAAAAAGGTTTTAAATATGCATAAAATACATACTATAATAAAGAAACACACTTAAAGTATACAATGACTGCTACATTGACAAATCGTATAAAATGAATTATGCATAAAAATAAAATTTATATATACACAAAACAAAAAAATATTAAAAGAAACCCTAAAAACGACAATATATGAGCCTGTACATTAAGTTCAATATGCTGATTATGCAAAACTTATGACAAAATAAAAGTATGTATTATGTATCAAAAAGTAACAAAACAGAAATACAAATAATAAAGGACACAGACCAAAATTTAAGTGGTTTTACTTTTTTTAACAAACATTTAAATACAATTTTTTTAATATATTTTTACAAATTTATTATGTGCACTTTCAATATCCTAAAGTTAAGTTGCTTATATTGTACAAATAGGTTTTCATAATTTAGAAAAAGCTTAGCTTGTTATGTTTAAACGATTATTGCAATGATTATGATATGCTTGCATATAAACCAAGACAATTTGGTTCTTACTGTTGCCCTGGTTACAGCAAATACTTAACTATATTAAAGACCCGCCAAAATATATGTTTTTGTATCTGCCTCTCAGCTAGTTCAGTCTTCTTTTGGCAAACAATTGATATATGCCTAAGCCCGCTGATATTGTGCCAATGGCGCCTACTTGAAGTGTCGACAATTTACCACCCCAGAGGTAACCTTTAGGTAGCGTACTAACAGCGTGCACAAGTCCAGTAGTAGACGTACTATAGACAACATTTCCAAGCGATGTTTTTCGACGGTTTCTCCAGTCAATGCTGGAAGGACTAAAAAAAGGTTGCAATAAGTGTTTTGCTTTAAATGTTCAAAGCTGGTTTTCAATTTGGTTTCTTTGATCAAGTTAAAATTAAAATTGAAAATAGTCTTCTCTTCAATCCATACATACTCGCTTATCTTATGGCTTTTATTGAGTTTATCCTGATTGAGTGAGAAATGCCGCATTGTACTGTAAAAAAATAATTTCCATTATAAAAAATCTTAATTTCATCAAATGCTAAAAACTTACCGCATTAAATTTAAGTACACTGAAAGCACCCAAAATATTGAGTTTGCGTTATCCCATTTGTCTGCATTTTTGAAATTAACAATATTGTGCTCTGTTAACCAACAAATTTTCTCGATGGGATAATAAAGCAGATCCACTATATTCGCTGTGACTCCTAATACAGCCATTACACGATCCGATTCATTTTCACCCAAACCGTATTGTAGCGTATATTGTATCATGGGTATGTCATCAATAAGCCGAAGTGTGGCACGTGCACCGGATATTCTGGAACTTGCAATAGCATATCGTTTGGCCAGTTCAGGATTCTTTTTCGCATGATAACCGGCGACAAGCTTGGCGCTATAGCATAGCGCTTTCATTACCTGAAAATATAATACAAAAAGTTGCAATTACCGAAGTTTTGGAACTTAAATTTCCACCTAGATCTAGATCATTATAAGCTAAAAATTATAATAAATAGAATCTATTGACAGTCACTGAAACCGCATAGCCTCCTGAAGGCAAGTGCTCGTTAGCTATCGACTCAATAGGCATTTTATAAAGAACTCATGGTCTGCCCCGCTTTTTTTTGACCTTGCCTTATAAATACAGTGTCTCCCAATAAAAGTTTATATAAAGAATTTTTCAATAAGAGCGTAACAAAAGTTTTTTTAAATAAACCCAATTTTCGACGGTTTTCAAGCATAAATCGGCCGATACTGCTGCAATTCACGTTCGATATTCGTACGAAATTAATTTATTGTCGTTGGCTTGTTGGCATAGACTATAGACTTGACGTAGCCCCACAGGAAATAGTCTAACTGCGGCCAATTGACTGGGTCACGTTCACTAAACTTGGTTTTCAATAAATCGATTGTGACATTCGCTTTGTGGCTTGTGGCGCCGTCCTATTGAAACCACATACTGTCCAAGTCCATGTCATCCAATTCGGGCCAAAAATATTCGGTTATCATTGAGCGGTAGCGATTCCTATTCACAGTAACGTGCCGGTCATCTCGGAAGAAGTACGGCTGCCGGTCCATAAACCGCACCAAACCGTAATTTTTTCGGGATGCAATGGTGACTCATGGAGTACGTATGGATTGCTGCCTGACCAATAACGCATATTTTGCTTGTAGACGAAGCCAGTTAGCCAGAAATGAGCCTCATCGCTGAAGGTGATTTTTCGATGAAAATCCGGATCGTTTTCAAGTTGTTTCTCAGCCCAATTCACGAACATACGACGCTAATGGTGGTGAAGCGGCTTCGGTTCTTGCGTCAATTTGATCTTGAAAGGATGTACAACGACACAGAGATGTCCAACGCTTGGGAACGACGTGTGAGAGATTAATTTGGGTCTTCCTCAATTGATGCGCTAACGGCAGCAATATTCTCGACACTACGGGCACTTTTTTGTCTCACTGGCACGGGAACATTTTGTACTGTGCCTGTGGATTCACACAATTATGACGACCATAAATATGACTCCGAATTTCGGTAGTAAATTTGAATAATTTCGACTCTTTGTTGGATCGTATATCTTTCCATGATGAAATGGCAAATCTTACTAAAGAGAAATGTCAAGAGAGCGGCAAAAAGTATGGCGTCGTTTGCTGTCCCTATCGGCCTACTTTTATAGCGTCGCTACTGCAAAACCCAGTATATGTTTATTAAACGTTTATTTAGATATAACTCATAAAAATATATTTGTATTACAAATGACGTTTGGCCGCAAGCATGCGAGATCTTGGTAGACGACACTGACTACATTTTACAGCCGGAAATGCAGTATCGTTTGCATAGTCTTGACGTTTGACCGCAAGCATGCGAGATCTTGGTAGACGACACTGACTACGTCTCCAAGATCCCGCATGCTTGCGGCCAAGCGTAAAGACTATGCAAACGATACTGCATTTCCGGCTGTAAAATCTTTTTGAAGAGCTTCTTCTTCGTCTGCTGAGCTGTGTATAAATCAATAACATCGCCTCGATCATCCGTATTGAAGGCTTCACCCTCGGCACACTCCGGACACTGTTGGGTCAAAACAATATCCTCAATATCGGTCAGCGGTTCACAAATCTTCTCGATTCTTCTAACTATATATTCAGTAAGGTCGTCAGATCGTCGCTCCGTAATGTAAACGCTCGAAACTATTTCATACATGCGCTGCTCAAGCATTTTAAGGAAACGCTTTACATTTACAATATTAACATGAGTATGATCGCCCAAAAGTTTGGACAAAGGTTCTGTATTTACTGTGGCCATCTCGCATAGAGTTTGGATACCATTTAACAAATTTTGTAGCGTTTCATCCTTCTTATCGCGCACCTTTCTTAACAACGCATTAGATTCTTTCTTTTCGCTTAATTCCTCTTCAAGTGTTTCTATAGTTCTCTTGATGCTGAAACTTATGAATCACCTCACCCACACTGGCAGAGTGTGTGTAGTGCAGAATCTTCAGCAGCACAGCATTGTACAGATCTATCTTCTGGGTAAGGTAACGACGTAATTTTTCGCCCCGCTTATACTCCTTTGGTGGCAGATCCGCCAATTGGCGCGTCTTAATCTTACAGCCCAGAAAGGCTTTGTTCTCGGCATCAGCAGCCATTTTACGAGTAATACCCTGCATTTCGATTTTGCGCATCTCACGATCCTTTGCGCCATGTTCGTTCATATTGCCGGTCTTCTCATATATTTCGATACAGCCCTCGAAAGTACTTATGACGAACTCTATCGTATCGATTAAATACTTTTTATCATCACTCAGCTGGTGCACCATTTTCAAGTAAGATTTATTGAAGTAACTGCGATGTTTGAGTAAACCTACGATTCTCTCCCGTAGCTCACCATTTATCGCTGTAAAGGTGCACTCCTGATGCACACTTACTTCCAAAGCGTTTTCCAATAACATCAGCTTCTTGTCTAACTTGGCCACATGCGCCTGATGCTGTTTATCCGGTATAATAAGGCGATTTAAATCATATGTGTGCTTGCTCACACGACTTATTTCACGATCCATATTAACTATGTCAGCCTTGAGTGCGTTTATTTCCTCGGCCAGTTTCTCGTGACAGTCCACGTGGCATTTGATTTGTTTTAAATAACGTTCGTTTTGCTTAACATGAGTCTTACCGCTGGCTACCCAGATTTGAGCGCGCAGCTCATCCTTTTCATCCTCTAGCTTTTTGATGGTATTCTCACGGCTTGTTTCGAGTATGGTTTCTTTGCGCGACTTTAGTTTGCCAGTGAGTGCCTTTTTGTACTCACGCTGACGCTTGCCGAGCTCACGATGATTCTTCTGATAGCTTTCCAGAAAGGCAGCTTTATCCGGTAATTGAGCTGCCATGTTTTATTAAAAAAATTTCTGTTTTTTTACTGAATTTCCTATGTGGTCGTTTGTTTAAATAGTTTTAAATAATAATAATTGTGAAGGCAAATCTATACTGCCTGAGTTTTTGTTGAAAAGTCATAGCTTACTTTTGTTACAGGAAAAAAATGTGATACGGGGAGATGGGAATAGACTTGCACTTGAAGCAGGTTGAAGTCCGGTTCTTAAAGAAGCTAACTCATATCAATTCACAATTATACGTTTTTTTTCACTTTCTTACTGACAAAAATCATGGAAAAACACCAAACGTCTGGCTAGGAGGTTTGTAAAAACAACACGTGACTTTGTTGTGGGGAAAGGAGGACAGCTTTCGCGGTTATCGGTTATATAGGTCAAGTTACAAGAAATATACATATACCATATATACATACTATATTGACTATCAAACAAACTTTTGCACATAGCGATTAATTTTGCTTCTGTTTACACTGCACTGCAATTTATAAAATGGCTTTGTGAGCAGATAAAAAAAATGGCGTTCGTAAAGTCGGGCGCGGACGAATTTGGGATACCCTGTACCACTAGTTTGCAATAAAATCCAGTTTCTTCATAAAAAGCCAAAAACAGAAGAATTTTTAAGCAACAATTTATTTTGATATAGTATTTGTTTTAATCAAATTTACAGTACTTTGGTAAAAGATCTGAATGCCGAATTTGGTTCAAATATCTTTACAAATTTTGTATAAAAAACGTTTTTTTTTTGGACCAATTGGTCCTATGGGAGCTATATGATATGCCGATTTTGTTCAAATTTAGTAGTGTTTTGGGAACTATAAAAAACTTTCGAATGTTAAATTTGGTTACGATATCTTCATAAACAAACGAGCTATCCATCTAAAACTTTATGGGAGCTATGCAAATTAACCCCGATATCAAAAAAATAAAATAAACTTGTCTCCTATGGAATAATATGGGATCTAATGTGAAAGTCTGGTTACTCTAGGCTCTTACTATCTCTGAGATCTATGCGTTATATATCGACTTCTCTATTCACCCTGATCATATTTTAGGTAACTATGGGGTGTCTCCGACGACTCCTTATGATATGTTACATACATTTGCGGCTTTCACAAACTTAATATACTCTTTGAACCACACGGTACAGGGTTTAAAAATTACCTGTGATAAAATATTCACAAGTACATACTACAAATACCCTTTAAAAGCATTAAGCAGTTTTCCACTTTTGTGCAATTGTGGAAATTGTCATTTTGGGTCGGTCGTGTTTGTTTATTTTGTTAATAATTACTTATTTAACTAACACCTGGTGCTACGAATAATTTATATATATTTTTTATTCCTCGTCACGAAAAGAAAGCTTTTTTAGGCGTGCTTTTGAATGAATAAGCAATATTAGTAAATCTATAGTTTACCCCTCTTCCATAAGCACGCAAAGGTCATTAAGATCAAGGGACTACTCAATTTTGTTACTCGTAGTTGCGTCCGATGGAGTTAAGGTCAGGGCTGGAATAAATTTAGTTAGTCTTAAGCTTACTCGCCCAAGCATAGTTGTTGCTAATTATTTTTTTTTATTTGTTATTTGAACAGCTCGAAATTTTTAATACTCTGCGTATGTTAGAGGTTTAAAGAGCATATTAAATTATTAACAATCAGAAGGAGATGTCAGAGCCACCAAATTCAACTAAAGTATGATCAAGCTATCTGTCCATTTTTAATAGATTTTTTGACTTGACTATTAATCCACTTCAAAATGGGAATTTATGGAACTTATAGCTATAAATATACTGCAATAATTAAATGCAATTAGAAAACGGTTATATACCTTATAGAAGAGGTTTGAAATTGAAACTAAATATGATACAGAACTTAGGAATATTTTTTTCGAGAAAAATGGTACAATGTATCCAACAGAGTTGGAAAAAAAAGTGAGTCCGTCACTCTGAACAAATAAGTTTTATGTACCACATACTCAAGGCAAGCTAAAGGTTTCATTTTAAATTAAACGTTTAAGGTTATTTAACAATATTCATTTTATTATCATCGAGAAATACGGTATTAAACGTGTTCCCAAAAATATTCGTGCTTGTTCCTTGGTTAAGCCTAAAGGGCGCACAAACTACACTGACTAACTCAAAATTACAGCACTTGCACTTAAAAAAATAAAAACATGATTTTTCAATTTTTTATGAGTACTCCTAGAAATCCACGTGGAACAGATTATGCTTTCGTTCGGCATTAATTTTATGGGATGTGAAACTTGTTTTTAACGTCTGAAGAAGAACTCCTAAAAAATTACGCACACAACAGTTCTCTTCATCAAAAAGGTAACTCAAAATATATAATAAAGTAGGGCCAAACCTTTCGTTCATAGCGAATAATCTTTTTAATCTGATTACGAGTTAAATATTTGCGATCCACAACGTCTTGCGGCATTATCGAAACTGATCTTTATAATACCATATATTATTAAACATTGATAGATAAAGTGTTAAAGCTTGCCAATATTGTATATGAAACAAGTAAGACAAGGTTCCACAAAATCGTTTCCGACTTTGAATCAGTGCCGTTGGTTTTCAATATCAATGCCGCCAGTGTATGGGTTAAAACAAAGTTCATACACTACAAAAACAAAAACCTGTTGCGACAGGCCCACCAAAAACCACAAAAAAACAACTTATTTTAATGCCACGCTGCAATTTTAAATATGCGGCAAATTTAGATAAAGTCTTAAAATATGCACTTTGTCTATTATTTAGCTACAAAATGTAAACAATTTTGTGTTTGCCTACCTTATCACGACCGCCATAGGAATCAATGATATCACAGAATTCGTTTACAAACTTTGTGGTACTAGACATTTTTTTAATGTTTATGATAAAGCAGGTACCCGGTAACAGTCTAGTACATGTACAACCGACACGATAATAATTGTGAGTGACTATGAAAAACCAAAAAGTAAAAACTGCCTATAGCTCCACTAGTGAGCAGTTTGGTTAACAACAACACAACAATTAGCTCTCACTTTCGAACAGCTGGAAAAACAACAGCTGGCGTTGTAAGTTATCGATTAACAACGTGCAACAAAAGTTATCGCGCTTGCGTTTTACTTATGTTTAATGGCACTGCACAACACTAGTCACTTGAGAGTTTGTTGCTGTAGATTGATTGTAGTGCAAGGACGAGATCAGGATACGGTTGCAAACCGCGCTTGATTTCTTTTTTTTAACTATCAAGTGCTCCAACAGAATTATGAACAATAATAATAATAACAATCATGCAGCATCGCCCGTTTATAGCGCCGCCACATCAACCAGCAGCAGCACCGGCAACAAATCTGTAACGCGAAAAACCTCCAAAAACGATTTGTTGCGTGCTGCTGTCGGACTTTTGCTTAAACAAAAAAACCATGTGGTAAGTGTTTTGGCGTTTAATTGTTTAAAAACATGCATCACCGCTTTAAGTACTTGCAGGGCAATGAAAAATTTCGAAAATCGGATTTTGTTTTGTTGCAAAATAAAAGTCAATTTGCTGTGCACAAAATGATGGACACGGATCTGCATGCTGAAAATAGTTTTACCTATTCTAATGTGCAAATCATAACAAACAACCAGCAAATGGTGGATCAACAGTTTGGACGCTTTTCACAATTCGTCGAAGCGCAAACAGAAACTATGCGCGCTGAATTGAAGCGCTTTTATGCGCCCATGTTATGCCATTTGTATCTGGAGCTTTTAAAGGCACGCGAGCCCAAGGGCGCAGTAGACTTTCTTAAGAAATATGCACACTTAGTCGCACCCGTAGATTTATATGATGCGCCTTTGCCAACCAAAATAAATGGCTGCTCTGTAACCAACGATGCGCAGCTGGACACTGTTTGTTATATACGCTTTGCACGTGAGGCACAAGATACCGGTGATGTGGAACTGGACTATTTCATGAAATTAGTACAAATATTGTCTGGCTGCACAAAACTAGAGACGGCAGAGGCGGATGCCACAGTGGCGCACTTTCGCTCATCTAGATATGAAGTACACACAACAACTAAGGTTGTGGATAAATTATGTGCTTATTTAGAGCGTCGTGGCCATGTTTTAATAATGAATCTCCTTTACACCTGGCTACATGTGCGCATTGTTGACAATGAGCAGCGTCAGTTTACGGAAGATCATTTGCTTTTGGGCATGACAGATGAACTGGATGCCGATGATGGCAGTGAACTGGATAATTTCAATAGCAGCATTGGCAGCAGCGCCACAACTACTACATCAAATAGCACCCGCACTGAACACAAATCCAAGTCCAGCGACAAGCAGAGCAAAAAACGGCCTGCCGAGGAGACCGTAGTCAAACTGGAAGCAACTGTTAAGTCAGAAACAGACAGTAGAGAAACCAATGATGGCAGCAAAGCAAGATCATATGCTGCCTTAAAGATTGACAGATCCCTGCAAACACTAAGCTCAACTACAACACAATTACTCAAGGTTCAAGTTGAGCTGCCGCGATTTTTTTCGATAACCGAAAGATCTGGAGGTCTCACTTCGGCGCATATTGATGAAAATGAGTGCCATATGCTGGCGGGCTTTGATAACTCGGAAGTGCGGCTGTGGCAGTTGAACCAGCAAATTTGCAGAGGGAAAAACTTTTACAGGCGACATGCAGAGGCAAACTGTGCTTGGGAAATCAACAATTGTGAGGAAGCAGATACTGAGAGTGATGAGGATGAGTCAAAATACAACGATGAACAGCGGCGGGAGTGTGAGAGAGCAATGCGTATCAAGTACGCTGGCAACTCTTTGTAAGTAAATTGAGCAAGAGTGTGGGATTTTCCGATTTGTCTGGTATACAAATGTCCTCATGCCTGAATAGTATAGAATATAATAGGAAACATGCAGTTTTTTATAAATTTTTAAACTACATTATTTACTTGATCATTTTTTTTAGCAACGAATATGGTGGCATGACGCTGCGTGGTCACACCAGAGGTGTTACCGATGTGCGATTTTCAGAACACTATCCTTTATTATATAGTGTTTCTAAGGACTGCACTATGCGATGCTGGCGTGCGCATAATTTCCATTGTGCCGCAATCTATCGCAGTCACAATTATCCCATATGGTGCATGGCTGAGAGCCCAGTAGGTCAGTATGTTGTGACAGGATCAAAGGACTTGACTGCGCGCTTGTGGTCGTTAGAGCGCGAATACGCCTTGATTATATACGCAGGGCATACACAAGATGTTGAGGTATAAACGAGAGACCTAACTTGCAAGAATGGAATAGTAATAACTCTTTTTTATGTGTACAGTGCATTGCATTCCATCCCAATGGCAACTATTTAGCAACTGGCTCTGCCGATCACTCTGTGCGTCTGTGGTGCACAACCAGCGGCAAGCTAATGCGAGTTTTCGCAGATTGCCGGCAGGCTGTAACCACATTGGCATTCAGTCCTGATGGCAAGATGTTAGCTGTTGGAGGCGAGGAATCCAAAGTGCGCATTTTTGATTTGGCAGCTTGCACACAACTAAGTGAGCTTAAGGATCATAGCGCATCTGTAAGTAGCTTGGCATGGAGCGAATGTAATCAGCATTTGGCCACGACTTGCATAGATGGCAGCATGCGATTGTGGGATACAAAAAAATTGACGCCTATGAGGTAAGCCACTACTAGGCAATAAACTCAATAACTGCTGCAATATTTTTACTATATTCTTGCAGCGATACCAGCAACTCAACCTCCTCCTCATCATCAACCGCCACAACGAATCGTCTCATGACACTGCAAAGTTCCTGTAAGCGTTTGGTTGAAGTATTCTATGGACGCAGTAAAATGCTCTATTGCATAGGCACTAGGGAGTAGGTATTTCTGTGAGAAATTACAAACTAAATTATCGTTTTTGTTTATAAATAATTTATTTGTAATAAGTGTGTATAATATAACTGTTACTACTATGTGGAGCAACTTGTTTGGCTTTTTTTTTTTTGCATAATAGGATAATACTTTATCGCAAGAAATTAACATGCTAGACAAAGTATGTACAATAGTATAGTTAAGTAATTGTTTTTAAGAGGTTTACTGATATTCCAAGGCTAAATAGTTTCGGAAATACGCTTCGGAATAAATTAATTATTTTGCAAGTTTCGCCACTTAAATTTGCATATAATGCTGTTTATGTCTATGTATATACAATTGATATTTCACATATACGCACAGCCCCCGGCACGCAAAACATAGTATATAACGTCACAAAACACAAATTCACTTAATATAAAAAATCAGTTGTACAAATGAAGAATTCAATTTTCTTTAAATATTGCAAAACTATAATTTGAAAATAGTCCTAGATGTGTACCTAAGTTACAAAAATTGCTTTTAGTAGCCGGCAAACAGTATTCGTAAAAATTTGAATTTTCTTTAGTACGAGCACGAACTTTGCAATAATGAATAAATAAATCTTGATGTATGCACGTTGAAAAATAACATACGAGTACATAGGAATAATTCTCAAGAGTTTTCATGCATACACATTAACACTTTTACTAACGAAAATGTTCGTGTAATGTTAACGCTTATGACGTCCGCGCATAAATTGTAGAGTTTTCATCATTAATGGTGCTTTCTTGGCTCGTACAGGTCCAGCAACTATTGGGCAAAAAAACATTAATTAGTAAATTGTTTAAACATAATCTCAATATGTGTACATACCGACTTGCGCAGTATCTCGCCCGGAGCCCAGCACACGCAAGCGCGCATCGCCAACCTTTGCTGCATTTGGAGTGACACTTGAGAGTGCTGCCACACGCGCAGCTGGCGTGGCTATGAGTTTGCCCTTGGTGCCATACTGTTCTTGTTTGCGTTGTATGCTCCGTGGTGGCTTCACCATGGAATCGACAAATGCCATCTGAGTTTTACGTACAGGCGCTTCACTTATCTTTTGTGATGCTTTAATGCTTTCGGCAAGTATAGATAGTTTGCGTTCCTTTTCTTCTTGACACCGCTGAGGAAATAAAATTTTAAATAAATATTCTTTTTCATTAAATGAATCCTCAAGATAGTCCCAGGTGTATATGAAAACATATATTCTAATGTTCTTTCAAGGACAATCGCTTCAAATTTTGATTTACCCAAATCAATAAAACTTAATTTACTATGAATTACTTTACAATACAGTTTTTAAATGAATCTTACGATGAGTTACGATCTGTTATTATTTAAAAAAAATTTAATTTATAAACTTTTAAAGTTTATATACTCCCAAACGTATTTCGTACATTTACATCTTAAATTTTTTGGAATATCTTCCAAGCATGCTCTGCATTTTTTCACGAATTTTATAGTTTAAATCCATATTTCAAATAAAATCTAAATGAAAAAGTACCAAACAAACAACTATTTGCTTGTCAAACAAGAACGAGCTTCTAAATTCACTTTTTAAAAATATTTAATCCTTTTTACATTATCCTACAAAAATAAATTTGCGTCTATACCAATCATTCGGCTGAAACCAGGAGCCGTATCTGGCATTAAACTCGATTTCAGTTTCAGTTTGGGTGAAGAAAAGAGAACTCTACAAAGAATCCCAACAATCATTTTGTACTTCCCAATTTTCACGTTATATCTGAGTGAGTCTTTTGTAGGTTCTTGGACATCATTAATAAAAAACGAAATTCACAACTTCTTGACACAATTGAATCAATTGCTTAAAATTTGAATTGAAATGAATTCGTAAAACTTACTCTAACCTATCCAACATGCTTACCAAGAACATTTCGCGCCACGTTTCCATTTCCTCACGCTGCTGACTGCGGCAGTGTCGTTGCACATGTTTCTGCCACAGAACCTCGCTATCATCCATT
Organism: Chymomyza amoena; assembly: GCA_037043745.1. NCBI lineage: Eukaryota > Metazoa > Arthropoda > Insecta > Diptera > Drosophilidae > Chymomyza > Chymomyza amoena. The sequence goes on from JBAMAX010000771.1 coordinate 476,842, forward strand.
AAATATGGATTATATTCCTCAACATTTAGCAATTGTTGTGGTGTTGCGCGCTCCAAAACAGGTCGCAGCACTTCGAAGGGCACACCACCGGTGTATTCAAGTGCTGCCATAAAAACAAAAAGTAAATCCAAAATAATTAGTTTCAAACCGAAGCCCAGAATATTTAAACTTACCATCGATATTCTTTTGCAGCACGCGTGTGCACAGGTCAAATAGTGATGGTACTTGTAGTATTTGTCCAGTCTTAACACCTGAGTAGATCTTGGTACTGCAAATACATTTCATTTCATTTAAATGCGAGTGTCGTTAATAATCAAGATCAACTAACCGCATTGTTTTGGAAGAAATGCCTGCAGCCAAAGCTTCAGATTCATTGAAATGTCGTAATGGTGGTGGCCTAAATGAGGTATTGCCACTGGATTGATTAAATACTACGTCCATAACTGTCTGATTTAGAGGCATCGGCTTATAGTTGTTCGATATGGTTGGTAGTTCCAAGGCAATGCTAGGGTCTAGTGGCTCCAGCTTGGCTGTGGGTGCTAACAGCTCCGGTTTCTAAGAAAATATATACAATATATACTAAGTTAAGAATGTGGGGTAGTTTTTTTTTTTTGGTTAATGCCTTTACCGTTTTATCAACTTTGGTGATAATGCCCAAAACTTTTCATTACATCAAACTCACCCTTGTTGTGACAGTTCTACTGCTGCTATGTGTTTCGGCTTCCAGAGATACGATTTTACGTTTCGATGTGTTGGCTGTGGTAACTGCTGCCTTTACAGGCGTTTTAATCTTACTGCTACAATTTTTTTTGTTGCTCATTGGCATATTGAGCATACCCAGCACATCATCAAAATTGGCGCCCATTGTAGAATCAAATTCATCTGCAGCATCTTCATTACTAACCGTATCCGATTTTGTTTGCGTTTTTGGTATCTTAGACTTGGATGGTTCGTCTATAATACGCTCGCTGCTGCGAGATCGCTTCGATGACTTTGAACTGGATGAAGATTTATGCTTGTCAGCTTGATCCTTGGATGATTTATGTTCGCTATGGGATTTAGTCTGGCAATAGAACAATGTATAACTAAGCGCATTCAGACAAAACGGCTTTTTATAGCAAGATTTACCTCTTTACTCTTGTCCTGCGTGGAGCTGCCGCGGGTTTTGCTGGAATCACTTTTATGTGCTTCAGATTTGCTGGAACTTGTCGTGCCAGCATCTTTGCTGCGATGTCGATGCTTGCTACTACTGCTGCTATCTTCATAGCTGCTAGGCTTTTGTGTAGAGCTTTCCTTAACACCATTAGTTTTAGACGACTCTTTGCGATGCTCGTGATGTTTCTCATTATTCTTAATTTTTTCATGCTTACTGCTTTTGTGTTTCTTATCACTTTCCGATTTGGTTTTAGAGTGAGTTTTATTAGTGTGATTGTGTGAGGAGTGATGATTGTTATGGCTACTACTGCTTCGGCTTTTGTGTCCGCTTTTTTCACTACTGCGCTCTTGATCCTTGGACTTGCGTTTAGCTTGTGCTTCTTCGCCGCTTGAGGAGTTGCTGCCCTTGTTCTCTTGATCCTGCTCTTCGTCGCTGGAACGTCTGTCATTTGATCTATTTGAATCTTCAGCATTTTTGGGTAACTCCTTGGGTTCCTCCCCCTCTGCAGCTACCATTGCCTTCCATTTTGTGACTAGAGTTTTGGCGGCAATACCAACTTCACCACTGCATTTTCGCAGAGAGTTCACGGTCTTGCCAATGCCGGTTTCCTGCAGATGCTCGAATTTGATGGGCAGATTAAACAGCTTTGTTATGCAGTGCAGTAGCTAAAATGTGAGAGAAATTCATTAGGAAAAACTTGTTCTCTGGGAAATTTCGGCAAAATAGCCGGCAAGCATGGAAGAATGGCCGGCAAGGAAATCGGCTTAGCGGCAGGTGTTTTGCTCCCTCTCAATTTCTCTCTTGGCAATGCACAAAATGCGCTCTCTCACCAAATTTACTTAGCTGCTGTGAGAGTAAAAGGTCAATGCACAACAACAAACAATACAATTTGTCAATGGCGAAACAAAATGTGGAAAAAAACACACGCGTCACCAACTTTTAATTTATTTAGGGTAAACATGCTTTTAGCAAAAAATAATCTTTTCGCATATACGCAAAAGAGGTACGTAAAATTTTGCTGGTAAAAAACCGGAGTACGAATACATAGAAATATGTACATCTTGGGGGAAAAAAAAACTTACGCGTGTCTCATCCTCGCTATGTCGCTCAATGCTGCGCTGATAATGACGCACAACGTCTACTAAATTGTTGGTAGACGTCATTACAATTTATGCCGACTTTAATTATTGTAATTATTACGTTATGGTTAAAACTCTATGTTAACTTATTGGCTTTGATTTTGGAACAACTTTGTTGCATAAAATAATCACGTTTGTTTTACCAAAAAACACATTCACACAAAGAAAACACCAAGTCTCCCGGTTAGGAGCGCTATAATGGGTTATCAATTATATTATTTACTGGTACTTTACATTTTTTGTAATTTACATAATAATTTACATATTCTATAACATTTCTTCACGAAATGAAAATAACTTGCGTCTGCTGCTTGATTGAAATGATAATTACTTTTAGCAAAAGAACGCTTAACAACACTGCTGCCGCCTGAACAGCTGTAAAATTTTGCATTAGTTCAACACTGGCGCGATAACAATTTTCGATAGTACAAAGCCATTTCATTTTAACTGTGGCGTCTTTTCGCTTATTTTGGCGCTTATAAAACTTATTTTAAATAGATTTACACTTTAAGAGCTAAGATTTTATGATGTCGGACGACGACGACTTTGACATATTTAAAGCATCTCGACAGTACATACCAAATATGGGTAAGCTATCTAAAAAACTATTTCTTATACCGGTTACTAACAATCACGTCCATAGGCTCGGCCAAGAAGCAACTCAATGTCAACAACAACAATAAGGATATGGAAGATTCGGATGATGATTGCGACATTTTTAAAGCATCCCGACAGCTGCACACTGCATTGAGTAAGTTTATCTTGCAGTCCTTTGTTTGTGTACCAATAGCTTGTTACCAAGTTTTGAGACGCCTTTAGAATATACTCTAGGATCCTAAAAGGATGGTAACATGTATTGTAGTTGTATAGATAAACGTAGCTGAGTAAAACCGCCTAAAAGAAAACAAATCTTTATATAAAAAAATCACTGTCAAAACTCTTAGCGTTTTCTTATAAAAAGTTTTGTTTTCTTTTAAGAGGTTTTACTCAGCTACGTTTATCTAACAACTACAATACATGTTACCATCCTTTTAGATCTGATATATCTAAGGCGTCTCAAAACTTGGTAACAAGCTATTGGTTACTTACATTTTGCTTCATTTTGACTGTTTCCTTTACTTTCTAATAACAATAACGTCCATAGGTTCGCCCCAGAAGCATGTCAATACCAATAACAACATTATGGATATGGAAGATTCGGATGATGATTCCGGCATTTTTAAAGCATCCCGAAAGAAGCACACTGCAATTTCAGATGCTTCCAAAACTGGCGAAAGTCCGCTAATGAGCGAAGATGAGTTTGATTTACTTGTTTTTCCGAAGAAAACCTCCAAAGGGACACTCAAGGCAACCAAGAAAACTAAACAGCCAAATGCAAATGGCAAAGTAGTAAAAAAAAGAAAGAGTAAAAAAAATGAAGAATGGGCTCCAACTTCGTCGCGTTCAGTTTTGTCACCCATAAGTAAGTGTACCTTGCGGTCCTTTGTCTGTGTACCAGCTTGTTAACAAGTTTTAAAACGCCTTTAGAAAATAGTCTAGAATTCTAAAAGGATGCTAATATGTACTGCAGTTGTATAGATAAACTCTTGATTAGCGCGTTTAAGTAAAAGGAATTATTAACTAAAAGACTTAAGGCTCAAACGTAGTTGAGTAAAACCGCCTTAATGAAAACAGCACTTTTTACAAAAAAACACTCTCTAAACTCTTAGAGTTTTTTTATAAAAAGTTTTGTCTGTCTAAACTCTTAGCGTTTTTTTATAAACACTTTTGTTTTCTTTCAAGCCTTTAATATAAAAATGTATCTTTACCCTACAATTATTTTATTACTCATATATTGGGTCATTTTGACTATTTCTTATACTTTCTTATAACAACACGTCTATAGGCTCGCACCAGAAGCAACTCAATACCAATAAGAGCATTAAAAAAAAGGAGGATTCGGATAAAAGCAACATTATTAAAGCATCCCAAAAGATGCCCATTGCATTGAGTAAGTTTACTCGGAAATCCTTTCTTATACTTTCTTATAACAATAACGTTCATAGGCTCTAACCAGAAGCAACTCAATAACAATAACAACAACATTAATGAAAAAGAGGATTCGGAAGTCAGCAACATTTTTAAAGCATCCCAAAAGATGCCCATTGTATTGGGTAAGTTTACCTTGGAGTCCTTTGTCTGTGTACCATGAGCTTGTTAACAAGTTTTGGTAACATGTATTGAAGTGGTATAGAAAAACTCTCGACTATCGCGTTTAAGTAAAATGAATTATTTACTGAAAGACTGTAAAACCGCCTGAAAGAAAACAAAACACTGTCATAACTCTTAGCGTTTTTTTATAAAAGGTTTTGTGTTTTTTCAAGCGGATTTATACTGCTGCGTATTAGCCTTTTACATAAAAATGTATCTTTACCGTAAAATTATTTTAAAACTTAATTTGGTTTACTTTGACCTGCGGACAAAAAGATTTTCTACCTTCCTTAAGTGTTATTATTCTTATTTATTTAAGTTTTAAAATCGTTTCTATCAATTATTCTTACAGCGCAAATCAAGAACACCCATAGCGACGCATTTAAACAATCACTGAATAACTTAAAAGATCTAAGTAAGTTGGCCATAAAATTTAAATTTGGATGAATGTAAGCTTGTGATAGGCGTCACTTGGCAAAACCAAATCAGTCTCAATTGTCCCGCAATGCACTCCAACCATCCATTACAGTTATCCGTTTTCAAATTCCATTGACAATTTACTTGATGGTTTAAACAATTTCAGTTGCTTCCAAAACTGGCAAAAGTCCGCCAATAAGCCAAGATGAGTTGGATTTGCTTAATCTTCCAAAGAAGACATCCAAAGGGACACGCAAGACAACCAAGAAAACCGAGACAACCAAGAAAACCGAGACAACCGAGAAACCCAAACAGCCAAATGAAAATGGCAAAGAAGTAAAAAAAAAAAGAAGAGGATGGAAAAAGCATGAAGAATGGGTTCCAGATCGCGACATAGTTTTGTCACCCATTTCTCAAATGGTGCAAGACTGGCAACAAAAAGAGGATGACATGTTGCCAATATGCAGCCGTACTCGATTTTCAAAACGCAATCCCCTTGGATATAATGATGATCCAAGTCACTTTTTGGCTGAACTGGATAAGATTACACCCGTTTCAGCGGTGGTGCCACCTGTGTCAGCGGTGGTGCCACGTCTACCCCCTGAATATAATGATGATGCAAGGCACTTTTTGGCTGAAATGGCTGCGCGTGCACCTGTGTTAGACTCTATAGATTTAGTTTCAGCGGTGGTGCCACGCGTTGAAGGATTCGTAAGTTACATTTGCATTGTTTTGAATTTTGTTACATTATGCAAATCTTTTTAGATAAACTTAAACTCTGATGAAGAAACAGAAGCAGAACAAACGAGGCCGGCCAAAAAACGCTTCAAAAAAGAATATGATTTTGATAATCCTGAAGTTGTTGTTAACCTAAATTGGGGTGGTGAAATTCAAATCTACAATATAAGGCAACATCAAAAGTTCAAGCATTTGTTCAATCAAATTGCGGAGCGCAATGAGGTGCCTTTGTCGGATATATCTATAAATCTTGATAGTCATTTTATTAAGGGTTATGAGACGCCCAATGATATTGGTCTGCAAATCTACCATATACTAAGTGAGTATACGACCTTATTAAGTAGTTATAAATTCTATATGACGTTTTCTATTTAATTATCCAGGTGGACGTGCTCTCAAATGCAATACTGTTTTGAGTGATGAGAAAAAACCAGAGCAGGATCCCAATAGTTTGATGTGCAAGCCAAAAAGTTTTCAATTAAAAATACAAGGGGATAAGTGGAAGAGACCGCTGATAATACCCATGAAGAAAAGTGATTCCTTTAAATTGCTCTACATCAAGTGTGCAGAGGAGCTAGAGTGTTCAGTTGATGAGCTTAAACTATTGTAAGTGTATTTAAAGTCGAAGTTAATATTTTATTTTTGAGTTTGTATATTTTGTTTGCAGCTTTGACGGTGAATTGCTGGAACCCGATGACACGCCAAAGAATCAGGATATGGAAGGCAATGAAATGATTGATTTAAAACGAGAATAACATAATGCCTCATCAAGAAATCACACACATTTTTTGCCAGTATGTATTTTCTTTTCTATTTTATGTTCGGAATTTATGTTATTTTCATTCACTTCAAGTTATCTGCGCTTTTTCGTTTTTTTGTTAACTTAAAAATCTTATTTCAAATAAAAAATTATCATTTCATTTATCGTTATTGCAATAGCTGATAGTTCTTGATATTAAAAATACTATTCCATATACTTATTTTTGGAAATCCTTTACAAATATATGCAACGTTTATTTTAAGGATTATCTGTAGGAGATGATTGACATATGCGTAAATATAAAAAATTAAAACATATTTCGGGAAATCACAAAAAAAAAACATTTCGGCAAATCACAAAAAAAAATACAAAAGTTTGAGTAAAGTAAGAAAAAAGTGCTATCATTACCCAATATTAATATTATTGGAAAATGATGTTGGCCAGTGAAAATAAAGCAGAGTAGTATTTCACTTGGAAAAAATGTGGTACAGTCAAGGAGGTGCCCGACAGTAGAATACCCTGTATATTTTCTCTCGAAAAAATTTTTTCAGCATATTCCTACTAAGAACTTTCCAATTGTAATTATTTTTGCGACATTCGATTTTTATATTTATATATAATTCCCTGTTTGACCCCTTGGAGGTGCATAGGAGATCTCTATTAATAACTGTTCGAACAGAACAGGGACCTACAGTTTATAGCCGAATCCGAACAGCGGTGCTTTTAATTAATACAGACTTTCATTTCATTTATTCCTATAAGTTCCGTAAATTTTTACCGATTGTAATGAAACTCGAAACGTGAAAAAAGCTAATTAAGTATATGGGGTAAGTTTCAAGTTGATATGTTGAAGGGTGTGGGAGGAGAAACATGGTAAATCGACTGCGGTGGGTGGGGGGGTCCGCATCGATAAAATTTAGATGTGGATTTGTTTATTAGAGCTACACGAATCAGCTTACCAAAAATTGTTATTCGAGATCACTTGTAACCATAATTAGGTAGAGTCAAATGAGTTGACGCAGTTTGTATATTTTTGACTATAGCTTTTTTTATATATTTTTATAGCTGTATTTGTCCGATTTTGTTCAATTTTGACACACAGATGCGTGGAACTATAACGCATCAATCTGTTAGTTGCAGATGAAATATTAAACGGTATTGCCAAAAACCGAATCGGGGAAAGATATTGACATGATTCAACAAACTTAATCTTCTCAGGAAATATGCGCACCAGCTGGTAAAGTTTGGTGTTTCTAGTGTCCGAGACTTAGGCGTTCATTTAGATAGGTTGTGCCAAATATTCAGGTCTTGTAGAAAATCTTCGAAATGAACCAGAACGCACTGCTGGCAATAATCAAATATAATTTTGGGTTTTTTTGGAGTATAGTTATCAGCTATCATATCGTACATTTAAGTTTTTGTTCAACATAGAGACGGAGAACTCTCAATGTTAGGTCCATTGTGCTCAAGAGGGGAAAATAAATTTATGTTTATGTGTGTCCTATTTTCTGTCTGTATAAATAATAATAAACATTTTTTCGATTTATACCCATAACCTAAGCCGAAAAGGCTAATAGGCCTGCTCTTTATTTTTATATATTATAAATTTGATCATCTCATCTCATAAATAAAAAATAAAGGAGAATAAAAGTGTAATATAGTTTTTCAATGTCAGTAAATTTTTCTAAAACCTTATGCCAGTACAGTTTAAATATATATTAGTTTTAAAAATGTAAATTTTTTATGAAAATAGTTCAGTTCTTTAAATAATAAGTTTTTTAATAAATGTTTATAATAGTAACTAAAAAATACTTTTTGAAACAAAAAAAAAATTTCAGTTATTGTATTAACCTCCACATTTTCTAAAATATTTGGCGGATATCTTCTCGCTTCTTCTTTAATCCCCATTTGCAGTTGGGTGTGGGGGTAGCCTCGGGATATCCATCTTCTCCAATTAGGTCGTTCCCGGCTCTCTCTTCTTATCTCTGCCAGGGCTCTGCCCCTCATCCTTCCCACATACTGGATGCGATTTTCCCAAGTTTTTCGGGGTCTTCCTCTCGGTGCATTGTAGATGTAGATGTCCGAACCATTTTAGCTGTCTCCTCGATTTCGTGTATAATCGACTTCTTCTGCCCTACTTCTGAACGTATTCTTTTATTTCTGACCATATCTCTTTTTCATGCGACGCTTCGTACGTACTTCATTTCTGTTGCCTGAAATTTACTCAGATGTTTTTCTACTAGCGGCAAGCACTCGGTACCGTACAGTGGATTGGTATTATAACCGTGTTGTAAAGCTTGAGATTTGTTTTTGTGCTTATCTCTCGTTAACCCACACCCACTATTATGTTATTTATCTGATAGTACGCTGAGGCAGCTTTCTTGGTCCGGCTTAGCACTTCTTGGTCTATTTTTCCCTTACAGCTAGGTATTCATTGGATTCAACTCTCTCTAATTCTCTGCCGTTGCATGTTATATGCAGATTCTCTGTCGACCTATCGTCTTAAGAGACCCACATTACTTAGCTATTGGTTAAATTGACCTCCATTCCCTTTCTTTTTAGATTGTTGGAGGACCACTTCTCTAATGCATTTCGTAGCCTTTCCGGATTGTTTGCTATGATAACAATATCGTCCGCATATAATAGGAATTGCAGATAGATGGGTTGAATACTCCAGTTCGCAATCTTTGTTTTTTCAGTTTGTCTCTTACACGATTTAGCTATTTCATCCATAAATAAGATAAACAGTAGTGGGCTAAGACTGTCTTCTTGCTTTAATCCTTTGCATATTTTAAATACTTCTGACTTTTTTCCATCTAGTCTTACTACAGTCTTACCGTCGGCTTGTGATAGACACTTTTAATAGCGTTTATCAGTCTCTCTGGAACATTTTTGGTTTTTGTGCCTCCCATACATGTTGTCTTGGCAAACTGGTATATAACTTATACACTGTAGATGATAATGTTATTGGCCTGTAGTTGTTACAGTCGTAGCTACTACCCTTCTTGTGAATTGGTATTATCAGATTTTCTTTCCAGTCTGTTGGTATCCTTTGCGGTAATATAGGACAGAATTAACATAATCTGTACAAATCCTTAGTAGTCCTTGTGCTCCGACACGGCGCTATCGTAGTGCTTATTGAGAAGTCTGACGAGATATGGGCCAGATTCCCACTCCTTTCACATGTGGAAATATATGCGCATATAATTCTGCATAGGTCAAGTTCCAAAAAGGCATATTTTCATCTATACTCAAGCAGATCGTCTTCGACGAAGTTCCGCCCCCCAACGGAGTAGGTTAGAGGGCGGATGAGAGAAAGGCCATACACCTTGTAATAAAACTTCATTCATATAAAATTTTTCATCTTTGAAAACAGGCAGTTGTATCTGAAATGATTTAGTGCTTGGGAATTTTATAAAACTTCCTAATGCTAAATTTGATTACAATGTATTTAAAAAAAAAAAAAAACTAAAAACAGATCGTGCCTTGAAAACAGTTTTAAAAGCACTATGGAGGCTACATGATCGATCTTGATCAAATTTGTTACACTCCTTGGAAAGAAAAATTTTTATTTAATATCAATCGATCGGCACCTAAGACCGATTGGTCAAAATAAGGCATTAATGGTTGGTTTTAAACTAACTAAATTTAGCAAATGGAAAATATAAAGAGTTTCCAAACTCTGTACTAATCCTTATCAGAGTCGATTTTATTATAAATACCAACGTTCGACATTTTTTTGTATAAACTTTTTACTTCTATGTTTTTACACTGAAATAATGGACTTATGTACAAAATAAATAAAAGTCGATATCGAAAGGAAAGTCGATAATGCCTTTTTCGAGTCGGATGGACTGACATTAAATATCCTTGCTCGACCTAAACATATGGTCTGCACTGTAAACGCACTGCTTAGCCACCAAAAACCATCACAGCCATATACCCACCATACTACCATAGAAGTTCTATGCACCCCTTGTAGCTGGCTTTGTTGTTTATCTAGCATGGCGCTATATATTTCAACAACAAAATCGCTGTTTATATTAGTGAGGATGCTGTTCACAGTGGGGTGTTTGGTGGTGATGGGGTGGTCTGCTTTAAAAGCCAGACGCCGCCGCTTGCTCTCTTTTTGAGACGCGCTCGCTCTCAGTTGATGTGGCCCCAACCCTCAAGCAGCTTCCCGTGGAATTTTACTGCACAAATTCTGACACAGGATATTAGCAGAGAGTTACAGAGCGCAAGGAAGAGAGTGAAAGCGCGCAAAAGAGAGCGTTGTAAGCTTTTGTGAGCGCTAAAGTGTCTTACATCAGCTGCCAGTGGATGGCTTTTAGCAGAAAGAGTTTATCCTTATTGCTAAATGGACGCATTTTTAACGCGTTTGTGCTGTGTCATAGTATATAAGAAGTTACTTCCAAAAACAGTAAACGTATAAAACGCACAAAATTTGTTTTCCAAATAAAACGTCGAAAATTTAAAAAGAAAAAAAAGAAATTGGTGTCTTGAAAAAGTGCAACAAAACGTGTCATAAAATACATATAAAAATAAAGCATATCCTGCTGCATTGTGAGCATATCCTTTAAAGTAAACAAGCTCTAAACGCAAAATATTGGTGATTGTCTACAACTTGGCGCGAAAACATTTTTCCTGCAATTTTCTATAACATTTGGTAAAGCTTTTCAGTATTTATGATATTTTTTTTCAATTATATATAGGGTGTTTTTTTTTGTTGCTGTTATTTGTTTGACTTGTTTTTGGCATTGACAAATGTGTTTGTCATGTTGGCTACGTGTGCCTTACCCTTGTTAATTGCACGCAAGGCTAAACAAATAAACAGAGCAGGCAGCTTTTGGCTTAATTTTCACACAGATACTTTTACACACACAGATACTTACCATCAAAGTTGTGCGTGTGTGTGTGCGCCCATAAATAATTTACTTTGATTGTCGAAATTAATAATTGAACAAGTGTTGGCTGTCTTTCTCTGCCAACAAAATCAACTTCAACTCACTCTTTCGAGTCCTGTGCCCTGTGCAGCATACATATTTAGTAGTTCCCATGTTTTCTGGTGCTAAAAATAAAACGTGACACCTGCGGAATTTTTTTTTTTGCCTTGCCCCAAACCAAAGCTTAACTTATAAACCAGTCCAAACAGACACAGCCTACCTGGTCGAAGGTCCTGCCTTTCTATAGCCTGTCACGTTTCTATAGCTAATGGCTTCTGCTGGTGTGACTTGTGTGTACGTGTGTGTGCACTCCAACACACACACACTCACTCAGCTGCCAAAGGATTTGTCAAATGGTCTGTGGCTGTCGTTTGTACTAGGTTTTTATGTACATTTGCTGAAGTGATTGAGACCAATCAATGTTTGGTGCGGGAAGCTTCCAAGCTTGGCTAGGTGAGAGAGCCAAAGGCAACATACTCGTACATACATATCCTTGCTGATGATAGCTTGTATGTGTCCGTGTCATGTGTATGCGTGCAACATCGTGTTGACCTTCAAATTTGTATGTGCAAAAGTTTTTCAATTACTAGAAAATTGTAAGCTATTATCTAAAAGCTTTTTGATATCGTTTTTCATTTTTTTTTTTTGTTTTCTAAGTATGTTTAAGCTTTTAAGGCTTTAAAATTCAATTAGCAATTTTGAGCCCTTTTTGTAATATCCTTAATTTGAGCCGTTTTATGCTCTGTATGTAGTGTGAATTTTAATACGACTTGGTCAAGTGCCTTGAAGCACATTAAAGCTGTTTTTACGCTCTTGAATTTAAGCTCTTTAATGAGATTTGGCTTAAATACATATATATAGTAAATATTTTTTAAACTTAATGCAAATTATAAGGAGCGCTAGCTACTGGGTCTGGCTACTGTATTTCTTTTTGTTTTAGTTTAAACGATTTTTGGAAGAGCTTAAAAGTTAAAGGGTCGGTTTAAAAAAAATTGAATATTTGTCGCCTTCAAGGACATGTTAGGCTTCTATGAAAAGGTTTAAAAGTATATGTTACATAAATGCAGCAATTAAAACTAACCATCCTATTATTTATTTAAAATTTATTTTTTATTATGTGGTATTCTTAATGTTCAAGGACATTTTAGGCTTCGACGGAAAGGCCTTGCATCGTGTGCATCGCATAAGTGCGCCAACCATTATTATGCGTTTCTTGGTTCAAAATCTAATAAAATTCAATTTTTATTTTGCTTACAATTCGACTAAGACATACAAAGTGACAAGAAAAAAAAAATAATATCCCAATTGATCGAGACATTAAAGTTAAATTAAACAAACAAGTTATATATTGTACTTAAAAAAAAATATAAATAAAAAATGATTACGACGATTAAGTCTAAATGCATTTACTGCTTTAACGAGTTGAGAATTATAAGCATAAATGAAATATAACATTTTTTCTTTACACTAACAGCCTACTTTAAAAGTTGTTAATTATGTATACGCATACGAGTCGTTCTGTTAAAAAATGCCTGTTATTTCCAGAATTTATCTCAGACTAGTGAGCCCGGCAGACGCCTTCCTGCCCAAACTTTTTGAATAATCTTAAAGTGTATAAACATCGTAAGATTCTCTAGTTAGCTTGTCTAGACAATCATAAGATTTTTGGATTAGTTGACTTTCATAGCGCTCTAAAAAGCCGTATGGACGAACTTAAGTATTTTTAAGAGAGCTCGCATCTCTAATAAATTCATATCCCACAGAAACTACATTTCAACCCTATTGCGACTACGCTTCTGTCTGCACTTAATTTCCTATACCTGGTGTTAAAAAATGTTCTACTATGCTATATTCACGATATTTACAAAATTGCGTATATCTCACGAACCAATACACACAATCACATGGCAATAGGCTTAAAACCTCCGTATTGACCATCTCTAACACAGGCAAATATTCTTATTTGAAATTCTTCAACGCGTTCATGAGAACACACGTAACAGGTAAAACATTAACATGAGTTATTCTGAGAACCACACAAATACAAATATCACAAAAAGTTTTCGAAAAATCCTACAAAAACGTGCTAGGTGCCAACTTCTGCCTCAATAAATTACTCAAAACTTTATGATGTCTATAAGTTTTCTATGCATTATAACAAACTAAATATGACAATATAATTGTGCAAATTCGTCCAGCACGTTTCAGAGTTATGTGATCATAACATAAACGTACAGGATTGTCAGATTTTCATATATACCTAGATAGATATTTTAAGCTTACGGTTTAAAATCAATTGTAATTTCCAAAATCCTTTTACAGAAGTTTGATGCTCCTCATTTGACGGACAGTATTTAATATAATAATATATTACAAAGTAGCTGTCAAGTTCTATAACTTTTACGTCAAGTTTAGACTTTTAAATCTCTATTTTCGATTTCCCATAATCCTATATACGTACAGCAGTCAAATTCCGGAATTTTGCTTCAAGTTTATTATCGACCTAGTTTTTACGTTTTCTAATATTCTTATTATAGTTTTTATTCTTGATAAGGATAGCGAACAATCAAACAAACGAACATAAATGCTAGTAAATGTACTAAAATGTCCCCAGCGATTTTTGACAACTAAAATTTTGATAATTAAAAAATAGTTAAAAAAAGAAATGTTTCGCAAAATTTAAGTTTTTAAACTTAATGCGTTACGGCTTAATTTAAAAAAAAACACTTTTCGATTTTATGTATTTGTGACTAAAACTACTTAATAGTTTTGAACGAACATTTTTTTTAATCTAAATTAATTTATTAATTAAATAGGACTTCTTAAACAAAATATTAATTTTTTTTTACACATTTTCTTTAAAAAAATATAAAATTTGTAATTTTTTTAAGTATGTTCCTAAAATATATCAATCGTCATTTTTTTTAAACACGTGTTTTTTATACGTTTTTAAAAAATATTAAGAAAAAATAATAATAAATAAATAAAAACGAATAACACTTATTTTTTTTTAAATTAATAATCAAATTAAATTAATTAATTTAATTAAAAATTTTTAACTAACACATTTTCTTAAAAAAAATATAGAAAATTACTTATTTTTTTTAAGTATGTTACTTAAATATGTCAATCACCATATTTTTTAAACACGTGTTTTTTTCCATGCTTTCAAAAATATTAGGAAGTCTAGCCACAAACTTAACAAACAAACGAAACACAACAAATTTTGTTAAAAAATCGATTTTTTGGAAGATCGGACCTATGGGAGCTATATGATATAGTCAACCGATTTTGTTCAAATTTGGCACATTGCTTAAGTGGTCTAAAAAATTTCCAAACGCCAAATCTGGTTAGGATATCTTTATTAAAAAACGAAATATGGCGAATTTTTCTTTAAAAAAGTTATTTTGGCCGATCGGTCCTATTGGAGCTATATGATATAGTCAACCGATTTCGATCAAATTTGGTACAGTGATTGGGAACTATAAAAAACTTTCGAATACCAAATTTCGTTACGATATCTTCATAAACAAACGAATTATTCATCTAAAACGTTTTTTTTTGTCGAGGTCGTCTCAAACACCCCCATGGGAGCTATATAATTTATCCCCGATATCAAAAAAATAAAATAAACTTGTCTCCTATGGAATATTATGGGATCTAATGTGAAAGTTTGGTAGCTCTAGCTCTTACCATCTCTGAGATCTAGGCGTTCACACAGACAGACGGACAGACGGACATGGGTATATCGACTTCTCTATTCACCCTGATCATATTTTAGGTAACTTTGGGGTGTCTCCGACGTCTCCTTCTATATGTTACATACATTTTCGGCTTGCACAAACTTAATATACCCTTGGTACCATACGGTACAGGGTATAAATATAGAAAATTACTTATTTTTTAAGTATGTTCCTTAAATATGTCAATCACCATATTCACCTAATTTAATAATAACAAATGATGTAACAAATAATGTTCAGATAAAATTCTAATCAATTTAATAATGCATAGAACATAAAAAAAAAGTTTTTAAAATGCTTTATCGGTTCAAAAATGAAAATACAATTTTATTTAAGAATTTTGTTGTTGTTACAAATATTAAGCATTCTTTGAAAAAAAATTAAAAGTAAAAAACATTTCTTTTTATTAAAGTAAGCCGTAGTCGACCTTTAAAACTGAAATTTTCAAGAGAAGAAAAAAATTAAAACAAATATTTGCCAACTTTTTAAGCGCTCAATTTAATAAGTAGCGTTTTGAAAATTGACCATTAAAGGAGCTGTCCTTTCTTATCCACTCATCAAAATGATTTAGTAAGAAAAGCCCCCACCCATTGTCTATAACCTTCCAACCACCACTCTGCTCAGGTTCTTACCGCCTTCTTATCATCTCGGTTTATATTCAACAGTCCCCTTATTCTAACCTCATCTTTCCCATAAAAAAATTAAAATAAGAAGTGTTCGCCAACGACGTCAATAGGGACCGGTAATTTATGACCAGCAACTAAAAGTAACTGACTCCGGACTGAACCCACCTGTCAAGTCTAATACGTCCTGCAACTTTGCCAGCTGTTGAGAAACTGAAAACGTGATTAATCAGCTCAATAAAATTGTCGATACAAATTTTGGACAGCTCAGATAACAAACAAATAAAGTTTATCGTGCGAATGACAGCTACTATCTATATAAGAGAGTAATCCGTTTTCATTTAGGAAATAGTTTTAACTTACTTTAATGAGAAGTAGAAAAGTATTTAAGTTAAACACATTTTTGACTAGAAATTTTTAAAGAGGATAAGAGGTGGATAAGGAAAAAAGGTACTGACCGGCCACAACAGAGTGCAGCCTAGCATAGACCTTTTGGTCCTTAGCTGTGCCAGATTTGAGGTTATTACGCAAGGTGATGGTCGGTTAAAAATTTAACTTTTTTAGCGAAATTAAGTAGCCGCCCAACTTGTAGCCTGGCCACCTCGTCTAGACCGACAAACGCTGGTTCTCCTAGGGTGGTCAGATGATGTCTAGAGATGGCTGGGCAGTCGCAGAGTACGTGTGCTAGGGTCTCAGGGACTTCCGGATCCCTGCAGATCCTGCATGATTCGCTTGCCGTTAGTCCCATCCTATGCGCATGCTTCGCTAAGAGGCAGTGTCCTGTTAGCACACCCGTGATGGTCCTGCATTTAGTTTTAAGAAGTAAAAAAGAAAAACAATTTTGGCTTAAAATTTCGCTCTTTGCTAAAAACGAATTTTTTTGTGTGGTTTGAAACCGAACGATTTGCATGGATGAAGATGAATTAAAGGAATATGGGTAATACGTTTAAAAAAGGAGGCATTTTACACTTAAATCATTTTTTAAATAATCTTTAATAAACTTGGAAAATATTTATGCCAACTACAAGTTAGGCATTTATTGACAATTATTTTTCAATATTTTTTTCTGATTGAACACGCGATATGCCATATACCAGTCAAAACGAATTTTTCACATACGTTCTGAAATAATTTTTAAGATATTTTTTGATATTCTTAGATTCTATTTATGCCAATTTAAATCTAGATATTTATTGGTGGATATTTTTAACTTCTTTCTAAGTCTTTTTTTCGAATACTTTCACATACATGGTTGTTGGAGAAAAATCGATGTTGGCCAACATAGATTTTTTGGATATTTTTTTTCAACTTCGATACATCGATGTTTCGATACATCGAAGTTCATGTGGTGGCTATTTTTTGAAAGCTTGAATACGTGCCTATTGGTAACATAATCTTTTGGAAATTTAGTCAGGGTATTCATATTACTTATTTCATGTATTTTTTCAACGTATATTTATATATCACTTGAAAAAGTGATTTTATTGTGGTCCCTACAAGTAATTTTCATTGATGATTAATTTTATTCTACATTAAAATATTATAATTATTATATATTTTATGATTTGTGGTGTTCTTATTTTAAAGTCCACATTCCAGTCTGTCCAGCTGGAGATAGTTAGGCGGGTTACGTCCCAGAGATGGCCATCATCTTTAACAGGCTTATGTTGCTATTTTTTCAGTTTGGCACAAAATGTTATAAGGTTTAGAAACTTATTTTTTTCAAGCCTCTTTATGGGCGTGGCAGGAAAAACTTCTTTTGATTATTGTTTTATAAAAAAAGTGCCATGAAAAAGTTTAGAACAAAAATCGGAAAAAAATATAGCATACTTACAGAGGCCGCCAGGAATAAATTGAAAATATCTATAATTTAAAATCAATTTTCCAAAAATCAGACGCAAATTCAGGAAGCCAAAAAATATTAAAAAGCAGTAGCATGATCTGGTCAATTTCTTCGATTTTAGTTTCATCATAACGTGATACGGCCCTTACCCAGAATATGCGATGTACTGTTTTGCTTTTACTCAAAAATTTAGTTATTCTTATTGATACTGAGACATAACCCGAGGACCTGTTTAAAACGTCTTTAGGTTTTTTTTTTATAATTTTGGAGTTGTTTTTCGTCTAACCTTCTTTTAAGCCATTTAATTGGGTGCCTAGAATAGGATTTATCTAGGGATTTTTGTGAGCCAGCGTATTTTGATCATTTTCAATCCCATGCATATACCTATCGTTTTATTTTTCTCCACAAACTGGTGTAACTCATTAGACTTTAGAAAGCTTCTGCCCGACTTGATTTAAGACAGGAGAAAATTTACCGAAATCCTGAAGGAAGTTGCTATGCTCAGCCATCCGTTCTTTAAAACTCCCATATTTCTCCACAAGCTGATATATCTCGTTATGGGTTATGAGCTTGCGGAGAAATGAGGGCAGTACGTTCGCCGGCGGAACACCAATTCTGATTGTTTTGGCAAAAGCGAGAATGAAACTGGGAACAGACTCCTCATTTTAGCCAGAAGACCATCTAGCCAAATTCTGTCGAACGCTTATTTGACATCAAGAAACATTTCAAAACAGAACTGCTTGCCATCAAACGATTTTATTATGTATCTTTTGCGATAACTTTCCTAAATCCCAAATGATAGCCAGGAACAAAATCTATTTTTATCAAACTCTATTAATTCAGGGGACAAGCTTAAGTTTTGCTTATTTTTGAAAAATCATGAGACAAAAAGTTTTTGCATTGGGATTGACATCCTTGAACCTTAAAGCTGTTTGCCCAGAGTTAATATTCCTATTCGTTTAGTTTGCCAAACCCCACAAATATATTGATCTGATCGAACGTAATGCATTTGGTCAAATCCTTTTTAGTTATATTCGACAGCTTTTTTATATGTCAAATTAAACTTTTGAAAATAAGCTTAAACTTAGCACGAAAATCTTGATTTATTTGGCCGCAAACCAACTAAATGCAAAACTGTCGAAAGTTTTGAAAAAGTTTTGCATAAAACTGTCTTTCGATTTCGACCAAATTTGCATTTTCTACTTATCCTTTAAGCAGCATTGAAAGCCAAAATAAACCTAGACGTCCAAAGTTAATTTATTTGTATATAGTTTTTACCATTTTTTTGTTTTTCGCTTGTTGGCCAAATAACATGGCCAAGCTCATGGTTTTATTTTTAGCCCAACGCGCGCCAGACCGGAAATAACGTAACAAATGACACTTTGTGGCACAAACAAGGATGCACACACGTGGCAGTGACCAGGGCCGCAATTAAAAAAGTGAGGGGTCCAACGACAGGGGAAAACGTCTGGCGGAAATGAACCTATCATTATGTCCAACAGATGCAATTTAATTTAATAAACTTGGAGTATTATGGTCACTTGCATATTAGTCCGGAAATATTCTGGTATAAATTGTTAATATTTATTCTGTGTGGAGATTATACCTTGATTTATTCATCAATCAATATTCATGTTAGTACAAAACGGATATTCTCAATTTTGAGTAAATAATTTGTTAATATATCTTTATTGAATCCCACAATGCGCTAAAACCGAGAACGTCAAGAGAAAAGTAGGGCGCTGTGAACTTTTAGCTCAGGGAAAAATTTTAAGCAAATTTTGGTGTCTTTTGGGGCTGCTGGGCCTTACCGGCTTGTGCTCAAGTCCGGCCCTGTCAGTGTCACCGCTGTGTGAATATTCGGCATGTTTACGTTCAAATTTGCCCTTTTCAGTTGCATTGTCTTTTGGGCCAGCACCGGTCTACCAAAAATGCAACAAAGTTACATTTTATTTCGGATTTGCCGTAACAATGCTACAAACATACAAATGGCTTGCAACAAAAACGAATGACGCCATTTTGTCATTAATCCTTGCCACTTTGTGGCCCAGAGACTCGTTGCATCTGGCTTTTGTTAGGTTTTTGTTTTTTTTTTTGTTTTGCCCAGCTACTTTACCTATTCCCCGGGCACAAACGTTTATGCCAAGTGTTTTATTAGCTTGTTTTTGCTTAACCTGCAACAGCCGGAGTCGCTGGCTTTTAAGTTTATGTTTGTGGCAACCAATCAGCATTTTAAGTGCTGCAGTCAATGATGGATGCATTTGCCCAACTACAACACTGCGCCATGTACTACCTGCCCCACCTTAATTCATTTTGAGGCCGTGCATTGAACTGTTCTTCGATACTTTTCTTCCACGCATGAGTTTGCATGCGGCGCCATCAAGTAACAGCAACACGTATACGCCCTCAAGTACAGTGGGCGAAATAGAAGATCTAGCTGATATAAATAATGGGTTTCAAAATGTTCGAAGTATATTAAGATTATCATTTATCGCTCTATAATATATGGAAGGACTTTAAAAATAGTTTTTCTTTTTTGATGACAATTTTTTTTTTCTTACACTCGTGGAAAATGTTGAAAAGTTTCAGTTTCGTTTTTGGGTCTCTCCCGAAGATTGAACTTAAAGTACTCTTACACAAGATTAAAAAAAAAATTTGAAAAAAGCTTTTATGAAAAAAATAAACATTGTAAATAAAATTGTTATAAAAAAATGTTCCAAGATAAGCTGTGCTAAAGCAAAATTACTATTAAAACCTTACAGCTGATATGAATATAAATTGGATAAGGGGAATTCCAGTTCCTAACAAGTAATGACTGTCAGATGAAACATAGAAAACTTTTCTAATATTTTCTAATCTAATAATTGCTTTTTCTAGCTTTTTCTTTAAAAAACTATGTCATTATAATATAATATTATTATCATATATTTATATCGTCTAAGGATTATGCAGTGCTATGTGTGACGTCTCCCCAGGATGTCAACTGGTGTAACCTAACCTTTTATAGTTTGAAATCACGTCATTCATAGTCTGCTCCTGAAATGCTATACAAATCGCTGGTGCTCAACAATATTAAAAATATCTAAATTGGGACCTTAAAGTTGATTTACACGGACTTATTATTCAATTTTTAACTAGTTTATTCTGAAAAGAATAAATACAAAATTTAATGTTCATAAGTATTGCCCATCGGTAGCCACTACTTCTTCCTATCTTTCTGATGAGAACGACTCGTCTTTTGAAGCTATCCATGAATCGACCCGATTCTTGGTACTTTCCTTAGAAGTGAACCGCTGGTCTGTCAATGCAAGTGCCATCGATCGAAATAGGTGGTAAACGGATGGGGCGATGTCTGAAGAGTACGGCGGCTGAGGTAGCACCTCCGATTGTAACGTTATTCAAATATGTTTTCACGATCTTTCGCTATATGGGGCCGAGCATTGTCATGTTGCAAAATAACATTTATCATGCCTTTGCTCATATTCTAGCCGTTTTTCTCTGAGTGCTATGCCTCAAACGCATTAATTGGAGTCGGTGATCGGTCTCGCCTTCGGTTTCAACAATTCATAGTAGATAACGACCACGTTGGTCCCACCAAATACAGAGCATCAGCTTAGATCCATGAATATTTGGCTTCGCCGTTAGATGTTGATGGCTCGCCGGGCTTACCCCATGACTTTCTGCGCTTGGGATTGCCGTAATGAATCCACTTTTCATCACCAGTAACAATACGATGCAAAAAAACTTTCCTTTTCTCACATGAGAAAAACGGCGCTCAACGTCTCTCGGCTTCAACTCATATGAACCCAATTTCCTTGCTTTTGTATCATTCCCATGGCTCTTTAAGCATTTGAAAACGATTGATTCATCGACATTCAATGTTTCTGCCAATTTTGAGCGTTTGACACGAATCTTTCATCGATTAATGTCTCCAGATACTTCATCCTCAAACTTTTTCGGCTGCCCCGGACGCTCTTTGCCTTTTACATCAGAATCACCACTTTTAAAGCGTTGAAATCAATCAAAACACTGTGTTCTTGATAGAAAATATTTCCCAGAAACTTCCACGAGCAAACGATGACTTTCGACAGCGGTTTTCTTTGCGAAAAAGTGTCCCAACTAAACTTCCCGCAAATGCCGTTTTTGTCGTCAATTTTCAAAATTTTCCATCATTAAAAAATTTGATATGCACAAACAAACGCAAATAATTTTAATCTGAATCTGGCAGCTATTGAATGTATGCGGATGATGTCAAATGACTTATGTCTGTCCTATGCCGATATTTATACAGTGTATATGTCAATGGCGACATCTAATGTTGTAGGTCCGGAAATACAATTCACACGATCCTCAATATTATATCTTATACAAAAAGTATATATAACATTTTTTTAATGACATCACAATTCTTTCTATTCAATCTATCACTTTTTGAAATATATTAAAGTTATATTTAGTTTTCATTATGACGATCTTAAACAAATTTTATCATTTTGTAGTTATATCAATTTTGACAATCGGTGATTGCCTTTATCAAAAAAAATTTTATTTATTTGTATATTGTTTAAGTTTATTGTTATGATATAATATTGAAGGAACTAATATACAGTGGGTCTTATTAAGTTTTAGGATCAGTTATCAATAATTAGTTTATTTATGCAGGTATCAGTTAACAAGTTTATCTATCAAGCTATCTAAGCCATCTATGTCGAATGTAGACTGTACGCTCTATTGAAACGAAAGTCCAAAAAATTAATATTTACTAAGTTTTCTAGAATTTTAGAATAACAAATCTGCAAGAAAAGCCAGATTCCTTAACAAGTTCGGAAGCGCAGCTGACAAATTTATTTTTTTGTAAAACCAAGAGCCCCTTATCTTATTTTCACGCAGCAGCTGCTTACAAAAATACCTGTATATGA
Source organism: Chymomyza amoena (assembly GCA_037043745.1). Taxonomy (NCBI): domain Eukaryota; kingdom Metazoa; phylum Arthropoda; class Insecta; order Diptera; family Drosophilidae; genus Chymomyza; species Chymomyza amoena. Next base: position 499,313 of record JBAMAX010000771.1, read on the forward strand.
CCTCACAATCTTTTGAACCATCAATAGAAAATCCAAATTATAGAAATTCTTTATCACCAAAATACAATTTTGATAGTAATCAATATTTTCATATTTGATTTTATTTTTACGACCGCTGATTTTTTTGTATACTTTATATTTCGACCACTGTGGTATGTGGGCTTTGTGGTTTCAATTATTGTTGCGCCCCCATAATAGCATTGCTCCCTGGCATCATCTTGCTCTGCATTTGCATTTTGTTGCCTCTAGGCTATTGAATGTTATTTTTCTTTCTACTTTTTTTATTCTTACTTTAGTGTAATTTTGTCCTGCAGACGACTGTCGCCGACTCCCGACACTGTCATTGTTGCAAGCTGCTCCTTTTTGCGCCATGTTGTTGCATACAAAGCATTTGGAGTGTTCTGCAAGTAAGAACGGAGATGGGCAAGCAACTAGCACTAAGAGCAAGGCGTAAGAATGTATGAGTGAACGAGGGCCGGCTGAAAGGTTGTTGGTCCAAGCCAACTAGGGAGCACTTTTAGGGAAAAAAAACGTTATTTCTCAAGTTATTCTTCTCTGTGAATAAATAAATGTCCTATAAGGGTTCTTCCATGCTTTCATGGGATTGCATATTAGAGTTAATGGGATTAAAAAAAATCATAAAGTTATTTTTTGTTCCTCATCTAAAACTTTTTAAAATTTGATTTTGATCGCATAACGTTACAAAAAAAAATCCAGATCAGTGCCCTGGACCCACAAAAAAAAAAAATTATTTAGCTTGTTCCGGAAATCAAAGTGATTCTATTGTGGGTACTTCGGAGTACGAATTTTCTTTGTTCATAACTTCCCTGTTTATTTGGAAAAATTTTTAAACTTGCAAGAAAGCATTCGATTTCAAACCACATAACAAAATTTGTTTTGGTGGAGCTGGGAGCAGCAAACATTCGTTTTTATAAAACACAACTAGCCCAATAAATTGCTCGGTTTCGTTTTCCGAAATCCACATGCGTTTGCATCCCAAAATTTATTGCTTGAGGTACCCGCGTAGGGTGTCGGATGCGAAGTTCTCCTTTGGCTGAAACTTGGCTAGATTTCGAAATGAATCCACAATCATTACCTTGTAGAAATAATGAGTCTGCAGCTTTTAATGGCTTCAAAGGCCTAGATTTTCATTTGGACGGAAGGATATAGCTCAATCGCCATCAGACGTAGTGATAGGTATTTTTATATAAGAAACCCATGATCTGTTTTCTGTTTTCTTTTCAAGCAATATGAAATGTCCCTTCGCCTAGAACTCCAGTTTACAACAAACAAAATGGTTGCCAACAAGATTTCTTGCTCAGGCCAATTATTTTTTAGCTTGCCCTCGCGTGAGTTTGTGTGAGTGTCTAAGTGTGAGAGCTTTTATTAAAGTTTTGTTTTGTTTGTATTCAACAATGGTAGCAGCAGGGCAGGCAGAGTAAGAGATTGAGAGCGAGGCAGTCTTCACTCATTCCGGTTAGGATTCCGGCAAAGTGCCAGCATCAGCTGCACCTACAACAACACCAATATGAGAAACATTACAAACTAAACAAAAAACTTCTATGTAGGTGTATGCCTGGAGCCTGCCTAAAAAGCGCAACATCAGCGGGTAAGGACAACAAAACTGCAGCCGGAGTCTGAACCATGTCAGTGATACCATTCTCAAGTTGTTGACTCACTCGCTGTGAACTTTTTAGGGCTTTAAAATAAGCGTTTTTACTTTGTGCAGGATGTTGCCAGCCTAGTTGGTAAACTATTATTTGTTGACTCAGGTTTTTGTACTTGACGATTTGTGGTTTTTTTTTTTGGTCAGTTGCCTTTATATATTTTGAAAGAAGTTGTAATTAACATTTTGATTTTTTCTAGGTATTCATAAAAGTTATAAGAGTAGTTAGAGTAACTGCAACTCTAGCTGGTTAACCAACTCCCAAACAGCTCCACTGACAGATTCGGTTTCAGCTCAAGTTTAGTAACTAAAACTTAAGGTAATCATCTTCCAAGCATGACGACCATTTTGTTTTAATATTTATCAACCTTTTCGTCTTGGAGTCAACTTATCCCATTGGATATACTTCCTCGTCCTCAAAAATCTTCCTCAAATCTCATATGCTTTGAAGTATTGGTATGACACTTTCCACACTATCGAAGCTAATAAATAAATGCGTTTTCTAGATTGTGGGTTCCGAATTGACGTATCCTTGTTGAACACGGTACGTAATCGATGGGTTTGTTCGCGGTCTTCGGATTCCCTTTTGGCAGAACTGTAAAAATTTACAATGCTTTAGAAGCGATATTTTCAGGAGTTAATTCCATCGCGGTATGTGTGAAAAATGAGAGGAAATGGAACACTACGTATAACACAGATTTGGAAAAAAAATCGAAAAAAAATGACTTCTCTGAGCAGATCGTGTTATGTTACTGGTGTTTAGGTCTGGGTCCGCTTGTTGTGAACCCCATTACGTCGGACGTAGCCTCAAAAAGTTTTTTTTCGGGGCTAGATCGATTTCTTTTTCCACTTCAGTGTTTTCTTTCTTTTTTATTTACCACTTTATGAAGTTGAACCTTCCTATAACAAACTCATTCTAAGCAAAAAAAATTATTATGTAATTTTAAAATCGATTATCTTGAAAGCCTGGCGTGAAATAAACAAAGTTTGATCAAAATAAAACTTTTCAAGAATTTTTTTTAAAATATACGTAATTTTTCCTTCCTTCCCGCATTGGTTTCGCACTGCGTCCAGAAGATCTTTTGTACCTTACCCATAGATTACTGCAAAAGTCTTCGCTTTCCGTATGAACATCAGTAAGTCTTTCGTTGGTATTGACCTATGATAGTAGGGGGTCTAAACTGTTCCTCTCCCATGTGACAGGCTCTGTTCCACGCCAGCACTGGGCAGGCACAGAGAATATGTCTGGTGGTTTCATCGTCCTCGTGATAGAATCTTTAAGAATCCGATAGGCTAATTTTCTGTAGATAGTATCTAATAGAGTAGTGGCCAGGTGTGCTACCAGGTGTTTTAAGTCCGCTATGCCAAGACCTTTTGGTTTGAACATATCCAGAGGTTTGACTAGCGATTTAGCTTGTCGCATCCACGGTAATGAGAACCGATACCTACTATGTTCTCCTGCAGCTCATTTGTTAACCATGGTCTTAATTGTGAACCAACCAATACCACAGAGAGCGCAGGAGATGTAGTCAGGGTGGAGACACTCTGTCGTGCTAGATCTTCAACGATTGTGTTACCTTCCACTCCTAAATGTCCAAGTACCCAACATAGCACAGCTCTGTTCAGGGAGGACAGGAGTTGGAGGTAATTATGACATTCTATACCATCCTGGAGGAGATGGTCTTCGATACTAATGCCCTGATAGCCGCTTGGCTATCTGAAATTATAGGTATAATTTGAAAAGTTTTATTGTGAAAGAATCAAATTGGCCACGGCATAATCTTAAGCGTACAACTGAACTGCTGCTTTTTGGAGTCTTTAAAATGGCTCTGCAATAAAAGTCTTGACTTAGCTGACTAGAGATGCCTTCTGATTTTGATCTGCATCTACTCCTCTCACTCCCTTATGGTGACCTCAGCCCCAGAATGAAAAGTCTATCTAACATAACTTAATTTAGTACTAACAATAAAAAAGGATTAATCTAAAGCACTTCAGTTTTTGAATATTTGAATTGAACTTAATTTACTATTTAGGGTTATATTCTGGAAACTTTTGGGGGAAGTATCAAAGCTTCCAATTTTTAACTAGAAGTTAGACTAGAAATAAGCTTTTAGCTTAGTTTTATTTATCAACCACTAGTGAGCCCGGCAGACGTTGTCCTGCCCAAACTTTTTGAATACTTTTAAAGTGAAAAAACATCGTAAGATTCTCTAGTTAGCTTATCTGAAAAAATATAAGATTTTTAGATTAGTTTGCTGCTCGATTCAAACTTGCACCATTATTAGTCCCATGTCACGCTTCACGGATCTGTCTTAACCGAATTCTTTTACGTTCATTGCGATCTTCACGTTCTTGGGCAGTGCGATTCGATTGATAACTAATTTGATTCGTTGCATTTCTTCCAATTGAAATACATCATACATTGATCGATTAGGAGACGGCATTCCCAATTGTCCTAATGCTTTATTAGCCATAGCGAAGCATAGATCTTCAATATGAATTAAAGCTTCATTGTAAACTTCCGGTGTTAATTCCATCACTAGATTACGAATTGTTTGACCTACTCAAAACAAAATATCTTCCGATAAATAATCTTGATATTTTATCCATAATTCAGGTGGATTTGATGGAAAACATGTTGCCAAAATAATCGCAAATAGAACTCTTATTAGATATGGCTGAGCTGTAATAGCAGCATCTGCTAAAGTTTGATCCCAGTACAAATCATTTTCCAACAAATTCAATTTTTGACATATCTCTCGATACGTTGCTCACAATATGCCATTCACTGTTCTCAGGGATTGAAACGATGTGGGATCTCGAACATTGATTAACAACAATTTCCAGTTTTTGTATATATGGCAATATACACACAAATACCGATATTCACAAAAAAGCGTATATCTCACGAACCAATACACACAAACACATCGAAATAGGCTTAAAACCTCCGTATTGACAACCTCTAACACACGCAAAAAGCCCACACAAAATTTATCGACGCGTTCATGAGAACCTTCGTAACACGTAATACATAAGTTTCTTTTATATAGAATTTACTCTGCTAAAAGGGATTCCCGCCTTATGTGATATTTACAAAAAACCTCAAAAACTCACATTGGGACACTTTAAGTCAAGTGTTCAAAGATGCTTCATTTTGGAAATACGAATACCCTACAAGCTAAAGCAATAAAATGAATCTTCGGGGCTTCAACTCATGTTTTTCCATTGTCTTCGTTTCGGAATGGGCCTCTGCCTATTGAGAGAGTGTTTATAAAATGTCCTGCAAATTCTTTTCATTGTATTTCTCCCTCCTGCGATTTTCACCCAGATAGGAAACCTGCTTCTGGGCAGTCATGAGTGTTGGTGATGGGTTCGAAGCATCAGGTAACATCTAATCTATTAAGAGTAATTGAATGCGCACATAATAAATCAAAAAATAAAAATTGAAGCTGTAGCCCAGCTCTAATCTAGACTACCATCTGCTTCAAAGCTTCAGCTCAACAGCTTTCCATGATTTTTGTGGAATTTTTCATATCTATATCGACAGGTCGTTAACTTTGTGGCTTACATTCCCTACTTTTTACGTACTTATGTGTACTTGTATTTTTATATTAAAAGTTTTTCAACATTTTCGTTTTTTTTTGCTTACTTTGCAGTCTACCAAACAACATATAAACCCGTAACTGGACCAATTTTAATCAACGAAAAACAACAAACAAAATAAAAACAACAACACACAATCAGCTAAACTCACCGACTTGTAGTCTTTATATATATCTAGTCTATATGCAACATCTACAACAACCAAACAAACAACTTTAGAAGGCAACTTTTTTGGATTAACCTCCCCCCCTACATAGACACAACATACATATCGCTGTAGAGCAACAAGAGAAGTGAGTGAACTTGCGTTGACTTCCCGAACTTCCCTCCCAAACACACACACTCACACACGTACGCACACACACATACACTGAAAGGCCAAACACCCCAACTTAACCACGCAGCACCCTTAACGACCTACACTTAAACCACAAAAAGCTTACAAAATTGGTCAAATGTTATGTTGTGGTTTCTGCTGTGGCAACATGTCAAAACGAGATTACAAAGTGGCCACAACGGATGGCATAGAACTGGAGCCATTGGGCGGCGAAAAGTGTGATAAGGAAAAGGATAAAGAAAAACAAACTAATGGCGTTACCTTTGGTAAGTACATACCCTAATAGCTGATCTAATTAAGTTTAAGTGTGGTTTGCATTGGAGGAGCTGCAATGCGGTTAAAATTTGTGGCATAGATAAAAGTGTTGTCTGTTGCAAGCTCCTAAGATGTCAGAGGCAGGCGGAATGCAGACCATCCTCTTGCCCTCAGCTTGTTTGAGCTGCTTGTATTCCAAGGATGGTGTACTGCATCTTGAAGCGATTGCAAGTTAATGACGTCACCTTGCTTTAAGCTTGGCTTAATGAAGGAAGTCCTTAACCGGCTGCTCATCTATAGATGCTTCTTAGCTTGTTTGAGCTGCTTAAAAGAATGTTGAAACTGAACTCAAATGTTAATCTTGTGAAACTCTCTTTTTAAATATTATAATCTAGATAAATGAAGCAATTAAATGGCGTCACCTTTGGTAATATTGCTGACTTGTGTAGTCCTGTGAAAAATATTGAAATTTTAAGGGTTAACACGCTTGGAGCTATGTAGAAGTGGCTGCAGTTTAGTTTGCATATCTGTGGATGCTCCTTAGCTGGTTTGAGATACTTAAGAGAACTTAAACTTAGACCTCACTCAAAGATTATAACCTGGCGTCACCTTTGCCAAGGATGGTTGAATTTAATATTTTTTGCGATTTAAGTCTTTAGGTAGGAATTAACAGAATCAGGGTTTATATTCAAGATTTGTGGTGAGATTACTTATTTTTAATTGCTCTTTGCCCATCTCCTGGAACTCGTGAAATTTAGGTGTAAGATTATGCAATGATAAGAGCAAAAATATGGCGTACAATAAAGAGGACATTTTTACCAGAAACGGTTTATTCATGACGTTTAAAAAAATATCTTTTTAAAATTACATCATAAAAACCCCAAAAAACAGTCTATTCAACAATTAACAATCAATACTTTATCTTTCAAGTAATTCCTTTTTGTGGCAGGAGACCAACATGTCGACATTTCGAGGTTTCAGTCGGGTTCTAATGTCCAAAACTAAAAGGCCATTTTTACTGAACCATCCTCACCTTCAATACTCTCACTTTCACTAGACATAGCAGGTGTGCATTTCTTGACTTAGTAGTAACTATTGTACCCTGAAAGAAGAATAATTTCTAGTTACATTTTAGCTTAATGGATTCTACCCTGAAAGTAGAATAATTTCTAGTTACATTTTAGCTCAATGGATTGCATTTTAGCTTAAATTTTGACTGGCCAAATAATGTGGAATCCCAAATATTGGTACTACCTAATTTTTATAGACTTTTTTTTCAGATTTTTTTAATATTAATTTTATGAAATTCGAAATTTCGGAAGCCAAATTCGTCTACTCTCCGGAACGGGTAGACGTCTGCCGCAATCATAATACTAATGTGGCATAGATTTTTGGTTTTTTATGCGAAGAATTATTATAAAAATTTGACTTTAACAAATTGTTATTGTTACCACTGGTTTCGTATTCTTTGATTGTTGATTTTTGAATAAAATTGTTTACATACAAAAGTATACATGCTATCGATAAATCAAACAAAGCCATCGATAGTATCCGTAAATCGAAACAATAGATACTATCGATAGTGCCATCGATAGTATCCCATCTCTAGTCGGTACCCCAATTCAACGTTTTTTTTTTAAATTTTCTTTCGTTAAATTCTCTAATGGTTCAATTTTGCGAAATAAAGTTTTCTGCAATATACGCATAAAATGCATCTAACAATCAAACCAACAGATGGCCCACCCTATATTATATGGATATACTGAAACTCTTAACCAAATCAAATGAATCGTGTTACCTTAGGTAAAATGGTTTGATTAGATATTGGTTAGTGGTGAAATTTTGGTTAGGGTGATTCAGGAAGTGGTTATAATAAGATTATTAAATACAAAGTAATCGTTTCCTTTGGCATTTTCCAGTTTGAGTCTAAATTTGAGAAAGTATATCAAGAAATTAAATTTAATATTTTCCGTCAAATATAGGCTGCCCAAGTTACTAGGCAAAGTAACTTTTTCAGGACTTAATTTCTTTTTTGTGTGAAAGTGAAGATAGGTTCAAAAACTTGATAAAGATTGGATTGAAATTATAACCATTACGAGTTTTTTCGTGAGACCTTTATATGCAAAAAATAAATGTGAATTTTCTTAGATACTCAAGAGACCGTAATGATGGTTTTAGAAACTGATGTGGTGATGATCTTACTGGTGAATTTTTCGTCTTGTTGCATTGATATCTTTATTATCTATAAACACAAACCGCATTGAAACTCGATGAAAGTTTGAAAATTGTGGGATTTCCATTAGGACATAAATAAAACATCGTCATGTGACGATTTGCAGCTTCTTGGCGTTCAATAAATTTGTTTTGGATTTTTTCTAAAATTATTGCCGAACTTGGACGTGGAGGGGTTTTGCTGTGAAAACCAAGAGGACCTACAATAAACATCTTTCCCACCACAAGCTTGAATACATTTTTGTTTTAGTTTTATCAGGATACGTTTAGACGGAGTCGTAAATTGGGTTTTTTTTTTGGATTTGATATCTTCCTGAATTGCTCTGGTTTTTTGGACCAAGCCACCATGACTGGAGGATCTACAATATACATCACCGGACTCATATGCACTGAACCAAGACGTGGTTGGTTTTTTTTTTTTTGAACACACAAACTTATAGTAACGTTAGTCGGACAGTATAATCTTTAAAGATCGACTTCGGCGTGATTTGGTTAACCTGAGACAATTTGTTTATTTATTTTTAAGGAATTTTTTAAAAGCGAACATATCCAATTTAATATTGCCGCAGACGAAGAAGTTAATAGTATTTTTATCATATGTTATTCGGTAACGATTTTTGTCGTTTTATCATCTTCTTGTCATCTCTGTGGCAATCTTTGTAATAATCGAATATTGTCAAAAATATTTCGGACGATTGTGTTCCTACCTGTAATATAAAGTAAAACTAAAAACATAAACATTTTTTGCACTTTGCCTTAGGTCGTAAACATTTTTCCAATTTTATAATAAATCCAATCTTCTAAATCAATTATTATGGTAAAGCTAGAATTTTGTCAAAAAAGCAACGGTGCAACGAAATCATTATCTCATATGTCGCTTTTCCAAAGAATAAAACGAACTATTTTTAACTATATTTAAATTTATGTCGACCAAGATATCGGGATGTATTGTTCAATCAATAATCAGCTGTCAAGGGATCATCCATGCTGTATCCCTCTAATATTTTTTTCAGTTATTACTGGGTACCAAACATCATGATTTGTTTGTTTTCTATTTAAATGTGATTATTGAACTATGCGGTATCCTACGGGCTGGTCCGTCGAGAGAAAAGAAAGAGCCTTGTAATGACACTCGTCAATCTCTAAAGCGCGCTCAAAGACTTAAATATTTAATGAATTTTTATAATCTCCTAGCCCTTAAACTGTTCTAGGCGTACATTAGTCTCCAGTTTAAAGCCTAATCCTACCTCAACTGTCCAAAGAAGACTCTATTTGGGCATATTACAATTGAGTTAAACAATCACCATGTAAAATTCCATCTTACGAGATTAAAGCCTTAGCCGCGGGCTACTCTATGGATGCACTGCACCTGCAAAGGAATGCTTATAATTGCACTTGTGCATAATTTGACGCTTCACGCATTTTAGGGCTCATTATGCCTGGGCACCCCTGGCTACCATGTGACAGTCGTCTCTCCACGTTTGGGGAAAATGGGAATTAAGGACATTTTCCCTTGAGAAATTTATTCATCAAGTTGTTTTCTTAATTACGCCAAATGCAAAACAAAAGCATTAAAAATGCACAAGATAAAGAAAGGATGGGGGCGTTAATCTGCTGGCGTTGCATGTTGTTGTTGTTGTGGCTCCTGCAGGAAACCCTTAGTCATATTTGTGCCGTATATACTGGTATGCGTGTACATGTAACCCGTTAGCTCCTGCCCAGAAGCTACCGTCGGCCTGCCACAAGTAATTGTGATGGATGTCAGCATCGTCTCGGTTTGTGCGGTTTGTCGTCTGCCATTTGCCAGGACATAATTTGTTCTTCTTCTTTGAATACTCTTCAAGACATAAGAGCTGCGGTATTTGTTAAGAAGCTTGTGTCGTATTAGCTCGGTTAAATTGTTAAGTATTATAAATATTGAGATTGAGAGCAATCTTTGGTTATTTGAAAGCATAGGCTGTCCATAGTTTTAAATTCAGTGGGTTCTTCGCTGAATTAACATAGACATTAAGAGCTTGACATAGTTACACTTGGATTCGTCTCACAGTTGGCTTATCTTTTTTCTTCTGTTCTAAATGTTTTAGAGAGTTCTTTTTAAGACAAATCAGCTAGGTCCGAGATTGCCGTATTGTGAGAGATTGAGAAAGCTTTGTAGGATCTTTTACTCCTTCTCATAGGCGATTTTTCACAAATATTTAAGAAAATTTTACACTTTTAGTTAAAACTTGATTTATTTCAAAATTTTATTAATTTTTCATAATTTTTCTGAGAATTTCTTATTTTTGGGTTATCTTTCGCTATTTTCAAAAATTATTGACCTTTGTGCTCGCAAAGCTTCTTTGGCAAAGCTACTAAAGGGCTTTAATTAAATTTCAAAATAATTCCTTTATCTGAAAACTTTAAATTGAACATTCTAGGTTACAATTTTCAATTCTTCAACACATTCTAAGTTCTAGTAATAGATCGAAATTTAGACGAATTTTTAAATTTAATTTTTTGTAGATTACCATTTTCAATTCTTCTACACTTTCTTAGTTCTAGTAGGGGATACAAATTAAGTTCAATGCAGCTACTTCGTTATAGGTATGCATTACAAGACTTATCCTATCATATTTTGTCATAGTTCCTGTAACATATATCTTGGTATATCCAAATTATTACTATTTGACATGTTCTAAAAAAATAAAAATTTAAGATCTTAGTCTATCTACAAAAATTTTCCAACTATTTCTATTTCGCGCTATTGCTCGAAGTTCGCTGACAGATTTGTTCGTCTCTCTCCTAATTGATCTTCGCCATGTACTTTTTGGACGTCCGCGGTTCCTTCTGCCTTGGGGGTTCCATTGCAATGCTGTCGATAGGTTTTCGTAGGGTGTGTTGGGACACATAGTTGGCTGGGGCCAACTACACTTCCGCTTCAATGGTATATCCAAAGATGTCTACATAATCTTCATAGATAAGCAACTTGAGGTTAGTTCAGGTTTCCCCAGAGGGCTTCTGTGATGCCTATTTAATGGATACAAAGGACTCAATTCTGATTTTCTCTTAAATAGGTACTCATTTCTAATAAAATATAAAATTTTTGAAGGAAACAGGTTCTTGTTTTCATTCACCATAAACATATTTACAGTTTGGGTAGCGTCTTCCCTGGTATTCAATAGATAGAAAGGACTTAATTCTTCTTTTCGTTTAGAAAAGTTACTTATTTCTATTAATGGATTTCAAAGAAAACAAATACTTCGTTTACTCACCACAAAATATCTTTATAGTTCAGGAAGCATCTTGCCTGGTATATATGTCATATCGTCTAAATAGGGAAACAGTTTCAGGTTTGCCTAGATTCCACAGAGGACTTCTAGCTTATTTTGATTCCTATTTAATACGTTGAAAAAACTCAATTCTTCAGCATTGTAAGAGAAAGTATTTATTTCTATATCTATATATATAAGAGAAACTAATGTTTCACGTGTTACGGATGTTCTCAAGAACGCGTCGATGAATTTCAAATCTGATTTTTGCGTGTTTTAGAGGATGCCAATACGAAGGTTTTAAGCCTATTGCGATGTGTATTGGGTATATTGCTTCGTGAGTTATACGCATTTTTGTGAATATCGTGAATATAGCATAGTAAAAAATTGTTTAACACCGGGTATTGGACATTAAGTGCAGACAGAAGTGGAGTCGCAAAGGGGTTGAAATGTAGTTTCTGTGAGGCATGAATTTATTATGAATACTTTAGTTCGTCCATACGGCTTTTTCGAGATTCATGAAAGTCAACTAATCCAAAAATCTAATGATTGTCTAGATAAGCTAACTAGAGAATCTTACGATGTTTATACACTTTAAGACTATTCAAAAAGTTTAGGCAGGACAACGTCTGCCGGACATACTAATTCTTAGTTTTAGAATAGGATAAAATCAAAGATTAATTATTATATGTAAGATTTTTAAAGAATCCTTTCAGATCTCTCCATCTTACTTGCCAAGATCAATGATAATATCTGCTACATAGGTAGGCTACTTTAAGACAGGCTATCTTACCCAGTGGGCTAGTAATCCATTGAAAAGAGAATTGGCAATTTACGCTTTTTGCGAAATCTTTAAAAATTATCTGTTATCCCTGATGGCAAACGGTCCAGGTCCTCATATAATATTACTAGATGGCTCTCTTTAGAAATGCAGTGCAGTAACAAATTAGGCGCTTATATTTTTTGGCGCCCTATGCTACAATAGGAGATAAAGGAAATCGTATAGATAAATATATTTTTTTAAACATCGTAGACGACTCCGGAATGTTAGAATGCAATCTTCATGTTAAGTATTTCACAGGATATTAAATGCTTTGTTTGAAAACTATTACTTTATCAGGAAACTTGCAAAGCTCTTCATTGACTTAATTCTTGTGTCTCTTCCCAAAGAAGCTCCTTAATATTATGCATTGGTAGTTCGATTAATATCCAGCTTTCTTTACTCTTTGTGCTCATAATTTTTTTCTGGAGAATCTTACAAGCTCAACTCAAGCTCATTGACTTAGTTTTTGTGTTTTTTCCTCAAGAAGTTCCTTAATATCTTGCATTGGTATCACGATTGCTATCCAGCATTCTTTATATTCTTTGTACCCATTCTTCGTTTTTTTTCTGGAGAATCTTACAAGCTCAACTCAAGCTCTTTATTGACTTAGTTCTTGTGTTTCTTCCCCAAGAAGCTCCTTAATATCTAGCATTGGTATTACGATGGCTATCCAGTACTCATAATTTTTTCTCGAGAATCCCACAAATACAAACTTACTGAGAGCAAATAAGAACTCATTATGCACTCCGGTATTGGCTTGGCATTTGCAAAAGTAGATTTCGTCAAGAGTATCAAAAATTTCTTCATCTTCAAATTTGCGTATTCCATTCGTTGCTCTTATTTTTTCAAAGTATTTTTCATCTTTATTCCGGCTGTGTTTGTGGGTTTGTAATAGGTATGTATTATATTTCGCCTGAAGCGATTTTCCAGCATGTTGCTTCTTTGACAGATTTGTGTGTGCCCCTTTCCACGTCGTTGCCCTCGCACACTCCTCTCCTTCCTTCCTTTCTTTTTTCATTCTTTTTTGCTGACAAAGTGCCAGACAGCGAGTGGCATTCGTTGCAAGCTCTGGATTTGCTTTTTTCTCGGATTTCAAGATTTCTTTTACTTGGGATTTTTATTTGTTTGTATGTTGTCCAAGTCTGTGTGTATTGGTGTGTGTTTGTATTAAATTGCACCCCTGAGGGTATTAGCAGAAATTTGACAAGATGCATAACCCTTTGGCGCTGAGGGCAATCCTTGCCTCCCTCCTCTCGCCAAGCTTAATGCTTACTCAATATTGCTTAAAATAAAGCAACACTTTATTATCTATAAATTAAATCGACGGCACTTGGTCACGCTTTGCCATAATCTGTAGACTAAGGATATATGTAATACACAGTACAGGAGCGGATTACAAAATTTGCGGTTAGCAGGCACCAAAAAAGTGTCTCCTTCAACAATTAAACTGTTTGTATGAAGTGGCCAAATTTCGTTAGTTATTCACCGCCCCTAGCTCCGCTACTGGAATGCTGCATTTTTTGCCCAAGGCAAAACCCAGTCAGGCAAACAACATCAAAAGCAAAAGCCAAGCCAAAAAGACGCCAATGCCAAATCAGTGTCACGGGAACAGGACGCGTGCTTGTCACCCATGCAATTAAGGATGCATAAACTGGAGTAAGCACTTGAGGCGCTCACAAGCAACTGTATGCCTCATGTGTTCCCGTTGCGCCTATAAATGCTCACCTGTATGTGTGTGTAAGTGTAGGTGGCAACTTGAGCATGTGTGCGTTTGAGCATTCCCACGTGCCATGGGAAAACCGCAAGAGACTGACTGCAATATTCCGGGGGCATTGGCTGAAGAGTTGTTGTTAGCTTTGCTACAACATGCTAGAATGCTTGCCACATGCATCAGTTGCATCAGCCGCTGCTGATGGTGGCGATGATGAAGCTGATGGTGATGGTGATGACGATGCTGATGATGATGCCGCGCTGCTGCTGACGTAGATAATTGCAGGATGCGTTGATTGCGTTTTGAATGGGCTAAACACACACACACATGCACATAAAGAGAGCAAAGCACTTGCACACACACTTAAGGCAGCTTGACTTAAATAAAGAAATCCTGCCTGGTGCTTTTGCATCCCGCTATAAACAAACAGCAAGGAAAAAAATAAACAGAAAGGAAAGATTACTCCGGCAAGTCGTAGTTGGTATACTCTATTATATGATGCTGCAATAAGTGAAAAGCTAACAATACTATGTCCTTTGTCGATTTTGTTGCCGAAAGACACAACTGACAATTTTTCGTTAAATAAATCGTTACACTCAAAAATGTTATCGATAATCTTTTAGCTTACGCTTATTTTTTTACTTAAGTCTGAATTGGAGCAGCACAAAATGAGTTAATTTATCTGGTTAAATAGCGTAAAATAATCGCTTTCACTAGTTTACAAATTTAAGAGTCATCGAGTGAACCTTACTATAAAAGTGTTTTATTACGGATATTTTCGGTCGAGAAACACGAAAATTACCTTTCTTTTTACTTAAGTGGTTACCAACCTTTGAACTTTTGGAAAATCGTTTTTTTGTTCCTCGAAATGCTTCCTGATAGTCTGAAGAATACACGAATTATATTAATTTACAATAGCCCGCTTCCAAGCGGGTGGAGTCGTGCTTGAAAACTTTAAACAAGTATTTAACAATACTTGACCGATTTGAATGTTTTTTAAGCCAACATTTTCGTAAATCTATCAGATTGTGCCTGCCGTAATATTTTCATGATACAAGGAATACTTTTTTACTATAGCAATTAGAACAATCAGAAACATAAATAAAAACGTGATTTTTTGCGGAATGCTTCGCAGTTTTCAGACAATTCAGAATTTCAACAAAATCCTACGTCAGGCTATAGCTAATTGCCTATTTATAATGCAAAATTTTGTTTATAACGGTCAGACGAGAATTGTGTTCACTACACTGCGTACCAGTTGTACTTGACCTGTTGGAGAGGCTTCGTTCAAATGACCATACTGACGTTTTTTTTTCATTAAAAAATTCGATAAATTTTTAATAAACACACTAATGTATAATGAATTTGCTCAACATTCTTCGGTTTTCATTTAAAAAAATCCCTAATATATGCTTTGATTTTTGGTCGTGAAGGTGGCCTAACCCCCTAAGCACCTTTTTTCATTTATTCGTTCATATTTCGTGAACAAAATTTTGTATTGACATGAAAGATCGGAAGTAATTGCTCTTTGCAGTGATATATAATGGTTCTATAGTATCTACAGCTCTTACCCGATTTAAAAGATCTTAGACTTGAAATCTTCGTAAAAGAATCTCTTTCAGCTTAAACCTTAACATAATTTAAAAAAATATTGTTTCGCTAAAAGCTATCTGAAAATTGTAATTTCGAAAAATGGTCTCACGTAAACTGCACATATTATACATATACCACAAAAAAAGAAAGGTTGTAATTTTCAGGTTACTCGAACCGAAATTACCCTAAAAAACACTTTGTTACTAAGGTTATTTAATTTAGCAACATTTTAAAAAATATTTAATTTTCCATAATTCTAAAACTTAAGTATTAAAATCACATTTCAATTATATACACTTAAAGTACTATTATTCTCATTAAGAGGCAGACTCCTGGCGATGAGGCTATGTGGTGTGAATTTCATTTAAAGTATTATTTCAGTCTAATTAATGTTAATTCTGCAGTTCGATAGATCATGTTCAATATTATATATAGCTTCAAATATCAATTATTGATTTAATTGTTATGTTGCCAAGGAGGCAACTTGGGTAAGAACCCAAGTCATCTAAATAGGTTTTTTTTTTTTGCATTAGACTTTAAGGTCAGTACGCAGCAGTACGAAACGCTTCCGAATAAGCACGAATGTTGTGTAAGTCAAAAACGGTCAGAAATTCCTTTCGTTTGTTTAGTTTCCAATAAGTTGTATGCTTCCAGACACGTTTGGAAGAGGTAAACAGTAGTCTAATCAAAACAGTGTTGCCCCGTTATGTTGAGAAATATTATGAGCATATGTTTAGTTTTAACGGGTAGACCTTTTTCTGCGTCTTGCATTCTCTTGTCGCCTTTTTCTGCCAGCAAACATTCTTGCCTTTATTCGTTTTTACTATTGTATTTTTTACACAAAAATGTATACCCATTTAATATTCTGTAGATACGTAATATCTGGAATTATAGTAAAAAATTGAAAGAAACAAAACGGAAAAAAATTCGAAATGAGTAAAAACACTTTCGAAGGAGGTGCCGTAACATAATAGGTATATCTTGCTATTAAAAAACTGATGAAAAGAATTTTTTCTAAACCATCCGTGCTGTAGGTAAGCTTTATAAAGGAAGTTCGGATTGGTTAAGGAATAACAACAACAACCATTTTTATCTTGCACGGAAGCAATTCGGACTGCTGCGCACTAGGGTGCCCATTTTTGTAACATCTCACGATATTGACCCCACCGTCTAGAAAGTTTCTTTTTTGAGCCTTCAGTAAAATTTAAAAGCGATCCGAAAGTGTTTGATGGACTCGAATATAGGTCAAAAATGTAGGTAAATTTTCATATGAATGCATAAATAGCGACCTTAAGTTCGATAAAAATATGTTTCAAATATAATGGATGGGTAAGGTAATTCAATTATCTACAATCAAATAAAAAAGGTATTTTTTTTTATTATTTCGAAAATAGTTTTTTTTTATATATCACGAAACTCGTTTAATAATAAGCTTTTTTGACTACATTTTCGGTTTTAGCATATCATTTTACTACGGGAACGTTTAAAACATGTTGAGGGAACCAAAATTTAAAAAAATTTATCAATTTTAGAGCTTACCAAATTTATAAAGGCTGACTATATAATGGATGATTCATTAAGACCTTTTTTTTAATGATTTGACAAATACAAATTTCAAAGGAATGATAAGATCTTTATTTAAGATTTCGAAAGGATATTTTATGCCATTTATTTTTTAAAAATAAACGCGTTTAAATGTTGGCCGCAACTGCTTTTTGGTCCATCCTGAAAGTCCAATTTTCCATGACTCGTTCAAGCATTTCCACTGGTATTTAGCCAATAAAACGAGTAATGTTGGCTTCCAAGGTCTCAATCGTTGCTGGTTTGTCCACGTAAAATTTTGACTTTACGTAACCCCAAAGAAAAAAGTCGAGCGGTGTGATATCAACGATCTTGGCGGCCAAGGTACGGGTCCCGTACGTGAAATTAATCGCTCACCAAATTGACCTCGCAATAGAGCCATTGTTTCATTGGCAATGTGGACCGGAGCGTCATCCTGTTGGAACCAAATGTCGTCGAGATCACGGGCAACAATTTCAGGCAGCTAAAAGTCCGTTAACATGGTCCGATAGCGTGCGCCATTGATGGTAACGTTCGCACCTTGCTCATTTTTAAAAAAATACGGACCAATGATTCCACCAGCCCACAGACCGCACCAAACCGTTGTTTTTCTTGGATGTAATGGCAGCTGGTGAACCTCTTCGAGGTTGATCTTCTCCCCAAATACGGCAATTTCGCTTATTCACGAAGCCGTGGAGCCAAAAATGGGCCTCATCAATGAACAACATTTTGGTCGTTTTTATGCTTATGTCATGTAGCCAATAATATTCGGTTCCAGCAATTATGGATTTTTTTTCCTTCCAAATTTTTTTACCTTTTTTTGTAATTACTAGGAATGGCTACGTGACGAGGTGGTGGGGGGGGGGGGGTCTTTGTACATACTACGGTGGGTTACCGAGGAGGGGAACGGTTGCAAAATTGTAAAAATTGGGTCATGTAGTTAGGTAACAGCCCCTAATTTTGAAAAAATTCTCTTCGAAAATCCATGTTTTTTTCTTTCACCTACAGCTTGATATCAAAGTTAACATAACATTTATTAGAGTATACGAAAAAATGAAACCCCAAGAAACAATGCAGTCATACAGTAAATGCAACTGTTGCCTACAAGTTGGCAACGGGAGCATCTCCACACTTTACCCGCTGAAGTGGGGCACCAAGTGTTTGTATGTACACACATACATACAAACATAAGTATATATATATATTGAGGCATATGTACACAAGTGAAAGTAAAGACACATAAATATAAAATGTGTTTTTGGGTCAGTCAGCCGTTTTTCTGTGATTTTCTTTTTTTTTTGCTCCTACTTCAAACGTTGCCGTTGCAGGAAGTATGCCGGGAAGGAGCCAGCCATCAGCGTACCAGAAAAAACTCAAAACAAAAAAAGTTTTAAAAAAAAATTTTTAAGTAAAGCTTTTTCCCATATATAGCGCCCTAGTGCCGCTCAATTTAAATGGCAAGCGACAAAAAGCCACCCAGAGCAAAATTATTGTTGCAAAATAGCGCAAGAGAAATACAATTAAATGCAACGACAAAGCATATTTTGAGGCACGCACTTGAGCGTGCCGCAAGGCAATGTGCCACAATGTTGTTGTTGGTTGGGCTTGCAACGCTGTTGCTGGGGACGCAGTTGTTGTTGCCGCACTCTAATGTTGTAATTAAATGAAAAATGAAAATTACAACAAACCCGCCCAGCCACAAGAGCCAACAATAACAAACAGGGGTGGATCTGGTAATAGAGGAAGAAGGGGTCAGAGAGTTCAAATTGAATGTGTAGCAAAAATATTAGTTCAGAGGTCATGTGGGATAGCTGCGAATAAGGAATAACTGCCTGGAGATCTTTAAGTTTTTGTTTAGTTACTTAAAAAACGCACCCGGTACCTGAGAAGACCTTTCTTTAAGCATTTGGGGTGTCCGGGCAAATCTGCTCATTATGACGAATCCTGAATATAGTGGAACGAATCAGAAATACCGGTCCGAAGATCTTAACATTTTTGTTTAGCTACTTACAAAACGCCCCTAGTAGCTGGGAAAGCCTTTCTTTAAAGATCGGGGGTGTCTGGTTAATTCTGCACGTTTCGCTGAATCCGGAATATAGTGGAGTTAATCAGAAATATCGGTATGAAGATCTTAACAATTGGTTAACTACTTACAAAACGGTCCTAGTAGCTATGAAAACCTTTCTTTAAAGATCAGGGGTGTCTGATCAAATCTGCTCATTTCGCGAATCCTGAAAATATGTAAACAAGGGGAGCAAAATTGTTCTTTTTGGAAATGCTTACCGGTTATCCTATCAGTAACCCCTTTTTTTTTACTTTCTGGATGATATTGCATTGTGGCGAGAAATTTTTTCAATTATCCCAAAATAATTGTAATAAAAAATAAAGTATTGGGCTATTTTTTAAATCACATTTTTCGATTTTGATTGTCTGCATATGTGTAACAGAATACTAACCAAATTTCCAAATTTTTTGTTAAAAAGCTTCGAATATTTATAGGGGTATAATATTTTTCGTACTTCTTGCGCGGACATTCTTACCTTCATGCCTCGTTGTTGCTCACGTTGTTAATCGGGTATTTTTGCCTTTAGGTATTTATGCCCGACAAAGCAAACACCCAAATATACTTTTTTAATTTTTCAAAATTCTGCCATATAAATTTAAACAAAATTAAGTTTGATTATTATTAATTGTTCATAACAGAGATCTTTTTTTTATTAAACTAAGTTAGCATTATAAATATTATCCAAGGTATTGTGGCATAAGGTATTAAAAGAAGATAATTATACCGATTATCATTTTTTTTTTTTATTTTTCCATTACAAGTACAATTTTTAATTTTAAAATATATAGTATTACTAGTGGGCCCGGCAGACGTTGTCCTGCCCAAACTTTTTGAATACTCTTACAGTGAATAAACACCGTAATATACTCTTATTAGCTTATCTGGAAAAATATAAGATTTTTAGATTTTATTAGCTGCAACTCGATTCAAACTTGCACAATTATTATTCGAATGTTGCGCTTCACGGGTCTGTCTTGACCGAATTCTTTCACGTTCATTGCGATCTTCACATTCCTGGGCAGTACGATTACGATTATAATTAATTTGATCCGTTGCATTTCTACCAAATAACCTCCGTATTGACAACCTCTAACACACGCAGAAATCAGATATGAAATTCATCGACGTGTTCATGAGAACACCCGTAACAAGAAAGTTTCTTTTATATATGACAAAAACAATTAACTAAAAAATATTAGTTAATCTGACAATGTACACAATGGCACACTGTAAAAAAATATAAAAAAAATTTTCCAAATATTAAAAAAAAATGTTAGGGGTGGCAACCCTTATCATTTAGGGGTATGAAAAATGGATGTTGGCCGATTCTCAGACCCACCCAATAGACACACAAAATTTCAAGAAAGCCGTTTCGGAGTTTTGTAAAAATTAAAAAAAAATTTAAGGGGTGGCAACCCTTACTGTTTAGGGGTATGAAGAATAAATGTTGGCCGTTTCTCAGACCTACAATAGGCACACAAAATTTCATGACAATCGGTCCAGCCGTTTCCTTGGAGTTTTGTAAAAAATAAAAAAAAATTTTAGGGGTGGCAACCCTTATCACTTAGGGGTATGAAGAATAAATGTTGGCCGTTTCTCAGACCTATCCAATAGGCACACAAAATTTCAAGAGAATCGGTCCAGCCGTTTCGGAGGAGTATGGTAACTAAAATTATGACACGAGAATTTTATATTTAAGATATTAAACCTTTTTTTTGTAATATTAAAATTTAAATGTGTTCTGAAATGAAAAATAACATAAAAAATCGGTTGCTCGGTATAAATGAGAAATCCAGGCTGGTTTTATTTCTTGTAAAGAATTTGAATATATTTGAGTATTTTTTATTTTTTATTTATAAATAAAAATAACATAAAAATTCGATGACTGGTATAAAAGGGGATGTAAAGCTGTTTTTTTTTTGTTTTTCTAAAGAAAGATGATATATGTTTTTAAATGTTGTTTTATTTTTATTAACTATTATAGTCTTCTTGATTTTGCCCGAGTTTTTTGAGAATTTTACTTTGTAGTGTGAAAAAAAAAAATAGCTTTAGACCCAGCACTGTTGGCAGGCTCTTTCCGATTCCGAGGAACTTTTGGGGCCATGCGAAAGTCCGACCCAAACTGATACATGATTTCCATTCCTATGCCATTCTAACTTCAAATACCTCTGGTAAGGTTATACTAACCCGTCCCACTCCTCGGTCCCGCCACTGCCAATAACAACGACCACTGCAGCCCAATTGCGGTAGCTGCTGCAACAAAAATCTATAGCATACTTTTGTGCACCACAAAATTTATTTACGAACAATAGGTTCATTGGCAGAGCTCCAGCACTCAGAAAAATTTGTAGAATTAAAAAAAAGAAATACTAAAATAATTAAAAACGTTTGACAGTGTTTCGCCATAATCAAATAAACCCATCCTATTCTACGCTAATTAAAATCCCTTGTTTCCCGCATATACTATAGTTTTTTGGCACGAGCTCCAGCTAATTGAGGGTGTTTTGTCCGCTAATGACCCCCTGCGGCTGCACCACTGACCACAGCAACTAGCACTGCAACCCAATTGCGGTTGTTGATGCGGCAAAAATGTGTAGCATACTTTTTTGAAGCACTTCAATCATGCTGCTCTGCATCCATCCTTCCAAATCACATTTGCCTCTTATATTCTGCTGACGGCCAACAGGCCGGGATTAAATTGCACTCCATGAGCCATAAAAATCAGAAAAATCCCCCCAAAACCTCGGATCCCTCACACTGTGGACTGTTGCCAACTTAATCGTTAGAGGAGCGGGCATCGGAAGTACCTCAACTCGATGGGTTCAGCAATATTTCTGCACAATTAGTTTTACAGTCATGATTGAGTTGCTGCCCCTTTAATGCTTTTTCCCCCCTATTGATTGCAGTTATTTTATTGTATTTTCTCCAGAGCAGTTGTTGGCCATGATGCAGTAGCTCTTAACTCTTTGGGTACGTCGTTTTTTTTTTGTTTTTGTATGGTATAGTAGCCCTGGAGCTCTGAAGCATTCTTGAAGCGTGGCACTTCAACACGGTCTGCAAATTAATTAAATCATTAAATGTGCCGTATGCGTGCGTATGTGTTTGTGGGGCTCAAGTACTCGGTACTCGAAGTTTCCAAGTTTCTAGTATTTTGTTTTGCTTTGATACGAAATGCCTTTTGCCGTTTTAAGTTTCAAGCGGAGTTTTCTAAGTGGGAATTTAAAGCGTTGCTGGGTTGTAGTTTATTAACTTTGTAAAGTTACATTTATTGAAATGGTCGAACTTATCGATTATTTATCTAATTAAAAAAAATATGTATGACTAAATAAAACTCAAAGAGCTGTATAAACACAACATTTCGAGCAAAAGTGAGTGATGAGCTAGAGATGGTGATATCAGTAAATCTTTAATAGTAAGCGCCATCGATAGTTTATTATGTACTGTTGCTTATACAATTTTGCTTTTTTGATATTTAGGGTTTTCACACTTGCTGTTTATTCGTGTAAAAACACAAATGTTTTGCATTTGTGCATCTTTTTTTCTAAATGTTTTCCATGTACTTAATTAATACACAAAATGCACAAGATTTATACTATGACTTATACTTTATACAGTGAATATATTGTAACTCTTTGCTCTTTACTTCCCAAAAAGTGGGTAAAAAATCTCGAATGTTTCACAACAAAAAAGGCCCCACCTCAACAGCTATAAAGTAGAGCTGGGCATCGATTCGATTTTAAATCGATTTAAAATCGATTTAATCGATTCTTTTTTCTGACAATAAAATCGATTCTTGTTTATTGATCATCGATTTTATGTACAGCGTATCAATTTTATGAGGTAGAAAATCGGTTTGGGGCTCTCAGAGATTTTAAGTTATTCTTTTAAGTATTTTAAACTATGGTTCCAAAATGATTTTTGAGTCTTCCACTTTTTTAAAATAAGTTTTTTAAATATTCAAAAATCGACCTAGAACGGCAAAAAAAAGCGTTATTTTTCCTCTAGCCAAATATGTCGAAGAATTAGTTTTTACATCCTGTACAAAGGGTATATTAAGTTTAGTGCAAGCCGAAAATGTATGTAACATATAGAAGGACTCGTCAGAGACACCCCAAAGTCACCTAAAATATGACTAGAGAAGTCGATATACCCATGTCAGTCTGTCCGTCCGTCCGCCTAGATCTCAGAGATGGTAAGAGCTAGAGTAACCAAACTTTAACATTAGATCCCATATTATTCCATAGAAGACAAGTTTATTTTATTTTTTTGATATCGGGGATAAATTATATAGCTCCCATGGGGGTGTTTGAGACGACCTCGACAAAAAAAAGCGTTTTAGATGAATAATACGTTTGTTTATGAATATATCGTAACCAAATTTGGTATTTAAAAGTTTTATCGTTCCCAAGCACTTTACCAAATTTGATAAAAATCGGTTGACTATATCATATAGCTCCCATAGGACCGATCGGCCTAAATAACTTTTTTAAAGAAAAATTCGCTATATTTCGTTTTTTAATAAAGATATCGTAATCAGATTTGGCGTTTGGAAATTTTTTAGAGCACTAAAGCAATGTGCCAAATTTGAACAAAATCGGTTGACTATATCATATAGCTTCCATAGGTCCGATCTTCCAAAAAATCGATTTTTTAACAAAATTTGTTGTGTTTCGTTTGTTTGTTAAGATATTGGGACCAAATTTGACATTCGTGAGTATTTTTTAGTTCCTAAGCACTGTACTAAATTTAATCCAAATCGTTTGACTAGATCATATAGCTCCCATAGGACCAATCGGTCCAAAAACACGTTTTTTATACAAAATTCGATGTGTGTTGTTTGTTTGTAAAGATATTTGAAATGAATTTGGCATTCATATCTTTTTTAAGGTATTTAAGCACTGTGTCAAATTTTATTGAAATCGGTTGACTATATCATATAGCTCCCATAGGAACGATCGGTCAAAAAAAATTTTTTGCTTAAAAATTCTTCTGTTTTTGGTTTTTTGTGAAGAAATCGGACTTTATGACAAGCTAGTGGTACAGGGTATCCTAAAGTCGTCTGCGCCCGACTTTACGTCCGCCATTTTTTTGATTGAAAGTGATTTGAGGTCCTATATACTGTGGGAAAAGAAAATCTGGTATAAGAAAGTTTAGCTTAGGCCTGGCTTTATTAAATAATTGCTCGAAGTCTAGAATGCTTAATTAGGAATCGATCGACATATTATACATTCTTTAAAAATTGTCAATTTTATCTATTTACTTTTTCAATATATCCCTATTTTTACTATAGGGCAGACGTTGTCCTGCCCAAATTTTATGAATACTCCTAAAGTGAATAAACATCGTAACATTCTCTAGTTAGCTTTGTATGGAAAAATATACGATTTTTAGATTAGTTTGCAGGTCTATTCATACTTGCACCATAATTCGTCGAATGTCACGCTTCACGGGTCTGTCTTTACCGAATTCTTTCACGTTCATTGCGATCTTCACGTTCCTGGTCATTACGATTAAATTGATAATTAATTTGATTCGTTGCATTTCTTCCAATTGAAATACATCATGCATTGATAGATTAGAAGACGGCATTCCCAATTGTCCTAATGCTTTATTAGCCATCGCCAAGCATAGATCTTCAATATGAATTAATGCTTCATTAAACTTCCGGCGTAAATTCCATTACTTCAGGTGGATTTGATGGAAAACATGTTGCTAAAATAATCGCAGAATAGAACACGTATTTGATATGGATGAGCAGTATTAGCAGCATCTGCCAAAGTGTGATCCCAGTGCAAATCATTTTCCAACAAATTAAATTTTTGACATGCCTCTCGATACATTGCACACAATCCGTCAATCCTCTCCTGTTCTCATTGATTTAAATGATGTTGGACCTTGAACATTGACTAACATACCAGATTTTGTATATATGACAATACACACAAAAACCGATATTTACAAAAATGTCACAAACCAATACACTCAAACACATCAAAATAGGCTTAAAACCTCCGTAGTGACAACCTATAAAACAAGCAAAAATCAGATTTGAAATTCAACGACGCGTTCATGAGAACTTTCGTAACACGTAAAACATAGACTTTCTTTTATATGTATAGATGGTATGGCTTGCGGTAAAAAATTGGTTTGCTTATGAACATTTCATAATCAAATTCGTCTCTCAAAAGTTTTTGAGAGCACTTTGCAATATTCCAGGCGGCCTTGATAGCCTAGCGACAGTGCACTATTACCATCCCTGAGGTTGTGGGTTCGAATCCCAAGTTAAGCATGGTCCTGCACTTTCGACTTTTCCTAATTCCCTAATTTTTCCTGTCTATTCTATATCCTTATCACTTAATCCCTTTATAGATATGACAAAGTGCCTGTTGCATGGCCTAAGTGAGTTGGGACGCTAAGTCCTTACTGCCGCCTTT
Organism: Chymomyza amoena; assembly: GCA_037043745.1. NCBI lineage: Eukaryota > Metazoa > Arthropoda > Insecta > Diptera > Drosophilidae > Chymomyza > Chymomyza amoena. The sequence continues at coordinate 524,843 of JBAMAX010000771.1, forward strand.
ATCAACCTACCTATGCAATTTACCCAATTTGATTACTATGTGATGGTACAGGGTATCTTGAAGTTCGATTTTGTCCGATTTTACCACTACGTCAATAATATTACTCCTATTATTATGGTACAAAAGAAAAAAAATCTAAGAAAATAGAAAGACGACAAACTAATTCTGGACTCTGAAGTGGAGCATAGAGCCTTTTCCTGGAGTAGTCTTCATATAACACATTTCTTGACCTTGACTTTAATGACGATTTTATTTTTGGAGTAAATGTCCAAAAATACTATATGGAGCTTCCGGGTCAGTAAAAAATTAAAAAAATTGGTTGTCAGTAGAAGTGAAAACCCCCCGTAAGCCCAAATCCGGAATCCTTGTCTGGAAATATGTGTGGGGAATGCAAAAATAATGCGACTTACTAAGCAATTGCTCAAATTATAGGGGCTAACTTGAGAATGTTTAATATTATTCCTACCCGATTAATACGAAATCAGGCTGAGATGAGGTCAAATAGACAGCGTATACCTATTCAGCGACCTTAAAAACGTTAAATAAATATGGGCAGAGCGGAATAATAAGCAGTCCCTAAACCACTCACAAAAATGTCCTTGAGTCTTTTTAGTGTTAAACTATAAATAGATGGCCAGTAGTTAATACTACCATTAACTCCTCAACTACAAATAGAACAAATTGGTCATTAACGAAAGTAAATACAGAGCAAACAAACTATTCCAAGCACTAATTCCACTTCAACAACAAATAATCCAAACACTCGAAACGAGTACTAAGCCATCCCATCATCCCATCCAACCCCAACATATCCAAACTTAACATTAGGATAAGTGTACACCAAATGTTGGCACTGGCAGCTCAACAGTTTAATAATATTGATTCTTTCATAAACAGTCATTATTTCACCACCACATTTCGATCAGCGTATTGGCGCGAACCCCCAGTAAGAATCCCCTGCGACCCCCAAAGCACTGGCATACACTTGTGGTCATGTACGACGAGTTTTGGGGTGCGTAGCAACCAACCAACAAGCACATACTTCCACGGATGAGTACTCAATTGTTGGGCTCTGGGTGACAGACTAAATACCATATATAGACTATAATACGTTCCAAGTGTTGTTAGGTCTCTTTGCCCTCCCTCTGATTGCTATAAATTTGCATGCGACAGCAAATACTTTATGACCACAGCGGGGCGTTGCGACGTTCGGTTCCTAGTCCTAGTAACACCCACGCAATGCGTTGAGTAATCTAGAGAAGGGTGACGGACGACGGACGATACTATGACAGAAAGGTCCAATTGAATAGAACAAACCGAACAAAACAATGCGAGCTGTAATGAACAAAAGTGTATGGCGAAAAAATAAAGAAAGAAATAAAACCTCCCAGCATCAGGAGGCAGGATGTGCCTTTGGGGGCATTTTTCATTTCAATTTGTGCAACATTTTTACATTGGCAACAGTTCCGGGCTGCTCTTCAGCTCTTTGGGGTTTTGCGAGTATGCGGTCTGTTCCAGTGGGTCAATAATGAAAACAGAAACACTCTTCTTTTATTTTTTATGGTTACACTCTCTAAAGACAATAACTGCGGGCGAATCTAGGCTCAGTTACGGGTTTAAATGTCATTACCGATGCGACAACGTGACTACCAATTTAGTGAGTTGAATTTTCAGTTACACTGAGAGAAATGTGCGTGTCAAATGTCGAATCGTACGAAATTTAAGGGGTCCAGCTGGATAAGGTACTGGATACTGGTAAAGCTCCAGCGATTTTTGAAAACTATTAATGCAGTTCGACACATGATGGGAAAAAAATTCTTTTCGCAAAATTTCAGTTTTTAGACTTAACGCGTTGCGGCTTAATTTTAAAAAACGTGTTTTTCATGTGTTTTTAATTGCGACTAAACTACTGAATATTTTTGAGCCAATTTTTTTTTTAATCTAAGTTAGCACTAGGGTAGTTAAAAAAAATTTTTTAATTACCTTACTAGCTTGACCCTTTACGGGCTTCGACTAAGTGCATTTTTTAGGGTATTATAGTTTGATTTTTTGGGGTTATCATCTAAACATAAACTCATTTAGTAAATTCTTTGTTTTAAGGCCAGTACGTAGCAATAAAAGAAAAAAATTGCTAGTTATTTTGTATGCAATTTAAGTTTTTCTTCTATGGTTTGGTTTTTATAAAAGTATCTTTATTTATTTTTGGTTTTTTTCACATTTTAACATCCAGATTAACACTGAATGTAAGTCTAGCTTATCCAAACTTTTCAACTCTAAAAATAGCTCAAAGCTTCTCTCTCTCTTTGACAAATAAACCAACTTATCTTAAGAGGTAACTCTAAAAGCTTTGAGTGTAGCTTTAGAATAAGTTTTATCTTTTTGTTACCCTACTCTTACTGTGAGTACTTTGACTTACATAGAGTTTGCAAGCAAACAGTGCTGCCCATTTCTGAGTACTTGACAGGTAGGTGGCGCTAGCAGGAACTACATATATTTGGTTTTTGAACTAAAAAGAGAATGTATGTATGAAAATCGAATCGAAGGCCTTTTGCTGCCAGTGCTTCGTATTGGTTGATTCTGTACACTTACTTAATCGTTATTAAATAAATTCATAATTGTTAAAATCAGCTGTTCCAAGCCAGTTTATTTGCATCTGCGTTATAGTGATAGTTGTAATTATTTTTTGCTCTTTTTTCTACTTTATTTTATGTAAACAATTTGCAGCTCATTCCGATTGTTTGCTGGCGCCATTTAGATATTAATTACACAAAACATAGCATCGTGGCCAATATAAGTCTGCGTTTCAGAGAGCAAAATTTTCTACACTTTGAGAATTTTGATAAGGATTTTTTATATGAGGTTTTTCAAGTTTTTGCGAATTGGCTATCTCTGGCCCTTAAGCTATTAAAGTTGCTTATTTGGGCTTTTTTTTATTCCTTACTACAGGCATACAAACAGACTTTGCTTTTTTTTAGCATTTTTTGTAGTTTTCTTTTAAATATTCCATTCGTAAAAAATTCTTTAAAAAAATATATAAAATAACGAAAGAGCCGTAAATTTTAAGAATTTTGCTAGGGGTCTTATCATTTATGATTTTTCTTCATTCCGACTACAAAGAGAACATTTTTTTCAAAACTATTTTCTTATTTTTTTAAAATTCACTTCTCATAAAAATACATAAAATAACGAATAAAATCATAATTTTTTAGTCGTCGCACAGTGGTCGAAAAAGTGTATTTTAATAACAAAATTCGTGAAAGCGTTTGATAAAATTTATGATGGTCGTGAATTTACGAATTGGACAAAAATTTTAACATACTTATACTGTATTTAGAATTTTAATTGGATTTTAGTAAATGTTTTCTTTGGAGAAGTGCTTGACTTTTCGTTATTCTTGAAAAAAATAATTTTTTTTTTGGGGAATATGTTATCTTTCGAATGAATTAAAGGTACACAGTGAAACTTGTCATTATTGTTGTGAGTTTATGTAAAAAGTTATTTTATCTTATGCATATATATGTCACAATGTTACCATACTCATCCGAAACGACTGGACCGATTCTCATGAAATTTTGTGTGCCTATTGGGTTGGTCTGAGAATCGGCCAACATCTATTTTTCGTACCCCTAAGTGATAAGTGCCTATATATATAAAAGAAGCTCATGTTTTAGCTCTCTTAAGAATACTTAAGTTTGTCCATACGGCTTTTAAAAGGGTCATGAAAGCCAACTAATCCAAAAATATTCTGATTGTCTAGATAAACTAACTAAAGAATCTTACGATGTTTATACACTTTAAGAGTATTCAAAAAGTTTGGGCAGGACAACGTCTGCCGGGCCTTCTAGTTTTATATTTGTTGTGTTCGGGATAAGATATATGCTCCCAATTTTAAGCAAAACGGATTTTTTATATGGTTTGAAAGGAATTGTTTTGTGCAGAAGGAATTAAAACGAATTTTAAAAATATTTTTAAAAAAAGTATGCATTTTATATAAAATAATTGGATAAAGATTAATACGAATCTTCAAAATGGGTTAAGAAAAGTGAAAATTATATACTAAACAATTTTTTAATTATTCTTGAATTAGGAATGAATCCGAAGCTTCAAAATAGGTTTATAAAACTAATAATTTTATACTAAACATTTTTTTAAAATTATCTTTTATATGCTTGGATTATATTTATGGCAACTTTAAGTTACATAAGCTTATTTGCAATTAAATTGCACAAAAGAGTGTTAAATTTGTACAAACTCTTTATCTCTTCTCCATAATATTTTGAGTATTGAGTTTATAAGAATGTATGTATAAATTTAATTTTATCATTTTGGCAATGCTCACTGGCAAAGACGTCATAAAAAGTGAAAATACTTATGAGATTAAAATTAAAATTTAACATAATTGCATGGAAATAAAAATTTGTTTTTCACCTTTTTTACTGCTGGCGCCATCTATCCTTCAATTATTAAAAAATATGCCAGCACTGTCTTTTATTAACTATGCTGCGTAAATTTTAAAGATTAAATCACCTTCGCTCTACTTTCAATTACGGCGTTCCTATTCTAAGAACTATGTTAGTTACCTTTTGTCATCAACAAATGTGCTAGTTCACGAAACCATAGAACGGAAATGAAACACCTATAAAACTGTTCTCTCATGCCCCATATACCATTTCTCTCGGTGCACCTTTGTCCTTTTTTATTTTTGCGGGTTTTTCATGATGTTAGCGGCGTGACGTGTCTGAAACTTTGTCTTTTCATCAGTTTAATAAAAAAAAAGGGAAAAGTTTGTTGTTCATTCATATAAAAGTTTTGCTTACTCGACAACCAAACACAAACAGCAATTGCGATGTCAGTGCAAGGAAGAGTTTGTCAGGACATGAGTCCTGGAGTCCTGCGCGGAGCGCGCATTAAAGTTTTGGGGTATATTCAAACCTAATTACAGCCTACTACAAAAGTTTGGTAGCCAGTATAATATTCAAACATTAAGTGGGTTTGTGCAGTACTTAGGTACTTGTTTGTTGTTTTACTTAAACGTTTTCGAAATTGGCAACTTTTAATTTCAAAAAACCGAAAGGGAGTAGCTAGCAAATATAAAATGTGGGCAATTTTTTTTAAGAACCGTGGGAAATCTATATGTCTCATGGGAGCAGCTCAGGAGCATTAGATATTCAGGTAGACAGGTAAACTAGATTTGGAGAGACTATAGATTTTATTTTGATACAACAATTGTTTTCGAAGACAAACGCATTAAGCATAATTTTTTTTTTTAATAAATAAATGTTTATTGTTATTTTTTTAATGGGCATTTCCAGAGAATTTCTCTTCGACCGAAAAGGTAAACTTGAATTAAAAATTGGTTTTAACTTGATTTTTGAAGAAAATATTGAAAATCTATATTTTTGACAGTTTAATCTAGTTCTTAGATTATCTTGCTTTTAGCAATCTTTTATTCTTTTATTTTTTTTTTAGCTAGTGAATTAAATTTGTTAGGTGATTTCTAAATCGACGATTTTTCATTTTAATAGATTTATGGTCACTTTTTGTTACCTTATCCAGATCCCATTTCTGACATGCGATTACTCAGAAAAAATCTTAGTTAAATTGCGACTTCGCTCTAGACAAAATTATTTCAGTCTAGAAATTATTGATGCCTAGTTTTTATACCCTGTACCGTATGGTACAAAGGGTATATTAAGCTTGTGCAAGCCGAAAACGTATGTAACATATAGAAGGAGTCGTCGGAGACACCCCAAAAGTTACCTAAAATATGATCAGGGGGACTAGAGAAGTTGATATACCAATGTCCGTCTGTCCATTTGAACGCCTAGATCTCAGAGATAGTAAGAGCTAGAGTTACCAAACTTTCACATTAGATCCCATATTATTCCATAGGAGGCAAGTTTATTTTATTTTTTTGATATCGGGGTTAAATTATATAGCTCCCATAGGAGTGTTTGAGACGATCTCGACAAAAAAAAAGTTTTAAATGGATAATTCGTTTGTTTATGAAGATATCGTAACCAAATTTGGTATTCGAAAGTTTTTTTTGGTTCCCAATCACTGTACCAAATTTGATCAATTGAATATATCATATAGCTCCCATTGGACCGATCGGCCAAAATAACTTTTTTAACGAAAAATTCGCTATATTTCGTTTTTTAATAAAGATATCGTAACCAGATTTGGCGTTTGGAAATTTTTTAGAGCACTTAAGCAATGTGCCAAATTTGAACAAAATCGGTTGACTATATCATGTAGCTCCCATAGGTCCGATCTTCCAAAAAATCGATTTTTTAACAAAATTTGTTGTGTTTCGTTTGTTTGTTAAGATATTGGGACCAAATTTGACATTCGTGAGCATATTATAGTTCCTAAGCACTGTACTAAATCTAATCCAAATCGTTTGACTAGATCATATAGCTCCCATAGGACCAATCGGTCCAAAAACACGTTTTTTATACAAAATTCGATGTGTTTTGTTTGTTTGTAAAGATATTTAAAATAAATTTGGCATTCAGATCTTTTTTAAGGTATTTAAGCACTGTGTCAAATTTTATTGAAATCGGTTGACTATATCATATAGCTCCCATAGGAACGATCGGTCAAAAAAAAATTTTTCCTTAAAAATTCTTCTGTTTTTGGTTTTTTGTGAAGAAATCGGACTTTATTGCAAGCTAGTGGTACAGGGTATCCTAAAGTCGTCCGCGCCCGACTTTACTTCCGCCATTTTTTTTTATTATTAAGACCACTTATTTTCATAAGCTTATTAAACATTCTAAAATTAGGAATTTATGACTATTTAAAATAGTTTTTGCAATAAGAATTTTACCCTAAATTATAGAAAAAGCTCATATTTAAAGTATGTATTTAGGATCTTCAGCTGTTCTCGAAAAAAATGTGTTTCCTTTTTTTTTAACTATAATATTAGCAAGTCTTGGTTTTTTTTTTGACAATTTTTACAAAATAAATTGTTGAACACATTTTTTTATTGAATTCTTATACTAAACTCAAAAATAAAATACATCGACAAAACTTTTTGTCTTTAGATTTTAAAGCTCTCAAAGTAATTTCCAGAACAGCCCTTGCGTGTTAATTGTGCTTAAAGAGATTTACCTGAAACTGACGTTTTGCTGTCAACATGTAATGTGGCCAAAAGAGATTTCTGTCCAATCCACCGATGACGTGGCTTTGCAACGGTAATGTGCAATTATTTGCTATAAATTGTCACTTTTTTTTCTACTCTAATGCACTTGGCCAAAAGACGCCCAAAAGTAGACAATAAAAAATATAATGCCAGCTCGTAAATTTCAGACGGGAATCCCTCAAAACGAAAAGCATTAAAGCGACATGGAAACGGCCAAAAAATAGCCAGAAAAGCAATGAAAGAATGTTGAATGAAATGAATGGCAATAGCATCCCTTAAATAACCAGTAGAACTTTTAATGATAGCGTTTCCCAGATTGAACCTTGCACATGATAAAAGGCCCCAAACACACATATAGAGCTCATGTGGGACTTGGCTTTGATAGCTGCAAGAAGAACTCTATGAGACGCCTGCATAGCGAATATGGACAGTCGTTAGTGGGTTGGGTGGTTGGGGGTGGTGGGTTTATTGGGTGCCGGCTAAGGGTAACGCCGTTTGTTGTTTAAGGGTTGTCGCCGCCTCTGTTGCCTGGCAACACTCTACAACACTATACACAATCTGCGGCATATAGTTTTTTTTTGTGCTTTTTTTTTTGAAAACAAGTTGGAGCTAACAAAAATTTCATTTCATTTTCATTTTGGCACATGCTGCAGGTAAGAGCAAAGAGAGAGAGAGTGAGCGAGCGCTAAGAGCGCATGCGTTTGCTCTTTATTTTGGAGGGTTGCTCTTTGTAGGGTTGCAGGCAGACGGCACTCTCGAGACGTTGTGGAGCAGCATCCAGTTGGAAAATGTACGCGCAATCAAACGCACCTTATAACGCGCGTGCAATTTTGTTCAAGTGCTAGGAAACTTTTTGGCCGTATCTCAGGCAGTGTTGACAAGTTAGAGGCATATATATACATAAGTATACAATATATATATATAAGTAAGCACGGTAGGCGGCGTGTGTCGTGTTTCGTGAGTCGTGCTATGCGTGCGTGTGTGTGCGTGTCTATAGTGTGAAAAAGTGGCATAAAAGCAAGCAAAACCTGTGCAAAGTATTTGGCAAATTAATCAATTTCTATATGTATAATTTTGTATATGTGTAAAAAACTAAGCCAAATGCGCTAAGCAAGTCAGCTGTTTGGTTAGAGCCCTGTGCACATATAAGCTGACTTTTAATAGCGCCGACATTTGGCTTTTATTAATTGCTCTTAGTTTGACCTTTAAGCCACACAAGCCACAATAACCAACAGCAACAAGCATATAAAGTTGGCTATAAAATAAAAAAAAAAAAACAACAACCTGGCAACTAAGCTAAGCCAAAGCACATTTAATTGTTAGCCGCTATTTAGACTCAACGGCAAAGGTGACAAAATGTATAGAGCCACAATTCAGTCAAGTGGCAGAAAAGGAGCAGCGATAAATAAAAGAAAAAATGCAAAAAAAAAAGAAGTCAAGCAGCAAGCAGAAAAAAAAGTAAAAAGGCAAAAATCAGAAAAAGGACTGGAAAGCGCACTATTGACATATATACGCGCATACTCACACATAAACACACACACACGCACACACAGACAAACAGCAAAAGAAACGCCGCATAATCAACAGCAAGACAAAACAGGAAATTCACTTATACGCTCACACTCTCTCACAAACAAACACTCATACGAAAACAAACACTCACACACACTCACACATACACACGCTCGCTTCAACGCATCTGAAGAAAATGCGCACTGTTGAGCTTTGCATTTTGACATTTCATTTTCAAAACATAGATTCCAATGCGAGCGCCAGTTTTGTTCAAGAGAGCAGCGAGCACAAGCTTCAACTCAGCTTCAATTGCCCAAACTCTCACTCTCGCTCACTCTCTGCGTTTTCTTAAGCTCGCTCTGTTTTTGCTATTTGCCTGCAGAGCGCATTTTGTTTAGGCTCTTTGCTTATTATTCAAAGTCCTTCTACTTCTGTCTCTTCTTTTGTTTTTTTTTTGTGTTGTTGTTTTTATGTTTTGTTGTTCTGTCAACGTCGGCGACAATGACACATATGAAAATGTAAACAAATGTCGCAGTAGCAATAAAAACAAAAGACAATTGTAATAATGGAATAGTTTATGCATGCAGAAGCAACTGGTTTGGGTCCTAATGTCTATTATATTCAAATTTGAACGCCCAACAGCTTTAGGCCATACAAAGAGCGTTTTGGGCGAGGGCAGTTTAAGGCAGAAATATTTTACGTATACGCATTTTTTTGACAGGCGTTTCATTTCAAAAAGTTTTGAATTAGTTTTAAAAACAGAAAATGATAATTGGAGAATTTACTTTAAATCAACGTTGAAATTGTACAACAGCTTTGATTAATATTTGCCCTTGATCGTTTAATCCTGTTACCTTTAAGATTTTAAGGGTTTATGTAAATGACGGCTCACAAATCATTTTAGACACTAAGGGTTGGATTTGTAAGAATATATTTATAATTTGTTTGTGGAAATAAAGGTTATCGATCTGGCGTATTTGTTTTTATAGTATAGTACATCAAGAAACCGTTTGCAAAATGTTGCGGATAATACATCTACTTAGAGTTTAGATGATTATAATAATGGGTGATTCATTAAAACCTTTTTTTTAATGATTTGGCAAATGCAAATTTCAAAGGAATAATGGGATCTTTATTTATGATTTCGAAAGGATATTTTATGGCATTTATTTTTTAAAAATAATCTCGTTCAAATGTTGGCCGCAACTGCGTTTTAAATGGTCCATCCTGAAGGTCTAATTTTCCATGACTCGTTCAAGCATTTCCACTGGTATTTTGCCAATAACACGAGTAATGTTGGCTTCCAAAGCCTCAATCGTTGCTGGTTTGTCTACATAAACTTTTGACTTTACGTAACCCCAAAGAAAAAAGTCGAGCGGTGTGATATCGCATGATCTTGGCGGCCAAGGTACGGTTCCCGTACGTGAAATTAATCGCTCACCAAATTGACCTCGCAATAGAGCCATTGTTTCATTGGCATTGTGGACCGGAGCGCCATCCTGTTGGAACCAAAGGTCGTCGAGATCACGGGCAACAATTTCAGGCAGCAAAAAGTCCGTTAACATGGTCCGATAGCGTGCGCCATTGATGATCATTTTTAAAAAATACGAACCAATGATTCCACCAGCCCACAGACCGCACCAAACCGTTGTTTTTCTTGGATGTAACGGCAGCTGGTGAACCTCTTCGGGTTGATCTGCTCCCCAAATACGGCAATTTTGCTTATTCACGAAGCCGTGGAGCCAAAAGTGGGACTCATCACTACACAAAATTTTGGTCGAAAACAACGGATCTTCGTCGATCTTACCAATAGCCCATTCACTAAAACGACGACGTGCAGGAAGGTCATTCGGCTTCAATTCATGCCTGAGTTGAATTTTGTATGCTTTCAAGCCGAGATCTAAATGTAAAATGCGCCAGATGGTTGAATACGACAGGCCAAGTTGTTGCGATCGGCGCCGAATCGATTCCTTGCGGTCATCGTGAACACTGTCAGCTACCTCCGCTATATTCTCTTCACTACGTGTTGGATGTGGTCGATTTGGTCGTGTATCATCAAACAATGAATACTGAGTTTCAAATTTGGTGATGGTGTTACGAATTGTGGGTTCGGTGGGTCGATTATGTTGACCATAAGTCGATCTCAGCGCACGAAAAACATTCTTTGCAGAACGCTGATTTTTCGTAGTACAATTATACAATTTGTAAACGTTGTTCGGGTGTAAGTCTTTGCATGATGATTTGCCAATGAATACAGAACAACTTTGCCTTTGACAGCTGTCACACGAAAATCCCTATTGAAAAAAAAAGGTCTTAATGAATCACCCTTTATGTTGTATTTGGGTGAGAGCTAGCTTATTTTTCTATCTATCGATAAACTTAAAGACTTCATAAAGCCAGATTAAGATAAAATAAATTTTTAATGGTAAGGCTAAATAGAAAACGAATCCAAAATAAGGAAATGTTTTAACATTTGAATACTTGAGGTGATAAATTAAATAAAATTAATAAAAAAAATGCCGTTCTCTTATAGTATGGTTCGAAGCTTTAATCCCTGGGATATAAGTACTTTTAATCGTCGTATGGGTTAATATTATCGGTTACGGTTCTATAGTTTCATTATGATTATAATATACCCTTAATTTCTAAATTTCTAATAAGTCTCTAAACCGATTTAGCGACTTTAGAGATATCCTTAATATTGATCCTTCAAGGAAGTCTAAAGACATCTATTAAATACACTGAGAAAAAAAATCAAGTATTCCGTACATAAAACGCCACATTCCGAACTTGGTATCGGCCCAAGTATCTAAAAAAAAATGTTTTGGGAGCCTCTGAGGCCATGTACTTAAGCAAAAGTTACTCCACCAACTCATTTATATGTTGGTCTTTTCTAGAGTTCACTTAAAAAGTAAACATAAGCCATTTTCTTTTTCGTTTCTTAAATGCAAAATCAAAATTGCTTTGTCACTAGGTATGTGCATTTTTGTTTTTCGGGATCCTAATTCATTATAGCTTTTTTTGGAGTTTGTATTGATGTACAAATACATACGATTACAGCAAAATGTATCCTTAACATGTTCTACTCATTTTCGTAGTAAAATGGCTCGCTAAGAACGAAAACTTTCTCATGGAACATGTTATTAATGTGTTACGGGTGTTCTCATGAACGGGTTGAAGAATTTCAAATATGATTTTTGTGTGTGTTAGAAGTTGTCAATACGGAAGTTTTAAGCCGAAAATAATATGGTAGTAAATTGTTCAACACCGGGTTTTGGACATTAAGTGCAGACAGAAGCGTAGTCGCAAAGGGTTTGAAATGTAGTTTCTGTGGGACATGAATTTATTAGAGATGCGAGCTTTTTAGAGACTCATGAAAGTCAACTAATCCAAAAATCTTATGATTGTCTAGACAAGCTAACTAGAGAATCTTACGATGTTTATACACTTTAAGATTATTCAAAAAGTTTGGGCAGGACGGCGTCTGCCGGGCTCACTAGTCTGAGATAAATTCTGGAAATAACAGGCATTTTTTAACAGAATTACTCTTATGCGTATACATAATTAACAGCTTTTAAAGTACATAAGCTGTTAGTGTAAAGAAAAAATGTTATATTTCATTTATGCTTACAATTCTCAACTCGTTAAAGCAGTAAATGCATTTAGACTTAATCGTCGTTAATAATTTTTATTTTTTAGTACAATATATAACTTGTTTGTTTTATTTAACTTTAATATCTTGATCAATTGGGATATGAATGTTCTGAGTTAGGTTTTCTCGCTTCGTATGTTTTAGTCGAATTGTAAGCAATATCTATCAAGGTCTCCGTTTTATTATTTTAAATTATCTACAAAGGGTCGCTCTATTTCTTCTACTATAAAAAGTTTTTTTTAGCAATCGCTCTCTTAAATTTCAAAGCACTGAAACAAATCTGAATCAAATTGGCTTACTATATTATATATATTTTGAGCGCATAACTCGTTGGATTTTAATTTTTTTTTATAAATAAATTATTAGCAAATTTGGCAGTTGGTAGTTGTTGAAAATTTTAAAGCACTGTATTTAATTTAAATAAAAGTGTTTTACTATAACTTAAAATCAAAAGGAGAGATATAGACTTTTTTCAAAGGATTAATTTGATTGTTTAAAAAAATGGTTAATTCGAATTAAGCAATCAATGGTTTTTCGGACCACATATCTCCATTAGACAGTCAATAGCGCTTTTGGATTAAACTCATATCCAAAATTTTTCTTCTAAATTTATTTCAATAATAAAGAGGTTATATAGGTATTCCATCCCAGGTATTCGTCCCTATTCTGTTCGGACAGTTATGATAGAGATCCCCATGCCCCTCCAAAGGTTTACTCAGGGAATTACAATTACGTTTTCTTATGAGGACATCTAAAAAACAGCTGTGTCTGACTTAAACGTTTACCATATTTTATTGTAGCCCTAGAAACAGTTTTATTCAGGCCTGTTCTAGATTCGAGTGATTCGATTTGAAAAGTCATAACGAGTGCACTGGTATTCTAGATTTCAGAGCTCGTAAAAAACTGTCAACCAATTTTTACAGTGAGGTTAGGTCAAGACCAAAACCGAGCAAATAATACACAAAGTGTTGCTCACTGAGCCGAACACTTTTTTCGATTCGCTTTTCGGTTCTGGTCTGTGTTTTCGGCTGAGCAAAACAAACGTGTCTGTCTTTCAATAACACTTTTGTCGCGACACTTTGAGCGAGCGCTCACTGAGAAACTCTCAGCAAAAGACCGCGTTGCAAAAAGTGTCGTACAAAAGTGTTGGTCTGCAGCTGCAACACTATTAGAACAACAAGAATCGAACCAATCACCATCAACTTTGTGTTTGTTGCTTAGCAACGTCAACCAAAGTCAGCGTCGCGCATGTGTCCCGCACAAGCACACATGCAAACACACAAGACACTTATTCTGAAAGTCTCGCGAAAAAGTGTCATAGAAAAACCAAACCAAAGAGGAACAGAAAAAAAGTGTTTTGGTCTGAGCGCAACACTTTTGAGCAAAAATACAATTCAAAGTGTTATGTCAATTGCTTTTCACAAAGTGTTCTTAAGAGAGTGGTTTTTTTCGGACACTCTGAAAGTGTTAACAGTTTTTTACGAGCTCTGCTAGATTTCGAATGACTTTGAATCGTTTTTATTTCTAATGCTTTGAATAACCATAGAACAGCCAGCTATCGATAGGTTCACTTGTACAGTTACCAGAAGTTTTCGAACATCCACTTTACTAATGCGAGCCAAACTTTTCAAAACGGGTCGACTCTTGTCGGAATCCAAATCTTGAATCTCTTTCATTTCGATTCCGACAGTTTTTGTCGAAATCGAAATCTAGAACAAGCCTGATTACACCGGCACACAAAAAAAATTTTTTGTTCTGTACACCGGACGCCACCTACCTACGGGCATGTTTTTCGACCCGCTGAATCCGAATTTTGAGTTAGTTTTGGCCGGTCACCCCCCAATTTCGAGTAAATTGCAAAAAATCCTAAAAAATAGCGAAAATTTGATGTTTTCGTTACAAAAAAAATTTGTGGATATAGGAAACGCATAATTTTTATGTATTCTGATCCGTTTAATACTAATTTCATATGTACTTAGACAATAAGCCGTTTTATATTCAAGAAAATTGTAAAAAAACCCACAAAAATTGCAAAAATTGCAATAAATCGGGATTATCTTGATAAAAAAAAATTTGCAGGCTCGGATCGAAAGAGATTTTCATGTAATTTGATCTGCTTAATTCGAATCTACAATAAACTCGGCCCATCTTCCCTCAAACACTCAAAAAATTGCATAAAACCGATAAAATAGTAAAAAATTACAGTTGAAAAAAGTGAAAAAACGACAATTTTATTAGCAAAAGCGTTGCCTACTTAGGGGCGCCACTAAAAATGATCATTTTTTTTCACTTTTTTTTGCAATTTACTCGAAATTGGGGGGTGACCGGCCAAAACTAACTCAAAATTCGGATTCAGCGGGTCGAAAAACATGCCCGTAGGTAGGTGGCGTCCGGTGTACAGAACAAAAATTTTTTTTTGTGTGCCGGTGTTATCTTGTTGGTGCTTATTCAGCTTTTTTAGACTGTTCCTAGATACTTGTTGTCTAAAGCTTGACAAAAACTCATTTTTTGGGCATTACCAAATACTCGTTTAAAGTTGTCAAGGATACTCAAGCTAGTTTCTTCGTCCATTCAATCAACTCAGCTTACATCCAAACCTTACAATGGGTGGTGCAAAGTTTTCAAAAATTTTAAAGCCTTCCTAGATAAATGATGGTAAAATTCAAAAAGTTGTCAAACAGTCCTTTAATAATCCTGTAGTCTACTAATTAATTGACTAAACTATCAAACTACCCTCGTTTACATAACAAATCATCAAGTCCCACACTTATAAACGGCACACGCATACTAACGCATTATGAGAATGTTTTTCGTTTGACTTTGACATTAATAGAAACGTGTTAATAAAAAGAAATAAAATGAAAAGGACTGGAATGAAATGAGGTTTTTTTTGTTGTTGTTTTTGTTGCCATGCACGCAACGAAAAGGAATTTTAACCTGAAATTATTGTTTATGGTACAGTCAAACTTCGTGAATGCGAAATTTACGTGAAAATAAACTTTCTAATTAGGATTGTTCTTAACTTTTGATTATGACCGTTAAAGTTTTGAGAAAAATATATGTAATGTCCGAAAGACCTTGCTTGAAGTTTTTGAGGTTAACTTTGTAGTATTTGGTTGTAATTTATGTCAACAAACACACACAAAATACTAATTCATTGGTACTTATTGTTCAGGTTGTGTAGTCTATATAGCATGCTGTAAAAAGATATCTTGGAGAATTTGAAGGCCTTCATATAAAACCGTCTTTACAATTTCAAGTTTTTATGTTATATTATAGACCTTTAAGGTCTTCGAATTCTCCTCGGTATCTTTATACAGTATGACAATTTTAGCTTGTCTATGGAACCGATGTCCAAATACCGACAAAATTTAAAAGATTTTTAAGGTTTAATAATCTGGTTTAATTGTCTCCCTTCCTAAGGCTCATTATTTCGGGTAGTTGGTTAGTCACAAATATTTTCTAAATAAACTAGATAACATTTTTGTATCGCCTGTGTGGTACAATCCCCTGAGAGAAGAGAAACAGTAATTGGTTGTCAACACAGTAGGCAAATGGCTTATGGTTGATTTTGTCCAAAATTAAATCTATCTATCACATAATAGAATTGTTCCAATAAAAACTTTTCAATCAAAATGTAGGACAACTTTGCTCACATTTATATGTATCGTTGTTAGGGTTGCTTATGTCGTTACTCGGGTATTTTTGCCTTCATGCAGTTATGCCCAACAAAGTGAACACCAAAATGAATTCTCTATTTATACCCTGTACTGTATGGTACAAAGGGTATATTAAGTTTGTGCAAGCCGAAAATGAATGTAACATATAGAAGGAGTCGTCAGAGACACCCCAAAGTTACCAAAAATATGATCAGGGTGAATAGAGAAGTCGATATACCCATTTCCGTCTGTCCGTTTGAACGCCTAGATCTCGGAGATGGTAAGAGCTATAGTAACCAAACTTTCACATTAAATCCCATATTATTCGATAGGAGAGAAGTTTATTTTATTTTTTTGATATCGGGGATAAATTATATAGCTCCCATCTGGATGTTTTAGACGACCTCGAAAAAAATAAAAGTTTTAGATGAATAATTCGTTTGTTCGTAAAGATATTGGGACCAAATTTGGTATTCATTTTTTATAGTTCCCAAGCAATGTACCAAATTTAATTAAAATCGGTTGACTATATCATATAGTTCCCAAAGGACCGATCGGCCAAAATAACTTTTATGATACAAAATTCGCTATATTTAATTTTTTAATAAAGATATCGTAACCAGATTTGGCCTTCAGATTTTTTTTATAGTACCCAAGCATTGTACTAAATTTGAAAAAATCGGTTGACTATATAATATAGCTCCCATAGGGCCGATCTTCCAAAAAATCGATTTTTGAACAAAATTTGTCGTGCTTCATTTGAAGATATTCAAATTAAATTTGGCACTTGTAAGTTTTTTATAGGTCTTAAGCATTGCCCTAAATTTTAATAAAATCGGTAGACTGTATCGTATAGCTCCCATAGGACGAATCGGTCCAAAAAAAAGTTTTTATACAGAATTCGTTGTTTTTCGGTTGTTTGTAAAGATATTTAAACTAAATTCGTCATGCAGATCTTTTTTAAGTTATTTAAGCACTGTGTCAAATTTGATCGAAATCGGTTGACTATATCACATTGCTCCCATAGGAACGAACGGCCAAAAAAAATTGTTTGCTTAAAAATTTTTCTGTTTTTGGTTTTTATGAAGGAACCGGGTTTTATTGCAAGCTAGTGGTACAGGGTATCCCAAAGTCGTCCGCGCCCTACTTTACATACGTCATTTTTTTCTTTTTAGTTTGCTTTAAAATAATAATAATAAAAAGCAACACTATTATATATAAAAAAGCTCGTTTACGAAACCAAAGTCTGAATACAAAAACAAATTAGTAAATTTGGAAACCTTTTTAAGTAAATTCTACATCGATTATTGAATAAATACTTCTTTATTGAAGGAATTTTGTTTAACTAAAAGGTGCACCGATAGCTTGCTTAGTTTATTCACAATGAGAAAACCAAATCAACTTCTTCAGTAGTAATTTAGGAACCTCTAAAAATGAACATAATCCCTCTTAGATACAAGCAAAAAGGCACTGTAGTTAAATAATAAATAAAAGAGAACTTCTTAGCAAGTCTTAAATATTTAAAAGGTTTTTGAAACAGCTCATCACACAATAAGTTAAAGCTGTTAAAGTGAATTTCCTTAAAGAATTTGTGTACGAAAAAGTTTAATAAAGATTAATTTGATAAGAAAGTAATTAATAAACAAGTTCTGTTTATAAAAGTTTCTTATGAAAAAGTTTCACTGTACCTAAACGCTACTACTCCCAAATTAAGTATACGTAGTAGACGTATTTCAAACAAAAATCAAAGCATACTTTTGAGGGTCATGCAAAGCAGCAATTACAAGAAAGATCCAACAGATTAAAGTAAATACGCAATACTTCGTCAATTTTGAAACTAGACGGGGTTCCGAAATTTGTGAGCAGAAAAATAATATAGTTAATATGGAGAATTACTCATTCAATATTCATTCGACAAAAATATGTATATAGAGGTATCAAAAAGGCAATGAACTTTTCAGAACAAAATCTAAACAGACACCCAATAAGAGCTTTAAATTGTTTACGAAACCAAATGCCAACTTTAATTTGCTGGCATATGTTTTGAGGCATGAAAAAACATTTTTTTTTCGATTTTTAGTATAAAATGCAAGGTCCGAAATCGCATCCTTGGACCTTAACCGCAAATAATTGTAGATGATGCTCAATGCAGACTTCAACATCAAGAGCTGCTCGAAAGCAGACATAGACACACACCCACACACACAAGCACACAATCACACACATATACTCATAGATACAAATACATTTAAACACAGACGCCGGTACACAGACACACACACACACACTTACACACACACAGATACACCCAAAGCTATACCAACAAAGAAGCAGCACACTTTTTGGGGGTTGCTTTTTTTTTTTTGGTGTGTTAGCATTTTTGGCATGGAAACACGTTGAAAGCGCTTTTCACTAATTCAATGCGACATTGAAATTGCGAGAAAATCCAAAACTGCGTTGCCGGCTGCAGACATCCAAATAGCCGACTGACTAGCCGGGTCTTATATAAGTACCGTATACTACCCAAAACAGACGTCGCGCCAGCCGGAAGCACACAACGCACTGACGGCAGGGGTTCGACAGGGCGGCCATGTTAACAGGGCTGGGCTGGGCATCATTTGGCGCATAGCCGGAGAAAAGAAACAAAAAAAAACACAAGTAGAAAAATAAACTTGAGGGCCCTAAGAGTTGGGAAATGCCTCAGACAGCCAGCGAGTTAAAAAGAAAGTCAAATAAAATGGTGAAAATATTTTGGGGATGACTGCATAAATTATGAGCTCCAGATTATCAGTTGGGTGAATATGACGTTGATGTTGAGTTTTTTGGCTTTAGTTTTGACTTTTTTTTTGTTTAGATTTTGTTTTTGTTAGAAAACAGGCAAAGTTTTTTGTGGCTTTGGCTTAACAAATTGTCAGCTGACTGCGGTGTAAATGTTCGAGGGCAGGTTGAGAAGTAATTGGTCGAACTAAGAAATTTTATTGTTTACATTTGTCGGGCAGAAATGCAGAAGTGTCCAACAATAAGCTACACTACAATATGTTGCATTTTTACACTAGTCAAACTTTTAATTAGGAAAAGTAGGACACTTTTGCTCTAAATGGTGTTTGGGGGAACTTCATTATCGACCAGTATGTACATTTTTTAATTTATTATTTAATTCGAAAGTTTTAATATTTTTTTATTTTGCTGTTTCTACAAAACTGTTTGGAAACAAGCTCCAAGAGTGTGTTTTATTTTAATTATTGAAGTGAAATTTTTTGTTATTTTGGGTTGATGATCATCAGATAATCGCTATACTGACAGAACTGTACATTATTTTGTATTTCTCTTAATAAGAACAATATGAAAATTGTAATTGTTATTGTTATTACTCATGTTGCTAGTCTGGCACTTCTGCATCGATGTATGACTTGCTCATTTCGTCTTCAGGCACTTCTGCATTTCTGCCCTTCAAAGTGGACACCCAAAAATGTCTAAAATGCGCTCATTTTTTTTTTAGTTTTTATGTAGAAATATGCTTCAAACCAAATAAAGATGGGTAGTTTCTGTATTTATTTTTCTCACCAGAGACAGAGTAAAGTCTGTCCAGACTTCCATCTTACAGAATTTCTAGTCAAATTACTTCATTCTCCGTTCTTTAATTTTTGTGAGTTCACTTCTTATATTAAAATATGCCTCAAACCAAACAGAGATGGGTAGTTTCTCTATTTTTTTTTCCTAACCAGAGTGAGAGTAGAGTCTGCCCAGACTCCCATCATACAAAACTTCTAGTCAAATTGCTTCATCCTCCGTTTAATCTATCTATGGGATAGACTTTGTCAAGATCCTTCATTAATCTGCGCTGATGACGGGGAGAACCATATGTATGTTAATTTAGTTAGTACCTAGTTTTTTCTATCCGTCATCCGTTTTCAGTTCATGAGTACAAAAACGAATTGAGAGATGTTGGGTCTTTGTACCGCCAATATCCGACAATAGACATTTGACTTGCAATAAAACAAATTAAGGTCAGCCTATTCCGTCCATGAGAAGTTACCAACTCAGCAATAGTTGACAAAATGCACAAAATGGCTTCTCACGGGAAAATGTTGCACCAATATTTCTATAAGGAAGAGGAGGGAGAAGTAAAAAATTCTATCAGCAGATATAGATGGCAATAAAGGTGGCTTTTAAGACTTTTTTATTTATAACACCCTAGGAAAAATAAAGTTTATTTCATTCTAAGGAATCAACCGAAGAAAGAAAGGTTGCTCTTTCTGATAAACAAGACTGGATTTGTTTTATGATCATGAACATAAGGCAAAACGAAACCCCAAAAATATTCCTTAAAGATTTTGGAGGGACCACTACACGAGGTCTAATTTGGTTAATATTAAGAAAGTTGACCGAAATTTGAATGAATTTTTGTTTTCCACCAAGGTGTCAATATTTTTGTCGCCATTGTGACGTACGATGCTTTGAACTGATTATCGAGTATTTTATTCACTGAGACGTTTATATTTATTTAACCTAAAAAAAATGGATATTTGAAAAAGGTATTCAATAAATCTGTCAAACGATAATAGGATCTCATCATTAACTAAATAGAAACATAAAAAATCATCCAAAAATAAAAGAACTCTTTAGTACTTATAAAGCACTATTAGAAGATTCTCAGCATTTGCAAATAAACAACAAATTTAAAATTGCGACTTAGTTTAATGTATCAATTTACAACAAAAAATTGCTAAAATAAAACATTAACTCTTAAACAATATTAAAAATTTTGTTTTGAGAAAAAATTATTAAGGACCAAAAATTCGAATGGCTCGCAACAAAACAGAATCAAATCTTCTTAAAATTATTAAGTTCTTGAATAAACTAATTTTTAAATTAAGATCTTCAGCACAATAAAATCCCCAATTTTAAAATCCTATAAATGTTTTCAATTAAGATCAAAAGTTCTCCAAAGATGAACAAGTCTTATCAACTTAAGACTTAAAGTTGATTTTCGATTTTCTTATATGATACAATATTAAATAATGGTATTATCTACTTTAAAGATTAGTTAAATGCGGAAAATAAGATTTGGTTCAAGATTTTCGACTTTACTTTTATCTTAAATTTGTTCTCTGCAAAAAAAAAAGAATTGAAAATTCTTGAAATTGATAAATTCTTGAATTAACAAACTTTAAAATAAGATCTTCAGCAGAATAAAATCCCCCATTTTAAAAACCTACACATGTTTTAAATTAGGATAAAAAATTCTCAAAACATGAACAAGCATTATCAACTTAAGATTAAAATGTTATTTACATTTTTCTGATATGTTCCCATATAAGACAATGGTATTATCCACATTAAAGATTAGTTAAATGCCAAAAATGCGATTTTTTTTTGAATTTCTTTTTTTAAGATTGAATGAATACTAATATGAAAACGATTTGCACTTAAAATAAACCCCGAAAATTAAATGAAAGTAGCAAAATTATACAATTAAACATGATTTAAAAAGGGTTATATTTTCTAAAGAGTTTCACCTTTTTTACTAGGCCAATAACTTTTTAGACTGCCCTCGTTTATGTCTGCTTGTTGCTGTGTATTGGTAGGAGAACGGTGTTGTTGTTAGTTGACCATTTTGAATGCATAAAACATGATGCACACGTACACCAGTACAACAAGTACATGAACACCCATTATTGTGTATAGGTGTGTGTGTGTGTGTGTGTGCGAAAGGGTTCAAAGGGTAATCGACACTGATTCCGGCAAATAACAAAACGTGATTTTAGTTTCAATCGCAGCAATTATTTAACACGTGCACGTGCCTGCCAATTTAAGACTTAAAATAAAATAAAAAAAGAAAAGAAAATAAAATATAAATATAAATAAAATAAAAGTGAAAGAATAACACATTGGCGCTGTATAAACAAAAGGTATCGTCTCGTCCGACAACGCGGCGTTTAAGCAACGCTAGTAACCGTACGTATTGGCCGGAAGACAAAGAGAAATCGGCCCCGTTAAGATTTCGGTCGTTGGCGGTGGTCAAAAAGGTTCGAAAATTTGGCGTCGCGAGCGCATCGAGATGACAAATGATCCGGATCTAGATGATTGTGCATTTCTATCAGGTAATAAATGGGAATATATATGTCAATAGGGAATTTTATATAGTAAATGTACTTGATCGATTTGGATAATATTATATGGAGATATGAGATTTCTGCTAGCAAATGCAGTTTCCGTTTTTTTAGTCTAACATATGGAAATTTCTTTATATCTCGATTTATAAGTCTGATTATATTGCTCCAAAAATAGTCATTTAGGACTCGAAAAAATAAAAACGATGTAGATATTCCAATAGAGTTTTACATAAATCGTCATACAAGAAGTTGCAGCCCCATTCGATGGAAAATAATTTAGTCTTTATATTAGGGGTATGCCTTTGGCATGACCTTAAACTCTATGAATGTAACAGCTGGCCATTAATCTCTATATTAAATACAATATCATTTAAGACGATAGGATATGACCACTAGCCTACTTAAAAGGGAAAAAGATGTTAAATACCGACTTTTAGTGTGAGCTAAAACCCTTATTTTTATATGCCAATAAAAAGCTAGCTCTGAGTCGATCTAACAAAAAAACATTATTCATTGACCTGAAAATTTCTTTACTTGAAAGTGGAACTATTCAAATGAATTCCTAAATGCTAACCTAAATCATAAAGCCTTGGTAACTCCTTCAACAGGTGAAATCTAAAAATGATTAATAAGGTTTGCTTTCCATAATCTTTTTCCCTATTTGAGAACTGGCCGATTACTCTATTTTATTTATGAGGTGTACAACTTTGCATCCACAGTTTTTTCCCAATTTTTGAGACTTTATTGTAAAATAGTAGAAACATATGTTATTTATTTATTTACTGCCCGTCTTTAGCAACTACTTTTTCCCATCTTTCTAGTAGTAATAGGGTACCATCATCGAAAAAACTGCGAATCTTTTGAGCCACGAATTGTTTTAATCTTTGACTTTATAAGAGTGGAATTTCATTTGGTTCGCTAGACTGTCTCTAAAGGATCGAATCTCATGCTTATCGGAACTTTTCAATAATAGAGTGAAATTCGGGCTAATTCGCAGAATTAAATGTGCAAAAGATTGTAAAATATTTATATTTTTGCAATTTTTATATGTATAACATATTTTAATATAAGAAAATAGAAACTTTCTGTAAAATTTTTTTGACCATTTCTGAAGTGATTACTTAACGATGACAAATTTATTTCCATGGTAACAAATTCAATGAGTGCATTCTCTAATTAGCTATAACAGTGGCTAAAAACATACATTATAACAACACAGCAATTTTAACTTTAGATTTGGAAATACAGAACTTTCCCTATATTAATTTTTCTTCGATAATAAACCTATCAATCTGCCAGTTCTGAGATGGCAGTCAAACTTTTAATTACCATTTTCATAAGATTATTTTTTATTTATATTCTGAGAAAAGTGTTTTTTCAATTCTGAAACAAGCTTTGTGAAAAGATGGTACTAAATATTTTAAGGTCAGTACGCGGCACCGAAAAAAATGACTAGAATAAAAAGCTTCATTAAAAACGCCTCCAAATTTTACCAGTGGTACCAATTTTTTTGGGAGCAATTTATGCTAGGTGGCGCCAGTAATAACAACAGCCAATTTATTTAAGCGCTTAAAAACAAAAATTAAATGTGCAGAAAGCTATTTTCATGGCAAAATATATAAAAGTTCCAAAAATCCATGTGAAACACTTATGGTAGCCCGTTTATTATTTATTGTCAACCAACTAAACCACTTCTATTGGTGCCGTTTCAGTTAAAAAAATGTCTTAAGCCCAATTTCGATCAATTTCACATTTTGTAACTAGAATGAAAAGATTTTGCAGATTTTGTTTGAGCCACGTGTCTACGTGTTGCTATCGTGTCTACTTAAGACAAAACAGCTGTTGTTACTACTGGCGCCATCTATCGTAAATCGTACCAAAACTGTGCAGCGCTGTACAGCTATTTTGTGGCCGTCAGTGGCGTAAGTGGTAGCGTGCTCGCCTCTAAAACCGAAGGTCGGTGGTTCGATTCCCCGCAGTAGCACTGGTGCATTTGCCTAGCACTGGCATCGCTAGCTCGAAGACGCTATTTGCCATGAAAGTCTCTATTAATTAAAGATACCAAATAAAAGTCAATTTAAAATTACATTTTGTTCAGCCCACTAGGACCCCGACGATGACCTATATGTCTCCACGATATTACATTTTTATATACTCTATCGAAAAACGTCTTCACTTAACTTACCTACAAACGTGTAAATTTAATTTTCTGGCCTCAAGCTACCGCAAATGAAATCGGGAACAGGCCTAAAAGACTTGGTTCCTCTCGTAGTCAGTTCGTACTTATACCAACAACCGCTTAAAAAGAACCAATTCAGCTCGACAATGCAAACAATCAGCGCACAAATATTAAATTTGATATTCCATCATTGTTTTATTTTTTCCTCTTTTCAATCCATTTTAATTACATTTTCCAGGTGGAGAATCAAGCGGGGGCCGCCAGACAAGAACCGGAGTCGCTGTCTGCTCCCAGCGTCGTGCTCTCCTCGTTGCCGGCATCGTCCTCGGCTCCCTGCTGCTGACGGCGCTTATCATTGCCTATGCCGGACCGCAAAATGGTAGGTTGACTTTTACTATGTACATATTTGCATTTCGGTTTGCAGTTCAAAATCTCCTTTTTTTAACGTTTTATTTTTTTAATTTTGTCAATAGGCAAAACAAAAACAAATGCTATCTCTTCTATTTAATTTTTTGTCAAAGTGGTTAGAGTGGCCAGGCGCTTTTTTTTTTGGTCTCACTTGCTTTGAGTTTAATAAACTGATGCAGTTGGAGCTAGAGATGGACACGTGAGAGCACTTTATGGTTGGAATTCTTAAACTCGGGCTTAGGCGATTCTCGGAATATTTAAAAGGGCATAATTATTAGAAAAAAATATATATACATCAGATTTTCTTAAAAATAATTTACTGTCTCATACAAAGTTTGTAGAATTGTTTACTCTGTTCTGCTAATTACGAAGTAACATGGATATATGTATTTATCCAGTTAATGCAAAAAATTAATAATTGAAAATTCATGAAAAGGTCAAGAAAATTGTTCATGATTTAGAAAGTTTTTGGCATTTTCGATTAGACTTTTAAAGCTTCTTCTTATTTCAAGCAAAGTGTTCAAGAAAAAATTTTTCAAAAATTGCGCACATTTGAATTTGTTGTGATTCTTAAAAGCTTTATTTCAATTAATTTGTTCAAGCAGTGAAATCAGAATTTTAATTTCAGAATAAATATAATATGTGATTAAAAAAATTTAAATAAGAATTGTTTATATGAAAGAAACTCATCTGAAAGCTTTTTGTTATTATTTAAAAGTATAGAGCTCAGTACAATAATATTGCACCATAACAGCACATGGAAGGTAGATTAAAAAACGGCTAAACCCCATAAGGTTTTAAGAGGATTTCAATTGAAAGCAGTCTTACTGACTCATCGTCTTAGCTCAGTCTAATTTCGACTGTAGTTAGGCAAAAAGGTTTTAAAATCAAAATATTTTTGTGTCAGTGCAGCTTTTTAAAACCATGATCCAAAAACCACAAAACTTCAAAATTTTTGATAACCTTGTCAGTCCGTTTTCGTAAAAATCTTTAAGGACTAGTTTTTAAAAGAATATTAGCCGGGTAATAAATTTAGTTTTGAGCTTAATAAGATAAAAATTGATTTTAAGTACCTACATAATTGACAACTGATTTTACAATACGTTTAGTATTTTTTAAATACCAAATTCTTCCCCAAACCAGAACAAAAAAATTAAAAATTTACAGCAGCTCTTCATACGGCTGTACAGTCCATAAATAATATTTCGCTTTACGATTACAAATTGCTATTAAAGATTCTTCGAGCTTTTAGTCTTTAGTATTTTAATCCTGTACCTAAAAGGCGTTTATTTAGTAAATGCCATTTTTAAAGGGAGCATTAAATAGCCTAAAAAGTAATCACCTTTGATAGCTTCAAATAACTTTTGATATCCTTTACCCAGAGATAAGCGTACCCAGGCCCGGCAGCTGCCTAGGGCGGCAAGTATTGGGGGGCGCAAAATTTTGTCGGAAACTTTAAAAACGTGTTTTATTCCTGGAAATTGAATTTCCAGCCTATTTCGTTCACACGCGCACCAACATTAGAAGTAAAAATGCCCAAATCGATAGAAAAAATCGATATGTATAAATCTCGATATTGTTCTCATATCGAGTATTTGATAAGTTTACACATCGAATGCATGAACGATTTGCAGTGTACAGCTTGTGTGAAAAATGGGTACTGCGCGTAAAAAAACAAGGAAACTAAGATCCGATGAATCTAGAGAAGTTGTACTTATTGGTCGGGAAAACTTTAGAACAAATACCTTAAATTTCATTTTAGAAGAATTTCATCGGAATTAAAAAAAGACAGGTAGATCACGAAGTTCTTTGTGAAAAATTTTCAGCCATCACAGTCATCAATTTCGCAACTGCCTAGGGGCGCCAAATATGTAAATCCGGGCCTGAGCGTACCATTAAAAAAAATCAGCTAGAAGATCTAAAGATGTAGATGTTGATGATAAGGGCTGTAAATATAAAAGTTTTATCAGAATGTCATCTTCTACTCGAGTTCTTTTATTAAGGCAGAGAATTATACGACTTTCATCCTCATTATATTTTCAATGTACAATTTAAGTGACATTAGGAAAGTTTTGAAATGCTTAACATTTCTTTAAAAACCGAAGATATTGAAAGTAATATGTACATATCTAAAAAAGAGCAAGAATTTAATTTTTTTAGCTGGAAGCTCCACGTAAAAACTATATAAATAATTGAAATTCTTTTTAAAAGCTTAAAAATGTCAAACTTATAAAAAAGACGAAGTATGAGACTCTTTTAGTTAGAAGCATAAGAACAATAACTTGTAAATATTTCGAAAATCTTTTTTAAAATCTGAAAATTTTAAAAAAATTTTTCAAAAAATATATATTCTTTTAAAAAAGATTAATTTTTTGGGAAAACACACACCTGACACCCGCAATTGTTTTGAATAACTTTGAAGATGAGACATGGGATTATAAAGGGTGATTTTTTAAGAGATATAGTATATCATAATCAAAAAAATCCAAAAAATTTATGAAATTTCTATTGGAATCGATAGAACGATTAATGTTTGAAGATGATTTCATGCAAATGTTGGCCGCGGCTCCGCTTTAAATGGCCCATGCGCAAGGTCCAATTTTGGCACACTCTCTCCAACATATCGACCGGTAATTCACGAATAAATGCCCTAATATTATTTTCCAGTGCATCAATCGTTGTTGGTTGATCCCTGTAGAATGAGCCTTAACATGTCCCCACAAGAAATAATCCAAAGGCGTTAAATCACACGATATAGCCGGCCACTTGACGGGTCCCAAACGTGAGATAAACTGTTCACCGAAGGCGGCTCTTAATTGTGGCACCTTCTTATTGAATCCACATGTCAGGCATGTCCAATTCTTCCATTTTGGGCAAAAAACCGTCGTCAATCCTCAGACGATAGCGCTCGCCATTCACAGTAATGTTCCGGGCATTGTCGTCTTTGAAGAAGTACGGCCCGATGATGCCACCTGCCCATAATCCACACCAAACAGTGACTTTTTCTAGATGCATTTGTAGCTCTTGCAATGCTTCTGGCTGGTCTTCACTCCGGATGCTTGTTGATGTATCCATTCAACCAAAAATGAGCCTCGTCGCTGAACACAGTTTTTCGATAAAAATGTGGATCTTCCTCCAACTTTGCCAGCGCCCATTCACCAAATGTTAGACGTTGTGAGAGGTCGTGTGGCTTCAATTCTTGCACCAGCTGTATTTTATAAGGTTTTAAACACAAATCCTTTCGTAAAATTTTCCACGTAGTGGAGTAACAGAGGCCCAATTGCTGGCGGATACAGCCCCAATATTTTTTTTTTCTTCGCCCTCACTCTACGTATGCGGTTTGCTGGTTTAATGTCCAATAATGTAAGCTGGGTTCAAAATTTAGTCACAAGCTTCTGAATAGGTCCCTCAGTAGGCCAAACTGCCCATAAATTCGAAGAAGTGCGCGATGCGTAACCGAGCATGAATTTTGATAGTAAAATTCAATAATTTGCAAGCGTTGTTCGTTCGTAATTCATGGTTAAATTATAGACCAAACTGAACAAGATTGACCATGACACAAGACACGATTCACGCGTGATCTGTCAATAACAGTGTTGCCAAAAAGTACCAGCAAAAAAATCACCCTTTATAATCATTTCAATGATCCTTGGGATTCAGACTCAAAGATTCAATTAAAAAAGGTGTTGTGCAGGACTTAGCAACTTTTGATACGTAGGTCAACGTATGTGCATTATTTTTGTCCCACTTTGGTTCCGTAATCAAAGTATAATATACAATATAATACACAACAATACCATATACAAAAATAAATGAAATATCTCTTAAAAGGAAGAGAATATCTTTGAACCAAAAATTCTTTTAAAAGCCACGCTTTGGCTCATTTTGAGCCACGTCATAAAATATTATATATAAATATATAAATATTTGCCTATCCCTGTTTTAGAGAGAGCATAACATAGTCGGAATATTCCGAATTCAGTTAGTAGCTCCCGCTAATAAACTAAGGCAACTACCAATAAAGCTCCCAACGCAATGCAGTTTACAACTCCATAAAAACAGGGCTAATTGTATTAGCTTTACGGTTGTACGTACAACCAACCATGTCCAGTTTATGCACCGTATTCACATCAAAGAGTTTATAACCAGCATTTACTACGACGCGACGGGGAGGGGAGTATATTATATGTTTGCTTTTAACAATATTAACACAAGCCAAAGCAATGCGCATATATCGTAGATATCGTACCATAGAGACGAGTGCATCAAAGCCCATCCAGCCTTTCATTCTCTGCTTGACGTAATACCTGACATATTACTTTTGCCGTTATGCTTGTATTCCCTGCAGAGCAGCCTAGAAGAGAGAGGTGCAGTGTCCAGGGGGAGCCATTGGTTACTATGTATTACATTGCAGTATATATGCAAAGTGCAAACATAAAGCTTGTATTGCATAATTAATGGGGTTAAATGCATTGAAGGCTAATTGTATTAGCCCAGACAAAGAGACATGCACACACACACACGCACACATATACACGCTCTTATGCACCTATGTTTATTTGCGTGTGTGGGTGTATATGTATAGTGTATTTGTGCCTATTGTTTACTTAAGCTATTGATGACGTATGTATGGCTAAGTATTAACTGCAATGGAATACACTGCGAGAAAAACTACTACTTAGTGTGACCATGTCAGTTTTGCATATAGGGTATTAGTTAGTGTAATCTCAAAATTTGAAAACCTTAGCTAAAATTAAGGGGTACAGATTGAGCATAATCTGTATGTAAGACAAGATCCAATCAGTATTAGTTTCCACTATGGATAACTCAAGAACGGCTGAACCGATATTTTTGGTCTTTGATTTTTTAGATTTGTCTCCGGCCTAAATAGCAGAATCTGGATTCCATAAAACCATTTTAACGGGAATCCATTTATTCAGATACACATCGCGAGCAAAAGGGATTTTATTGATGAGACCTCATAGTTTTTTATAGTTTTTTTTAAGACCTTATAAAAAAAGAATTGGGTGTTGTTTTAATCCGATATATAATTTGATTTAACATTATATCACGTCAAGCTATATTTGGCCAGAAGAGTGTCAACGTGAAAATACTTTCCGCTTTATAGATTCTGGTTTCTTTGCTCAGTGTGTATTTCGGGAGTTGCCGTTTTCAAAAATAAGTTGCACTTCCTGAAATTCAATCGCTTTATTCACTATTTCCAAAATCTTTTTATTTTAGGCTTACAAAGATTTCAACTCTAAAATTCTTGCAAAATTCAGTGTAGTTTTATTTTATTTGGTCACTCTAGCAGAAGAATCAATATTTATGTAAATGTGCTGAGTAAATGGGACAATTGGTCACACTAAGTACACACAACAAATATAGAAACTCTTTGAAAACTCTTGGAAATATTATTTAATTTGGTCACTCTTGGACAATAAACAATATACAATATTTGTGTACATATCGCAATTAATTGAGACAGTTGGTCGCACTAAGTATAATAACAAATATAAATATTTGTGTACATATCGTAATGAATTCTCGCAGTTGGTCACACTAAGTAAACTGCATATTTTACAGCAAATTGTATTTAATTTGGTCACACTATAACAAATATTAATATTTGTGTACATATGCTGATTTATTGGGTCAGTTGGTCACACTAAGCTACTATATACTGCCTATACTAATTATCTTCACATTTTCTCAACACTACAATTTTGTATAATATTTTAACCTAAAGTATCTCTCTAATAATGCCATATGTAATACGAATATGTAATTTTGTTGTTTTTTTTATTTATTCTTTCAAATATATATTGTTGTTTATTTCTTTTTTATGTATAAACAATATTATATATGAATATTTCTCTTAAATGCTTGTTTGATTGGTAAAAATGTGAGTAACAAATTTTCAAACCCAAAACTTTTTACCGGTAAATAATGAAAATCATTAAAAAAAAAAACAAAACATACATTTATATATACATAACATTATGTGTATTATATATATATAATATATGGGCATGTTGATGTTTTTATTTTTTATGTCCTAAATGTATTTGATTAGTAGTTTTTTTTTTTGATACCTAAATCATCTACAACTTTTTTAGCTGCTCAAATTGCGCCTAAAAATCTTTCAATGTAACTTTACTGTACTATTAATCATCGACTTATTTAAGATACACATCAACTAACTATAACTATAGTGCATTAAGTTTTTGAAACTATGTCTTAAGAAACAATGCCTAGCATTATTTTCTTTTTAGATATCACACATTTCTTTCTGTATGTATAATGATATTGATAATTTTGAAATAAAAGTTTTAAATTTTAAAACTATTGGAGTGCTAGCAAGCTACAGAAGAATTGTAATCACTTGAAAATTTAGTATTAGATTGTCAAAGTTCTTAGTGATATTTCTGGCACATTAAAAACTCTTATCCGGTTGATAGAGATTTCTGGCACATTAGCGGAAACGTAGCCATTATTCAATAAAACTTTTCAAAAGACCATCGTGCACTTGTTTTTCAGATTTTTTTTTAATTAGAAACGTTTTGTAGCGTTTTTTTCAATGAATATGGACTTTCAAAATTAAGTAGTCTCATACAGAAGAGCACAACATTTTTTAAAATTTTAGTATTATACTAGTAGTCCCAAAAAGTTTTTCGCTTAGTTTTTATTTTTAAACATTTAAAGCAATTTTCGAATTTTCTGAAGGAGATTTCGAACTTTTTGAAAGAGATGAAACTCGCTTACATAATATAATTTTATTTGAAAAATATTTCTTGCGCGAGTTCGGGTCGGGTCTCTATTCGCACTGCCCTCCAAGCCACCTCCGGCGATTTAGAGAAAAATAAAAAACAAGTTAAAGAATGAAAAGATATAAAAGGTTTTCCAATAAGAGGTATGATAAATGATCGGATGTTTATTTCATAATGAAGAGGAGGGTATGCCGTTAATAATGAAAAACAACATCAGCCAAACCACAACCACGCTTACAGGACCATATCCTTTTCATGAAGTTTTCCATAACCAAATCGCAAAGTGGCTGCCCTATGTCCTCGATAGCCTCACGAATTATATTGAGGTCTTGAATCGACGCTGGGCTGTTGGCGTAGACCTTATCTTTCACGTAGCCCCAAAGGAAGAAGTCGCAAGATGTTAAATCACAAGATCTCAGAAGCCAATTGTGATCACCTCTTGGAGAGATAACACGGTCCGGAAACTTTTCCCGTAAAAGAGCAATGGTTTCGTTGCTTGTATAGCACGTAACGCCGTCTTGTTGAAAGTAAACGTTGTCCAGATCAATACCATCCAACTCCGCTTCGATAGCGCAATCCATTCACCGTAACTGTTGATCCAACCTCATTTTCGAAAAAGTAAGGTCCAATGACTCCACCGGACCATAAACCGCACCAAACAGTCACACGTTGAGGATGGAGAGGCTTCTCAACAATAACTCTTGGGTTTTCCGAGCCCCAGATGCAACAATTTTGCTTGTTGACGTAGCCACCGAGGTGGAAATGGGCCTCATCAGTCGAGATGACATTCCGTATCATTTTTAAGGACCCAATCAGGAAAGACACAACGTTGTTGATGATCGGTCGGCTTGAGTTCTTGTGTTAACTGAACTTTATAAGCCTTAAGACCCAAGTCTTAATGCAAAATATGGAGTAATGACGTTTGTGGAATGCCCAATTCCAAAGAACGACGAGGAATGGACAAACCTGGGTTTTCTTTAACACTTTTGGCTACAGCAGCAATATTCTCAGTTGTTCTTGAGCGACGTTCACGGGTTTATTCTTCACATCACTAACTTGTCCCAACAGCTCGAATTTATCCACCAATTTCTGTATTGTGGCCCGACAAGGTGCTTCACGACGACCCAAAAATGCTTTAGTTTTGCGAGATTTTCACCATTTTTGTAGTGAATTTTGAAGCGTGTATCGTTCCATTTTTACTTGTCAAATGTTAAAGAATAAAAGCTTCAAAAGTGACAGGTACCGAAATACCGGATGATTCAAAATAACACCTCTTGTTGGAAAACCCTTTACATATAGAGAACACAAATAAAAAAAATAAAGAATTCAAGAAAATTTCTGTTTTTAACCATGCTTCCGAAAACCAATAAAATATTCGATTTGATTTTATATGTGTGGTGCTTCAATTTCACCAAATCGAATTTTTTATGTTGTTTGAATTTCCACTTTGAAAAGCCAATCACATAGGACCCAATTAAAAACCCCTATCCTTATAGATGTTATGCTGCTTAAATTCCAGCTAACGTAAATATTTACATAACCTCAAAAAACTCCCTAAAAATAGGTATACTGCAGGATATCTAAAAAAACTGGCTGGCCAGCAGTGACCCCAAAAAGCATATAATCGGACAACCAGTCTCTTTCTACTGGGTTTTTGATATTACGTTATCTATAACAGAGCCATACGAAAAAAATATCGATCTTCATTTTTGGAGGTCATAGCATTTTTACTGTAAACATTAATCTCCCAAATTGTTGAGTAAAAATATAAAACCGTGTATAAACAAGTAGTTATTATTTATTAGCTATTTTTATCAACTTAAATCAGGTAATCGAAACATATCCGAAGCCATATCAATTGGGAATATTTTTTACGTATTTAAAATGAAATATTGTAATTAATAAGTTATCAAAAATCATCTAATCTTAAGTAGTTGTAAACAAAATAGTAGTATAGCTAATGATTGTAGAACAGACAAGTTGGAAAATCAAAATATGTGACTATCATTAAACATTAATACTTAATCTTGCAATTGTTCTGATAAGTGAACAGAAGTGTCTCCCATAGAGCCCCTTTTCATAGACAGCTGTCTGTATCAGATTGTAACTTTAATATGAACCCTATAATCGAAACTTTAGTCTTATCCCAAGTAAAAATGTCCAATCAAAAGTTAACTACATGGACAAACCGGCATAAACTTAAAGAAAAGATTGAAATAATGCAACGTTTGTGAAAATGGCGCTGCTTTCAAGCCCCCCTAAAGCGAACTCATGAATTTATAACGCTACAGAGTAGTGTCTCATCTTAGTCAGTCTCCGGAACTCAATCATATATCAATTAGCTTTCATTTTGCATCAAAAAGCACAAGTTAGTTAGCCTGAACCCTTCTCAAACATTATTGCGCATACGTTCATTGTGACCAGAGCTTAACTCCGGAACTCTCTCGACTACAACTTCACATCAAACTCATATAAGTAGAGTAATACCCCCCAACCTTTCTCTCTCTCTCTCTCTCTCTGTCTATCTAAATTGTAACTGTTATTTGCTCTTATTATGTATAACTGTTTTATATCATCTTTAGTTTTTATTCCTTAAGTTTTTCTTGTTAGTCGTGTACAATGCAGTTGCTTGACAACAAAAAGCAACAACAAAAAAGCTTTCCCAAAATATACCACAAAAAAAAAAAAAAGAAAAAACCTAATATGAATATCTTTGTGCAAAATTCCTCAACTTGTGTGTGTGACCATTGCAGACTGTTCCTGTGCGGGCAAAACATCGTCTGGCTATGAAACGGATGAAGAAAACAACACACAGCCATTTAATCCAATTGCAACAAATGGAGAGCCCTTCCCCTGGCTGGAGAAGACATTACCAGCGAATGCCAGGCCGTTGCGTTACATGGTTACCATACATCCCAACCTGACAACGTTGGACGTGAAAGGTGAGTGAATTGACTCGGAAGCAATGCAAATTAACGTTAGACTAATGCAATTTATTTTCTCTCCTACGCTTCGAAAAGGTCAAGTAACAATCGATCTGTTCGTGGAGAAGGAAACACATTTCATTGTGCTGCATATACAGGACCTTAATGTAACCGAGAAGGTGAGTAGTGAGCGCAATGCAAATTATGCCAATTAGTTGTTAGTGCCTTGATGATATTTCATTTTTATTATCCTTGCAGGCCATTGTAACGACTGGGCCCAAGGGCTATGCGATAAAGATAGTCAAGGTACTGGAGTTTCCGCCACGTCAGCAATTGTATATTGAAGTTAAAGAGAAGTTAAAAAGGAAATCCAATTACACGTTAAATTTGCGTTGGTATTCGAAGCTAAGTCCGGAGCCAGAGGGCTTCTATGTGGACCAGTATGAGAGTCACAATGGACTGGAGCGGTAAGAGAGTATTTTGTTAAATGCAAGTCCTAGGGTAGTCTCTATGCATGTTGGTGATCTTGTAAACTCAACCCTTGGTAGTCATATACAGGCCAAGGCTTTTATTTTATGAACTGCTAAGCTAGGGTCCGATAGATGGCACTCGATTATTGAAAAACAGATTAAACTCAATGACATCTTGGGTCTGAGATTTTAAGCATCTGTTGATTGTAAAGATTCCAGAGTTTGAAGATCAACATTTTAGGTTAGGTAAGGTTAGTGCGGCGGGTGGGACTGACGTCTCAACTCAGTTAGACCAAAATTAGGCTATTTCACCACTCTTTCCCACTTGCGAGGTCCCCTATAATAGGTGAGGAAGCCATCCGGCTGCATGAATAAACCTTAAAAGGCATTTTAGACTCTGTTCAAAGAGCTGAGATAAATCGTCAAGAAAGTGTGACTTTAGGAACCTAAATCTTTTACTGCCCAATCCAGGGCAGTGACAGAAAAAGTCTTCCACCGTCTTCAGCTCCTCCTCATCGCCACAGCTTCTACAGAAGTCATGTTGGGGAGCATTCAACCTGGATGTGTGGTTTCCCACCAGCCATTGTCCCGTGATGGCACGGATAACATATGAGCACTGAGCTCTATGTCTGGGTATGTCGGCCAAGTTTGCCACGAGATTCTACACGTGTTCGATGTCTGATTCCACGTTTTATTTGCACAGAGAGCGAAAAAATTTCGTATTCTCAGTTTACAGCTGGCCATGGGTATACCCAGGCCCTCCTTGTCTTGAAGGAGGATGCTGGTAGTTCCTTGACTAGCCAGTTCATCGGCAATACAAGCTTCCCTCGAAGTCCCTATGTCCTGGTACCCATTGAGGTGAATTGAAAACTGCTTAGCCATCTCTCCTAGAGACAAGCGGCAGTTATTCACTGACTTCATACACGAAGTTATCGAAACTAGAGAATTAATAGCCGCTTGGCTTGGAATTGTGTTCCTCAGTTGGAGGTCGAAAATCATTTGTGAGTGAGTTCCCTTTCTTGGAAATATAAACTACTCTAGATACAAGCCAAGCTATTGGGATGATCCTTGTAGCTATAGTTCTGGTGAAAATATGCGTGTTGCAATTGCGCTGGGATAATATTGTCTGGACCCGGCGCTTTATATGGCTGGAAACTATGTATGGTCCATTCAACCTTGTCATGAGTAACCAGGTTTGGGGAGATCAAAGTCATTTTAGGCAACGGGCTGCTCTCCGCTGGCTTGTCGATAGAGCAGTCCACAAAATGAGTGTTTGTAAGGAGTTTAAGCGATTCCTCGCACGAAGTAGTCCAGTTTCCATCGGATCCTTGTAGGTATCCAAGCGTGGATAACATTTAGACAGCACCTTTCTGAGCCTTGCGGCATCAGTGGTACTTTCGATTTCGGAACAGAAGAGCTTCCAAGAAGCGCATTCTTGTAATTTGAAAGGCTGAGTTTATGCTCAATCCATGAGATCAACGTTTTAATCCTATAATATTTTATCCAACGATGTCTGCTGTCAGACACTTTTACTTATATTTATAGTACCTATCGCTCTATTTTGAGAAGTTCCTTCTTTTGATTGGTTCGGCTTCTACTTTTAGAAATGGGTTTTGTTAAGATTTCGCGCATATCTTATCATAGAAATAAAGTTAAAATTATAAAGACACAAATTCCGAAATTATTTCATACAAAATCTTTACACGTAAATCTAATATAACTTTATCTCTGCTCCTCAGTTTATTGGCTGCCACCGTATTTCGACCAAACGGAGCACGTAAAGCCTTTCCCTGCTTTGATGAGCCGCACGTACGTGCACCCTTCCGAATATCTGTATTCCGTGATCGCTTCCACATAGGTCTTTCCAATTCGATAGTACATACAACGGAAGATGTGGGCTTCTACATGGGCACAGGACTGGTAAGCATTTAAAACACAGTTTCACATAAAGTATTCCCAAACTAATGCATAATTCTTTAACCACCAGCTTCGCGACGACTTCATCGAAACACCACCACTGCCCGCCGACGCTGTAGCTTGGGTTGTCAGCGATTTCCAACGCGAATCCTTACAGCCCTCAGCTGCGTATATACCGACCACGGTAGCACCAGCCACCGCAGCAGGCGCCAAGAAATCTAATCAGCTAAACAACTTTACGCAACTGAAAGGCAAGAATCCGCCGGTACGCAACATCACTGCCCTGACGCACTCACTCAATGTAAATCTGACGCCACGTCAAAATGCCTCAACAACCACTGTGCTGCCCATACTCAATGGCAATGGCAAACCTGCAAATCTGACATCATTGTCGCAATCCATGGGTTCTTCCATAAAACGTGCACCTTCTTATACCTTCTATGCACCACGAGATTTGCTGTCACGCTCTTCTTTTATATTACACACCTCACGCGATGTGCTGGAGTATTTGCAAAACTGGCTGGACACAAGTTATCCATTGAGCAAAGTGGACTTTGTAGCTTTGCCTTCGCTGGATCGTAATTTAATCTCTTCCTTGGGTCTGGTCACACTCAAAACCTCGTTTCTAACCGATCCGGCTTCGATTACAACGGAGCAGTTTCAATTTAGCGCTTTACGCATAGCTGAGGCTATGGTGCGTCAGTTTTTTGGTGGCATTACTTCACGCAAAGTGCTTAAGGATGTCTGGCTGTGGGAGGGTCTCATACAGTATCTGGGCATACATGCGCTGTCACCACTGCAAGACAAATGGCCTTTGCGTGAAATGTATTTGCTAAAAATGGCCACCACGGCGCTGGACATAGATGCCATACAGGGCTGGGATAGCATAATGAATGGCACCAGTCATGATGGCAACAACGAGGAGTTCTTTATTCAAAAGACAGCAGCTATATTCTCCATGCTGCATACAGCCATTGGCGAGGATCGTTTTAGAGGCTGTTTGGGCTCTTTTCTAAAAATGAATCGATTTAAAACTGCCGAGCCCACAGATTTGTGGACCATCTGCACGAAGAAGGCAAATGGTTCGAAGAATATCAAGGATATGATGCAGCTATGGACACATCAGCCGGGTTTTCCTTTGCTCACAGTTACCAAAATGGGCAACAGCGTTTCCATACAGCAGCGTCCATTCAAACCCGCAGAATATCTCGCTATACATGATGACTCCTACGATGGCAACAATTACAATAAAACCACAGTGAATACTACGGATGTGCCCAGTACGGTGGCACCAACACCAGCTAGCAAGCACAAGGCAGCTCCACATATGAAATGGATATTTCCAGTTACATACGTTACGGATATCAACAATGCCAGCGAGACATTGTGGATGCAGAATGTGGATGGTGAGTGTGAATATTTTGAAAAGAAACTTGAAATCGATTTTATATGGAATTCTTGTTTATCTAGTGACCTTTAATGTGCCGGAGAATGTAAAATGGATCAAGGTTAATGCCATACAAAACGGTTACTATCGTGTGGTCTACAATGATGATAACTGGGCCAGTTTGATTGAGGAGCTGTCTAACAATCCGCAACGCTTTACCAGCGAGGTGGGTGAGGGTCTTTCGACCCTTTTTAAGACTATTTGACATATTTCATAAATTTTTACTTTTTACAGGATCGCATTGGTTTGCTATCGGATGCCTTTACACTTTGTCACGCCAATTTGCTGCCCTGTGAGATTACCATGAACATGATCCAATATTTGCCCAGTGAGACCAGCTATGGACCCATGGCACTGGCTGTGCGTCATCTGGAGAAATGGCGTCGCATACTTAAATACTCCGAATGTTTCTTAATGCTTTCGGAGTTTATTAAAATGAAAATATCCACAGTTATGGAAAAGGTTGGCTGGACCGATGAAGGCGATTTGGCCAAAAGGTAAATCATATGAAACTCTGCTAAAGTCCTTGTATTAATGATACTTCTTTTCTTTATAGACTCATGCGTCCTGAGGTACTGCTAGCTTCGGTGCTCTGGGAAGATATTGACAGCATAAGCAAAGCCAAAAGCATGCTAAATCAATATTTATATTATAATGGTTCAGCAATACCGCCAAATTTGAGAGAGGTGAGTATTTGATTCCCAAGTTCAGATCAAAAATTGTATAATCGTAACATCTTTTGCAGGTGGTTTACACCGGTTCCATACTCTCCGGCGAGTACATCTATTGGCAACACTGTTGGGAGCGTTTCACATC
This sequence comes from Chymomyza amoena, assembly GCA_037043745.1. Classification (NCBI taxonomy): domain Eukaryota; kingdom Metazoa; phylum Arthropoda; class Insecta; order Diptera; family Drosophilidae; genus Chymomyza; species Chymomyza amoena. The sequence continues at coordinate 563,857 of JBAMAX010000771.1, forward strand.
GCTGCAGCGCACCTCTGAGACCTTTGTGGAACGTATGCAGCTGCTACGTGCTTTGGGTCGCACCAAGGATGCTTGGCTGCAAAATCGTTTGCTCTCACATGTTACCATGCTGCCCACCGCCGAGGTGGTGCAGGTGCTCAAAGCAATTGCAGGCACGCCAACAGGTGGCGCCATGGCATGCCGCTTTTTGCAGGCCAAATGGTTTGAGCTGGAGAAGCGCCTGGGACAGGGCACCATTAGTTTTGCCAAAGTGATATCGGCCATAACGCAATATGGCGCAACGAAGTTTGACTACGATGAGGTAAGTTGCTGATAACTATTTTATTAGTAATAATTAATAAGTAATTAGAGGTAATTAATTTAAATTAAAAGTGTGGAGTATTCAGACCAGGTCAAATATCTAGGTGTGGTCCTAGACAAACGACTCAACTGGAACTCCCACTTAGTCATGTGGGCCTGTAGGAAATTTTTTGGCAGCACATGGGGCTTCAGCCCTCATATAACAGAATGAATATACCATATGATGGTACGGCCTATCGTCATTTATGCAGCCCTTTTGTGGTGGCCCAAGACGCAGCTAAATGTGGCCATTAAAAAATGTAGCAAGCTTCAAAGACTAGTATGCATTGGCGGGGTTCCCCAAATCCGAATCTGTCGGGGCAGAAAGAGGAGGGCAAACCAAGCCCTTAATTTCGGTACCACGGGTTGAGTATACGTCCAGGCATACTCATTGAGGTTGGCCCCCTTGTGGGAGTATCGTGGTGGCTGTGGTTGAAACCCAAACAACGGGTACTCAGTTTGGCTTGGCGTGGTGTTGCGATCTCAACTGGGTGCTGCTAGCCATAAAGCAGAAGAGATGATAGATACATCTTGCCCCTCACCAAGGGGGAATTGCATGCCGGACAACATCCTTTTAAATTGGCACCAAAGAAATATTAGTCTCGGCTGATTGCTCTGAGGGGCTTTAGTTTGGCGTATTAATCTAGACTCATTGTGTTATATGTACTCACACTCAAGTTGCATATTTGAACGCCGTGGTTTTAATCTTGCAAAGGAACATACCACGTTAAATAAAATCTGGAAAGATCCGGTTATCATGTATGCATATCTCTCTCGGGAGCTATGCGTATCTGTCCGACAGCTGTCATGGAGTCAGTCCTTGGACTCACACAACTGCACATTTTCATCAAAAAGTCAGCCATGCAGAGTCTACTACGTATCCAGATCACATCTGGACTCTTATATTATCTTCCTGACGTATCGATCTGCTCTAGAATAATCAGATCTTATGATCAAGGAACTTTTTCATAACAAGAAATTTAGATCGGGAGACTTTTGTTGACGGCAGCCCCTGTGGAAACCCCGATGGCAACAATGGTTCACGGATGGGTCCAAAACTGAGCAGGGTGTAGGTGTTGGAATCGTTGAACCCAACACCAGAATCTCTACCGCAATGGGCATCTGGCCCAGCGTCTTTCAAGCGAAGATTCATGCCATTGAGATCTGCGTCCTTAGTATCCTTCTCAAGGAAACTAGGTGAGCAAACATCTGCATTTATTCAGATAGCCAAGTCGCTGTTAGGGCACTGCCATCCTGGAGCATCTCCTCCAGGATAATTAAAGAATGCCTTAACTACCTCCAAACCCTGTCCGCCTGGATCAAAGTTGTGCTATGTTGGGGGCCTGGACACTCGGGAGTGGATGGTAACACGATCGCTGACGATCTAGCACGACAGGGTGCCTCCACCCTGACCACATCTCCTGTTCCGTTTTGTGGTATTGGTTGATCCACAATCAAAACCATGATAAACAAATGGGCTGCAGGAGAACATAGTAGATACTGGTTCTCCTTACCGGGGCTTCGTCCAGCAAAATTGCTTGTCAAACCTCAGGATGCGATCAAGACAAAAAATCTTGGCAGAGCGGACCTAAAGTTCCTGGCAGCTTACCCATCTACCCACCACACTGTTAGATACCATCTACAGAAAATTGGCCTATCGGACTCTTCAGAGTGCAGGCTCAGTCTAGAAGACGATGAAACCACCAGACATATTCTCTGTGACTGCCCAGCGCTGGTATGGGACAGAGCCAGTCACATGGGAATGGAACGGATTAGTTCCTTTCATCTCAGATTAATACCAACAAAAGACCTACTATTCATGCTATTCATGCGGAAAGCGGAAAGTCTTTTGCTTTTACTGAAGGGTATGGTACAAAAGACCTTTTGGTCGCAGTGCCCCAGCTCTTTGTGAGAAACCCTTTTTCGGAAAAAAAAATAAATTACTGATGAATTATTTCAAATAAAAGAAAACTTTTCTTTTAATTACAAAAAGCAAGTATTTGTTAATAATTATTTTTGTTAATTACTAATTATTGCTTTATATTTATAGCTCAAGTCCCTGGTGCATCGTTTTGGACGTGGCCATGGCATGTCAGTGCTCAATATGACGCTAAGCAGCGTAGCCTCCAATGTAGAATGGGTGGCCAGATCACAGACATCGCTCTATAAATGGGTGGAAAGCAATTTGCATTCACATTGATGGGGTTCCCTTATGTTTTCGGGTTTACTAACTTCAGTTTGTAATATTAGAAAAGTGCTACGAAGCCGCTTTATTTCATTAAGTTTTCATTTTAAATGTAGTAATAAAATCACTATTATATACTATACATATATGTATTACATTTCCTCATTTGTAATTATGTTCCTTACATACAAGAAAAGCAACAACAACAAATACCAAGTAATCAAATTCAGAGCCAAATTTGATTTATAAAAACAAAAAAAGGAAAACAACTAATATCTAAAAATACATACTATAAATAATATTAACCATATCATGTCATATACTTGCGATCTCCGTTAGCCTATTAAATTCTCTTTTTAAACGCATTTTATCAATCAACTTTAGTTAACAAACAACAAATATATTGTAAATTAAAAAATAAAAAGAAAAATAATATATGTATTGTACGTAACTTTATAACTATTTGAAAAAGAAAAAAAATTACAACCAAACAGAAACACACCAAGCTCTTATATTAAAACTTATAATGAAATTTTCTAATATCTACAACTGAACATAAAGATATATATCTATATATATTGTGTATGTATTGTATGTATATTTTACAAAACGTATTTAGCGAAAATAAAAACTTGTATTTAAGCAAAATGGAAACATATTTTTTCAAAAAACAAAGATAAGAAACTCTAAAAAAAAACTCGAACAAAAATAAGGCAAGAAAAAAAGTAACAAAGTAAACCAATATATATGTAATGTATAGCATATAAAGAAAGCCTTGTAAGCCTTTAAAGTCTGGAAGGTGTAGGTAAAAATCTCAGCTTATGTATATGTACATGCATACATATGTATATGTCAAAATTCGAACTTTGCGATATGTTTTTTGGCGGATAATTTGTCTGTATACTCCGGTATGCCGGATATGTGCAATAAACTTATTAATCCGCTGCTGCAAGATCTCTTATATAAAGTATATGTACTTGTATGTGTACATATATACTTTGCTTGCAATTTAATCTTTTTTAATTTAAAAACTATTTTGTACTGCAACATTGTTAAGAATGAAAGTTTTTTAGTCATTTAAGTAAAACGTGTATGCTGAAAGCAAATGTACTTTTTAAGCTTTATGTTCCATATCGTTTGAGATATGGTCGAAGATAAAACATTTTCGAGGACATCTATAGTATCTATATGTCCCAAGAGTACCTTAACAACAGTTCCGTCAAGAGAAAGGTGCGACAATCGCATTTCTTTATTCCGAAAAATTTAAATGTTTTTTCAAATCTTAAAATTTGTTAAAATTTTTAAAAATTTCATAAGATTTTAAGCATAGAAAAATTGTATACAGGTCTGTATATGAGTTAGTTAAAGTTTTAATAGATCATGCAAAAGATTTATTATTATTATTAAGGACATATTCATAATTTAAACAAATTATAAACGTAGTCATTCACATAAGTTATTAACATAGGATTTCCAATGATCTCTGTTTCGCGCCATTGCTCGAAGCTCGATGATGAATTTCCTGGTCTCACGGTTGAGCGTCCTGCGCCAGGTCATTTTAAAGTTGCATCTGGATCGATTGCCTTGTGGGTTCCATTTCAGAACTGCATGCGGTATCTTATCATAATCTTTGCGCAGCGTGTGACCCAACCAACCGTATTTGCGCTTGCGAATTTCGATTTCAATTGGTTTTTGTTCGCAAAGTTCCCAAAGGCGCACATTGCTAATGGTTCCATATATGGAATACGCTTCTAAGACATGCTTGGAGCTGCTTGACAATAATACTGGTAATGAACCATGTCTCACAACCATACAACAGCACCGACTTTATGCATGCGTTGAAGACTTTTATTTTGGTTTTTCGCCGGATATTCGGTTCTCGCCAGAATGTATGTAATTGTCCAAAGGCAGCTCCAGCCTTACGTATTCTGCAGTCTACATCGTCCAATACTCATCCTTGGCTTCCAAGATACACGAATTTGTCAACGTTTTCAATATGCAAGTTGTCGATACTAAGGGCGCTTGTATTAGTGGGGTTTACCCGCAAACTTTTCGTTTTTGCACAGTTGATTTTAAAACCATTTTTGAAGCTTCTGTGGCGAGTCTAACTAATTGAAGGGATGAATGAAGGAAAAAAAATGAACATCATTCGAATATTCTGGATCTGCTAGTTTACGGTTAAATTTCCACTTGATTCCAAAACTATTTAATTCAGCTGCTTCAAATATCAAATCAAGAACGGTGATAAATAGCAAGGGCGACAGTGTGCATCCTTGTTTTACACCGATATTGCATTCGAAAGGATCGCTTAGTTGTCCGCTCTGCAAAACTCGGCTTGAAAACCCAGTATACGACGCTTTTATGATATTGATAATTTTGTCTGGAATCCCTCTAGTTCGAAGTGCTACCCAAATTGCTTCCCTATCAAAGGTGTCAAAAGCTTTCAGAAAATCTATGAAAGCTGAATATAACGTAGAGTTGAATTCCTCGGATTGCTCTACGATAATACGTTCAATGTTTATTAGATCTAAACAAGATATTTGAGGCGAAAGCCAGCTTGATTTATACGTCGAACGTTGTTAAAAGGCTTAGTATGATCTGATTGAGGATTTTCATGATGGTTGGCAGGAGAGAGATACCCCTCCAGTTAGAGCATATTTTCGGATTCCATTCTTCGGAATCTTGATAATTACCGATTACTTCCATGATTAAGGTACATTTTCAGAGGTCCAAACAGCTTCCAAGATCGGAGTTAACTTTTGTGCCATCATGTGAGCATTCGCTTGGAAGCATTCATGGGCGATTTTATCTGCTCCCGAAGCTTTGCCTTTTTTCAGGGTGTTAATTGCACTCTCAATTTCCTATGGTGTTAGAGGGCTATTTTTATATATAATTTTATTATTTATTTGCCTGTTTGCATCATTGGAGCTATTGTAGGAATTTAGTGTTGCTTCGAAGTATCTGTTCCAAACTTTCAACTGTTCATTCTGAGCAGTAACCATGTTGCCACTTTCGTCTTCTATAGGGCAAGTCGTTGCAACGTGCATCCTACCCTCAATAGTTTTTGCCAGACTATGGAGATTTCTCATATCCCCTTTTTCAGCCGCATCTGCGCATTCTTCGCCAGATCGTCATAGTAAGCTTTGTTATGCGAAAGATTTATCGTTTTTAAAATTTAAAATCAAATTCTCTTTAATTTAAAACCGCGAACGTTTAATATACGGATAAATTATGCGTAAAAAATTGCTTTAATTATGATTGTAAAACAAAAGAAAGTGAAATATTCTACCATACAACTAAGAATAGATATCCGAAGTAACCAAATCTTTTATTTTTATATCAACATGTCCAAAAGTCGAGAGAATGATTATCGAAGAAATGGTTACTGTTGAAATATCTGCACTAAATATCTTCAAAATATACTTGGTTGTAGATATTCCACTTGCTCTTATTCTAGAAATCTAAAAATTTTTGTATATATTATTTACTTTCCAAATAGCTTGAATTTTAGATTAATTTAATTTAAGAGAATTGCATCTATAACTTTAGAAATGCTGCTAAATTTTATACGATTCATGGAGATGGTTTTCGGTTCCGTTTTTTTTCTTAAAATTAGGAAAAGGTTTATTTTTTCTTTATTTTAACTATGAACATCGAAAACCCTTCAAATTTTCTATGGTATGCGTATCCGCTAAAGAAGACATGTTTAATAATTTTTAAGGCATTCTTAAAAACTTAAAATGTTTTAGTCAAAAGCTTATATTTTTAAAAGCTTAAACATACCAAGCCAAAAAATTCCAGTTTGAGGGAAAATCGAATTTAAAAAAATTTTATTAAAGCCTCAAAAATTCAAAAATGTTAAAATATGGAAAAATTTATTTAAAATTCTCACGGAGATGGTTTTCTTGTTCGGTTTTCAATCAATTTCTTAGAATTCAAAAATATTTATTTATTTTATTTTGAACTTTGAACATCGAAAACCATTTTTAATAGTTGAGATGGATTTCTTAAAAACTTGAAATGTTTTAGTAAAAAGTTTATATTTTTAAAAGTTAAAACATAACAAGCAAAAAAATCCCAATTTAAATACAACAACATTTTTAAATTGTATATTAAATTCTCAAAAATTAAAAAAATGTAAAATATGGAAAAATTTATATACAATTCTCAAAAATTAGAAAACATTAAAATTTAAAAAATTTATATTAAATTCTCAAAAATTAGCAAATGTTAAAATCTAAAAATGTTTATCAAAACAGCTTACACGTTTTACTTAAAAAACCACAAAAAAAAAACTCTTGTGTAGTGCAGTGTAAACATATTTACATATGTAACATGTATGTAACTTTAATGTATATGTATTTTTAATTGTCTTGCATATGTGTGCTAAATGAAATATCACAGAAATCTTCCTTACTGGCTAAAAACGTGCGTGAAATGCGGAGAAAGCTAAAAGCGCTCTCTCTCGAACAGCTGCTCGTACAAACCATTACATAAAATAAAATATAATTAATAGAGTTACATTATGTACATAGCATACTAACAGTACTTGGCTAAAACTCGACACTTTTTATTTGTGCACACAACTCCATAACTAAATACATGCTCATTGTATACGTGACTTAGTTTTATATACTATAATATATGTGTGTGTGTGTTGTAAATTCTAAAACACTTTTTATGTTCAGTCTACCTAAGTTTTCCAGTAATCTATGCAACATAATCAAGTCTAGCCGGGTTCTATTGCCAAAGAAAGAAAAAATTCCAAAGTGCTTCTATAATTATGGCAATTGCTGTAAGCAGACAAGCAGCATTGATTAGCTGCGGCTACTCAAATGCTTGTCAGATTGGAGCCATACATATATATGGTATATATATATTATATAATGCTTATATAGATCTTTAGTTATCAGCAAACTGCGACTAGACATCTCTTACTACCGCTCTTCCGCCCTATCTTTCTTGTTGCGCTCTTAGTTCTCAAAGCTCTTTAAATTTTGCGACACAGCATGCGGTTTTTTGAAAGAAACACGTTTTAAAAAATTAAAATAAACTAAACCTTCAATTTTTTTTTTATTATGTTAATTTTATTATTTAAATTAAGTGTATGTGCTTGATTTATCAGCTTGTTTGTCTTTATGCTAAATTTGATTACTCGAAAAACTAAGACTAACTCGAAATATACTCGTACTCGTACATTTTTGCAACAAAAGTCAATCTGGTTAATAACAAAAGAAAAACAACAAAAAATTAACAACAAAAATAAATAAATTATATTATATATAGTAGTTTATTGAAAGATGTTCTTAAATAGACAAACATACTTACATACAACAACAAAAACAAAGAAACAAGTTTTGGAGGGATTTTACTGTTTTCTAAAATGTACGATATAAATCTTAAACTAAAACCAACAAAAACAAAATTTAAATAAATAAAAAAAAACAGTATACATACATACATACAAATGCAAGATTTAGAAAGTTTTACAGATCATAAAAGATCGGCTCATAGACAAAGTACATACATACTTGTGGTGTGCGTTACTTTGCTTATATAGTATATAACATGCTATATACTATATATTATTATCAGGCGTATGTAGTTAAAGCGAAGCTCTTAACTGGCTTCTTATTTGTCGATATTCCTCTTGTAAATAAATTATTTATTGATTTTCGCTATAATTTAATTGCCTAATAAGTTCTTGTTCGCGCTCTCAATCTCTATCAAACCCCAACCATCCATCCATCCATTTGTGCTTGTACTGGCTCACCCTATCATCATATAAATATATATGTAATGTATATCCGTCCACAAGATTTATTACATTTTCACTACAGCTTAATTTTAATTCTAATTCTAATTTAATCTCTATTTGAACTTAACCCTTATATGGCCTTTTGTCTTATTTTTAATGCCAAAAGTCTAGTTAATTTTTTTAGCTCAAATTTATTTGCTTTATCGAAAGAAACAAAATGAAAAATATATCCCTTAACTAAATATTGTATTATGTATCATCTTTTATAAGGTTTAAGTATTAAATGGCAAAATGGCAAATGTGTAGTAAATAGTTGTAAACGATAAAAGGAAGGAAGGAGGGCAAAAGGAAAGCAGGCAAAGCAACTTTAAAGACGTAAATTTAATTGTATGAAAATATATTTATATTTTAAGTCAAAATGGAAAATAAATTAATTTAAATAAAATACAAATGAAAAATACGTTACAAACTTATTTCTGGGGTACACAATTATAATTAAAATTTAATTTTTTATAGTTTATAAACTTTGAAAAGGCAAAATTATAATTTTGCTCTTAAATTATTTATTTATTTAAATTCAAAGAAAGTTTATTTTATATTTTTTATAAATTTATTTTTTTTTTAAGGTTTTTGAAAAAAAGGATTCACGCTTTAGTCCGCGGAGCTTTTGTGCAATTTTACAACACTAAGCGTGAATACCCTAATTAAAATATCGAATGAGTCGCATGCTTTTGGACGCAGATGCAGGTACTGTATATAATATTTATATAATACACCCATACCTCGCTTTACGGCCTAGATACGTTCCACCAAACTTGGCCGTAAAACGAATCAATTATTCTAATACAAATTCAATAGGATCGGTTCCAAATTTTTATAGCCTGTACCGTATGGTACCAAGGGTATATTAAGTTTGTGCAAGCCGAAAATGTATGTAACATATAGAAGGAGTCGTCGGGACACCCCAAAGTTACCTAAAATATGATCAGGGTGAATAGAGAAGTCTATATACCCATGTCCGTCTGTCCGTGTGAACGCCTAGATCTCAGAGATGGTAAGAGCTAGAGTTACCAAACTTTCACATTAGATCCCATATTATTCCATAGGAGGCAAGTTTAGTTTATTTTTTTGATATCGGGGTCAAATTATATAGCTCCCATAGGGGTGTTTGAGACGACCTCGACAAAAAAAAAAGTTTTAGATGAATAATTCGTTTGTTTATAAAGATATCGTTTTTTGGTATTCGAAAGTTTTTTATAGTTCCCAATCACTGTGCCAAATTTCATCAAAATCGGTTGACTATATTATATAGCTCCCATAGGACCGATCGGCCAAAATAACTTTTTAAAGAAAAATTCGCTATATTTCGTTTATTAATAAAGATATCGTAACCAGATTTGGCGCTTGAAAATTTTTTAGAGCACTTAAGCAATGTGCCAAATTTGAACAAAATCGGTTGACTATATCATATAGCTCCCATAGGCCCGATCTTTCAAAAATCGATTTTTTAACAAAATTTGTTGTGTTTCGTTTGTTTGTTAAGATATGGGGACCAAATTTGACATTCGTGAGTATTTTATAGTTCCTAAGCACTGTACTAAATTTAATCCAAATCGTTTGACTAGATCATATAGCTCCCAATCGGTCCAAAAACACGTTTTTTATACAAAATTCGATGTGTTTTGTTTGTTTGTAAAGAAATTTGAAATAAATTTGGCATTCATATCTTTTTAAGGTATGTAAGCACTGTGTCAAATTGAAATTGAAATCGGTTGACTATATCATATAGCTCCCATAGGAACGATCGGTCAAAAAAAATTTGTTGCTTAAAAATTCTTCTGTTTTTGGTTTTTTGTGAAGAAATCGGACTTTATTACAAGCTAGTGGTACAGGGTATCCTAAAGTCGTCCGCGCCCGACTTTACGTCCGCCATTTTTTAAATATGTAGCATATATTTTTTTTTAAATGGCTTTAATCCGAAGATGATGACTAAATTGTAACATTCAGATCACTGTCATAATGCCTGGCTTAAAAAAATTGTCCAAAAGTGTTTGTTTTGCCTTTTTGTTCATTTCGTTCTTTATTGATTTGAGTTAATTGCCCGAGAAACTTTAGCGCTGCGTTCCACGTCAGTATTGTTTTCAAGGAGGATTATTATTCCTTCTTCCAAATAACTTTCGACAAATTTTTTGATATGAGTTGCTTAGATACAACAGGCTCTTCATCAAATACCGGTGCTTGCAACCGAATGAGTTCCTCATATGAAAGGGATTCCTTATCAGCTTTAAGTGAATCAATCATATCACGTTCCTTTAAACCTTCAAAGCCGAGATCATGTGGTAGATCCAAAGGAAGGAAATTAACTTCGGCTTCAGTACTACAGTAGCTTTTACACATTTTTGCCATATTTTTTCCAAATCCTTTTCTTGATTCACTGATGCTGTCAACAGCATTCTTGATGTTAAAGTTTTTCCAAAATGTTTTAATTGAAGATTTACCACCGGTTTCCCTTATAATTTGTCGGAAAGTTCGGCGTAGGTAATATGCCTTAAAAAAGTGGCTATTGCTCCCTGATATATTGGTTGGATCAGAGCTGTTGCATTTTTCGGACGGTACTCAATCATGATATCTTTAGATAGTCCGGATATTTATGATACTAATTTTAGTAGGATGCCTTAGGCATTATCCAAAATAAGCAAAGCCTTGTTGCTTAAGTTATTGTCACGCAAATATTTTCGCACTTCTGTACAAAAGTGATTTTTGAACCAATCCTAAAAAGTAGCTTTAGTCATCCAAGCTTTCTTTTTGGATCTCGGGTAATTGATTTATATTTAGTCCTTTAAGAGGCCTTGAAAAGTGGTTTCATCCTAAAATCACCCGCGGCATTTGCACCAAGTAGCAAAGTTAATCGTTCCTTAGAAACATTTTATTCAGGCGCAGATTTTTCGGTTTTTGATATGTACGTCCGATCAGCCATTCGCTTCCAATAAAGCCCTGTTTCGTCTACCTTACTCACTTGTTCAGGTTTATAACCACCTCTTTCAATAATTCCCTTTAAAATGTTGGGATATTCCTCAGATGCGGCCTCATCGGCGCTAGCTTCTTCCCCTTTAATTTTCAAATTTCGCAAATTAAATCTAATTTACAATTTTTCAAACCATTCTCGGCTTGCTTAGAATGTGACATCTTCAGCAGATTCATAGCTCTTTCATTTTTTCAAAAATCGAATCAAGCAGCTTCGTATTGTTGTGTTTCGAGGTTAGCGTCAAAATACGTCACAGTGGCAGAAAACGTTCAATGCAAATGAAAGTTTTTCTGGCCGTTATAACGAAACATTTTAGGCCGAAAATCGAAACCGTGCCTTATTTGAAGAGGGCCGTTATAGCGAAATGCCGTATAAAGAGCGGCCGAATAGCGAGGTATGGGTGTACTTTTTCGATTTTCACAATTTTTATGACATTTTGTTTATATTCAACACATTAATTATTTTCTAAATTCCGAATATGACCGACTAATCAATAACTGCATATGCATATTCAGGTCGTAATTTGTTTGATAAAGCATATAAAACTTTGAATTAAGAAATAGAGTACTCTTTTTTTAAATTTATTATATTGACATTCAACCGATAAATTAAAAGGTTATAATCCAATATTGGTATAAAAGTAAATCGCTACACACTAAATATAACTCAGTGTGTGATAGAGCTTACATTACTACATATATACAATATTTACAAAATGTAATAATTGATTAAATTAATTACACTGTACTACAAAATCAAAAAAATAAAGAACTTTTCAAGTGACCTAGTGTACGTTTTAGGTCTTGACGAGTAGATCACGATAGTGTGTTTCAAAATTGTCTAACACCCCCAAAATCGCAAGTTATTGCTTAAAAACCGATTTTCGGGTACTGCGATCACTCACACCCACAATCACAACGTCGCCATTTTTGAACCGATTTTCGATTGCTTTACGGCTTTGGAATCGCAATAACTTGCGATTTTGGGGGTGTTAGACAATTTTGAAACACACTATCGTGATCTACTCGTCAAGACCTACAACGTACACTAGGTCGCTTGAAAAGATCTAAATTACTGTTGGACAGTGTTATTATTATAATAAAACACGCCTTCTGAGATCATATGGAAATTGTTTGGTTAATCTTTTAATTTATGATTGCTTAATGTTAATATATGCAGGACACTAAATTTATTTTCAATTTATGATCTTTAAATTATGAATAGAAAGTACCCATATAAACGCTACTCTTTGTCTGCTGGGGTTTGTGCTAGGATTGTCTTAAAAACTTCAAAAGGCCAAATTTGGTTACGATATATTTATAAGCTAACGAATTCTCCAAATAAAATGTTTAATTTTTTTTTCGATGTTTGAAACACACTCCTTAGGAGCTATATAATATAATCTTGATATTAAAAATAAAATAAACTAAGGCATTCAATTGAAAAATTTTAGTTACTCTAGCGCTTACCATTTCTGAGATATAGCCGTTTATGCAGACAAACGGACATGGCTCAATCGCCAAAAAAATTTATGGCTTAGGGTCTGGCACGCCTCCTTCTGTCCGCACAAATTTAACATAGTATACCCTTTTTATGTATAGGCACAGGGCATAATTATTAAGTTTTTTTTTATTTGTGCTTATAATTCACAACTCATTAAAGCAATGATTGTCTTAAGATGTAGCTTTAACAAGCGACATTAATTTTTATTTTTTTTTTTTTTATTTTTTTTTTTTAGGAGATGATCGGTTCAATCGATCATATACAATATACCGCTTCGCGCACCCCCTCTCATAAACGAGATCGGTTCAACCGATCATACATAATATACCGCGTCACGCACCCCCTCATACACCCTCTGATGGTACCCCTATCACTCTAAGGTTTAGAACCGTAAAGGTTGGTAACCAAATAGGAGGGGGTTTTTAGTCGGTAGGCGCAGAATGCGAATCCGACACTACCCTCCCCGGGTGTCTTTCTGAAGATTTCCCCCCTCCTACTATCCAATAAAAAAAAAAAGCGACATTAATTTAATATTTTTTTTTTTGTTTGTATTATATAGTGATTATATAATTTCAAATCTTTTTGTTTTTAAGCCTCTCTACAGTTCTGGTATTTAATACTATAATTTTAAATACTTAGCTTAAAGTTCACCTTTTCAAGGTCAAGCTTAAGAGCAAATTCAATCTTCTACTAAGCAAGAACTTCCAAGAGTGAATTTTCTGTAGTGAAAAATCTATTAAAATGAGTATATATATATTAAAATTGGTTTTCAATGAAAGGAAAAACTAAAATATTTAAAATCAAACGTATTTTTGTATTGATTTCAAGTCGATCGAAACTTTTATGCGGCACCCACGACGCTTTAAATTTCGCATTTACAAGCGCAAATTAGGTGTCCGTATATTTTTGTCCGCTACTGTATTATACAGCAAATTTTTTCATTTATCGATAAAATATATGAAGAAAGAAGAACAAAAACTCCACTCATAAGCTTAAAAGAGGATTAACGCTTTAGTCTGCGGAGTTTTTCTGCAATTTTGTAATACGAAGCGCGAATACCCTAATTAAAATATCGAATGAGTCGACCTTAATATTTACTTAACAATTACTTGACAAAAATCTGAATTTTCTAAAAACAAAACTATTTACCATATATCAAAAAGATCGATTTTAAAATCCGATTTATTTTCGCCACAAGTGAAATTAGCGCTTTATTGAATGAAGGTTTCAAAAACGTTCAATAAACTCAAATCACTTAATAAAGATAATAACAATTTTAATATGCTGTCACAAGTGGCGAATCCACAAAAAGGTTTGAACTAAAAAAAATGGGAAAAATGGGTTAAGAGACTTTTGCCAGCTTTAATATATAAGTGAAGTACTTCTTAAGACCTATTCCCAGATCCACATCTGGCTGTCATCAAACTTGATGCAAAACATCTTGTTTTGTTGCTCTACTAAGAAAACTTGAACCACACTAGTTTATGTCAACTAATGAAGAGTTTTTTTAAGGTTCGACTGTCCATAACTAAATCATGTATTATATATTTAAAAAGCAGCAACACTTTGAATAAAACAATCAGTTTAATGAAATTATTGCACCAGCCATATTTATAATTGTTCTTTAAGAAAAATTTCTACAATATAAAACTTTACTAATAATATTTATAAAAACAAGATTTACCAATTTTTTTGAAAAAAGGAACATTTTGAAATGCAAGTGTTGAACAATTTTTTGTGCATATGTGAACGCATGGGAAAAACGTTTTGAATACTGAATGCTATTTTTTGGGTTGATTTAGAAATAAATACCCAACTTCAAAAAAATAATTTTAGTTCAAATTATGTGCTTTTTCGAACCTATTTTGTCGTTTCGATTTGATCGTATTGAAACCACATAAAAAATTTTATGTTGGCGAAATTGTTAGCAAATCGAATTCAAATTCGCTTAAAATATTCGGATTCGTTTTTCGAAACACGTCAGATTAAAATTCATATATTTCCATTCCATGCTATTAAAACATTATTTGAAATAAATTATTGTAGCTAGTGTATCCTTAGATCATAAAAATCAACAAATCATTCTCAGCGCGCATACTTTCAAATTTATGCCAGAAAATCACGATCTGGTCCATAGTGCAGCATCTAAAATTGTTTTTGTTAGCAATGCGATTGCACTCAAATCCGGGTAGCCCTTCCGTCTGTCTTTTTTTAAAATGCGCATCATTTCCAAGAATAGGAAAAGTCGGTTATCTACTGGTTCGTCATATTATAATCCAAATCTTTTAAAAGAACATTCTCTACGACAAAGTCTACAGTCTATAAACGACTTGTAGCTACCATATCAACAATGCCAGTTACTTGATAAACCGGTGCAATCCCGGATTTTCCAGATATTATAAAGTCATTTAGATAGCTGCAAAATTGAGGGGCTAGTTAGACCAGACAGACAGCTGCGTATGGGTTAAGCATCGCGGTTGCTATGTGGAACTCGGAATTTCAAAAATATTGCAAATATATTGTTGAATAAATGCAATAATAAATTTTATTAGCTCAAAATTTGATTTAAGGCAAACCTAAATAAATTAAAGCCATTATATTGCAAAAAGAAGCAAATGCAGCTAGGATTAATGCAACAGGCCTAAGGCATGAAAGGAATATCTTGGCTTTTTTTAGCTTATGTAGGATCCAAAAAATCTCAAAATGGACAAGAATTTCCATAAAATACTAACCTGTTTAATTTTACATAGTTTGCATAGATTCAGTAGAGTCAAGGTAAATCTATTTAGTTTTAGTATTAAGAACTGTAATAAATGTCGTTTTTTTTAATAAAAGAGAAATCCTAACAACTTATTCCTACCATTCCTATAAAATATTGGTGCTTAATGTTGTCTGGTTAGAATGAACTCAGATAATTATATTTGTTTCCGAAATAGGTCAAGCTTAGGCGCTTAAGAGCCGGCAGTTGGCAACAAACCCCTAGGGTCGTAATGCTGTTTTCGTAAATAAAAATAATACTTAAGTAGACAGGTTGCTCAGAACCTCTTAAAGAGTAAATTTTTTGGTGAACTGTGTGTATGAATATCATGTGAAACTACTCTCTTTAGTCTCTCTTAATGTCTTGTTAGTGTGAGATAGACCTCGACGGGCTGTTGAACCACTAACGTTTTGAAGATTTAAAGATTAAAGATAAAAAACTTTTTATACCATGTATTTTACAAACCTTTATATCAAAATGATTGACAAAACAATTCAATTTAGCCATGTACGACAGACCTTCAGCTAACTCCAGCATTATTCAGCCAACCATATTGAAAATCTAGGATTTCTGATGATAAAGGTGACTAGTCCCCTAAAATGTTCGTCCTCGATCTATGAGATGATAAGTGCTAAAGCAATCAATTCGAATTAGATTCCTTATTATGTCACGCATGATACATTTATTCTTTTGTTTAGTTTCTATATTTTAAACGTTTAGTGCAATTGACTGTTTACAGGCCCGTATTTCGAAATTTGGCGCCCCAAGGCAGTTTGCGAAATTTATTGTACACGTTTGTAAAGTTTCCGACAAAATTTGCCACCCCCAAATTCTTGCCGCCTTAGGCAGTTGCCTACACTGCCTATATGGTAAATGCGGGCCTGACTGTTGAGCTGGGAAATGGCAAAAATTGCGCAAAAAAACAACAGGCTAAAGCGTGAATCCCTTTTGGTTAGTTTAGAAGATTTTGTTTCTTCTTTCCTAATTTTTAAAAATTTAAATTTGCATTCAACCACTTAAGATTAGTAATATTAAATTCACTATATTTAGCACATAATAGAAAATCAAGACCTTCTTTCATAATTTCGTTAATTCTGTAAAAGATTAAAATTCACTTTTATTTTTACATCGCCGCTCTTTATAAGTTGAGTAAATAGTTTAAGACAGCACAAAAAATAAAATAATCCCTAATATTGCAATATTTTTTTAACAACTCAATAGTTAAAAAGTAGAATAGGGTCTGGTTTAAGGTAAAGTTGAGTTGAAAGTTGCAACTCGAACCTGCATAATTTGCCCTTGCAAAAGTTCTCAGCAAGCGTGAATACCCTAATTATGTATTAGGTAGCTGGTTTGGCAAAAAAATACTATCCAATTTATTTTAGCCAACGGTTATCCAATTTTTTTTTTCCTAAAAGGGTTCCTTACACAGAGGTGGGGTACTGCGATCAAAAGCTCTTTTGTACCATACCCTTAAGTTAAAGCAAAAGACTTTCCGCTTTCCGCATGAAAAGCAGTAGGTCTTTTGTTGTTGGTATTGACCTGATGAAAGTGACTAATCCGTACCTTTCCTATGTGACAGGATCTGTCCCATACCAGCGCTGGGCAGTCACAGAGCATATGTCTGGTGGTTTCCTCGTCTTCTAGACAGAGCCTGCACTCTGAAGAGTCCGATAGGCCAATTTTTCTGTAGATGGTATCTAACAGGGTGGTGGCCAGATGGGTAAGCTACCAGGAGTTTGAGGTCCGCTATGCCAAGACCTTGTATCTTGATCGCATCCGGAGGTTTGGCAAACACTTTTTCTTGACGAAGCCCCGGAAGGGAGAACCAGTATCTTCTATGTTCTCCTGCGGCCCATTTGTTAATAATGGTTTTGATTGTGGACCAACCAATACCATAAAACGGCGCAGGAGATGTGGTCAGGGTGGAGGCACCCTGTCGTGCTAAATCCATCCACTCCCGAGTGTCCAGGCACCCAACATAGCACGACTTTGTTCCGGGGGGACAGGGTTTGGAGCTAATCTGGTAATCTTTAACCATCCAGAAGGAGATGCTCCAGGATGACAATGCCTTGATAGCAGCTTGGCTAACTGAAAAAATTCATATGTTTGCTCCCCTAGTTCCCTTAAGAAGGATACTAAGGACGCAGATCTATATGGCATGAATCTCCGCTTGTAACACGCTGGGCCACATGCCCAGTGCGGTAGAGATTCTGGTGTTGGGTCCAACGTTTCCAACACCTACACGCTGCTCAGTTTTGGACCCATCCGTGAACCATTCTTACCACCGGGAGTTTCCACAGGAACTAGTCTCCCGACTTGGGAGTAGCGATCTAAATTACTTGTTATGAAAAAGTTCCGTGATCATAAGACGGTTATCCCATATTTGTTCACCATTTTTTAAGTGTTCCCTAACGATGATCAATTATTTCCATATCAGTAAATTCTTTAAAAGCTATTAGAAATCATGGCCGGGAACAAATGAATCAATGAAATAATTTTTATTTTAAGGCCCATACGCAGCATGTAAAATTAACGAATGTAAAATAGTCACATTATTTTTTTTAAAGGAAGTTTTGTCATTATAATCGTATATTTTGTCTTCTGCGTATTAGTCTTGCATAGTAAAATTTTTAGGCTAAAAACCTTAAGCCTTCAACTTCGAAAATGTGTTAATTTTATTGTTTGCAAAAGATTATTGAACTTAATCAATTTAATTATCTTTTATTTATGTATGGTGAAGACTTTTTTTTATTATTTTTACAAATTAAATCTAGTATTTAACACTAAACTTAATACTAATTTAACGAGCTCTAGCTACTGGGGCCTTCGACTAATGGAGAAGAGTTATGTTGGGATGTTACTAAAGATGAGCTTTCTGTAATTGTCTAGAGTTGAGGAGGTGTTGATTATATGGGCAAGAATAATCGCATTTGATTTATGTTTAAAAAAAAGTATAACTAATTTGTTATTTTAAATATCGTTTTATTTAAAAATTATGGTACTGTCACTCTGTTAAAGGAATTCAATTTTTTGCTCACTATTGAAACAGGTAACCTTCAGAATGGTAGCACAATCCGACACAGACCATAACGCCTTGAGCGTGAATGAAAACGGTGTGATTCTGTGCCAATAGGTTCTTCGAGGTTAAATTAATTCTCAAAGTGTAGAGTTTGCAATCGAATTTGATCTGCGGAGCTATCCCGTAAAATGTGATAGTATTTGGAGGGTAAATTTGATTGAATATTGTTAGATTTTCTGGAGCAGATTATCCATTAGTTTATAATTTGATAAAAGTCAGACCAAACTAAATAAGCTTAAAAAGATAGAATCAACGGTATAGTATAGATTTGTAAACAAAGATGATCTTATCTTGAGAGTGTGATGTGATCGCATTGTTCCACATATGTAAAAATGTGCCCAAAGACAACATTGATCGTTGTTGTTTTTGTTGTTGTTTGTTAGTATTGTTTGTTAGCGCCAAACTGTTAGTTAACATACCACGTAGATTCTGTCAGAGCACACAATTGTAAACAACTCAATTAAGAGCGTCAAATTGAGTGAATGACAGAGAGCAAGCAAAGAGAGAGCGATACTTGCACTTGTCGTCGCGCTATCGTTAGTTGTGCTGTTGGTTTTGGTTTTATCAACAATCTGCTTTACACATACGCACACGCATACACGTATGAAGACAGTCAAGTATAAGACGAAGGGGGCCTGGCAGGGGAGCGCACAGCTGACTCAACGCTAAGCGCTTTTTTTTATTATTAAAACTTGCTGCTTGCTCAGTTCTATGCGAACAGCTGAACAGTGGAAACGTTTTTATACCAAACGCTCTTAAATTGACTCTGCCAAATCGCACATTGTGTATCAAAGTTTTTTGAACGTGTTTTAAAATTGCGCGTATACGTAATTTTTTTGTGATCAAGCAAAAATACAATAAAAAATAAAATAAAATAAAAACTACTGCGAAAAACAATAAACTTGCTTAAAAAGCTACCAAGTGTCGAAAACCAAAAAAAAAGCTTTTGTGTTTTTTAAACTGTTTTGGTTTTTAATGCTTAAAGGTGAAATGTCTTGAATTAATTTATTTAGTGCCTGCATATAAAGCAATTTGTGTAACAATTTACAACATTTCATTTGTCTATTTAAATAGCAACAATATAAAATTGCGCCGTTTTGAGTGTGTTCAAATTTGTTGCTCCTATTACTATATTTTACTATTATATAGTATAATTATTAAGGCGCGTGTGCCGCTGCTTTATCTGCGTGTGTGTGTGTGTGTGTATGAACGTGTGTGTGTGTGTTTTAATCAACAAGGCATGCAAATCCCTGCAGGCGCCCGCTTAAGTTCTCCTACACATTCAATTTGTCGTGCTCTTTACCGCACTCTCTCTTAATCCCAATGCAAAGCAATGTGCAAATATATGTGTTTTGTTTATTCTCGCTCATTTATGCTATGTTTACACTGTCGTTCACTGTGCAGCGACTTGTCAGAAGGAAAAAGATTTGATATTGGCTTAACAAAAAGTTTATGTAACAAATAAAATCATTATCATAAAGGCTAATTATTTTAAATGAATTTCATCTTAAAGATATTTAATTAATACAATAATAAATAAATAATACTAATATAAACATTGAGTGCAAGCCAGAAAGAAAAGTGAACAAATTAAAAAAAAATAATAATTATAAAGTGTATCACTAGTAAAAATTGAAAGTTACCAAAATGTTGGGTCACAATATTGTGAATAAATACATTTGGTATAAAAATTGCTTCACACTGTTAGCATCTGTTTGTGCCAAGTTAATCGCCCAAAGTAATCAAAAAAATCTAAGAAAATGGAAAAATAGTGTCTAAAAACAGAAAACAATAAACAAGTTCGTAAAAAATTAACAATAGTAAAAATTTCAACAAGTTGAAAGTTAATGCATGCTATGAAGCACTGAATTAAATACATGTCTTATAAAGATGATCATGAAAGAAAACTTTTAGAAGTTCATCAAAAAGTTAGAGGAAAAGAACTAAGTGCCTGCATAAAGCGAAGAGTTAAAAATCGATTGTCAAAGTTATCACAAAAATGTTCCGTCTTATAAAGAATACTTCACACAGTGAAAGCTCGCAAAAGTGATGATCATGAAAGAAATTTTTTAGAAGTTCATCAAAAAGTTAGAGGAAAAGAACTAAGTGTCTGCATAAAGCGAAGAGTTAAAAATCTATTGTAAAAGTTATCACAAAAATGTTCCATCTTATAAAGAATACTTCACACTGTGGAAGCTCGCCAAAGTGATGATCATGAAAGAAAACTTTTAGAAGTTTATCAAAAAGTTAGAGGACAAGAACCAAGTGTCTGCATAAAGCGAAGAGTTAAAAATCTATTGTAAAAGTTATCACAAAAATGTTCCATCTTATAAAGAATACTTCACACTGTGGAAGCTCGCAAAAGTGATGATCATGAAAGAAAACTTTTAGAAGTTTATCAAAAAGTTAGAGGACAAGAACCAAGTGTCTGCATAAAGCGAAGAGTTAAAAATCTATTGTAAAAGTTATCATAAAAAGTTTTCATCTTGAAAACTTGCTAGCATTATGTGTCACAATGTTTTGAACCAGCAAATTATAAACAATACTTCAAACTGTGACAGCACGCAATTGTGTTCTGATGATCACAGTTACAGTACAAAAACTAAGTGTCGCGAGTGAACTAAAATTAATCTTAATTTTCGAAAAATTGGCCACTTACAACAATTAAAAAGAACATTACTGATGGACTATTTCCAAGGGTTAATTCCCGCATGAACTTTCTCTCAGAACATTGCTGCAAAAATTCATTTAAATTAAAGAAAATTGTCGTCGATTGGAATAATATTAATAATAATCAATATAATAAGCTGTTTAATGCAAAGAGAATGAATGAGTTCCAATTCGTGAACAAGTTATCGAATGTCAAAAAAGTGCGCACAAAAAACAAGATAAACAAATATTAAGTTACTAGAAAACAAAATATTTCAAATGCAAATTACAGCCGAAATATATCGAGAATTTTCTATGCATGTTAAGGTTAAAAATTTTGTATTATCAAAACGCCACAGATGCATAAAACCAAAGAATATAGAACTACAGCAGCTCTAGTAGTAGTAATATAGAGCTACAGTAGTTCTATATTCTTTGATAATACTTAACTAAAACCGTGGCAGCTACTATCACAGTGTGGCACTTAATTAAGACTGATTTGATTATAATTTCAAATGAATTTAAATTTAAAAAAAAATATATATATATTTTTTTATAGAATAAGTATGAAGAAAAGCTATAAAATTAAAATTAAAAGAAATACTTGTTAACCCTTTGCACTCGATCCTCATAAACAATATTAGCAACCAGCAACTCGAAAGATATTATTGTAATAAGGGCATGCATTAATGTTTAAGAAAAATGCGGTCGCTGCAGTTAAATAAACCAATTTATTTTTACATAAATTGTAATAAAGGATATTGTAGCTTATATTAAAGACTAAAAGAAGAAACTTAAGGCTTAAAACTTCTCGAAGTGTAGTATTTTTCAAAGCAATCACCCATATGCATTCGAGATTTATAGGGACAAGAATCCCAAAATTTCACAGATTCCCGTCTCTGCCCTCGTTATTGCCTGTTGAAAAAAACTACACAATCCCTTTTTTGCCCTTCCGGAAGTTGTGAAGTCTTTTGTCAAGCCTAGCTTTTTGATTTGAGGTGGATTGTCTTGATCGATCTTCTCAAAAATTTGCCCACGAGTTGATCGACTAAACGCTTGACAAACTTCAAATGGGACATATATATTTCATTTTTGTCCTTTTTTATACATTTATATAAAATATATGAATTTATACAGAACATCTCAATGCTCCAAAAAAACATTTTCTTCCACCATTTGAGGGAATCCTAGTTCTTATATCTCTTCTTTGGTGATCTACGGTTTTCAAATGCAGAATCCAGAACAATTGCTGTAATCTTTCTCTAGTGAACACACTTGTTGACCAGTAATCTTGAAAATTTAGCAAAACCATGCTACCTATATTCAAGATTACTCTGATAAAGGCCCGAAATTTGAAAATTGAATTTTGAATCAGAGTTTTTTTTTCGAAGTTTGTTGGTGGCGTATTTATTCGTCTCTACAACAATATCGTCCACCAACTCTTCTTCTTCTTTCTTATGTGGCTATACCAACCCGATTACCGGGTTACGGCCTGCCTTAAAACTTCTCTCCAGGCGCCTCTGCATTGCGCGCGCCTTCTCCAGTTGGTCACACCGAGCGAAGACAGGGCCCCTTCCACTTGGTCTTTCCAACGCAAACACGGTCGTCCTCTCCGCCGACGGCCGCTGACTACCGCATCGAACACACGTTTAACTGTCTACCAACTCGTCTGTGAAATATAGCTTGAAAAATTCTACATTCAGGAATATGGAATATTTGTAGCCCTGGACCTTTTTTTCCCGTTGAAATAACTATCTACCATAAACATTATCTAAGAATCAAGAGCGCTGAGTGAGATAAACAAGCGTGTCGCAAATGCGGCGACAACTGATTTATTCTTAACATACGAAATGTCGCAAATGCGGCGACAACCGAGTGCAAAGGGTTCAATATCTATTCTTGTGGCATCTTGCAATTGTGCAAATAACTTCGTAAATCGTAAAGCTTTAAATCTCAATTGTGCCATACTGTAACGCAGTGTGAACATAGCATTAGCTCCTAGTTGGCGCCTAAGCGTGTTTGTCTAGGGAATTGGTAAAGTTCCATTGTGGCCTAAGGTGATGCAGTGTGAACCCAGCATTAATTTTAAGTTAGCGCCTTAGCCTGTTTTTCTGGGTAATTTGTATGTTGACGCATTTTGCATAAATTACCGGCATTGACGGCGCTCTCTTTAGCTAAAAAGCTCTCTTACGCTCTTCTGTATATGTCTGTCTGTATAACCTGCTGAGAGCAGCAACAACAATAGTAGTGTTAAAAATAAATATTTACATTTATTATTCAAATGAAATCGTCTTGGTATGCGTACGTATGTGTGAGTGCGTCTGTTAGTGTATTAGAGTGCGCCTATTATTATTAACCGTGTATATTATTATTAGTACTACGTCTACTAAATTATTGATAATAGATATTTGCGCTGAGCCCTTTTCGTATTATTAGCTATTGGTATGTAATAATTAAGGCGCGCTTTCAGGCATATCTTCCGTCTCTATGGGGAAATTAAAGAAAACCTGACATTGTAAAATTGTCAAACAAATTAGGTTTTTTTTTCGCTAAAGTTTTTGTTACGGTCTGCTGATTTAAAGTCAAACATCTATATTATTAAACATTTAGCATATTGTTTGAGCGTTACTTAGAAAAATTCTGTAGTAAGTGAGTCGCCTATTTTGAACTTTAGCCCTGCATGCATGTTATTCCCCACTGCTATTTATATTTTAATTACCATGTTTTGGATTTGCCAAATAAACAACAACAAGTTTTCGAAATTTAGTAATAAATACAAAAATAAACCCCGCCAGCCTTTTTTAAAAGTCTTCGAAATTTGTTTACTCTGCAGTTGCTAATATTTCATAAGCTACTGCTAATTTCTTTTACTTTCTTACTTTTTATTTTTATACTCCATACTTTTGTTAAGATAAGCCCAGACATGTACCTAGGAAGTCTTAAATTGCGGCAATAAACTTTTTTTGATACACACCTGATAGAGGCTCGACATAGTTTCTGCTTAAAATTTTAAAATATGTACATATAGAAACCTGCCTTTATATACGTACTTATTTTTAATTAAATAAATTTACTTTTTGTCTAACACCAGACAGATTGTAAATAGAATATGAAAAAACAAATATTTTATTTGGGCCAAAATATGTTCGACTTTACTACATATAATTTTTTTCCTCGCACATTTCCATTATATTGTTATAATACTTAACTTAAAATCTTTTATTAACAATAAAAAAATGTTATAAGAAGTACATACGAGGGTGGATTGATAAGTTTCCGGCCTGACCAAGAAAAACAACGTTTTTAAGCATTTTTTTTTCTTTATTTCTCAACATAGTCTCCTCCAAGGCTGATACATTTCTCATAGCGGTGTTCTAGTCTAGCAACGCCATCTCTATAGACTGATTCGTCAAGCTCCTCAAAATACCTATTTACAGCTTCGATTACTTCTTCATTGTCCGCAAATCTCTTACCGCTAAGCCATTTTTTGAGGTTAGGAAACAGATAATAGTCACTCGGGGCTAGGTCTGGAGAGTAGGGAGGGTGCGGCATCAATTCAAACTTCAGATCGTTGATTTTAGCCATCGCAACGATTGACTTGTGCGCTGGTGCGTTATCGTGATGAAACAAGATTCTTTTCTTCGCCAGATGAGGTCGTTTAATTTTCACCTCGTGGCTCAAACGTTGCAATAAGTCTGCGTAATATTGACCAGTGATAGTGTTACCCTTTTCCAAGTTAATCAATATATATAATACCTCTTGCATCCCAAAAACAGTAGCCATAACCTTGTTCGCTGAAAAATTGTTTTTGCCTTCTTTGGAGTTGGTTCCCCTGGTCCAATCCACTGTTTAGACTGTTCTTTGGTTTCAGGAGTGTAGTGGTGGACCCAAGTTTCGTCAACGGTTATGAATCGACGCAAAAATTCGCTTGGATTACGCTTACACAACGCCAAATTGGCGGTAGAAATGTTTTTTCGAATTTTCAATTTTCAAGAAAAACACAGAGGCGTCTTGTTCAGTGTGCTCTGAAATCTAAACTAACATGGCGATCGGGCTGAAACTATAGCTATAAGCTATCTAAGGATGGTACTATAGAACGCCACCTCAAGGTAGGCCTAGTGGCGCCTTCTCTTGGCCAGGCCGGAAACTTATCAATCCACCCTCGTATAGTAAAAATTTGAGTGTAGAACTTTATCTTGACATGAAATTTAATTGAAGTCCACACATATGTGACTAACTAAGAATGCAAAAATTTATAGACCGGGAATTAAGTTTTATATGCAAGAAATAGAGACCAAGAAGGATTTTCAAAATTCTAAACAGGTGTTGTTTTGGCAATTTGTTTTTGATGTGCGGAAACAAAAAACCATCAAGCTTTAATTGATTGATTTATCATTAATTCCACATTATGTATGCTCGATAGGCCTTTTATATACTATAGAAAAGTTCACATTGTTGGGGAAACAAAATATTTAGGCTTAGGCATTTCATTTTTCACTATTCATAGAGCACTTCAATTCATTTCGGAAGCGACTTTCGTTCTCGAACAACTTTTTGTTAGACTTGGTTCGTTATTGAGGACCCTTGCCAATAGAACCAGAAAAAACTGACGAATGTTTCTTTTAAATATTTTTTTTAAATACATTTGGCGTTTGTCTAGGCGATCATAACTCATGACGGCCAAATGTATTTCAATCTCAATCTCTCTATCCAAATGGCAATATTGCAATATATTTAAGCGTATAGCATCAATCGTATCAGGCGAAGCAATAGGGACGAGGTTTACGAACTTCGTCGGCAGAAAATCGAGCTTAAATTACACTGGTCGACAAAAAACCACATTTTGTGTGTAACATGTAAACTTTTATCTAGATATGCTAAGGACAAGGATAAGGATAATAGAAATAAAATTAGGATACAAATATGAATAGTTTTTTTGTAATCTGATATTATATACATTTAGAAAATTTCAGATTTTATTGACGAAAATAAGTTATTTTATCATATTACAACATTAATTTAACTAAAGCTTTATGATTTGCTTCAGGGACATCTCATTGTAATGTTCAACAGTAATCCTCTAGCATACGTGGACTCCACTTGCCCTGGTATCGTTTTTCCATGGTTTTCCCCAAATTTTCAGGAAAGAAGTCTAAATGAAGGAAGTGTATTTTCAATGACACATTACATCTCAAAGCCTTATAAGCAGATAGCAGCTTCGCGACGATAGTTTTATAGTCATTTGATCGGTGATTTCCTAAAAAATTGGAAGTAACTTCCATAAAAGATTCCCAGCAGATTTTTCCAATTCACTGAGCTTTTCTTTAAATATGTCGTCTTTCATCAATTGTCTGATTTGTGGGCCAACAAAGATGCCCTCTTTAATTTTTGCCTTGCCCAGTTTAGGAAACTTTTCTTTCAAATTTAAAAAGCCGTCACCACTCCTGTCCATTGCTTTCACGAAGCTTTTCATGAGTCCAAGTTTTATTCGTAAAGGTGGTAAAAATACATTATCAGGTTGCATCAATGGAGGATTTTTAACATTTTTTTGTTCTGGAGTAAGAGATTGCCTTTTGGGCCAATCGTTTTTAATATAATGATTTTTTCTATCCCTGCTGACCCACTCACAAATAAAACAACAGTATTTTGTGTACCCTAGCTGCAATCGTAAAATCAGGGGAAATCACCTTTAAATCTCCATAAACTTTCCAATTGTGCTCTTTATATTGAATTTTTTCTAATATACAGGGGTGCCACAGAAAACCATTTCGATTCAATTTCGATGCAATTGCAATTCTTGGTGCCACAGACATGGCTAACAACGGCTTTAAAACCGCTCATAGTCATGTATGTGGCACCAAGAATTGGAATTGAAATCGAATTGGTTTTCTGTGGCACCCCTGATAAATTCAATTGTTGCAAGCTTCACCTAATGGTATAGAGGGAAGTTTATTGCCGATATTTAAAAGAACAGCCTTCAAACTTATTTTTAACCCATCGATAAATAATCGCCACTGTTCCGTTTATATTCTATACCCAAGACAGTCATTACGCCATAGACATTATTACAAAATACCAGCTGATCATCTTGTGAAAAAAAACATTTTAGTTCTTTATCTCGATTGCGAACGTAACACACTTTTGTTTTTGGTTGTAATATATTCCATCTCTTTAATCGAGAGCCCAAAACTTCTGACTGTTGTTTGGACAAATTTAAGTCACGTACCAAATCATTTAGATCTCCTTGAGATAGTAGATGTGGCTCTTTAGAGGAAGAAGCTTCTTGAAAGTCAGGATCTAATGTGTCGTTTTCCACTGTTACTGGCGTTGTAGCCAGATCGGAACTTTGTGGTGGTTCTGGTACAGGTAGTTCCTCACTGTAACGGATCGGTCTTTTAGCAGATGGCACGTCAGGGAACTTCATTTTACTTCTTGTTTTAATTGTAATACCTTTGTATCAGTAAGACAAAAATAACAATCAAATGAGTGATTCGTTGGTTCTGTTCAAATTACAAATACGATTAATTTTCATTTTTACGGGTAGTAGCTGTAACACGAAAACTAGACCTGATGGAATCAAAATAAATATGGTGATAAAATGAGGGTAGTTAGGTAATTCAAAAATAGTAAGTATCTTTCTTGTTACAAAATGCTGTTGACCAGTGTTATTAAGGTGAACTTATTGAGATAAATATCTTCAGAAGTTTTAAAACGTAAAAATACTCAAGGAGATTTGTATAAGTGTAAATCAGGTGTGGGCAGTCTCTCAATTTGCATAAGTCGTGAGGCTATTGCAGCAAAATCTTCCGCAGCGCAGTCGGCTCATGCACGGTCCATGAAAGTGAAATCTTTCACTTTTTGCTTGATTGCGGTTCTTAATCTATCGTGCGCTTTTATATGTGTTTTGCCCACCACTGGTGTAGAGAATCTAAAACACTAAAGATACATATAGGCAAGCTTAGAGGTATTAAAAAAAAATGTGGTACAGTCGAGGCGGTGCCCGACAGTGGAATTCCCTGTACTTTTTTTATCGAAAACATTCTTTCTGCATATTCCTACTAAGAACTTGCCAATTGGAATTCATTTTTTTGGTGAAAATTGTTACCGATTGTGATGAAACTCGAAAGTTACGTCAAAGAAGCTAATTAAAGTATATGGGTTAAGTTTAAAGTTGATATGTTGAAGGGTGTGGGATGAAACATGGTAAATCGATTGCGGTGTTGGGGGTCCGCATCAATCAAATTGGGACGTGGATTTGTTCATTAGAGCCACATGAATAGGTAGAGTCAAATATTGACGCAGTTTGTATAATTTTGGCTATAGCTTTTGCTTTATTTGTCCGATTTAGTTCACTTTTGACACACAGATGCGTGAAACCATTACACATCACTCTGTCAAATTTCAGATGAAAATATTAAACGATGGACCCAAAAACCAGCTGGTAAAGTTTTCTAGCTCTTCTAGTCTCCGAGATCTAGACGTCCATTCGGACGGACATGGCTCAATCGCTACCCGATGTTATGATAAGCATTTTGGTACAAAGGACTTGGGGTCTGCCGCGTCTCCTTCTGTCCTTTACATACATTGCACAAATCTAGTATACCCTTTGTAATTGTTAGTGCAGGGTATAAAAATAATAATTTTATTAAAAGTTGTTTTTCAAAAATTGAGAGGAAAAAACAGATAGTCTATGAAGTAGTTTAAATAATTTATATATACATTTACTAATACGAAGCATGGATGCTATTCTAACGACAAATTATTTATCACCTGACAAAAATATCATATAAATAATTTCATTATATTTTTATTGTTATTTAACTTGTTTGATCGAATTGTCTTATTTAAATTTAAATGATTCTAATAAAAGTCTAACTTTAATTGCGGCTACACGTGTTTTTCCCTATAAACAAAGTCAATAGATTTCTTCAGCAAAAAGAATAGATCTTGGGGCCGTCGTTAGCCACCAAAGCTCACTACTATTCTCTCCATTGTTTGTTACGTCAGCATTTTATATAAGTTCTTGCAGCAGAAATGCTGAAAGGCAGAAATGCAGAATTGCTCAACAAAATATTATCTGCAACTTAAAGACCATATTTTTAGCGGGCATTAACATTTGACTCCTCGGCACTTCTGATCAAAACTCTGTTGTGCAAAGCGCTAAAATATACCAGTGTGTACATACATATTTAAGTATTCACAACATTTTTTATAGCTTAACTAGTGGGCCCGGCAGACCTTGTCCTGCTCAAACTTTTTGAATAATCTTAAAATTTATAAACATCGTAAGATTCTCTAGTTATCTTATCTAGACAATCATAAGATTTTTGGATTAGTTGGCTTTCATTACTCTCTAAAAAGCCATATGGACGAACTTACGTATTCTTAAGAGAGCTCGCATCTCTAATAAATTTATGCCCCACCGAAACTACATTTCAACCCCTTTGCGACAACGTTTCTGTCCATACTTAATGTCCAATACCCGATGTTAAACAATTTTCTACTATGCTATATATATATATATATATATATATATATGTATATGGCAATATACACACAAAAACCAATATTCACAAAAATGCGTATATCTCACGAACCAATACATCGCAATAGGCCTAAAACCTCCGTATTGACAACCTCTAACACACGCAAAAATCAGATATGAAATTCACCGACGCGTTCATGAGAACACCCGTGAAACATAAGTTTCTTTTATAAAGCTTTATTAAGCATAGCTGGGAAATTAAGCAGCTGTTTGTAAACAACTTTTAAATGTGCGAAAAACTTATTTATTTTTAATTATTAAATTTGTAATATCCTTGTAGTGGTAGTTTTCTAAATATATAACGTTTAATCAATATCCAAAACTTTATCTTTTACGCTTTAAATTGCGTTTTACACTCAAAGACTTTTCTGATTCGCTTGACGTTTCTTGACGCGCTTCTTCAGTGGTGGGTGGGTTGTGGCTCAGGTGCAGAAAAGGCATAGTTCTTGATTTGAATATTCATATGAAATTTCGGGTCATCGGCTTCATCGTCAGGAGCTTTGCAGTCGTCCTCACGCTCTTCTTCTAACCACTGTAGAATCAGCTCCTCGCGGCTCTTAAAAGTTCCAGACGATATATCCATCTAAAAAACCAACACTTAATATAACACGGTGAAGCAATTTAGCTGATGTGTTGTTTAGGAGATATATATAACAATATATAACAAATATATTGAGGTGGTTTGTCGAGCATACCTAAACACTGATGTGTTTAGCGACTCATATGTCACTTTTAAGCTGATCGCCGTTTCATAAGTCGTGAATCGAGCACTTCCGCATTTCTGCACGACAAAGTAAAGGCCTTAATATATGTTTAGTATTGAATTTAGCTTTTAAGAGTTCACGATTACTATGGTACAAAATCGCTTATAATATGACAAACACAGTATCCCATATTTGTTG
Organism: Chymomyza amoena; assembly: GCA_037043745.1. Lineage (NCBI taxonomy): Eukaryota > Metazoa > Arthropoda > Insecta > Diptera > Drosophilidae > Chymomyza > Chymomyza amoena. Next base: position 594,600 of record JBAMAX010000771.1, read on the forward strand.
AAAGTCATCCTCCTATTAAAGTCAGTCGCGAACAAAATTAGAATTAAATCCGACATATTGCTAAAGAACTCCAAAAGACATTTGATCGCCAAATTTGGCTACTATATCTTTATAAACAATCAAATAATTTATCTAAAACTTTAAACTTTTTCGAAGTCCCCGTAGCTATATCATATAACCCCGATATCCAAAAAATTAAATTATCTCTTCTGCAGTGACATAACAAGGCAAGTTACATAGCTCAAGCTCTTATCATAGAGATCTAGGCAGACAGACAGACAGTCGAACATTGACTTATCACCCTGATCACACTTTAGGTTACTTTGGGTATACTCCGTCGTCTGCTTCTAAATATTACATACATATTCATCGTGTACAAACCATTTCTACCGTAAGTACAGGGTACATTTTCAAATGTGATGATTATCTCACCAATATTGTCACAGCAAATCGTTTATAATATGACAAAAGAAGAATATTTATTTGTCTATTGAATCTTAATTAAGTGACTCCACTTTTTAACGTTGCAAATCTCTTAACGTAGGTAAGTAGGTAGGTAGAAGTGGTTGTCATTCCGACACACCTAGGCCTATGAAAGGCCCGTTGTGATGTCACTTGAGTTAGTCCTTCACTCTCCTGTATCCTCTTTGAACCAACCTGTCAATTTAATAAACGACTTAATCTTATTTATTTTGATTTCTGCGAATACAGTAATATTCCCAAAAGTTTCGGAACGCAGTGTACTCAGTCTCCTCCTGCATAGTGCCATGCATCCACACAGGAGGTGCTCCACTGTTTCCTCCTCTTATACATACCTGCTGACAGCTTCTACAGTAGTCAAAATGCAGCGCGCCTAATCTATTGGAGTGTCTATCAATAAAACAATGCCCCGTCTAGTCTGCTGAGTTTTAAAAGTTGCTTGGTTCTATTCAAGCTCCATTGCGGCCAAGTTTTTCTTCTAATAAGACAGGTACTGGTTTGCTCCCATCTATAGTTTGCATCATTATTGATACTTCTATCTATTAACAATTTACTCGTTGCTACTGATATAGGTAACAACGCCTTATCCGGCTGTAGAGGTACCATTGTACCCCATCTAGCTAGTTCATCTGCCTTGCAATTGCCAACGATATCTCGGTGGCCTGGTTCCCAAAGTAGATTAAACATTCCATTACTGTTTTGGATGTGAGCCTTACTGACTGTAGTGCTTTTAAAGCAGCCTGACTGTCCGAACAGATCTGAATTTCCCTTTCGTTTTAAACACGATTCTTAATTATGAGACCCCATCTTGATCCTACTGCTCTTTTAAATGAGTATAGGGCTATTGCCGCTGTTCTCACGCTATTTTCAAGATTTAGGTTCCTAAGCAGTTTCCTGTCTAAAATCAGTCCTAGGTAACATGCTTTTTCGTTGAATAATAATGTGATCCCATTTAGACACGGGGGTCTAACATCTGGTAGTTTGTGTTATCTTGTGAACATAATAAATTCCGTTTTGCTGGCATTATCTCTAAACGTAGCTTATGTAAAAAAACAGTGGATCCGATTAAAATTTTTCCATAATCTTTTAAAGATGCCTTTTGATGTCGTTACTCACAACGTAGTTCGTCATCTCAAGATCTCTCCCACCAATTGCAATCGCATGTAATGGCATATCGAAAAAAATCCTCGTTACATTTTCACATAATTTAAAATCGCAGTCGCGACTTTAAGCAATCTTCAATATCAGGCAGTTCTTGTTTCAAACGGTGCAAATAAAATGAGCAGTCAATACGTTTATCTAAAATTAATTTTGGATTTCCTCGATCATCTTTTAGAGTTGACTTTTAATGACGTTTTGCACCACTTTGGTGATCATATCACGGCTGCTTGTCATCAATTATATTATAACGCTTGTAATATTTTAACATAATCTTCAACATCTGCTCGATCATCTTTCAAAACGTTGCAAATCTCTTTATGTTGTTTATAATACAATCAACTTAGAGAGCAGCAGACGAAACCATCTAAACTGGTTTTGGGTTTTTTAGCTTTCATTGTCTGAGAGGCCTCCACCGAAAGCTCATCTTATAAGCACTAATTGACATTCATAGAAGCTTCGAAACTGCGACAGATTTCACAACTGGAGAGCATTCTACAGACGATTCTAATTCTATAATCTAGCTGCTGGTCATGTAAATCTATAAAATTGTTATTACATTAATTTTAATTGTTATGTTATGTCTGGAGGTAATTAAATTATTTAGAGCCCCAGCTTGTAAACAAACTAACTTGTCTACGCAAAAGTCTAACCAAGTTTTTTTGAGACTGTACTTAATAAACGCGCTTGGTCAAGTCCAAGTCCAAGTCCCAAATTAGATTTCGCTTGTTTGTGCCATTTTGCATATGATCTCATGTAGTACAATATTTACATGGATTGACGCATCAAATGATGTACAAATAAAAAAAAAGTAATGATGAAATCTACAACAATAAGTTTATACATATCTATAAAACTCGGGGGGCTATCGGTGTTTTTGTTTTTTTTGTTTAAGGTCTTACAGCAACAAAATTCGCAATCAGCTACATACATAGAGCTTCATACGTGTACTAAAGTTAATTATTTAGGTGAGACCCTTGTCTAATCAAATTTAATATTTATGTACTTACTAAATACAGTACTTGCCGAATCGTGCTTATCAAATTTTATACGCACGACGACAGCCATATACATATATAAGTACTTTTATATAGTACTTACCTAGTACACAGCTGGTCAACAAAAATATGTTTTTTTTTAGATTTATTTGAAAATTATTGACAAAGGCGTCGAGGGTAACAATTTGAAGGGGTGTTCCATAAATAATCTCTTGTCCATTAATGCAAATGTATTTTTTATTGACCAAATCGCCACGCGTAAACTATTTATATATTTAGGTGTAGGTGGAACTTCCTTATCAGTGATGTCTAATCGATATCTGGACGCCTTTATTAATTGCCATCATATCGCTTAATAATTTGGGTAGACTTTCTATTGTTTTCGTACATCTAAGCATATGAGTAAGCGGTACATAAAGTTTATGAAAAGATTAGGGGTTCTCCTGAATATATAGCTATGGAGTCGTATCCAAACTACGTGACCCAATTTTTACAATTTTTGAACCCCTCGTATATACGAATCCGGTATATTACTTAAAAACACCAAAAGACATTAGGTTACGATACCTTCATAAACAAACCAAATACGGCGAATTTTGAATAACAAAACTTTTTGGGCCGATCGCTCCTATGGGAGCTATATGAATTTTAATCAAATTAGTACAGTGTTTGGGGACTCTAAAAAACTTCTGCATGCCAAAGTTGGTTCCAAATTCTTCAAAAACAAACGGAACAACGAATTTGATCAAAAACGTTGTTTTTGTCCGATTTGTCCTTTGAAAAAAAATAATAAAATTTGGTACAGTGCTTCAAAGTTGTTTCCAATGTCTTAATAAACAACCAAACATAGCGAATTTTGGAAACAGATTTTATTTTTTTGGCGATACTTCTTACGGAAGCATATGATATACAGTAGAGCTGGGCATCGATTCGATTTAAAATAGATATAATCGACTCTTTGAGCATCGATGTTTCATGTATATTATGGCGGTTCAATTTGTAGACGCAGAAAAACGGTTTGGGGCTCTCAGCGATTTTAATTCTTTAAGTCATTTTAAACAATGGGTCCAAAAAGAGTTTCGAGTCACCATCTTTTTTAAAATATGTTTTTTTTCAAAATATTCAAAAATCGACTAACACCTTTTATTTACAAGATCGAAAAACATTAATTTCTTCAAGCTTAATGGAGCTTTCGAGGTCGAAGAATCCTTTTTTTAATCTAATTTTAATTTTGGCGGCCGCCAGAGGGCGCTTTTGCGTGTTTTTTTAAGTTTTTAAATAAATGGTGTCTTCATTTTAGTTTTCTCTTATTAAGTTTTGAATCAAACGATTTATTAATTTTTTGATTTCTGTTACTAAGTTTTGACTTTTTGTTTTCGTTATTTGGAATTATGGAAATAAATTTAAATGAATTTTGTATTAATTTTCTGCGGTTTTAACTAACTAGCGCCTAACGTGTTAGACCGATTAATCGATTAAGTCGATTTTTTGTGAGAATCGGTCGAAAATATCGGTTTTCGAAAATAGGGGATCGAGCCCCGCACTAATATACAGTATATACGATTTTGATATATTCCTGTCAGGGCCATAGTCAGGTAGGTGCTGTATAGGGATCAGGGCGGTAGCCAGGAAATTCACTCAAGGGACGATCAGCGCCCCCTCAGCTAAGCAGGACGCCAACGTAGACTTTTGGGCGTTTTTTTTTTTCAAATTTTTCCAAACTTCAACGCATCTCACTGCAGTTTTTTGAAAATTCTGTTCGCACGTATAGATGTTGTAAAACGTATTTCAATGTCCAATGAACGTCTCCGAAACTTATCATTTTTAGATTTCGAAAAAAATAGGTTAGATTCAATTTATTTAGATGATATCATTTGTGAGTTCAGTAAAAAAAATCTAAGAATTAAATGTATGAAATATTATATAGAAGCTAAAATAAACCTATGACACAAATGATTTTTGACAATTTCTTCAAAATATAAAAACTAAATTTGGTTATGTTCATAAACAAAAGAATTATTTATCTAAAACTTTTTCTGAAACACCCCTATGGGCGCTATATAATAGAACCACGATATCAAAAAAATTAATTGAACTTGACTCTTATTAGGGAGGCTCGACACCGAAAAAAAATATTGAATCGAAGTATTGAGTATTCCAAAATACTCGATACCGATCCGATTCGATTCACCCTAAAAAGAAATCGATAGCGACGGTATCGGTATCGAATTTTTGACATTTTTTAATGAGGTATCGAACAAAATGGATGCGTTTGCTCGACAAAGAAGCCAAAAGTTTCTAATGTTCATAATAAATTAAAATTAAACTAAGAATGATATATATTGTACTTTTTCTTATTCATTCATTTTAACATAGTTACTTTTATTATTTTTTGGAAATGGAGCTAACTAGACCAGAACATCGAATGGACGACCTTAAAGGGACTTTTTGAAGAATAAATTACAAGCGCTAAATGTCAACAATTTATTTCGATACTAAGCAAATTGGTTTTGGATCGACGATTAAACGAGAACCAAAATATCGGTATTAAATATTCAGTAACGACTTCGATATTCTCGATATTTAAAATATCGGATCGGTATCGTGGATCCCTAACTCTTTAGTATACTAAGGGATCCAATCTGAAAGTTTGGTAGCTCTAACTCTTACCATAGCTTAGATACTAACGGACGGACAGACGAAAATGGGTATATCGACTTCTCTAGTCACCCTGATCACACTTTAGGCAACTTTGGGGGGTCTCCGAAGTCTCCTTCTGTATGTTGCATAGAAATTCGGCTGGCACATATTTAATATACGATACCGGATATAAAAATTGTTCTTATTCATTGGTTAATTTCTGCGAAAAAAGTAACCTTTAAATCCAAGCACCATTTTAATCTCCTGTCTCTGGTTCTCTGTAACCTCCAAGACGCATTTGTATTCTTTAGTCTTTTTCGGCTTCATAGAAATTCCAGATGTATCAAAATGATTAGCAAAGGATTAGTAGTATTCAGATCAGGCCCGACGAGAGGGGGAGGGACTTTTTCCCCACGGCCCGGAACTCTCGGAGGGGCCCGGACTCGAGACTTTTTTTCGAAAGTGATTTCATCAAATCATCAATTCTCTCAGAAATCCTTTCTATACTTTTCTTTATGTTGATCTCACACTTTTCAACAATTATACGTATTTTCATGAATTAAGAAAAATTGATAGGGACCCGGATCCGAGATTTCTCCCGAGGCTCGGATATTCTCTCTACGGCCCTGATTCAGATATATAATATCTTTCGATTGTCAAATGCTAGACTTATGTTCTATGACTGCAACCGCGGACTCTCTCTCTCTCTGCAAGAACCCACTCAATCTGTCATTTCTCATTCTCCATCGACTCTTAAGTTCGAGCGATTGAGACCCACCTTTTTACATTATCGGAACGCTCTTATAGTCTAAAAATAATTCAGAGCTCCGGTAAAACTTTGATTTTTGAGTTGCTAAGGTAGAGTTTATCTTCTGAGGTTCCATAAAAACTCAAGATGCAGCGATATGGTGTAAAATATATAAAGCTATAAATAGAAATTAATTTTCGACAGTTGATTATCTAGAAAAAAAAACAAATTTTTCTCAGCTCTATACAACGGCACCGATGACCGAAATTTTCGAGTTTTATGAGTTTATATGTTGCAAACTAGCGCGAAAATGCACCACATAATATCTTATCTCCGGGATTTACTGATTGTGGTGTCTCACTTTTTTTAATTTATTTTTAATATATAGTTATTTTTTTTTGGGAATATTAATCAGCTGATAGCAAATTGTCTGTCATTTTTTGTTGCTATTTCAGTTGACTCACAACTTTTATCAAGTTTAGCGTCATGATTGATTTAGAAGATTTGCCCCGAATGCAATCGCTGTCGCCTGCAAAGGATATAGAGGCAGCCTATGAAACGTCTTTGGAAACAAGTGTGGTTGGCAAACCCACCCAGCCCAAGGTGATCAAGTTAATCAAGCCGATTATAATGGTGCCACCTAAGGAGCCGCTGAAGCCAGCTGTAGCGCGCTCTGAGGAGACAACGCCGGTGGCGCCAGCGGGCACAACGGGTTTTGTTTATAATTACAACGGTATGAACTACACGCTGCTGGTAAGTATTTAAAATGCTAGTAGAAATTTTATACATGCGAGCACAAAGAAATCTAATTTTTGAATTTATTTAAATGTTGAAAAACACTTAAAGCAGTCAAACAAAAGCTGTTAAGTATGATGCCCAAAAAGCTCTTTATAATAAAAATATGTTTGTGCAACACTGGCAGCTTTTTTAACAGGCACAAACAAACTGTTAGCGCTGGTTAACATAACTAAGCCGACAGTGAGTTTTGTTTAAAAAACTATGGTAAGAAAATTTGTGTGCTGTATAGATATGCACAGTTTTTTATATAAAATACAAAAAAAATAAATAAATTTGAAATTTATTATATTACATTTTATAATGTTTAAGTATAAGTAAGTTACATTGAATAGAAATTAAATAGTAAAAACATTTTTAGCTACTGTTAATGCTTATGTTAACATACATTTAACAGCTGCTGAAAGCACTTAGAGATGAGCTTTCAAAAGCTTTTTTTTAACACTGTTATCTGTCTTCTGCGCTCGCTTGCAAACGCAAATTGTTAATCAACATACGAAGAGTCGGAAGAAAAAATCGCGCAGCAGTAAAATTGTAAAAATACAAAAAATTGCATATTAAGCAAAAAACACGTTTTAAGCAACGTAAAAAAATTGTAAGCCTAAAGGTGAACAAAAAGCAATGTTAAAAGAAAAGTGTGACGCGTTCAAAACGAAATGGCAATAATTAATAATATAAAAACGAAGGCAAAAAACACGCGTAAAAATGCAAAGTGGCGTGTGTATGTGTGTGTGTGTGCGTTAAGGCCGGTCTGCTTTATATATGCATTAATAACAATTGCTTTTTAATTTAGCTTGATAAAAATGAAATTCTAATGCCACAAAAAATAATGCAACTCATTGTGTTAGACCAACAGGCGACACAACGAGCGCAACAGCAACAAATTCAGCGTACTCTCGCGCTCCGCTCTCTCACCCTTCAAAACTCAGCTGACATGTTGCAAGCTGCTGCTGCGGCTGCATGCTGTTAACACAACGTACGGCATAGCGAACAGCGGAGTAAAGCAAATTGTTTGATAAATGTTCAAAATACAAAGTACGGCGGCGGCAAGCAGTGCGCTCAGCAATTACAAATTGTTGTTGTTCTGGAAGCTTCTTAGATTTTTTTTTTTTTATATGCATATACTCGTATTTGCACAAAAACAATATGAAATTTCATAAAATTAACATTATTTGTTATGGCGTGAGTTAGTACGTGTGCGTGCGTGTGTGTGTTCAGTTAGCTTGCTCGCCTGCTCGCACGCTTTGTGTTTGCTTTGGAACATTGTAGCTCTGATGTGTTGTTTTTGCATTGGTATGCATATAAAATGTGTTTTTTTTTTCTACTGCCGCCGCTCGTGTGTTTGTCTAGTGTTCTGATTGTCATAGAAAATAAATGATTTAGCGCTTAGTTAAATGCATAAATTAATTTGTATTTATATGTGTGGCTGCAATTGCGCTCACAAATATGCGTGAGTGTGTGTGTGTTTTTTTTATTTAGTAGCGTATAGCGTAGAAGAGCGTCAAAACGTGCAAACGAAAACATGAGTTTTGTGCGCTTGTGAGTGAGTCAGAGCAGGCAGCAACAATAAAACGTTGTTGGTAAAAGCAAAGCGAAGAAAACGGCGACAAAAGCAAACAAAGAAAAAAATAATTGTTGTTGCAAAGCCACAGAGCATAAAAAAAACACAAACTAGGGGCATAAGACATGTCAAAACATTTGGTTATACATATATGAAATTAAGTAAATGGCGATTTCACCAGCGCCGCACACATGTACAAAGTATATAAGCATAAGCAGCAGCAGCAGCAACAACAACAGGTACATAGGTCACAGCGCAATGGCAAGTGCGTATTGGCCAGACGCATAAGAAGAAGCACAAGCAGACAACGCATTTCTACGCACGTCTGTAAAAATTGTTTAAAGTGAAATTAATTAATAGATAAAAGTTAGAAAAAAGTGCATAAATGCTGCACTGCTTTAAATAATAGCTAAAGCGTTAAAAATTCAATAAAAAAAGTTGAAAAAAATATAAAAGAATTGAGTTCAAAGAGAAAGTACAGCGGCCAAGTTCAAGGACGTCGCAGTCGCTCATGCACACACACATACATGCAAGCCGCCACGCAGACTGCGCAAAAATTAATATGTATTAAATAAGTGAAATCAATTTTTTATAAACAAATATTTTACAGCTAAGCTAAATTTATTAATTTTAAATCATAAAAAAACAAAAGTATAAAATAAAATCAATTACAAAACAACAACGAAAACTGCAAAGCGCAGCCACACAGACACACCGCGTGTGTGTGTGCTTGTGTATGTGTTGGTTGATGTTCTCAACCAACTTTAGTCTGCTGCAGGCAACAACAATAACAAGAACAGCAACAAATTAACTGCGTCGCAATTTATCTTCATAGACGTCATTTGTTCTTGTAGCTGGTTCCAGTAATATTTGGCATTTTAACGGATAAAGGTGAGTGGACGATTATACATATGCACAATATATACATGCATACACACATACATACATGTTGCATACATTTATAACTAAACATACTCATCAAAGGCGAATACGAAAAAATTTTTATGGGGTTCTAAAAGTCATTCAAAGTGTGGGGTTGGGGAAACCCTCTGCAAAATAACTTTTTTTTAAATCTTTAAATTGCGTTTGGGTTTTGAAAATGGTGAAACAAAGAAGAGTAACACTCTAAAGGAAAAAACTATTGAATGTCATAAAAAAGAAAGAAGAAGAGCAATTTGTAAAGAGACGAAAGAATTATATTACAATAACTACTAAAGTTTTGTGAAAAGGTGCGTCAGGTACCTCTACCAAACTTTCAAAAAAATTGAAAAATTTAATATATGAATAGTGGCATTCTCAAAAAGTAAGAACATCTTATATATTATATATATTAATATAACCTACCTTCAACATACAAATTTTCTTGACTGTAGCTTTGTTATAAACATATTCATCTATAATTTGTTTTTAATGGGCTTCTTCATTCTTGCATACAACTCACAAACGGATGAGCTTTAATATTGTAGGTTAAAAAATACGGAAGTAAACCGCGGAAATCTCTGGGGGGGTAAGACTCACCTTGTGATAAAATTTGAATCTTCTACATTTTTTTGTCTTTCGAAAAACAAGCTATATAAACAGACAGAAGGACATGGCTAGATTGATCTCTTTTGTTGTCCTGGTCATTGTGTGCCTATATTATATAAATCCATTAGGTGTATACAGATTTTTTTTTGTGCATAAAGCAAAAAAATTGCTATTTTACTCAAAAAAAGTGTTAAAAATTAGAAGTACTAAAGACCTTGGGTTATTGGGGATGGACTTGAATATTACAAAAGGACCTTATTAAAAAAAAAATACCACTGTGTCTAACAAGTAGTCGAAAATCAATTTCGTCCCCTTCAAAATAGTCCCCTTCCGATATAATACACCTTTTCAACCGCTTTTCCCAGTCCCCGAAGTGCCAAAAAGTCTTCTTCCGGTATAGCCTTCAGAGCGCGCGCCGATTAACGTTGAATGTCTTTAATCGACTCAAAATAGTTTCCTCGGAGTGGTCTTTTGAGTTTTGGAAATAGCCAGAAGTCACTCGGAGCCAAATCAGGTGAATAAGGTGGTTGTCACGAAGTATTAGTGCTGTTTTTCGCGAAAACTCAGCATTTTTGGTACCAATCGAGATTTGACAGGTTTGACACCCAAAACATCTTTCAAAATGGTATTAATTGATCCTTTTGATACGCCAATTTCATCAGCAATGTCTCTTATAGTTAATCAAGGGTTTTCAAGCACTAATTCTTTTACTTTTTCGATATGAGCATCGTCAGTTGAGGTCGATGGTCGACTAGGGCGCTCTTCGTCTTTAACGTCCTTCTTTGAACAATTCATACCAATCATAAGTTGTTGTTTTTGGTAGAGCTCGGTCCCCGTTAGCCTTTTTCAACATTCTTAACGTTTCTGCAGCAATTGTTCCATTCAGGAAACAACATTTTCTTTGTTGAATAATTTCAGACATTGTAAAAATCGCCCATCTTATTTTTTGTGTCGCACAAAAACAAGTGTAACTCAAATACTAATCAATATTTTGACATGTAATTTGGCATGGAAGTCAGTTACAGGTGTACCAACTTAAAAAAAAGAATTTAGGGAAAATATTTACACGCGTAATTTAAATCGATAAATTCCGACTAGTTTTTGGGCACAGTGGTATATGCTGACTCCGTTACTTTCTGCTTCGGGCAGCTTTAGATGCAATTTTTTTAGAGCACATGGGACTGGCATCCCTTAAAACCTGCTCTCATGTCCGCCCCTGCCATTCATTCATACAAACTAATACTTGATTGTGCAGCTTTTTCATTCAGCCAATAAATGCCTTTCTGATTTTGTTTAACAATTGCATTGTATAAACATAAATAATACTATACAATATAAAAAATAAGTACATATATATTTTTTGTTTCTTCGCATTTGCGCTAATCAATCTTTACTCTTTTCTATCATATGCATTAGCTGAACTTTTGTTTTTTGTAAACAAAGAATATTTATATCGTTTTTTTATCACTTTGCCAATATTTTTGTGGTTCATTTGCCTTGTCCTTGAACTCTATTATACGGACATAGCAGAAAAGACCTTGAATAAGTTCAAGTTCACTACGTGTCCGCCGGATTAGGTTTAAGAGAGAGAGAGAGAGAGAGACCGGCTATAGAAAATTTGTATTTTGGACTTTGCTATCGTCAGAAGTGCAAATTAATTCTGTTTATAAATACCGTTACCGGTACCATATAGGCAACAAAATTTTAAGTGTTAAAAATATAAGAAATTTTATAGAATAACAAAAAAAAACAACAAATTTTAATGAAGGCATTTTAACAAAATTTTAGCACAAAGGGCTTAATAACTAACTACTTAAATAACTTCAATATCAGAGTAACAATAGATCGTTATATTGCTAGATCTAAATTAAATTTTTTTATGTAAAAAATGTAAATTCTTACAAAATACTTGTGGTCAATATGAGCGTTTAAAAACAGATATAGAAAAAGGTGTTTTTAGAAGTAATTTTTAAATGAAAGAGGTTGAGATTTTCTTATTTTTGTATGTAACTTCCACAGCGGCTTTCGAAATTGTAACCCTAGCTAACAAAAGATAAGCACAATTTCAAGGATTTTGATAAATCTGGGGCTTAACCGCAAAACATTAGTGAACACTTGCGTGTGTACAATTTGAACAAAATGTTGATACTATATATAGTACATATACTAAATATGCTATGTATACAAAATGTGCTTTTAAGTGTTTTTCAGGAAGCAGCTTTAAAATCATTTACGTTGAATAGAATTTTCTATACATGAAAAAAATATATATTAAAGTATCAGAGCTTTAGATTATTTTTAAAAGCAGATATTAGAATACTTTTGTGAGGTAACCCGGGCAACGAACTCTCACTCCCTTTACCTTTTTTTTAACTGGCCATAGCAACCTAATGTAAAAGTCAGGGCTAGGTACTCCTCCGCTGGTTTCCCAAAACAATCGCATAAGAAGTCCTACTCATTGTGGCTTCTTTGTCCATACGAACAACATGGCCAAGTCAGCGGAGCCGCTCCGTCAATATCTGGGAAGAGCTGATGTAGTTAGGGAGTAGTCGTTACTCATTGTTGTTTCTGTCCGATGAGAGAGGGTTCAACAACAAAGGCTGTCCCAGTAATATCCAACGAGTAGTAACGTATTTTGAAAGCTTACGTTGAAAGTTTGATTGTTTTGCATCTGTAGGTAATCACGCTTGCTGAAAAGTTGAAAAACCAAGGACTTTTATAGCAACTCAGCTTTTTCTCAATCCAGATCATAATCTACTTTTATATATACCTTAAGATCAAAAAGTTTCCGGAAATTGAAAAAAAAAAAACACATTTTTCTTAAATTTTAATTAAAACCTTTATTATCGCATTCGAAGTATTCACCATTAGAGCCTACACACAAATTTCAAACTTGTTCCAATCATCCATACACTTCTGGTAGGCCTGGGCAGGGATGGCATTGAGTTCCTTCTTCGAATTTTGTTTGATGATCTCAATGGTGTCAAAACGCTTCCCTCTTACTGGCAATTTGAGTTTGGGATAAAGTCACTCCAAAATGTGTTCGGTTGATCCATATGAGATGCTAAGGTCTGAAGCAATCTCATGAATACCGCACTACGATTTTCAAGCACAATTTTCTTCACTGCATCGACGTTTTCTTCGGTATTTGATGTTGAAGGACGACCGGAACGAGGCAACTCAGTGACGTCTTCACGACCCTCTCTGAACAATTTGTACCACTCGTATGCTTGTGTTTTGGACATACAGTCCTCAGAGAAGGTCTTTTGCAACATATTAAGCGAATCGGCACACAAAAATTCATTCGCAAAACAAAATTTCAAACAAACTCGTTGATAGACTTTTTTTCCATTGCAAAATCGAAGAGCGTTCTTTTTTCGACTAACAACAGCTGCGAAACCAATACTAATAAGGCAATTGCTCTCAAATTATGTCAAGATGTCAAAAACAGTCCTACCAACCCAATAAAAAAAGAAATATACCGATTCATTTTGCGTGCGCCTTTTAAATCGAAATTTCCAAAAACTTTTTAATCGGTATAGTATATATTCCTTTAACTCTTATTTGGCACATAGGTCATCAACAACTCCTCTTTGCCAGCGGACCCGGTTTTGCAAAAGGTCTCTGAGTTCACTCCCATTTTAGAGTGAGAGTCTTCATTTCTCGTTCTATTGAGCGTCGCCAGATGATATGCAGCTCGGAGTTCGACATCATGCGAAGCCAAAAGACTCTGAACAGATTTTGAGTTATTGTGAAAGTCTTGTGTATTGAGATGGCTCTTATACCTCTCCAAAAGTAACATCGGCAAAAGCGATATTCCGTCTGATCTTCAAGCTGAATCGTTGTGCAAAGTTTGACAACTTATAGTATATCAAGAGCTTCTGTTTTCTTTTGGTTTGTCTAATTTAGATACTTGATTCTTACTTTTCTCCGCCGTTCGGATTCGTCTAAAAAATGTAGGTCTACGAACAGTTATTAATAGAGATTCCCATGCTCCACCTAGGGGTGACTAACTAAATAGTTAGTCAGGGACATTATTATTATAATTACTTTTGTGCATTCGCTTTGGGTATTCTTTCGTCTTCCTCTTTGCAACTTAAAACTCTACAGCTAAAAGAGAGAATTTTAAAGGCTATATTTAATAATTATTTATTTATGACATGCACATATAAAGTTAATATTTTATTTATAAATCTGTATGCATGTGTACATATATGGATGGACTTCCTTATAAGAATTGCTTTGACAAGGTCTCTCTTTATAGAAGACATTTTTGTAGTGAACAAAAGCATTTCATCTGCATATGCATAATTTGTAATGGCATTTAGAATTTAATTTTAATTTATATATTATTTACGTGATTACTAATTCCATGTTTTCTCACTCTATTTACAGAAAAGCATACAAGGACAGTTATTTATGCGTTAAAAGAAAACACAATCAGCAAAAACAACAAGAACAACAATCAAAGACAGCTACAAAAAGTGTTGTTTCTTGGAATTTTCAACTGATCTTTATAGACGCAAGAATTGCGATTTAAACAAATAAAAGAAAAATTCGTGTGTTTCTTACACATACATATATAGGCATATAATATATGTATATTGTATATAAACGCAGCAGAGCAAGAAGCAGAGGAGCAAAGCAAGGAAACGTCATTGAACGGACGACGCAGCCAGCGTGCTGTTGTCTGTCCAAGTGGGTGGTGGAGCAGGAGCAGAGGCAGCACCAGTAGCGCCCACGCTCATTCACTCATTTGTAACAATAACAACAACATCAAACCAGACCCGAACAACAACGGCGAAGTAACCTCAAGCTCAAAAGCTCAATAGCAGCAACAACAGCAACAGCAACACAATGATCTCAAACAAAAAAGCATATGCCATGAAAATGCTGCAACTGGCGTTGGCCTTGAGCCTGCTCCATGTTGATCCGGATAACTCATTACTACAGCAACGCTTGCGTCGCTGGGATGCGCAACTTGATTTGTCCCATGGCGATGGCTGGGAATTGGAAATGTTACGCACCGTGCCAATCATTGAATCCCAGCATCCCTATGGCAATCGTAAGACCATGTCACCGTACTTAGAAGATTTGCTACGTTTCGACGATAATCCTATTGGCTATAAATTGCCCAATAGTTTTAATGCCAGCGCCTTTGTAATGAATCTACATAATACAACTGGAAATAGCAGCGTGCAAACTGCTGCTTTGCAGGATATGCAGAGCACTGGTGGCGCTGCTGGTAACTCTGTGGGTTCAGCTGGAGTTGGCACAGCAGCTGCTGGCGGCAACAGTGCCTCGAATGCAGCAGCGGCACTTGGCGAAATACACATTAATACCTCGACCCATAACAACAACAATCATAATAACAACAGAACCGCACCACAACTGGATATATTGCTATCACCGGATCTCTTGCAAGAGCAACGTACCATATGGGAACAAAATCTGGCTGATTTGCATGATTATGGCGATTTACCTTTAGCCAGTCCCTATGCCAATCTGCCGCTTAAGGATGGACAACAAGCGCACAATAATACGAATTTGGACTTGCACTTGGCTGCCATTTTGCATGGCATTAATGGTGGTGCTAGAGGCGCCACCGCCTTGAACGATAGCACGCCACATCCAAGCAGCTCCACTACACTAAATGTAGAACAATTTGGTGATGATGACGATGACGATGATCTACTGCTGGGCAGCTTGTTTGGTGACGCAGACAATATGGTCAATGCACTGGAAGTGGAGGGCATAACACAAAACTCTGAAGAGGACGCTGTAGTCACCATTGAAACAGAGCAACAAGTAGACAATGGATTTGTTAACGAAGTCGAAGTCTATGGAGAGGAGCAGGTAAACGTAGGTTTAATATTTCAATTGACTCACTGAGAGCCAAGCCGACTTTCATTTGACTGATAAGCAAAGCCCCGCTGAATGTATTTAGCGCGTATTCGATTTGGAATTGGAATTGCATTTCCAACCATGTCAGATTGTATTCATTTTTTTTTGCATTTCAAATGCTGCGACTCGGCTTGACCTACTATGTACTATGTATAAGTTTGTATATATGTACTATGGACACATTGACGTCGTTTGGTCTCTTTCACATAGTTTGTTTTTATTTTTTGCTAGTTTTTAATAAGTGGGTTTCCCTTCAAAAGCTTTTTACTGATACCGATAAACTCACGCATTTCACGATGACTATTAATGGTTTATTATAGATAACAAATTGTTTTGCCTATATAGTATATAGCTATATATATGTGTATATACTATATGCTTTTTTGCAAATGTTTTGGTTTTAGTTTGCTTTCTAATGAAATTCTGCATATGTTTAGTTTTGTGGAACTAAGCAAGCTAAAACTTTCACCCTAAGGTATAAAGTCTAGACAGATGCCATGTTTATATTTGAAACTTAACACCATTTTATATATAAATGAGTTAGAAAAGTTTAGTTCTAGTAATAGGAGTTGAAAAACACTTGTTAAGAAAAACTATCTGAGTGGATTGTTTACATATTAATTATATTACAATCGATTGCTTTTCTAAAGAATTAAGAAATACCAACCGGGTTGATGTACCTATGCCTATACGACCGTCCTTCTATCTGTCCGTATAAACAAAAGGATCTTTCATTACATGCAGTCTGATTGATGGCGATATCTGAAACCGTTCCCTCATTAGAAGAATTTGAAAATGTTTTGGGATGAAAAAAAGGCTGGATGGAGATAGGCATACGAAGCATCCAGTGGTGAATCCCCTACTTTTTTTCGTTGTTCTGCGCAAAGTTCTTGATGATCTTACCCTTTTCAAGGTAACACTTTGGACTTTTGATTATTTCATAATGTTTCCTGATGCTAACCGGAACCTATGAGTCTTTTTTAATCGACGTAAAGTAATAAAGTCAATCTTATCATCTCCTGTCAAACTCAAATTTCTTAACTTCAAGACTTAAGAAATGCCACAGATTTTTTTTTCTCTTAGTAAACTTATTGTCTTCCCTCAATTAAATTGGAAATTACAAAAATCAACCTGTGTAACTTCTTCTTCTTCTTCAATCCCCATTTGCTCTTAGGCGTCGGGGTAGCCTCGGGATATTCTTCTACTCCAATTAGGTCGGCTCTCTCTTCTCATCTCTGCCAGGGTTCTGCCCCTCATCCTTCCCATATCCTGGATGCGATTTTCCCAAGTTTTTCGGGGTCTTCCTCTCGGTGCATTGCCTTCCGTTCTTATTTCCAGTACTTGTTTGGCTTTTGTTGACTCGTCCATCCCATGTAGATGTCCGAACCATTTTAGCTCCGAGGCTCGTTTGTTGGCTTTGAATCGATTATAGCACTGGAGTAAGTGATTAGCCCAACTCTAGCCGTCGTGACCCAGGCTGGGGCCCCTCACACGGCACTATCACCCGGGGCAGGTGAACCGCGGTTTGTTGACGGGGTGTAACTCCCCCCTCCTTTTGCATCCGGGCTTGGGACCGGCATGGCCGAGTTTAACATTACCGTCTTCAACAAATCCATATTCAAGTCCTAGACATTTTCATTCAAAGGTCAACATTGGGTTGTATGCACAGACAGTTTTCAAGAAATCCTACCATCGCATGAATGGATGTCATCGAGATGATATTTCTTCACTTCCTACTTCGCTTGTTGTTTGGGATGATTAGAGCGGGTTTGATTCTTGATCTCTGATGAGGTTTATTTATAAGCCACACACATTTTATGGGATTTCTCTGGCGGTAGAGCATTAGTAACAACAATTTGAGAGTGTTTGAATTCGTATGTATTTCCTTCATTTCGTAGCGAGTGTTTTCTTCTCTGAAGTGATGTAATGCTTTGGCATTAAGAATTTATTCCGAAAGAACAACGTAAAACCTTTTCTCCTTTCTCTGAAACAATACAAAAGCGAATATGCGTCAGAAAAACTTTATCTTTTGTGGGTATCCAGTAATCGATCCACTTTCTGGTATCTTTATATAATGTAAAGTACTGTTCAGACAGACAAGGTGCCATAGTCCATAAAAATTGATTTGAAAAGGGCAATGCCTGGAGAATATAGCAGTTGGGATAGAACTTTCCAATTAATTGTTTTTTTGTCATGTCTGGATTAGTAATAGGCGTATTTTTTCTTGAGTGCTCGGCTCAATTTCATTAATTGTGTTCGATAGCGAGCTGCAGTAATGGTTTCGTTGAGTTGAAGCAACTCATTTAATACGACACCAAGAAATAGACATTTTTCCCCGGAAATTAAATCATGTGGTGTCCATTTTTTTCTTCTTTGGGGCAAAAAGTGTGCTCGCTTATGTTCCTTGGCTTTAATTCTTTAGGAACACTATATCCTTTTTTCTAATTTCCGAGGATTTTCAACGTTGTAAAATTGCCTATTGAGTCACTCTAATATAAGCGTTCATCGTATTGTCGTTATAACGTGAAATTAGCATCTTCAAATTCTCTGTGCTGGCTGCCGTAGCAGGGGGATTGACCAATAATTGTTGGGTACTCCTTTGAGACATGTTTACATTATTGTTTTGTTCCATGTTATTTTGACATCTTTTATGAGAATCAATGAGTGATGGGTTCAAAGATTCTTTAGTTAGAAGCCGCCCCTGATATGGGGAAACAGACGCTTAGCTGATGGCAATTTGGCTGCCAAAAAGGTATCAGGGTTTGTTGTGGACTGCTCTTAGCTTCCTGACTCTTCCTCGACCTTACCGGCATGGGTGGCCTTACCGATAGCAATACTACCACCGGCGTCGCACTTGGATTCATCGCCCCTAATAAGCCCTCTCACCACGACAAGGTGGCAATCCCCGAGAGGGAATTGGAGGCTCTATGCTCTACTTAGGAGTCCAGAATAAGTATTAGTAGTAGTAGTAGTAATATAAGCACAATTTGGTTTTTGCTTTTGGGATGAATCTTTTTTCATGGATGTTTCGAATCCCGAGTCTTGGTACATCTTCGTCTTCCCACTACATTCTTTATCTTCCACATCAAAATGATCGTGTATAAATATTTATTACTCTCTATTTCTTTAAATTAAAGAAGTCAATGCAAAAGTACCTATGTAATACTGTACGGACTCTAAAATACTTTTAGATTATGTTGCAATCAGATAACCAGACTTGCTATTTATAAAATATGACAATCTAACAGGGGTTGACTTCTGTTAGATCTTTAAATTTGCGCACTTTAATTTTTTGCTGACTCACAATTACAATTTTTTTCCAGTTTAATTTGAGAACTGAGCAAATAAACAAACCATAATAATTTTAATAAGTAGTTCTCCCATTTTTATCTAACTACGCTACTTAGTTGTAGATTTTTAATTTGTGGAAATTTTGCTCTCTCTGAGTTTTGCTTTCAGTGGCCTTGTTGAATATATTGTGCCCAATCTTCAATTCTTTACGAAACTCATAGAAGAATCTCTGATTCTTAAGCTGCAAAATCAAAACAGTGTGCCCGTTTTCTATTGACTTTTAAGAGAAATGCGCCAATTGGGTCAACAAACGATTTGGATGCGCAAAAAACAAAAAATTGCTCAGCGTCGTATAATATATTCCAAAATTAGCTTTAATAAAAAAAAAATGAAACCCTCAAAATTGAATTTCAATTTATGCAATTTTATTTTTAGTAGATATTTTCGCAGCAGATTTCGTTTAAAAACAAATTGTGTATAGAGTATGAATAATGAACAGAGACACATACAATGTCTTGGAAATGTTTTTGTGCGCTCGTTTTTTATTTTTAAAATTTATCAAGTAGCAAATTAAATTGAATGTCGTCGACATATGCACTAAATTTTATTTTACGTACGTTCTTTGCGAAATTGTAATTTAAATATTTACGCAATTTAAAATTAAACATTTTGTTATATATAGTATATATTGTTTCCTTAACATGTCACGAAATGTTTTCCACAAAAGCAACAAACAAGCGCAATGTTCCATGAGTTTGTTCTTGAGCGCTTATATATAAAGCTATATATTTAGTACATATGTATAAACTTAGACATTATGTAGTGAGTCAGTTGTGCAGTTTGATGCATAATTTAATGGATCAATTGTGTCATAGAAATCACAATTCACTTTGACTATATGCCATTGAGTCAGTAAATATCGATTAAAAGTTTAGATTATATATTGTATCTATAAGATACATATTGAGTAACGATGGGGCTTGTATTTCAAACAGCTGTTATAGCACTTGTTTTTGCATATATAAATATTGCATTTTGTAATTAAAGCTTATTAATAGATAGATTGAGCATTTAAGTATCTGATACCTGTCAGCTGTTTATAGGCATGGTCTATAAAGTTGTTGTATTTCAAAGAACCGAACCTAACTCTATCTAGTCTGTGCCATTTCTGTGCCACCTGTTTGCCAAAGTCTACCTTGCCACACATTTGTTAGCGTAAAGTATGAGGTCACATTTACTCAAAACTGAGACGGTTGAATGTCGTCTACATTTTGCTTTGAGCTGCTTTTTGCTAAGCGTATCTTATAGATACAAAAAATACAATAACAAAAAACAACTCGCAAAGACAAAAATGAGTAAATAACATTTTGCGTTTATCTTTTCGTTTGCTTTTTCGCATACATTGACACCATTGTTGTTGTCCGTGAGCATTTTATTTTTGGGGTCTCTTGTTCTCTCTCTCTCTTGTTTATTTCGAAAGAATCATCAGAGCAGCATGGCAAAAAAAAGATCTTAACAAAAAGTTTCATTGAACTCCGCTTCAAATGACGCCGTGTCTGTAGCTGCTACGGTTTTATTTTTCTCCACTGTTGTGGTTTCAAAGAAATCTATTTCTTTATTTATATTATATTTAGTATGCTAGGGCATAAACAATACTTTATAAAGAAATTTATTTTATAGCTGGAGTTTTCAAAAAAAAAAAAATATTAGCGTTGAAAGGAATATGATTCAAAACAGGTGAAAGAATTGGTTTAGGATTGCTTAATTAAACTTTTGATAACATTGCTTAGAGTAGAAACTTAAACTTGATTCTTCGATATATTAATAATAATGTCGAGCTTACCTATAAAGATGTTATGTACAACGTAGGTACTTGCTACTTTTATAAATTCTTGCTATTTTGTGGAAGTTATTGTATAAAGACTGTAGTTTACCTAAAAAGTATTATTAACATTTCTTAAAGTTTTTCTTTATTTGTTAAATCTTTTAATATATTTAATACATTTAAATAATAACTTTTAATATTTTGTTGGTCCTCCATTATGTTTTATGACCGATTTTATGCGTGTTGGCGATAAATCAACCAAATTTTGGATTGTTTCAAAGGTAATATCCTTGTACCACACATTTTCCACAAGGAAAACCAGATATTTTAATGTTTTGGGTTTCCTCTTCGTCATATTAATCTTTAAAATATGCCAGAAATTCTCAATCGGATTTAAATTCGGACTATTGCCTGGCCAGTCCAGGCACCTTCTTCAAATAACTAATTATCTAAAAAAAAAAATAGTATAGTAATAAAATGCACAATAGTTACAGCATCTAAAAAATATGACTTGCCGATTTTGCACGATGGCAAGGAGCAGAATCGTCTTGAAAAATGAAATCATCGGAATACGAAAGGTACTCCTCAATTGATGGTATAAGATGTTTGTCCAAAATTCGTTGATACTTTTCTGCGTTTACAGTTCCATCAATGAGGGCCAGATCACCAACTCCATTGTAGAAAAAACATTCCCAGACCATACGGTATCTCCTTTGCCTTACAGTTTGTCTTAGGCACTCGTTTTTTAACCGCTCACCGACTTTACGTAGTATGTAGGTCATCCCATCTGAACCAAAAAGGTTTATTTTGAATTTATCAGAAAATATGACGTTTCTCCAATCATTTAAGGTCCAAGACTTGTGGACTTTAACCCATTGTAGCCTTTTTTGACGCATTTGTAAGGTTAAGACCGGCGAGCATTGAGTTCTTCCTCCTTGAGGCATTATCGCAGAGTGCTTGTGCTAATTTTGGCTTCTCCAGACTGGACAAATTCGGTCCTTATGTCTTCAGCGGTTTTGAACCGATTTTTCATACTTAAACGCTTCAATATCCGATTTTCCTTGTCGATCGTCTACTTCTTCCTCCCTGAGCCAGGATTTCTTTTAAGGCTGCCGGATTCGTCATAATTGTTTAGAAACTGACCTATCGAAGATTTGGTAAATGCAACTTTAGCACTTATAGCACGGAGGCTCAAGTTTTCTGACCGCAGAGCCAATATAGCTCCTTTATGCAAATCAGTCATTTGAGACATCTTTCACAATTAATTTTTTTCACTTCCCAGAAAGCTTTGAGATTATAAAACTTACCACTTATTATAAGCTAAATAGCACACGATTACAACTAAAAAATTTCGACCTCTAGTACAAGTCTTAGAAAGTAATTTCTTCTGAGATGAGTTTGGAGATTATTTGACTTAATTCCAAAATGTTAAGAAAATTGTTCTAATAGATTTTAACAGCTTAAGGTTCAAAATTTAAGAAGCAAGTAATCTTTAAACACTAGGTCATCAGTGTACATCTTCTTTCTTCTAGAAATCGCAAGGGAAGTTGACAAGTCGACTTGTTTCCGGACATAATTTTTGCTCTTGGAACGTAATGGTCATTTTTCAGTTAAGAAATCGTCATAAAAATCTTGCTTTTATAATTTTTTTTTTTCAAATTGATTCTTGCCTTTTTTTTTAATCATTTGGGGATAATTTTTTTATGTACAGGGTGCGCCATTTGAATGTGGTCGATGGAAACTTTTGACGCAAGAAGTTCATCGTTGATTTCGCGGTGTGACATGTCGCGCCGTCTTGTTGAAACCAAAAGCCTTTAAGACCTTTTTCACGCATTTCTGGTAAAACAGAGTGTGCCAACATCCATCGATACCGATCCCCATTGACAGTTTCCCCAACTCTGAAGAAGAACGGACCGATGATGGTTTTTGAGCAGACACCGGCCCAAACAGTCACTTTCTGATCATGCAGTGGAGTTTGATGGAGAGTATGAGGATTTTCTTTCCCCCAAATGCGACAGTTTTCTTTATTTACAGTGCCAGATAGCGTGAAATGGGCCTCATCAGTCATTAAAATTCGCTCCCAAAAATCGGGCTCCGATTTAATGAACATTGTCACAATTTCCGCGCGTTCTTTGGGCGTGAATCGATTCATGGTTAAAATTGTAATGCAATAACCTTTCCAAAATGCGTTCGACGACGTCAATCGGTTGAAATCTGTCAAAGTTATTCAATATTTCCATCGACCACATTCAAATGGCGCACCCTGTAGTACAAGAGATTTTTAGTATAATGTACTCTACATATTTAAAATATTTCAAAGAAACTGTTTTGTTTCTGTTTTTTTAAGCTTTGTATAGTCGGTACTCTGTAACTATGGCCGTAGAGAGAATATCCGGGCCCCAAGGGAATCTCGGACCCGAGCCCATATAAATTTTTCTTAATTCATGAAAATACGTATAATTGTTGAAAAGTGTGAGATGATTCAAATGACTCTCGAGTCCGGGCCACTCCTTGAGCTCCGGGCTCGGTGGAAAAAGTCCCCGATCGCCTCAGTTCCGCTATTATGAACACCTGGATCTCAGGTACCATGTAGACATGTGTATATCTAAACGATGTTTAATTTGTTTCTTATAAAAATCGGGATTCGTTTCCACTTGAGATTCATAATATAAAAGCCACCGGCAAGTCAAAAATTGAAAAAAAAAATTTGGAGTCGCTATCCCTACCAATTATAGCAATATGCCATGGTTTTTTTTTAAGATAGAACCTAGACTGACCATTGTCGTTCAAGCAAGATTTGTAGAGTATACATATATATATACCCCACTCTAAAGCCGAAAGATTCAAATTTTTTTTTTGAAACTAGTATGCTATGACTTTAGAATAAAACTTGCCTGTAAGAAATTTCCAACACAATTATTCATACCCAAAAACACAATCGACTAGACAACAACATAATTATACTGAGAATTAACTCAAGTAGGAAAATACAAAAAATAAACATTAAAAAAAAACCTTTCCCTCAATTGATAAACCATGGATCAAGAAAATAAAGAGGCCTTCCTTGAAAAATATGTGTTCAAGTATCGTCAGATGGTCACGCGTCAACGGGAGTACAAGAAGCAGATCATCGGCAAGGCACAGATCAGGGCGCGCAATGATGCCATAACCGAAGCAAGTCGTGAGAAGGCCATTGAAAAGATCGAGGAGGAAAATGATGAGCTGCGTGCTCAAATCTGGGTGGCCAATGGTAAATTCCATGTCAAACAAAACAATCATTATTTAAAACTAATCAAATGCCATGTGGACTGTTACGACAAACTGGCCGATGAAATAAACACGCTCAAGGCTGACATCGGTAATATGGATCGAGAAATAAGTCGCGTGAGCAGACACATATATGATTTAAATCGCCTGGTTATACCGGATCAGGAGCAGCAGGCGCATTATGCAAAGGCTTGCAAGCGAATAATGTTATTGGAGAATGCCTTGGAGGTGAGCGTGCGTCAGGAGTGCAGCGCTACGGCCCAGAATGAGCAACTGAGGGAGGAAATCGTGCGTTTACTCCACCATCGTGCTTTCTTCAACGATGTTTTCTTGAAAATGGTGCAGCAACTGAATAGCGATAAAAAGTATTTGATCGATGCAATAGAACATGTCATAACCACTTTCGATGGCTGCATGGAGGTATTTGAGAGGAGTAGCGTTCTGCGAAAGCATGAGGCCAAGGATCGTGAGATGCGCAAAAACGAAATGCAAAATGTTATGCGCGGCATACAGGACGATGTAGATAAAAACGCCTTCATAAGCTGTAAGATTAAGCCACGCACACTGACGGAACAAGAACCAAAGCAGACGCATAGCGAAAAGATTCGTCACGATATAAATCGTAAGATAAGCTATTACAAATTGTTGCTGCATAAGATTTTTAAGTACACCCACTGTACCAAAGTGGATGAAGTGATTAGTAAGTTTCAGCAGCAAGAGAGCTTTTACTACTCCTTTTTTAACTATGCAAATATGATGAGCTTTAAAATTACGCTGCTCAACAACTCTGTGAATCGGCTATTCGAGGATATCGTTGCGCTTAAGCAGGACAATGTAAATACGGTGGAGCAGCAACTGGACACTATAGCAATGTTGGAAGAAAAGTTGGAGAAAAAGCAAACCGCCAACGCAGTCTTGGCAAAGATGAGCGCAAATAATGAGGCACGCCTAAAGAAATTGCTCGATGGCGTTGAAGGAATGTGCGACTTGACCGCGATTAATACAGCGCCTTTGGCCACATTGTTGGGTGATCACAGTCATATAAATCTTGTAAATGTGCAGCGGTTCCTTAAATTGCTCGAACAACGTGTGCATGAAATTGTGGCATGTGTTTACGTCAAAGAGCGCCAGAGTGAAGACTTTGCGGAATATGGAGTCAAAAAAATTGACAAGACTTGTGAGCCGATAACGCCTCTTGATGATATTGTCTTAGCCCAACAATGTCCGGAATGCGGCGAGGGTGAAGCGTTCCATTTGGAAGATTCCGCCGCTGTCTATGAAATAGACACAGTTGAGCAGTCCAGGGCGAAGATCTGTGAACAATTTTTACAACCGGAAATGCAATATCGTATGCATAGTTTAAGTCAGTGCCACTTGCAAAGATCACACGTGCTGGCTGCCAAACGTAATATGTAATGGAAACATTATCTTATTTGAGTTAAATTTTGGATAGACATCACATGAACATTACAATTATGAAGTTTTATTTGTAGTCTTAGGGTTAAGCGTGTACTTTAAGATGGAAGCAGATTGGGGAACTAGATTTGAGAAAAGCTAGTTTTTAGTTTTGCTAAGTGTCCCTCCATAGGAAAACCTAAGAGTTAAGTCCTCATTATGATCTTCCCTTTTTAGTGGGTTCCACTATCGGGCACTTTAAAATCTTACTGGTAAAAAGGAACAATCTAATATAGCTTAGAATTTTAACAAACATTTTAAAGTCTTTAAAAAATCAAAATCTAGTTTTTATAGTTTTAACTTTTGGTTCTAATTTGTCAACAAATTAAACGCCAATTTCTGCCCTTTGTCGTCAATGGAGTTTCATCTTTTTTTTCCCTCTAAAAGCGTTCGTCACAGAGAGGTGAGGCACTGCGACCAAAAGGTTTTTTGTACCATATCCTTAAGTTAACGCAAAAGACTCTGCTTTCCGTATGAAAAGCAGTAGTTCTTTTCCCATGTGACAGGATCTGTCCCATACCAGCGCTGGGCAGTCACAGATAATATGTCTGGTGGTTTCCTCGTCTTCTAGACAGAGCCTGCACTCTGAAGAGTCCGATAGGCCAATTTTCTGTAGATGATATCTAACAGTGTAGTGGCCAGATAGGTGATCTACCAGGAGCTTTAGGTTCGCTCTGCCAAGACCTTTTGACTTGATCGCATCCATTTGGCAAGCACTTTTGCTTGACTAAGCCCCGGAAGGGAGAACCAGTATCTCCTATGTTTGGCGGCCCATTTGTTTATAATGGTTTTGATTGTGGAGCAACCAATACCACAAAACGGCGCAGGAGATGTGGTCACGGTGGAGGCACTCAATCGTGCTGGATTGTCAGCGATCCACTCCCGAGTGTCCAGCCACCCAACGTAGCACGATTTTGTTTCGGGCGGACAGGGTTTGGTGGTAGTTGTGGCATTCTTTAACCATCCTGGAGTAGATGCTCCAGGATGACAATGCCCTAATAGCAGTATGGCTATCTGAAAAAATGCATATGTTTGCTCCCCTAGTTCCCTTGAGAAGTATACTAAGGACGCAGATCTCTATGGCATGAATCTCCGCTTGAAAGACGCTGGGCCAGATTCCCATTGCAGTAAAGATTCTGGTGTTGGGTCCAACGATTCCAATACCTATACCCTGCTCAATTTTGGACCCATCCGTGAACCATTGTTGTCACCGGGGGTTTCCAAAGGGGCTGCCGTCAGCCCAAGTCTCCCGATCTAAATATCTTGTTATGAAAAAGTTCCGTGATTATAAGATCTAATGTAGAGCAGATCGATATGTCAGGAAGGGAATATATCAGTGCGGCATGTCGAGTGTCACTTGCTAAGGGTCCAGATGTGTCTGCATAGCTGACTTTTTGATGGAGTTTCATCTAACTTAATATTCTTCTTTTAATATGCTATACAAAAAATCACGAAAAGTACATTATAAACCAATTGACCTTGATTAGGACATTTAAAGATTAGGACATTTATAGGCAACTTTCCTTTAAAGTTTGTATTCCAAAAAATCTAAACAGCAACGCATTTAATTTCATATCGATAGCTTCAAAAATGATTAAAGCCCTCATACAAAAACTACGAAATTTTTGGTTTTTATCAAAAAAAAATAACTTTGATCGCCATAATTTACAAAATTTCTCTTTCGTGCTGAATTTTTCGATGTTTTAACATCAAAGATCATTAAAAAATCACTTCAACTTTTTTATATACTAGGCTTTACTTTAATATCATGGAGAGGGAAAATGTAAAAAAAATACAAGTTACATTATTTAAAACTCTAAAATAATTAAATTTTCGCGATATTTATTGAATTTTTCATAAAACAAAACACATTGAGCATTTAACATTCAAATTCTGTTTCATAGAAATTCCTTCTAAATTCCCTTTTGCCATAAAATTTGGTACCACTGTGCGCTGCACACGCAATAAGCTGTGAACCACTGTTAGTTGAAATAAACCAACAATCACTTGTTAAATTTATTCCCATACAAAATTTAAAAACAAAAACTGCAAAATTTTTATTACTCACTCAAAGCAAACAAAAAAAAAACCTGCCCCTTTTCTTTGTATTTTATGACCTCAAACAAAATGTGTGCAAAGGTAAAAAATAAAACACATTCGAAAAGCAAAGCAAAAAACAAACGCAAAAGCAAACAGCTGTTTTTACCGGCGTTTTTATGCACCACACGCCTAACATGGCATTCTTATTCAGCAGCTCTCTCTCGCGTGCTCTGCGTGGTGAGTTTGCTTAGCTGGCTTGACAACAGCTGTTAAGACTTTGTTAGCAGTGCTGTTAAGTTGAAAAAGCGTTTAGCCAAGACAGCAACCCTGCAACAGTGTTGTGCAGCACTACACTTAAGCTATCGATAGCTTTTACAATCGTTGCTATTTGAATTGTCAAGCGCTGATAAGCTTAATTATTTTATGCCCGTTTTACGCTCACTTGTTGGAAGCGCTCTTATCAGCAGCGGTAACAGTTTGGAAATGTGAGCACATTGCCTTTTTTGTTTTTTTGTTTTTATCAGCTAATCTAATATTTTTTATTGAAGCGTCTGAACAAGTCAAGGCGCAACTAAGAGACATTTAGTTAGTCGCACGGCTAATTTATAGTAAAAACGAACTTGAAGCGTTTGGGCTACAATTTTGTGTTTTGTGCATTGATTTTAATTTTGCATATAAACAATTTTATTTTTTGCATGAAAAACGGTTCTAAGTGAAAAACGCAATAAAAATGTGTCTCAACGAGGAATACAAACATATGCATATTTATTTAGCGGTCGGTAGCAAATTTATTTATGTGTTAAATGCGCAAAAAAACAAAAAATTAAAACCATTAACTTTCATTTCACATGGCTGGCTTAAGTGTGTTAAATATAAAAAAAAATACGAGTTTTAAATGAAAATTGAAAAATCATTTGCCTATAATTACGCTGCATTTTAACTTAATTACCAACAATTATTGTGCTATAACAAAATAAAAAAGTCGCCGTCTTTTCTCACAGTGTGTGTGTGTGTGCGTCTGAACGAGCTGCGTTTTGCAATTTATTAATTAATATAATTAAAAGACTTTAGAAACATTTGAGTAGCTAGCAGCACGCCCTCTGTTGGCAGCTTTGGCAAACTAGCTGAAAACTAACAAGGAATGAGTGCGAGCAGGAGACGCACAAACGAGGGCTGGCTTAAATGTTGTGGGAAGAGAAGAAGTGAAAAAATGAGTCTATAAAGAGCAACTCTTTGGTCTATGTTTTAAGAAATTATTTTACCAATTACGTGTGGAAAAACGTGAATGCTTTTTTGGTGTACTGGATCAATAAGAAATTATTAGATGACAGAACTTAAATGGACGTTGAAGAATTCTTTTTTTTTTTTTTTCGAAGTTTCGTTGAAGACATTAAGGTATCAAATGTTTGTAAGATCTTCAATATGTAGCTCCTAATTGGAGACATTCTGGAAACAAACAAAAAAAGGTGATCATTTGTTTCGTCGTGCTTCGTTGGTGAACTGATTACTTCTTCTTCTTCAATCCCTGTTTGCTGTTAGGCGTCGGGGTATCCACGGGATATCCAGCTTCTCAATTAAGTCGGTCCCGGCTCTCTCTTCTCATCTCTGCCAAGGTTCTGCCCCTCATCCTTCCCACATCCTGAATGCGATTTTCCCAAGTATTTCGGGGTCTTCCGCTCGGTGCATTGCCTTCCGTTCTCATTTCTAGTACCTGTTTGGCTTTTCTTGACTCGTCCATCCGATGCAGATGTCCGAACCATAGCTGTCTCTTTTCGATTTCTTGTATAATCGACTTCTTCTGCACTACTTCTGAACGTATTCTTTCATTTCTGACCATATCTCTCCTGGTTTTTCCTGCGACCGTTCGTAAGTACTTCATTTCCGTTGCCCCAAATTTACTCAGATGCTTTTCTAATAGCGGCAAACACTCGGTACCGTACAGTGCTATTGGTACTATAACCGTGTTGTAAAGCTGGAGTTTTGTTTTTGTGCATATCCCTCGTTTACCCACTATTGTGTCACTTATCTGATAGAACGCTGAGACCGCTTTCTTGGTCCGTCTTAGCACTTCTTGGTCTATTTTTCCCTTACAGCTAACAATGTTTCCGAGGTATTCATAGGATTCAACTCTCTCTAATTCTCTGCCGTTGCATGTTATATGCAGAATCTCTGTCGACCTATTCTCTTTAGAGACCCATATTACTTTGCTCTTGATATTGATATTGACCTCCATTCCCTTTCTTTTTAGATTGTGGGACCACTTCTCTAATGCGTTTCGTAGCCTTTCCGGATTATTTGCTATGATAACAAAATCGTCCGCATATAATAGGAATTGGAGGTAGATGGGTTGAAGTCTCCAGTTCCCAATCTTTGTTTTTTCTGTTTGACTCTTTCACAATTTAGCTATTTCATCCATGATTAAGATGAACAGTAGTTGGCTCCTTGTCTCCTTGCTCTAATCCTTTGCATATTTTAAATACTTTTGACTTCTCCTCCTCTAGTCTTATTTTCCCCGTCGGCTTGTCATAGACACTTTTAATAGCGTTTATCAGTCTCTCTGGAACATTTTTAATGCCTCCCATACATGTTGTCTTGGCACACTATCAGAAGCCGCTTTTAAGTCTACGAATGCTAGGAAAAGATCCTTACCCTTAGCCATCCATTTTTCCATGAACCATCAACTGATTACATTAGGGAAGATAGGTTGTTTGTGTCAGGTTGGTCCAACAGAGTCCACGTTATCCCAGATGTGCCCGTTGTTCGAAGAAAGGCCTTTCAAAATACTGAAGTCTCATATTAGGTATTGGATGCTTTCTTCTCTCTTTTCATCCACGACAGAATTTGGGAAAGCGAGGAACGTGAATCTTTCCGCTAATTATGCCAAGCTCTGATAAGATGGATTCTTCTTTTTTGGAAACCTCTTCGAATACCTTTTGTTGGACTGAAGCTGTTCTTAAAGGATTCTACAGTTGATTGCTGTATAACTTGGTTCGCATAGATCCAAGATTTCAAAACGATTTTTATGCGGTACCTTACAAACTCGTGCACTAAGTCTAAAAGCAACCCTTCTTACAGGAATACCTGCCAATAGCTCAGATGTCAAATCGATTATATGAACGTTTAAGAATTCTTTGCTTTCGAAGTTCCGTTTTTCATTTATTGGAGACATTAGAGAAACAAATGATTGTAAGATCTGAATTTGTTTCGTAGTGCTTTGTTGTCAGGCCGAGGTCCCCCAGAGACCACGTTATCCCTGTTCTTCTTCAAATAATGCAGCCACATAGCATGTGCTGGATGGTTTTTAACCTCTCTTATCTCCAGAAGTTGAAGAGGCGAAGAACATGAGTCTTTGGCCAAACTCTGATAGGATGGATCCCGCTCTTTTGGAAACATCGGCGAACACCTTTTGTTGGACTTAAGTGGTTTTTAAATGATTCTACAGTTGATTGCTGTATAACTTTTTTACAAACTTGTGCGCAAAGCTTAAAAGCAACCCTCGTTACAGGAGAAATACCTGCCAATAGTTCAGATGTCAAATCGATTATGGGGCGCGTCGTGAGTTATGGTAGCACTAGATGATGGATAATGAATAGGCATTAAATGCAAATGAATAATTGAAAAACGAATAATAACCATATGAATGTATGGGAGGGAGTGGGGAGCGGGTAGAGATGTGCTTTCGGGTTGACACAAATGAACTGTTATTAAACCGGTTAAATGTAACCGCAAAATGTTGTTGCTTTTTTGCTAGTGAATGCACCACAGCAGGACACTTGTACCATGTACTTACCATGTATCTATAAGATACACTTGGCCACTTCAGTACGGTGGTTGCATGACTACCCGCAAGTGGTTAAGACTGACAGTGTAACCGACGGATGGACTGACTCTGACGAGCACATGATTAATATGCGCCACACTTGCTGCGGAACTTGGCAGATCTTGCTGTGGTTTTTGAGGCTCTGTGTGGGTTCACTCGATCTTGCGCAGCGTTTCGGCTTTGCCTGTCAGTTCAGGTGTCATCGAAATCTGGCGAGGCTTTATTAATGACTTTTAAACCTTTTGCGCCTTTCCTTTTTTCTTTACTTTGAAATCTTTTCCTTTGGTACTTTCTACGTCGCCGCCGCCACCAGCTACGTCGATTTGCTTTCACTTGACTTTTTGTGGTTTGCCGACTTTAAGAATAGGATCGAAAAAACATTTATCTTTGGATCTGCATTCGGTGTCTTTTGTGGTCACTGGAACAACTAATTGTTGCTACAAAACGTTGCAAGTGTCAATATTTTGAGCTGATCTTATTGATTTGGCGGGGACAGTTGCAGCATACATTGATTGATAGCCATCTTTGTAGTATACTCTACATCATTAACGTAAATGTTGCTCTTGTTCTTCCGAAGAAAAGAATCTTATCGCTATTCCAAAAGCAAAACCTTATCAATTTTGACTTTTGACGGAGCGCCACACGTGTCATTTCATATGAATTATTTTATTTACAACTGGAAACTATGAGAAATTCCTTATAGTTACGGCTCGTTACCACTCGAGAGACCCATTCAGGTTTTTTTTTTAAAATAAGTTTATAATCTAGGCGTTTGTATGTCTAGCGATAAGTATTCTTTTTTTTTTGTTATTTTTAAAGCGGCCTGTTTAAACACAACAAAATTGGTTTTTTATAGCTTGATAGCTATGGTGAAATACTTTTGTTGACAATTTAATTAAATATAGTCTTAAGTGGAAGTATTAAAAATAAGCTCGAGTTGGCAAGACCATTAAATCTTATGCCAATGACCCCCGAATTGTTCTAATCTGGTTAGTCTGGGCTGTCTGTGCTCTATATATAACTATGTCAGTCAACGGATTCAAAGTGAGACTATTTGCTGGGATACTCTCAGAAAGTGCAGCCAGATTTTGACAAGCGTTCGTCTTCTACAATTGATAAGTCCTAGTTAGTCGTAGCAAAAACAAAAAACATAGATCTTATCGAAACCATCTTTTAGACTCAGCAAATGACAGCATTTCCAAAGAACTGGTCTAACACATGGATATGCCTAATCCCAACACTAGGCTTTGCTACAAAACGACTGTAAATCGAGTCAATTGGGCGGCTAGATCTCTTAAAAATGTGGTACAGTTCCATATGAATTCAAATATCTTTCTGACAAACATTTCCATTTAAAGTAATATAATTCTTTCTTCTTCATGTCTTGCGCTTTCTAGCAATCTTGACTTGGAATCATCTTGACATCTATAAATCACCCATTTCCGACCAACCAACAGTTTCCCTTAGATTTCCAGCTAGTACTATTTTCGAGCGATCAAACAGATGATTGCGCAGTGCGGCGGAGCAAGTCACAAAAAGAACTAGTCCTTTTCATGTACTCCATTCCTTGAACTTATTCCAGAAGCTCTTTTGAACGACATTTATGAAACTATTATCCGAGATGATTTAGGGCAAGTAATCGAGTTATGGTCCAAAAAGATATAGTCTTTTATTGGGTTCCCTAATCGCTTTTTTAGGTCTTATTTGATGAGCTACTTCTTCACATTGTGTAGTTCGGTTCGCCTTTAAGAACTGTTCGAGTCTGCTTGATAACTAAGCAGTAACAAATAAGTATACTAAGCTTCCATAAGCGAAGGACAGATAAGAACCGGCCAGCTGTACTTATGACGAAACACAGTATGCAACTGAATCTGGGTTCGGCATCATCGTGTGGCCATGACAACCCGCTCTCGGGTTACGACCGCCCTCTGCTTTGCGCGCGCCTTCTCTAATAAGAAATACCAAGGGAGGATAGGTTCTCCTCTACTTGATCTTTCCATCGGAGTCGCGTTCGTCCCCGAATACCTTTTTCGCTGGAGCATCGTTATCCATACGTACGACATGGCCGAGCCAGCGCAGACGTTGTATTGTAATGCGCTGGACAACATCCATGTCGTCGTAGAGCTCGTACAGTTCGTGGTTTATCCGTATGCGATAGACGTCCTCAAAACGAACAGGACCGAAGATTTTACGAAGAATTTTCCTCTCAAACACCCCAAGAGCTTAATTTTTTGCACATTTTGGGAAAGGTCTTTTAATGGGTAGCTCTAACATTAGGTATGGATAGCTTTATTTTTTACTTAAATTTTAACCTTGGCGGTGCGGTGATCTGGAACTACTTTCAGGGATTGCTTGGAATTGCTTTTTGCAATTTGTAAACTAGCAGGGAGAGATAGGTTTTTTACGTTGAACAAAGAAAGCGGAAACAGCCTAACCTGGTCGATGCAGCGATCTGGAACTGTTTTCCGTCACTGGATGTCCCGTACTCCTTACTTTTTGTGCCCATAAGCTGTTGATAAGAGACTGTTGGTAGCCTGTGAGATAAAACTTGGTTTCTCAGGCTATCTTTTAGGCCGTATACATGTCTGGTCTTAACTTAATAGTAGGAACATACGGCTCTCATAATCATTGCAAATATTTAAAACAGTCTGTTTTGCCATGGTGCGAATTAAGCAAGAGTCAAGAATTTGTTTTAAATGTCTAGAAATATGTTGAGCTTGATAGAAGAGGTTAACCCGGTTGACCACACATAGGCTACATGTTGTTTAATGGAGATAGAAGAGGTTTTTTCTATAAAATATCAAAGGTGGACAGTAGTAAATTGATTCAGACCTTTTTTGAAGCTTATTATCTCCTACATGTAGCAATTATCTCCTACATGTAGCAGATCAATCAAATGACTGCTGCTTCAAAGCTGGCTGTTCCACTTTGCCGAATTACAAATCTTTGAAAATCATTTAAAGCGTCCAATAAACGAACTTACGACGATTCTGCTTCAGCCCAGTCTTTATGTAGGACTGATGGAGTTGTAGGCGTAATTGACGTGCCGAATCGACATTACCGATCGATTTTCCGATGCTAGCCGCTACGGCGTTTGGAAAACGATTGCTTTGGGGAAAAGGATTTCGTTGCTTCCTATTCTCACTTGAGTCTTCATAGCGAATTCTATGTCACTAGTTTAAATGGCGATTCTTTACTTTGCACCAATCTCTGTGTGGTTGCCGGGTTATCCTCCAAAGAGTGCATCACGATCTAGTTTTTTTTAAGCTATGATGTCATTGGCAGCTTGGACAACTGCAATAAGATTCTGCCTACTAAATTTCATGGACCTTCAGCTCTGTCTGGGCTTTGAGCTTAAGCTCGAAGAAAGCTTACTCAGGTTCAAATTGTTGACCGCTTTCGAAATAGTCCCTCAGCGGGAAAATAGCGTCTGGTTGTTGTCGAATTTTTGTGGCGGTTTCACAAGAACAAGACCAGGATGTTGACAGAAACTGTCACGTGGAACTGGTCGAGAGGATGCATGTTCCCCATAATAACTTCTATTGTAGCTGCGCAGATAAGGTGAAGATACTGCCCTGCCGATGTCAAAAATTATTCTTTTTTTCTCGATTCCAGCAGCAAGCATGTTTAGCATACCTCAGTATAGCTCCAGCCTAGGAAATGCTTTCTATCTCCTCCTCATCTGCGTAGATCCCATTTTATACTGGGAAGCTGCCATGAACATGAACTTATCGGCAAGTCAGAGGCATGATTTTTTTGTATGTTCATTTCAGCATCAGTTAATTTCAGCAACGCTGACGTGAGCCTATAAGACATGAAATTATCGGCGCAGATAAGTCAACCACTGGTGTTCTAACAGATAAGTCAACCACACAGTGTTCTAACAGTGTGGTTGACTTATCTGCGCCGATAATTTCATGTCTTATAAGCTCACGTCAGGCGTTAGGCATATGGTACAGTTCTTTGTGACAACTTCGCGGAAGTTAGGATGTTTGTTTTAGATTATAACTTGGCCGGAATAGGGAGAGTGAGGCGATAAGAAATCGCCCCCAGTATGTGGAGAGCATTTTTGAAAGACCTTGTCTGCTATTGGATTCTCCAAACTACATAATCTTATGCCATTCCCTCCCAACGTACTAACGAACCCAACGAACATTGCATTCGATCTCTGCGTGATCTAACCTAAACTGTCTGCTTACCCCATACTAATTATCTTACAATCAAAAATTATCCACCAAAACAATCTTTAACTTAGTACAATATCTTCACATAGGTGTTAGTATGTTTGGTATATATATATAGTATATATGTTTACACAATCAAATGTCACGTACATGTTGATAAGCGCTGGCCATATTTTGGAGCCTATAATAAACCTTAAATATATACTATGTATGCGGACCTGGTACACTGAAAGACACGAGATACATAGTTCAACTATATATTAGTCATAGTTCAAAGTTAAAGCTAATTAACTCAGGGAAAAACTTTAATAACCAAAAAAAAAAAACAGGAAAAGAAGAAGCAGCAGCAAATTTAATTAAAAATTGCTTTCCAAAAAAAGTTTGAGGCGGCTTAGTCAAAAAAAATCCAAAAAAAGGTTCACCTGCAACATGTTGTCTAAAGTTAATACAATGTAAATTGTACAACCCCCAAAAAGCAGCAGGGTGGCCGGATAGTAATAGCTCCCAACAACGACGGCGACGACGACGAACCCCAGAGCCAGATTCGAAGATGGAGCGGAGCGCATTTAATTGCTCATTTTTACCGAACATGCGCAACGCGCAGCATGAGGGTCTCACAAATATATAGAAGATACATTAATACATACATATAGCATATACACACATACAGAGAAAAAGGTCCCTAGGGTGCAACGGGCGGCAGCAGCGCAGTCGACGTTGGCAGCGCGCAATTGATTGGGCTTACAATTGCTGCCGACGTTTGTTGGGTTGAAAGACCAATGATGCCGCCGCCATGCTATATATTCTGCTGACTAATCCAGGAGATAGGCGTGGTTCCAAACACACACACTCACACACACACATACATAATGATTGATTACTTTTTGTTTTACAAACGGCACAAACCGTAGGGTAAAAGTTGCAGAAGAAAGCCGCGCCATACAATTTCATTAAAAACGTTGGAAAAATTTTTCAGCGCTTTGAGTGGAAAATGGAAAAATGTCGTCTAAAGAGAAAAAATTTTCAAACAACAAAAAATAGGCAGCATGTTGTAGCATTGTTTGGGCCGCCTTGGCGTGTTGAAACAATTTAATTAAGCCATCAATGTGGACGGACTCCAATTGCCTGGCTAGTTGGCAGTTTGTAGCTGCAACTGCCACTGCGCTACTGTGTGACTGTCATTTTGACAATTGTTGTGTCATTCTAGCAAAGATGCCGCTGCCTGCTCTACGTGCAACTTGTTGTAACTTTACAATTTGGATGATTTGGTAAAAAAAAAAAAAAACAGAAACAAACAGAGAAACAACGCATCTCTTTGGCTTTTGTTGCGGAAGTTTTACATTTTACTTAAGTCAGACACTAATGTGTGCCATTATCCTGTGATTATGCCTTCAAAATATGAGCATACACACACTACCTGCACATACCAAGTTATTGCGGCTTAAAACGCCCATTTTTGTTGGCCGTTGACTTGGCCCAAAAAGGATTAAAGTGTCTCGGCATGGTCAGGCGTTAATAATGCATCATTAACGCTTTAATTTGAGCTCTCTATCTGAATTTTTTGGCATGAATTTGCAAAAATATTTTTAAGCAGAGACCGCATTAAAAATTTTGCAAATCTGCAGTGCGTGAGCGAGTTTTAACACAACTTTTTCGTCAAGTGTAGCGCCCCAGCGTCGTCTCTGTCTCTTTTCAATGCCGTCCAAGCTCTTAAGTACAGTCCAAAATCTAAAGCATTTTGTATATATTTTTGTATTTTTGCGATGTCACTAAACGATAAGAGTATCGATCGCCTCAGAGGCCTTATAATAAATATTTCACAATTTAAGCGTAAACAAGGCATGCGCTATATAAGAGAGCGCACTTGAACATCTATATCAATATATAGTATACTATATATTACTAACATATTATTTTGTCTAGAAAACGCTCTTTGCCTAAAAAATACTGATTAGCAGTAGACAGACACACACTTTGACTTAAGAATAAACAATTTTAGATTGGCATAATTGAAAAATAAATTGCATAAAAATATTAATTGATAGCGTAAAGAGATAGAGCTATTTCAATTGCATTTTTTGAGATAGCTACTCTCTTAATATTAAATTAATTTTAAATATAAAAGTATTTCTATCTTGATAAGCTTATTTAATTTTATTATTTATTTTTCTCCCTTAATACTCAATTTCCAGCTTTGTTTTTGTCCAGCCCATGGATTTTGATAATTTTTGCATATGCAATCTTTTTTTACTAGAAAATACCATAGTAACTTCGAATAATGAAATTTTTTCAATGAATTAAAAAATTTTTTATTATTTTTTTGTTAGTACATTAAAAAAAGAGATTTTAATTAAGAACAATATATAATTTTTTAATGGGGTGCATTTTATAAAAAAAATTGATCTAAAAAAATTTAATTTTGATGATTAAATGATGTGCTCGAATATGGTAGAAACCGAATGCAAAGGTAAAAAAAAATGTTGATATTTGTCATGATTTTAAATTGGAATAATCGACCGTGCTCCGGAAAACGAATCCGATCATTTTACTCGGATTCGTTTTGAAACCGAATGCTTAATGCTCCCAAATTCACCGAAACAAATTTTGGTTGTAGTTTGAAACCGAATTTTTTATTGCAAGAGGTATAAAAAGGCCCTACTAAGATATCAACTTCTATTTCAACTCTACGTTTGTCGATTCTTAAACTTTTCATAATCGTGTGGCCATCACAACCCGCTCTCGGGTTACAGCCGACCCCAGCAGTTCTCGCCAGGCGCCTCTGCTTTGCGCCGCCTTCTCCAATTAGAAATACCAATTGAGGATAGGGTCCGCTCCACTTGATCTTTCCATCGGAGTCGTGGTCGTCCCCTTCGTCTTTCTTCGTCGGCTTTCGCTTCGAATACCTTTTTCGCTGGAGCATCGTTTTACATACATACGACATGGCCGAGCCAGCGCAGACGTTGTTTTGTGATCAGCTGGGCAACATATATGTCGTCGTAGAGCTCGTTGCTCATCCGTATGCGATAGTCGTCCTAAAAAAGGTACGGTACCGAAGATTTTACGAAGAATTTTCCTCTCAAACACCCTAAGAGCAGCTGCATCTGTCCGTGATACAACCCATGCTTCTGCGCCGAATAAGAGCACGGGCAAGATGAGCGTCTTGTAGAGTGTTGCTTTTGTTGTTCGAGAGAGGTCTCTGCTGCAGATCTGCTTACTGATACCATAGAAACACCTATTGGCAATGTGATTCTTCGTTTTATCTCCAGGCTGATGTAATTTTCGGTGTTAACGGCGGTGCTAAGGTACGTGAATTCCTTGATCACTTCAAAAGTATAGCGGCCCGCTACTACATGGGAGCCCAAACGCCGAGCGTCCCTGTTCGTAGACACCATATTCTTCGTCTTACCCTCGTTTACCGCTAGACCCACTTTCGATGACTCCTTTTCGATTGCGGAAAATGTAGTAGTAACATCTCGCTTACTACGCCCGATGATATCGATATCATCATCGTATGCCAGAAGCTGGACACTCTTGTAAAAAATAGTGCCATTCAATGTACACCGGCCTTCCGCAGTATCCCTTCCACCACGAAATTGAAGAGGTCGCTTGATAGAGGGTCGCCTTGTCTGGAACCTCGAACCGTATTGAAAGATTCAGAGAGGTCCGTTCCTACCTTGACAGGGCTAATGGTGCCGCTCAATGCCATTCTGCAAAGACGAATCAGCTTTGCAGGAATACCGAACTCAGACATGGTTGTGTATCGGCGACCCCTTATCGGGCTATCGAATGCAGCTTTGTAATCGATGAAGAGATAATGGGTATCGATCTGTTCTTCGTGGGTCTTTTCCAGTATTTGGCGTAGAGTGAAGATCTAGTTTGTGGTGGACTTATTTCATCTTAAACTTTTGGCTTTGAATAAATTGAAGCGATAGTAATGGAAAAGTACTCCAACAATGCACTTTTGATTTGGAAGAAAGAACAAAAATCCTGAATGGTATAATTTCGATCTCATATCAAGTATTTCGATTTTAAGTCCGAAACTCGTGAAGATTTCTTCAAAAATAAGGAAGAAATCTTCTTAACATAAGTAAAAAAGACATAGCATAAGTATTCAAGAATACATCAAACTTAAATTATGATAACAAAATACTACTTTCAATGAAATATTCTTGGAACAAGCTCTCTATCTATTTCTACAAAATATTTCCGTTTTGAATCAAGTCTAAATTTACTCTTCGTTGGGCGCCGTGTTGTTGGCTTAAGCTTGAATGCGCTCCTGAACAGCTACCAAATAAAATTAACATGAACAAATAGTTTATGTTTTTTAACAACTTTTATAATTTGTGTCTAAGATAACTTGTTAAAAATTTAGAATTTGTTTTGACTGGGACATGTAAAATACAACGACAAACTTAACACCCACCGCAAGTCAACTGTCGTAGTTATCTCTATAGACACACGTCGACCTGTTGGCTTATCACAACGAAAAAAGCATATATTATATTATAAACATAATAAAAAACAGTTAAGAGCAAACAACGGCATGTGCTCGCAAATTTTGGTATAACATTCAGTCTCTCTTTAGCTGCTAGCAAAAATAGACGAACGAGTTCAAGTGAAAGAAAAACCCCAAAACAAAAAATTTAAGAGCAAACGATTTTTAAGGAAAAACCCATAACAAACCATAAATCAGTAAAATAAATACAAAGCTATAGAACTCAAGTGGATTGCAACAATCGGTCAACAAATCAACTGATTAAGAACCAAATTATATTATAATAAATCGAATATGAAAGTGTTAAGCTTTCGAGTAGGTATTCTATAAGAGCATTTTGAGGCTCAGTCTTTGTGCACGCATATAATCTTTTTTTTATAATCTTAACTTTGATTTGTTAATCAACTTATGTGATAAACTTTATTTACAGGAAAGTGAAATCGCTGAAGTGCTTTACAAGCAAGATGTGGATTTGGGTTTTAGCTTGGATCAGGAGCAACTACTTAATGCCTCGCTCTCCAGCGGCTATAACTCCAACAACACCAAGAGCTCTACGGAAAATGAGAAAAAATCGGCTGAAACTACGGATAATGATGATGAAAAAGCTATTGAAAATGACGTCGCCAGTGAAGATATCGAAAAGTTGAAAGCTCTGGAAGAGCTTCAGTCAGATAAGGTTAGTATAGTGCGCCATAGGTCTGTCTCTAATTACATTTGAATTTCACAATACGTATTTACATTTGTAGATTTGTGTAGAGAGATAATCAAGGTTGGTAGACTGAAGGCGGTGCGTGATAGTGGGTCGTACAGGGTGCTTGCTATCTGTGAATCGTTTATGCCGATATGATGGAATATTGAGTAGCTATGATATGAGTCAGGAACCAACTAGGCACGGAAATAAAAATAGCACGCTTTAAGGGGCAGTTGGCTTTATAACTATCGTAATCTATATTGAGTAATAGATTTGAATGCTTTCGGAATTATTGCTGGCAATTATATATTAGGCAACACGTTAGTATTTTAAATATACAACTTTAGATACTAGGATGGTTTTTCCAGGCCAAAAGTCAATTGAAAGGTTATTTTTATTTTATGATTATCGCTGAAAGGCCTCCTTCAACTATTGTCAGCTTTACTGGATGGTTGAGTTTTTATTGCGTTTTAACTATTTTTCGAATAACATTTATATTTTTGTGCATATGAGAAAAAAATATGTAAAAAAAAAATTTTAAATCGATCTCTTCGATAAATGTGATCATTCTTAGTTGTGAGAAAATTAAATAAATTTTTTACTTTAAAATTAAAAAAAAAACATTTTTTAAGTTATAAAAAATAAATGTGACAATACTTCTTATAAAAAAAATTTTCGTACTTTATAGAAGACGATAGATGACTTTTTAATATAAAAAAAAACAAAACAATTAGCTTTCAAATTAAAAGATTTGGTTTTTAAGCTTTTGAGATTTTGTTTTAAATTTTAATTGTTAAGACGACATTTTCATTTATAAAAAATAAATATGACAATACTTATTTTAAAGAAGACGATAGATGAATTTTAAATTTAAAT
Organism: Chymomyza amoena; assembly: GCA_037043745.1. NCBI lineage: Eukaryota > Metazoa > Arthropoda > Insecta > Diptera > Drosophilidae > Chymomyza > Chymomyza amoena. The sequence goes on from JBAMAX010000771.1 coordinate 636,355, forward strand.
CAAAAACAAAGCAATTAGCTTTAAAATTAAAAGATTTAACTTATGAGGTTTGGTTTTCAATTTTAATTTTTAAGACGACTTTTTAATTTATAAAAAATAAATGTGATAATATTTATTTTAAAGATGACGGTAGATGACTTTAATTAAAAAAAATCAAAGCCATTTTCTTTAAAATTAAAATATTTGGGTTTTGAGATTTTGTTTTAAATTTTAATTTTTAAGACGACTTTTTAATTTATGAAATATAAAAGTGACAATGCTTATTTTAAAGAAGACGAGAGATGACTTTTTATAAAAAAAAAAAACAAAGCAATTAGTTTTAAAATTAAAAGATTTAGCTTATGAGTTTTGGTTTTATTTTTTATGAAGACTTTTTAATTTATAAAAAATAATTGTGATAATACTTATTTTGAAGAAGACGGTAGATGACTTTTTATTTTGAAAACAAAAATTTTCTTTCAAAATCAACATTTAAATTTAGAGCTTTGCTGATTTTTTTAAACTTAAAATTTTTTAAAATTCATTTTTAATAAGACATGACAGAACAACTTGAAAAATTAAAAAAAAAAAAAATGGATTTCAATATTATAAATTTTATTTTTACATAAAGTTGAATCTTACATTAAAAAGAAAAAACCAAATATCTTTTGTAAAAGATCTCAAAAATTTTTTTTAATTAAATTTGTTTTTTTTATTGTAAAAAAACTATTGAATTATATTTTTTTATTTCTTGTTAAGGAAGAGTCGTATCTAATTTTTGAAAATATATAAAACTATCGGTCTATTGATAACTTAAAGTTTACCCCTTTATGTTGTTATTTATTATAACATTTTAATTGTGTTCTATTTAAAGAAAAACTAAAAAAAAAAATACAATATTTATTATAAAAATGTTCTAAAATTTGAAATGCCGTAATTTATGTCTTTAAAATAGAAAGTCTAGCTAAACTTGCAGTTATAATAGGCCGATAATTAATTTTAATTAAAAAAAAAACGGGTTTATTAGGAAATAGCTTTATCATGTAATTAAAAATATATTCAAATCCAAGATATCGATTAAAAAAAAGTGATTACTTATGTGAGAAATAACAACTGTTTAGGTGAAACACTTAATTTTGTAGTCTGAAGCAAAAAATAATTTTTACACAGGAAGCTTTTTGTAAATCTTTTAGAATTATATCTAATCAAAGCTTCAACGCAATTAGGCGGAATATGTTAATTTAAAATTTTTGTAAACATAGCAACTTTCAATTGGATTTCTCTAAAATCCAAAAATCTTTTTTTCTTAGTAGCTTTTTTTTCCTAGCCTCTGCCTAAGCTTTTAGGATATGGTACAAAAGACCTTTTGGTCGCAGTGTGAGAAACCCTTTTTCGGAAGCTTTTAGGATGGTGTCTGATCAAAGTTTTGATTAAAAGTGTGATGTATAGAAAAACAGTCGAACTTTGAATCTATAACTATAACGAATTTTAGTTCGTTATATAGAACATTCGTGATAAGTAAGTTTTAATAATGAAAAAATCCTTATTGAGTTTTTCGTTGTAGGGAAGTTATTATATTCCTTATTAATGAATGTTATACATTTCACAGCCTAAGGTTGATGATAAGAATGCGGATCCTCTGGAAGATATTGCAAATGAATGGAATGGAATACCCTTCACTATTGATAATGAAACTGGTAAGTTCAAGCTTTTTCGAAATTTGTTTATTTTTTTTAAGATGTATAAACAAGCTACATGATTTATTACGAGGGAGGTCATAAAGTCTTATCTTAAAACGGTCATAACATGTTTTTAATAAAAACCCATGAATGTTAGATATGAGTACGAACTGGTTTCATAGTCTGCATATATTTGAAAAATTTGGTAGATATAGTCTTTTGTTATATTTCATAGCTGCTACAGTCCGATTCCGAGACTTACAGTAAGTAGCTAAGGAGTTAAGAATTATTATCACTTTCTGTTTCTAAGGAAATTGGTTAGAAACGTTATCCAGAACAGGCCTCCAAGTAGTTGTGAAAGTAAGATCATCTGGGAATCTCTGCATAGGTTATCCACACTACTATAAGGAATTTGGTTAAAAACGTAATCCAGAACAGGACTCCCAGTAGATGCAAGATCATCTGGAAATCTCTGCATAGGTTATCCACACTACGATAATCTCTGCTGCCCCCACCAAAAATCCATCATACTACTTTAATAAAGACTTTAACTTCTTAATCTTGACTTTAACTTCTTTTTGCGCGGATTAACCAGGACTCGATTACAGTGCAACTTCTAGGAGAGTCTACTTGCAGAAAAATGCATGACATGCCAAACTTTGTTGTGGAAGACTTCGTCGTTTTGGAGAATTGTGTCGATATCACATATATTACTTAGAATACAACTTTTTGGATTGGGGTTACCCATATTAGTGCTTAAGATATGATATGAAATACACAGAATTTAACTTCTAGACTTAACTTAAAAGATTGACTACTTAATCAAAAAACGAAATCGCGTTTTTCAACGCTTTTTTACTTTGAGATCTTTGGAATTCCGCTTCTACTTCATCTATTCAAGAAATACTTTAAGTATTCAAAAAATTCTTATTTCTAGAAGTCTATCTGTCAAGTTACAATGCAACTTCTTAAGCATTATAAGGATATTATTGGAGAGTCGTCTACTTGCAGAAAAATGCATGACATGGCCAACTTTGTTGTAGAAGACTTCGTCGTTTTGGAGAATTTTGTCAGTGCTTATCATAATGCAATACACAGAATTTAACTTCTAGACTTAACTTAAAAGATTAACTACTGAATCAAAAAACAAAATCGCCTTTTTCATAGTTTTTTTTACTTTGAGATTTTTGGCATTCCTCTTCAACTTCAACTATTCAAGAAATACTTCAAGTATTCAAAAAATTCTTAATTTAAAGCTGAAAATAATGCTGCTAGACTCTTAAGTAGAATAATTTAAGATGTTTATCAATCCTCTACTAAAACTAATTACAAATCTAAAACATCTACTCAAGTTACTCTAAATACGCCTCCATAGTAAAAATGGCCTTTTCAAAATGGCGCTGCTGCCTCACATGCCAAGTTTCTCTGCTGCTGCTCTAATATTAACGAAAATGGATTATCCTGATGGCATTTGTTTGTATGTGTGTGTAAGGTGCTGGTGTGAGTTGCCATTGTAGTTGTGCGTTTGTATATATGTATGTACATATATATGTATATTTTTGAGACGTTTATAAATGAATGTAGGCATTTTGAGTTGACAGGCACGAAAATTAAAAGAAAAATGAGCTTTTTTTTTCTTTCGTTTCGTTCATTTTTCCACTTCTTTGGAACCCCCTTTTGCCCTTGTGCTCCATTTATTTTGATATCGATAAAACTGCTTCTGCTGCTATTATTTTTGTTATTGTTGTTGTTTGCTGCCTTGGGTTGATCCCCAGTGTATATATGGAGTACTATATATGGTCTGGCCTATGGTGGCCCGGTCGCTGCTAATCTGCTAGTTGGCAGCTTGGAACCGCGCCCAATTTCATATCCAAACGAACAGCGGCGGCGGCTGGCTTGCTTTCAAACAAACTTTGACACGCACACGAACTTTTATTATTATTAAAAGAGCTCCGGCTACGACTCCGGCCATGGCGTGCTCTGGATATGGCTCTGGGCTTAAGCGAATGGCAAAGCGGCGAAACTTGTACGGAGAGTTGTTTGGTGGCACGGTGGCACAAATGATGGTTGTAGAGTGGCAATGGCAGTGGCAGTAAAAGTAGCAGCAGCCGTCGCATGCAACATTTTTCTTTTGAAAAATGAACGAAACATGATTTGCCAAAAATGTGCTATATATGGATGTCTGTGTGTGTGTGTGTATGTACGTATACACGCATACATAGCTTAAGGTTCAACTTTGGCCTATAAGCTGTATGTATGTGCAGTATTTATATGAAGGCTCCAAGAGCTAGCACACCCACCCATTGCCATCATGCAATCCTCCGGTTTGCTACTGCTTCACTTACTGTATAGGGCGTTTAATGCTCTTGCAGAGAGAGTACTAGGCTTGCTAAGAAGTTTGGAAATGGCATCATCTACATCAATAAGTTCGCAATTGATTTCAGTTAATAAATAAAGTGCCATCTATTCGAAATTTTTGAACCCTCCAACGTCAAATGGCTATAACTCATAAACTAAGCATCGTAGAGCGAAAAGAAGCGTAGATTCGTATCAGTTGATTCTCAATCTACATGAATATGCCAATTTAAAGCCAATCTGCCAGAGTTGATTCTTTCAACTTCAAATGGCTATAAATCGTAAACTAAGCGTCGTAGAGCGAAATGAAGCGTAGATTCGCATATCCTTAAGCCAAGCTTAATTTAAACAAAGAAGTTGAATGGAGCGAAGACGCCTAATTTTGAGGCAATTTTGATTTCAATTGACCTACATGAAGAATTTGAATATATTATTATATATATATAAATATTGTGACCGAATTTCTGTCAATTGTATTTTATTTTAGACTTAACCTTTGTGTGAAGTTTGATCAAAATTGGTAAACTATCTCATACAAAAATTGAGTACTGCGCTGCCAAACCCAATCCTTACTTAATTTATTGCATCATGTACTGATATTTAAATTCTCTTCTCTTAAATCCAATCGCAAACAGATTTGTAATTTCTCATATTTCTCGATAAAGACTTCATTATTGGAGATCGTTCTAGTCGGGTGATATGTTGCATAAAGATTATTTTAAGACCGTGAAAGAGTGGAGCCCTTCTTCTGTTAAAAGCGTCACTCTCAATCTGTATGTTTTTGGAGGAATCTTCCCCAATCTAAAAAACGATCATCTGGCTCAGATGTGTCTGGACTCTGAATTCTAGATAAATTGAAAGATTTTATTGAACTTCTTTAAATCGAGAAGCGGCTTGACCGTTGCCAGGCGTCCCGATCCAGTCTACATTTTTTCTAGATGTTTACTCTTTGCGTTGTAGCTCTTCCAGCAAACGAGGAATGGCTTGGCCTACGTTCCCAATCAGTCTGTGTTTGGAATGGATGCTTCTGTAGACCGGGCTGAGTTTTTAGTTGATATTTTCTCCTCTCGTAGAAGAACTTGGGGATGTGTCCCAGAAGAGATCAGACAGTATTTTAATCTGGTTCATTGCCAGCTTATTAGCTACTTAGTTACAAGGTATATTCCTATGTCCTGGGATCAATCTAAATGAAATATTCCAAAGAAGAAATTGAAAGAATTGAAAAGCTACACCTGTAAGAAGGGTTCGTCGAAAGCTCTTCAGAGAAGATACCTGCTCCTGTGGTTTCAGTCATCTTCGAACTATCAGTATAGATGTCAGGTCGTTCTCTTTTAAGGGGGTTCTTTGCATCCCATCTTCCCTCACCGGAAAAACTGCGACAAAGATGTAGGTCCATGAGCTTTGGAGCAGTAATCACTATCCTCGGTTTGCTCAGATACGCCTAACTCAAGTAGGACTCTGCTACGACCACAAGTTGATGGCGTCTGTTTCAGCACACTTTCAAAATATATGGCCGCCTCATTTAGCCCTATAGATTGTCT